>CM057830.1:37184246-38384246 GCA_030068075.1 Paguma larvata | reverse complement strand
GGGAGGATAAGCTGGTGCGTGAGAGCCGAGAAGGTGGAAAAGACGCAGGAAAAGACGCAGGAGTCCTCGGTGACTTGGGCCGACGGTGCACTGGTCCCCACCCAGCCCTGGAAAAAAAGGGCACGCCCTCCCTCCCGGCCAGATCCTGGCTGTCCGGGATGGACCATCCAGAAGTTACTCAGGTGAACTGACGTGTAGCCCCCACCCCACCCGCTTCCCTGCTGAGCTAGGGGTGTCACCAGCTGGACCCCAAGGCACGGCCTTTACTGCCACCTGCATGTGCTCACTGACCTTTGTCCCCCATTTTCCCTTAAGCTCTTCTTTCCAGCTTCTCCCTTAGGCAAATGGAAACCAACCCCCTCCCCCCCCCCCAAACAATAGCGACTGCCCAGAAAGACCCCCACCTGGTCCAGGCCACCCTTACCAGTTTGAGCGTAACCCCTCCCTACTCACACCTGTGGACCGAGGAGTGACCTCTAGAATGACCTACAACCACCTGTACCTCGTTGTAACACCAAAGTCTCCGCCCCAGGAAGAGCACAAGCCTCATTTGCACAACATACAATGCCTGGATAGGCAGGTTTCCTTCAGGCGCATGCGCAGCTTTGCGTCCCCCGGTGCCCCCCCCACCCCCGCCACATACACACTCTACAAATGATGACAGAGGTCCCCTGTCTAAATATTCGTCCTAACCCTAAATAAAAGGAACCCGTTCACCCTGCCTTGGGGAGTCATGACTTTGGAAGTTATTCCCGTGGTCTCCTTATTTGATGCAAATAAAGTTTCCTTTCTGCGACAACTCCACCTGGCGCGTCTGGGACTCAGCAAGGAGCAAACTCCCGTTGGTTCTCGGTTGGGTCGCAGGGCATGCTGTGATGTCCCATGTGAAGGACAGCCAGGGGGAAGGCGGCTGTAGAGCCGCCGGCTTTCCTGAATAGGTGCTGCGGGCAGCTCAGGGACCTTTTATGGATTTGTCCGAGTGGCTGGAACTCACGAACGATAAAGCTAAATGGGTTTCCCACCCCAGCCTAGCCTCTTAGCCTGGCTGGGGTGCCAAAGGTACTGCCAGGGGAAGCTATGGGGCCCAGGGAAGGAGAGATTCTGAGCCCTGGGGTCTAACACCAAAGCTACTCCACCCTTGCCAGCCCTGGTGTGACTTTGGGCAGGTTACCTGACCTCTCTGAGTCCTGGATCCGTCATCTGTAAAAAACCGATGACAGACCAAAGCAAGGACGCGTGTCCAGTGCATAGCTCGATGCAGGGCCTGTGAGGACCCACCCCCTTCCCTGGAGTAGGGCGCGACAGGTTTTCGGAAAGTCTTGGTCGGCAACGTTACCTTTCGAGGAACCAGAAATACGTGCATTTTAATAAATGCGCTGGTTGGGGGTGACATGCTAGCGGCCAATAATTCCGGCAGAAGTGTGGGAAGAAGGGCTCAGTCACTGAGGCGCGGACGGGCCTAAAGCTCGTTCCCGGCTGCCCCTGCAGGCCTGCAAAGGACGCCTTGTTGGCCTTCCAGACAGCAACACCAGCGTCTTGCTCCCCCGCCACGGTTACCAACGCGAATGCTAACTTCCTAGACGATGAAGATTATACACTCAATCCTCTTCTCTATTCTCTTTCTTGCCTTGCCCCAGCCTGAGCTGAATAAATGCTAGTAAAAATGGAAACAATAAAGGTTTCTGGGAGATGGTTCTTTTTTGTTTATTTTGAGAGAGCCCATGCGAGCCAGGAGGGGCAGGGGGAGAGAGAGAGAATCCCAAGCAGACCCTGAGCTGTCAGCACAAAGCCCAATGTGGGGCTCGAACCCCAAAACTGTGAGATCATGGTCTGAGCCATCGCTTAACTGACTGAGCCCCCCAGGGCCCCCACCGTCCCAGTTCTTAAAGTCAGAAAACGCTGCAGACTTCGTCCTGTGAGAAGCTTTCTTCCCGCGGGCGTGCGAGAGAGGGGGAGGGGCTGGCTCATTACTTACATCTGCAAAAACAGGATTAGCAGATGAAAGGATGTTTTTGTTAAGATGTGACAAGTCGCCCTGCGCCTTACCTTCCTCTGCTCTGGAAATCAGGAAAGAACACAGACTTCCTAGCAATTACAGAAACTGACCAAGAAAACCCCTTGATTGCTGGGAGCAAAATCAGTCGGCTTCCGAGGGCACTCTGCGACCCTGGGCTATTAAAGAACAACACAATCCATCTCCGTTCACATCTTCCACTTTGTCCTCAGAGCTTCGTCCCAGGGGAATACTGAATTACACTATAAAATAATGAATGGAAACTTAAGTCACTTCCGCCAGCCTCGCTGGCTTTTCCTCCTCCTCCGGACTGCACAGTGCAGAAGGCTGCACCCTCCCAAGGCACAGAGTCGCACCAAGTTTGGGGAAACACGTTCCCATGCCACTAACTAGACCCCTCGGTTCAGCGTCATGCAGAGCGAACTCTTCCCTCAGCCCAACGACGTCCGGGACACGGAACACATTTTGAGGTCATTTACGGCGCATCTTAGCATCTATGCTTTATAGAGAAAGAACAAAACATTGAGGGTGGGGGGCTGTCTTTTCACAGCCGAGGCTGCTACTGTCCCTCTAAAGGTTCCATCTCTCCAAGGGATGAGGCGGAGTGCAGGAAGCCCGGCCCTAAGGTCTTGTCGGCACCAGAGGAAGCTGACCAGGCAGCTTTTGTGACCTGATGCGAATGGGATACGGTCAATATCCTGCAAACGCCAGCCTTTGGGGGAGGGGCAGGGAGCTGCCACAGGAGGCCTGATGACACACACGCGTGCAAAACCTGTTTCAAGAGAGGCCTTGGTGCACCTGTGTGCCCGGTAACTTAGAAGGAAAGTCCTGGAGCTGAGCATTCGAGAGACAGAGGCAGAGAATAAGTATGAAACAGATTCGGGGCAGGGAGGAGAAGAGGCGGTCCATAAACTTGCACCGAGCCCTGCTTTGGGCTTTCTCCGGGCCTGCAAACACGGTTGCAAAGTTTCCCCACAGGACAGATTGGTGTCAAGATTAAAAACAAATACAAAAACAAACAAAAAAAAAACCCCAGCTCCAAATGGTCCCCGAAAGCGATACTTATCTTGTCAATTTCCAGTCTCAAGTTCCCTGATGCCCGTTTCAAACCTTTACTCTCTTCAGACCTCTTCCCTCCTCTACCTCCCTTCCCTCTCCCTCTCCTCGCCCCATTCTCGACAGGTGTCCGACCTTACCTCCTACTTCGTCGAGGGGACTGGGGGTGCGGAGACCTGGGTTCCGCCTCAGCCGATCTTAACCCCCTCCCTCTCGTCTCAGGGCCCTCCTCGGAGGGGGCAGGTGGCTAAGCTGGAGATCCCGGGACTCTTCCAAATTCTACCAGCCGCGCTTCCCCTCCCCCACCCCCCTCTCGGATCTATTCAAACAGGGTGAGATCTGCGATGGCATCCACCGCCACCCCCATTTCCCCGCTGCAGGCTGGTATGAGCTCCCCAAAGGCCCTTCACTGGCCCGAACCTTACCCGGATCCGTCCCGGGGGCGCGCGACGGGGGGCTACGTGGCGCCGTCGGCCTCGGTCTCCAGCGGCTTCTCCTCCTCCACAGGCGGCTCCAGGTCGTCCTCCTCTCCGCTGCGAGGATAGGCCAGCAGACGCATGGCCGGAGCGCAGGCCGCCTCCACCTGGCGCACCTGCTCCCGGCTCAGGCGCTCCCGCCAGGCGTGCACGGCCTCGCGGGCATCGCGCGCCGACAGGTGGAAGGGTCTGTCGGCGCCGTAGGCCGCGCCGCGCGTCATGTTGAGCGCGAAGGCTTCGAGGGCGGCGAGCGCGCGCAGCCCGGAGAAGCGCAGCAGGCGGCGCAGCTGGGTGCGCGGCTGCCGCACCAGGTCCTCGTAGCGCAGCCTCAGGTAGCGGCGCCGCAGCCAGGCGGGCGCTCCGCGCGCGAACAGCAGATCGCGCAGCCAGGCCTCGCAGATGACCTCGAGCGCGCCGGTCAGAAGAAGTCGGCGCGCGGCGCGGCGGGCAGGGCGCGCGACTGGCCCCCGGGCCGAGCGCCCACGCCGTGCGCCAGCAGCACGCGGTGGAAGCGGTCGCCCCGCTGGCGGGTGCGCAGCACCTGGATGCTCTCGCGCAGCAGCCCCTGCCTGGACTTGAGGCGCGAGTTGTGCACGGCCCGCGGGTCACGGAAGAGCTGCACCACCTTCAGGTTGAGGCCGGGGTCACGCAGCAGAGGCACCAGCACACCCAGGTCGAGGAGGCGCACGTCCTTGATGACCACCACGGGGTACTTGCGGCACTCGGCCTCCAGGGCGCGTAGAGCCACGGGCGGGCAGCTGCGCTCGCAGGCGGCATCTTCGACGAGGCCGACCTCGGCGCGGGCGCGGGGCGCGCCGGGGCAAAGCGGCGGCGAGCAGATGACCTTGTTGGTCCGCCAGCGGAAGAGGGCGGCCGTGGTGAGATTGGCCGCGCCCGGGGCGCGCGCGGCGGGGTCCCCCGGCGGCGCGTACAGCCGCAGCACCGAGAAGTCGCAGCGGAAGAGGGAGCGCAGCATGTCGCGCAGCGCGCCCTGCAGGCTCTCGGCGTCGCCCGGATACAGCGCCTGCCATAGATGCCACATGGGCTCGTACAAGTAGAAAACGTCCGGGTGCTGGTTAAAGAGCTCGCCCAGGAACGACGAGCCGGTGCGCCAGGTGGCATGCACGTAGATGTGCTGCTTCTCGCGGGACGCCGCCTCCCCGACAGCGCCGCTGAGGTTGCCCGGGGACCGGAGGGACTGGCCCGCGTCCCCCCCGGCAGCCGGCCGCCCCTCGGCGCCCTGCTCGCGCTCGTCCGCCGCCGCCGCCTCCAAGCTCCACACTCCCAGGCTGTGCTGCAGGCCCGGGCAGTGCCCCGCGCCCTTGTCGCCGTCGTGGCCGCCGTCCAATACGGAGGGGACGAGCAGCAGCACCAGCGTGTACAGCACCAACAGCAGCGCGAACTTGCAGTACTCCCGGCGCCGTCGCCGCCGGCCCTTCATCGTTCACCGAGCCCCCCCCACCCTCCGAGCGGGTGGGGCGCCCGTCCTCTCCCCTTCCTCAGAAGTCCCGTCCCGAGCCCGCTGCTCCGGCTGCTCCGGCCTCTCCGGGCCCCTCTGCGCCCGGAGGAACCGAGCCACCCGCGCCGTGCAGCCACAAGGGGAAACTCGGGAGGCGGTGGTGCTGGTGGCGGCGCCCCTGCCCTCTCTCGGCTCAGCCGCTGGAGAGCCGCCTATTGGCTGGTTTGGCAGCCGCCCGCCCCGCCTTCGACCTAGCAGCTTCTCCCCGCCTCCTCACCCGCCCGGGATCGCCCCGGGCTCTGCCAGATCTGGGCGGGGCTGCTGCGGGGTGGGGACGGTGTTTGGGGAGCACCGAGCCAGACCCCACCTTTCCCCAACTCCTCCGTAGTGAAGTCAAGGCTTCATGAATCGACTTCAGGCAAGGGAGGGGCTCGTGTGTACAGAATGTACCCAGGGACGGGACGGGGACCCCACCCGGAGCACTCCACCGACTCTTCTGCTTTCTGTCCCCCCCCTGGTTCTCTCTGTCGTAGGCAGACTCGCCTCCGTACGATTTAGAGCGGGGCTCCTGGTCACTGTCCACCTCCAGCGTCCCCATTGGCCCCCGGGGGTGGGTGTTCCTGAGTTCTGGATGGGAAAACTTGTCCGCTAAGAGAAAGAGACGCAATTGCGCGTCGCGTGGGGGACGGGAGGAATTGGAGGCGCTGATGCATTCCCACAGCGCAATTAATCGTTAAGGTGTAGCCTTTGTGAAGTGTTGTGTTCCTTAGGGTTCTGTCCATTTTTAGACACCCTGAAGATCAGTTTACTTATTTGCAAAATGCAGATGATTTTTAGCGCCTCCGTACCTCCTGTCCTCGTGAGATTCGGGGGCCGTTTGTTACCACTGCATAACCTAGCCCGTTCTGACACGTGAGCAAAAGACATTTGCAGACCTAGAGTGGTATGGGATGGCGGAGTGTCTCGGAGATCAGTGTTTAAAGGGACCCGTAAGGGGCGCCTGGGTGGCTCAGTCGGTTGAGCCTCCGACTTCGGCTCTGGTCATGATCTCACCATTCCCGAGTTCAAGCCCTGCGTCGGGCTCTTTGCTGACGGCTCAGAGTTCAGCGCCTGGAGCCTGTTTCAGATTCTGGGTCTCCCTCTCTGTCTGTGCCGCTCCCCTGCTCATGCTCTGTCTGTTTCTCTCTCAAAAATAAATAAACATTTAACAAATTTTTTAAAAAAATAAATAAAAGGACCCGTAAGCAGGGATATGTACTCCACGATGGATGAAAAAGTGACAGGAAGTCCGAGAGGCAGATTAAAAAGTTCCTGAAATCCAGGGCACCTGGGTGGCTCAGTCGGTTGAGCCTCCGACTTCGGATCAGGTCATGATCTCATGGTTCATGAGTTCAAGCCCCGCATTGGGCTCTTTGCTGACGGCTCAGAGCCTGGAGCCTGCTTCAGATTCTGTGTCTCCCTCTCCCTTTCTCTCTCTCTCTCTCTCTCTGCCTTCCCCAGCTCATGCTTTCTCTCTCTCAAAATAAATAAAAACATTAAAAAATTTTAAAAAAAGTTCCTGAAATCCAAAAGAGAACTAAAAAGGATAATTTTGCTCTGTTTCAGCAGGATAGTGAACACCCCCTTGGAGGAAGCTGCTGTAAGGTTATTGGAAGATGGAAAGCAAATCCACTCATCTCCACCTGGAGAAAGTGTCCAAATTGGAAAAGTGAGAACATCTCCTAAGATCTCTGGGCTTTTTCATCACAGAAACTACTCCACCTCTGAAATCATTAGCCGAAGCATCCTGCCGTCAGCCCACTCTTCCCTTGCCTTTCAGCCATTTGTTCAAATCCTCATTCTTCTCCAGCCTCATCGATCACCACGCCCACTTTGGTCTCAATTTTTCATATTCGGCGAAGAGACCCCCAGACCATTGTTTTAATAACACTTCTGCCAATAACCTAAACTCACTTAGCAACTCCCCCGCTTGAAACCCTGTCTTGGGCTTTTTCTGTGCCTGCAAACACTGTTGCAAGAAGTTTCCCCAGAGGACAGATAAAGTCATAATCATCAACCTCAAATGGTCCCTGAAATCCTACACTTCTCCTGTCAATTTCCAGTCTCGGCTTCCATTACACTATTTCAAACCTGCTCTGCTCTCCTCAGACCCCTGATATCCCTCTTTGCACCCCCTCCCCTGTTTGTAACAAATGAACTTCCCTCCTACTGCAGAGAGGAAACGAAACTATGAGACAGTCTCTCACTTTCCACTATAGAGCAGTGTTATCCACTTACCTCTGTACCCATCTCCCCTTTTGTGGCAGGGATGCTATTTTCCAATATTAAACTATAACTTTTGCCTTCCCTGTATTTTTACTGTTCCCTCCTCTCCTCTTTTAAGCAAGCCGATGGCTCTCTGCTCACCTGAAGGCAGGGATGTGGCTGGGCGGAATGCAAAAGCCGCTGGTATTTTTTTCCGAAAGCCGAAACTCCAGGCGCGGAGGGTGTGGTCGGTTTTTAAAATAGCCACAAAGTTTCCCCTCCTCTCTCTGCGCCCTTTGGCAGTGTCTCTCCACACCAACGCTGGGATGGCCTTATGACTTGCGTCGGCCAATGGGGCAGTAGTAAACACGACACAAGCAGAGGCTTGAAAAAGGCTTCCACGGTGGGGATCGCCCTCTTGCTGCTCTTGGGAAGCCTGAGATCATCAGTTGAAGAAGCCTGGGCTAGCCACGTGGACCCAAGGACAAGCCGGCCCAGCTGCGGCCCGCTAGACCAGACAGCCTGCCAACCGCCAGACAGGTGAGAGGGTAGCCCGAACCTATGTTTCTCAAACTTTAACGTAAACATGAACCACCTGGGGATCTTAGGACGCTGCAGACACAGATTCATTAGGGTGGGGCCGGAGAGCCTCCATTTCGGATAAGCTCCTGGGCGCTGCCGCCCTGACGACCACACTTTGTATTGAAAGATGCGACACTCTCCAGCCCCGGTCAAATTGCCTCGAACCAGAAGAACCACCTAGCTGACCCACAGAATTGTGGGAAATAATAGATGTATTAGAAGGGGTTTGTTAGGCAGCAAGAGCGAGCTGATACAAAGAAGGCGCGAGGGCTTAGACGAAGTGTCCTGGAGAAGCAGGGGGAAAGAGCGGCACTCTACTGGCCCGTCCCCTGGGCTGCCGGTGGGTGAAGGGAGAGAGAAGTCTATGGACCCCACGGCAAAAAGCACTTGAGCTCGTCTTCCTGACAGTGCGGAAAGGAAGAGCAGAACTCACGGAGCGGCTGTACGGTTCATCTCGACGGATGATCAGAGGCACTATCGCAAACCTTCCTGGGCCCCAGACGCAACTCGGAGGCAGCAGAAGGGTCACAGGGACAGTGTCGGTGACATCTCAGGAGCACCTAAGTGGACCGAAACCCAATGATCCTAAGACCTCAGGTCTCTGGCACAACCCTAGGGGTAGAGAAACCCTAGGAATTACACAGAAAGGTCAATCAGAAACAAAGTTGTTTTCTGGGGCGCCTGGGTGGCTCAGTTGGTCGGGTGTCCGACTTCAGCTCAGGTCACGATCTTGCGGCTGGTGGGTTTGAACCCCACGTTGGGCTTGCTGGCTGTCAGTACAGAGCCTGCTTCGGATCTTCTGTCCCCCTCTCTCTGCCCCCTCCCCCTGCTTGTGCTGGCTCAAAAATGAACATTTAAAAAACATTTGGGGGGCGCCTGGGTGGCTCAGTTGGTTAAGCGGCTGACTTCGGCTCAGGTCATGATCTCACAGTCTGTGAGTTCGAGTCCCGCATCGGGCTCTGTGCTGATGGCTCAGAGCCTGGAGCCTGCTTCGGATTCTGTGTCTCCCTCTCTCTCTGCCCTTCCCCTGCTCATGCTCTGTCTCTAGGTCTCTCAAAAATAAATAAATGTTAAAAAAAATTAAAAAAAATTTTTAAAGAAATAAAGTTGTTTTCTGGGAGGTACAGACTTCCAGTTATGGAATGAATAAGTCACAAGGATGAAAGGCACAAGTCAACGGTACGGTAATAGCACTGTATGGTGACAGGTGGCAGCTCCCCGGGGGGTGAGCACGGCATAACGGATGGAGCTGTCAGTCACTACATCATACACCTGAAACTAATGTAACATTGTGTGTCACCTATACTTCAATTAAAGAAAAGAAAAAGTTTTTTCTGTAGGTGAACTTCTAGCACACCTGATTTAGTAGACCTGCTAACCCCCCTTTTTTTTTCTTTCTGGGACCATAGCGTATGCCCTAATCCCCGCTCTCAATCACCCCCTCTCCTTCCCGTTCCTTCGCCCACATGCTCTCAACCAGAGTGTTCCCACCAACGTGAGAATTAAACATAGTCAAATGTCTCTCTCTCTTTAGGGAAAAACAAATCCCATTGATTCACACCGCTCCCCCCGCCCCCAGCACAACTGCCGCACCTTCAAACATACAGCACCTTTCTGGGAATCCGAAGGTGCCCTCACCGAGGCAGATGAGTGGCAAAAATGGGACCGAGCACCTGGAAAAAGGGACCCCCTTCCTTTGGCCCCAGGCCAAGCTGTACATACGGCTCACATGCAGAGCCTGGCTGGCTTCCAGCGGGGACTTGAGCGGCTTTCAACCCGGCCCTTGTCCTGCCGCCCCTGGGGTCATCCGCCCGAGCCCCACAGCCTAGCTTCTCGCTGGAGTTGTTCCTGCTTGTTCTCTCCCTGCCCTCCTCTCCTACTCACTCCTCCGCACCCTCCCGTCTGGATTTCCGGCCCCGCCTGGCTGCCTAAACAGCTCCTTCTGAGCTTCTCAGTGGCTTCCGTGTTATTGACTCCAGAGGACCATTTCACGCCCCATCTCGGTTGACCCTTCGAGAGCATTTAACTGCCTCGACGGCTCCCGCCTCCGCGTTGTCTTCTTTCCAGGTCAGGGGCCTCACACTTGTCCCGTTCTCCTCCCATGTCACAGCTGCGCCTTCAGAGCCAAACGCTTGGGAGACAGGCTCTGTAAGGCGGTGCCGCTCCTCCTAGTAGGGTTATGGCAGGGTTATTGGAAGAATTAAATTTTCCAAGATAGACAGACAGACAGACAGATACAATGACAGTGCATGAGATGAAGTAAGCTTCAAGTAGGAGTCCTGTCTTTGTTGTCACTGTTGTGGAAACTCATCCCCCCCACCTGGTCATTCGATATTAGGCTGTTTGAATTCTCTCAACCTCACAGGCGCCGGGGTGGCTCAGTCCGCTCCGCGTCCGATTCTTGGTTTCCGCTCGGGTCGAGGTCTCAGGGTTGGTGAGTTCGAGCCCCACTTTGGGCTCTCTGCGGACAGCCTGGAGCCTGCTTGGGATTCTCTCTCTCCCCCTATCTCTGCCTCTCCCCTGCCCTCTCTCTCGCTCTCTCTAAACAAACAAACTTTAAAAAATTTAAAAAAATGGGGCGCCTGGGTGGCTCAGTCGGTTGGGCGACCGACTTCGGCTCAGGTCATGATCTCACGGTCTGTGAGTTCAAGCCCCACAACGGGCTCTGTGCTGAAGGCTCATCAGAGCCTGGAGCCTGCTTCGGATTCTGTGTCTCCCTCTCTCTCTGCCCTTCCCCTGCTCGCGCTCTGTCTCTGTGTCTCTCAAAAATAAATAAACATTAAAAAAAATTAAAAAAAAAAAAGAATCCTTTCAGCTTCCGCCCTAGGCCCTTTCCCGTCTCACTCTGTGGTGTCTTCGGTAAGCCCAGGTTGACGTTTCTTGCCCGGACTTCTCCTCGGAGCCCCGGACCTAGAAACCCAGCTGCCTCCTTGGCATTCCTTCTTGGTGGCCTCAGGGGCGCGTCAGTATGACTGTGTGAACGGGGGAATCATCTCCCCTATTTTGCAATCGGAAATGTAGGAAGCTGGTTTCAGCACCTGCCTCTTCGTCAGCTCCCTTCCCTCGAGGCAACCCATCACCAAGTCAGGTTGGTTTTACCTCAGGTCCCTTTAATCCATTCGCGTTTCTCCATTGCCAGTACTGCCACCCTAGCCCAGGTGACCATCCTCTGTCCAGGCTCTAGGGACTGCTTAGCTTGCCTCTGTGGCCTCCCTGCCCGCCTCTGATTTCGAACCGGTGGTTTCTTTCAGTCACGCCACTTCTCTCCTCTGCCTGGAATCCATCGTGGCTTCCAATGGGTCTCAAAGATAATCATTCAGGTTGGGGCGCCTGGGGGGCTCAGTCGGTTAAGCATCCGACTCTTGATTTCGGCTCAGGTCGTGATCTCACGGTTCGTGGGATCGAGCCCCGCATCAGGCTCTGCACTGACAGCGTGGAGCCTGCCTGGGGTTCTGTCTCCCTCTCTCTCTGCTCCTCCCCTGCTCATGCTCTTTCCCTCAAAATAAGTAAATAAACATTAAAAAAAGATAGTCATTAAGATGCATAAAGTGAGTCATTGGGGCCTAGAGTGCAAGAGCTTATGAGGGTGTCAAGTACATAGTAGATGTTCAATAGGTCTCTTTTGTCTACTTGACTGCTGGAAGGAAGCAGTTTTTTTTTTTTAACCTTTGGTCTTTGGAAGCAAACCACTATTTAAAAAAATTTTTTTTAATGTTTGTTTACTTTTGAGAGAGAGAGAGAGAGAGCATGAGCAGGGGAGGGGCAGAGAGAAAGAGAGACACAGAATCTGAAGCAGGCTCCAGGCTCTGAACACAGAGCCTGACGTGGGGCTTGAACTCATGAACCACGAGATCGTGACCTGAGCTGAGTCAGACACTTAACCAACTGTGCCACCCAGGCATCCCAACCACTATTTTTATTGAGGGGTAAGTAACCTGAACAGCAATGACGTTCCCAAAACCATCTTGCTGGGCTCTGGGGGCTGGGAGTTGAGGAAGGAAGACCTATTGGGACGGCAGGAGGGGAGGATTGGAAGTACATAGCGGTAGCAAAGGAAGGGCTGGACAGAGCCTGGGAAGGCAGAATCTGTGGGCTCACCTGAGGAAAAAATGAAGATTTGGGCTGGGAAAGGGGGGGAGGGCGCCTGAGCGGCTCAGTCGGTTAAGTGTCCGACTTCAGCTCAGGTCATGATCTCACGGTTCGTGGGTTCGAGCCCCACATCAGGCTCTGTGCTGACAGCTCAGGGCCTGGAGCCTGCTTCAGATTGTGCGTCTCCCTCTCTCTCTGCCCCTCCCCTGCTCATGCTCTGTCTCTCTCTTTCTCAAAAATAAAATAAAAACATAAAAAAGAAAAAAAAAACAAGTATTCCTTTTGATTCATTTGTCTTGGTACCTTGTCTCTTTTTTGTGAGATTTCAAACATAAACAGAAGTGTAAAAATCACATCTTTAATACTTTAAAAACCCTGAGCATGGAGACCAAACTTCCTCAAAAACTGACTGGAACTTTCTTTTATGCTTTTTTTCATACCTTGATATTTATTCAAAAATACGCATTGGGCACCTGGGTGGCTCAGTCGGTGAAGTGTCTGATTCTTGATCTTGGCTCAGGTCATGATTTCCCAGTTTGTGAGTTCAAGCCCCGCATTGGGCTCCACGCTGACACTTCAGAGCTTGCTTGGGATTCTTTCTCCCTCTTTCTCTGCCCTCCCCTCTCTAAACAAATAAGCTTTAGAAAAAAAAACGGGGGCGCCTGAGTGGCTCAGTCAGGTAAGCCTCTGACTTGGGCTCAGGTCATGATCTCATGGTTCGTGAGTTTGAGCCCCGTGATGGGCTCTGTGCTGACAGCTCAGAGCCTGGAGCCTGTTTCAGATTCTGTGTCTCCCCCTCTGCCCCTCCCCTACTCGCACTCTGTCTCTCTGTTTCTCTCTCAAAAATAAATAAATATTAAAAAAATATTTTTAAAAACCCCAAAATATGCATCAAATGCAATCACGTGCCCGGGGTCATGCTAGGCGGAGGAGACACATAGAAAAAAAAAACAGTCCCTGTCCCTGTTCTCGTGACCTTTCCAGCTTAAGAGAGGAGACCGGCTTCAGCCAAATAAACCCCCCAGTGCATGAATAACCCCAAACCGAGCTGCGTGCTGTGAAGGAGAAGAACACAAGTTCTGTCAGAGAGCGTGACAGAAAGGTCTACGTTAGCCGGCGCATGCGTGCATGTGTTGTGTGGTAAAGGCTTCCCAGAAGGGACACTCGAGCTGACCTCTGAAGGTGGGGAAGGACCCGATTAAATGAAGTGGGGATGGGACACCTGGGTGGCTCAGTCGGTGAAGCGTCTGACTTCGGCTCGGTCATGATCTCACCGTTCGTGGGTTCGAGCCCAGTGTTGGGCTCTGCGCTGACAGTGTGGAGCCTGCTTGGGATTCTCTCTCTCTCTCTCTCTCTCTCTCTCTCTGCCCCTCCTCTGCTCATGGGCTCTCTGTCTCTCTCAAAAATAAATAAATAAACATTAAAAAAATAAATGAGGTGAGAATGGAGCAACAGAAGAGAAGAAACTTGGGCCGTTTAGCTATTCTTGCAAATTAACGTTTCCTTATAAACTTTACTTTCAACTTGTCGAGATACAGAATAGAAGCCCCGTGGGGAGTGCTGCAAATTTTCAAAATAACTTAGGGAGGAAAATTATCTCGAAGGTATTGGCTTGGCCTATCCGAGATGAAGGAATGTCTTTCCATTTGTTTACGACTATTTTTGTGCCTTTCGGGGGCATTTTAAAATTTTCATGGTATAGATTAGCATATTTCTTGTTCAATTTTTTCTTAAGGATTTTATCCTCTTGGTGGCTATTGCAAATAGATTTTTCTCTAAGATTACATCTGCTCCTTGGTTATCGAGTACATAAAACAATTGATTCCTACATGTTAATTTTGTTTTTATAAAAATGTTTATTTATTTATTTTTGAGAGAGGGCGGGGGCAGAGAGAGAGAGGGAGGCAGAGAATCCCAAGCAGGTTCTGCACCATCAGCGCAGAGCCCGATACGGGGCTTGAAGCCATGAACTGCGAGATCATGGGTCGAAATCAAGAGTTGGAGGCTTAACCGACTGAGCCACCCAAGTGTCCGTTCCCCCTATATGTTAATTTTTTACCCTGCTAACTTACTGAATTCTTTCACTGTTTGAGTTAGTTGTTAGTATTGATTCTTTAAGGGTCCCCTGATGTATTATGTCATCTGCAAATAGAAATGGTTTTACTTCTGTTTTTCAAATCTTATGTCACTAATTAATTTCTTTTGTCTAATTCTATTGGCTAATGCTTTCAGTTTAACAGTAAATAGTCACGGAGGTAATGGGTATTCTTACCTCGTTCCTGATCTTGGCAAAAATTTCTCCAGTGATTCTCATTATGCAAGATGCTGGGTTTAGGATTAAGGTGTCTACACTCACACATGTATACATATGCTATCATGTGAAGGACGTATGCATCAATTTCTATTTTCTTGAGTGTTTTTAAAATTAGGAAAGAAAGTTAAATTTTGTCAAAGGCTTTTTTAGGATCAAAAGAGATAACCAGGGGTGGCTGGGTGGTTCAGTTGGTAAAGCATCTCTTTCCTTTTAATATTTGTTTATTTTTGAGAGACAGAGCATGAGCGGGGGAGGGGCAGAGAGAGAGGGAGACACAAAACCCAAGCAGGCTTCAGGCTCTGAGCTGTCAGCACAGAGCCTGATGCAGGGATCAAACTCACAAGCCATGAGATCACGACCTGGGCTGAAGTCGGACGCTTAAACGACTGAGCCACCCAGGCGCCTCTAAGTGTCTGATTCTTGATCTCAGCTCAGATCTTGGTCTCAGGGTCCTGAGTTCGGGTCCTGCTTTGGGCTCTGCGCTGGGCATGAAGCCTTCTTATGAAAATATTTTTTAAAAAAGAGATAATCAGGGGCGCCTGGGTGGCTCAGTCGGTTAAGTGACCGACTTCGGCTCAGGTCATGATCTCGCGGTCTGTGAGTTCGAGTCCCGTGTCGGGGTCTGTGCTGATGGCTCAGAGCCTGGAGCCTGTGTTCTGATTCTGTGTCTCCCTCTCTCTCTGCCCTTCTCCTGCTCACGCTCTGTCTCTATGTCTCAAAAATAAATAAACGTTAAAAAATTTTTTTTTAAAAATAAAAAAAAAGAGATAATCATATGAACTTTCTCCTTAGATGTATTAATATAGCATATTATGTTAACGAATTTCATAATTTTGAACCGACCATCCATTTCAGGAGCAAATTCCAATTAGACATAGAGTATTATTTACTTAATGTCATGTTCGATTCTGTCTGCTTACTTTTTATTTACTATTTTGCACCAATATTCATAAGTGATATAGTTTGTAATTTTCTTTTTTATGCTGTCTTTATAAAGTTTAGGTATCAAGATTATACTTGTTTTCTAAAAAAAGAAAAATATTTTCCTTAATTTTCCATTTTATCTATAAACGTTTGGCATATTTCTCCTGTAAAACGGTATGGGCCAACTGCTATTTTGTGAGATAGTTCTTTTATAACCTTAAAGAAATGGATTTGTTTAGTCTTTGTCTCTCTAGTGGTGTCAATTTTAGCACATGGGTTTTCCTAGGGAATTATCCATTTCATGTATGTTTTCAAATTCATTTGCATAGAAATCTAGGAAAGGTCTCATGACTTAAAATTTTTCTTTTGTTTCAATGACTATGTCCCCCATGTAATTTCTAATCTTGTGTATGTCTGCTACCCTTTTTATTCTTGAAACATGAGAGAAATTTCTGCTAAGATCAAGAACAAGGTGAGGAGCTCCATTATCTCCACAACATGAAACCGGAGAGAGTTTAGCTCAGGTCATGATCTCGCAGTTCGTGGGTTCGAGCCCCACGTCGGGCTCTGTGCTGACAGCTCAGAGCCTGGAGCCTGCTTCGGATTCTGTGTCTCATTCTCTCTCTCTGCTACTTCCTTGCTCACACTCTGTTTCTCTCTCTCTCTCAAAAATAAACATTAAAAAAATTAAAAAACAAAACAAAACATTAAACTGAGGTCGTAGTCAATACAATACTGGTTTGTCTATTTCATAGTTTTCTTTTCAAGAAAACAGGACTCTGATCTATTAATTAGATGTAAAAAAAAGTATACTGTTTTTCTTTTTTATCTCATTAATTTCTGCTTTTATCTTTATTCTTTCCTCCTTATGTTTTTGTTTTATCCTCTTGTCCTCTTTCTGGCGTTTTGAGTTCGGAATTTAGTTCATACATTTTAATTTTGTTATTTTTTATCTTTATTTGTATTTATATTATTGTCATAAATGATATATGAATATATAATTATTGATATAAATAAATATTATTTATTTGTTGATATTTATTCATATTGTTTAAAGGTAGGGAGTTTCCTCCAATCACTTCCTTAGCTATATCCAATCATTTCTGATATATCGTGTTGTCATTAGCGTTTTTTTTTTTTTTTTTTTCTAAAAATTCCCTAATTTCATTTTTTATTTCCCTTCCTCCCAAGAATTCTTTAACGGACTTTTAAATTTCCAGGTAGAATTTTTGGTTTTATTGCATTATGATCGGAGAATATTATTTATAATAGTTCTATCTTATGCAACTTACTGACATTCCCTTTGTGGCTTCATATATGATCAATGTCTATGACTGTTTCATGTGTGCTTGAGAAGAAGTTGTATTTTCTCTCTCTTTTTTAAAGTTTATTTATTTAAGTAATCTCTACACCCAACACGGGACTTGAACTCATGACCCCGAGATCAAGAGCCGCATGCTCTACTGATGGATCCAGCCAGGTGCCCCGAAAAGAAGTCGTATCCTCAATTATCATGTTGCAAAACGTGATATATCCTTAATTATATACCTTATTAATTTGTCGTTTAGGTCGTCTGTATTCTTATTTACTTTCTGTCCATTTGATCTGTCTTGAACTGAAAGCAGTATGTTAAAAGCTTCCTGCCGTTAAGGAATTTATGTCAATTTCTCATTGCATCTCCTGCTTTTGTAAAGGGGATTGCTGTGGTTACTCACTTTTTTTTTAAATGTTTACTTTTGAGAGAGTGCAAGCGGAGGAGGGGACAGAAGATCCGAAGCAGGCCCTGCACTGACAGGCTGACAGCAGCAAGCCTGCTGCAGGGCTCGAACTCACTAACTGAGAGATCGTGACCTGAGCCGAAGTCAGATACTCAACCGACTGAGCCACCCAGGCACCCCAGTTACTCACTTTTTAAACAGCGTAGTGGGTATAATAAGGAACCACTCGGATCTGCCTTTGGGCTACTTTTTCCTTCAGCTGCTAGGAGTGCCTTTGGCAGGCAGTCCTGAGCTCTCAGCTCCCTTTGGGATTGCCGGAACTGAAGAGACCTGCCTTGCCTGGAGTGGTGGCTCACACCCAATGACTGATTAATGCAGGGTTATAAGACCCCAGGCCTCGAACTTCAGCTTCAGACGGCTCTAAGTGGCCACGCCATCTTCAGAGCGCACTGTAAGATCGGCTGAGGCATCCACTGACACGACATCATAGCTCCCCCTGTCTCTTGACCCGATCCCGTTACCTTCCCGTGCCTCTCCTTCCACAGGAGTGGGTCCTAAGAGTGACCCTTCATAAAACTCCCACAGGAAAATATCCTTTTCAGAGTCTGCCAGATGACAATCTGCAGTAAAGAGTCCAAAAGGTTGGCGTGCCTGGGTGGCTTAATTGGTTAAGTGTCCGACTTCGGCTCAGGTCATGATCTCACGGTTCGTGGGTTCGAGCCCCGTGTCAGGCTCTGTGCTGACAGCTCGGAGCCTGGAGCCTGCTTCGGATTCTGTGTCTCCTTCTCTTTGCCTGTCTCATGCCCTGTCTCTCTCTCTCTCTCTCTCTCTCTCTCTCTCAAAAATGAATAAATGTTAAAAAATTTTTTAAAAAGAGTCCAAAGGGCAAATAAGTAACGCACAGAATTATCACAGCCCCGACCACTCATCACTACCTTTAGAAATGAAATGCTCAAAGGGCACCTGGGTAGCTCAGATGATTAAGCTCTTGATTTCGGCTCAGGTCATGATCTCACGGTTCGTGGGTTCAAGCCCCGCGTCGGGCTCTGTGCTGACAGCGTGTGGCCTGCTGCAGATCCTCAGATACGTGGATATCAAGTTGTTCCTCCTACCTGAAATGCCGTGTGCGCACAGCTCCATCTGTGATGTCCCACTCGGGGCCGAAGTTCACACATGAAGTTCCTTCAACAGAATAATTCCTTTCCTGGGTTCCCGTGGATTCTTGTGCACACCTGCCCTGAAATACCTCTTACCGTGTGAGTTTGTTTCCCTTACGAGACAGACTCTGAACTCTGCAACTAAACTTGAAACATAACAGATGTTCAATTGATGTTTGGTTTGAACTT
Organism: Paguma larvata; assembly: GCA_030068075.1. Lineage (NCBI taxonomy): Eukaryota > Metazoa > Chordata > Mammalia > Carnivora > Viverridae > Paguma > Paguma larvata. Next base: position 38,366,024 of record CM057830.1, on the reverse strand, counting down.
GTGAATTGACTACCCCCAATATATAGTTAGCACATTAAACCGAGACTACTAATTACGCCAAAGAATGAACTTAAATTAGACACCGTACGCTGAGTTAGAAACTAGGGAAGCAGACATGGATGCGTTGAGCTTAAAGGAAGGGAGAGGTAATTCTAAAGAACAAATTTGGGAAACAGAGGAAGGAGGGGCTTGCATAGAAGAACGAAATGAAGAGAAATGAAAGGTGGACATTGTTTAAAGACACAGTTTCCCCCCTTAGCATTCTGTTCTTGCTGTTCTATTTTTTCTAAATGTTTATTCATTTTTGAAACAGAGAGCGAGTGGGGGAGGGCCAGAGAGAGAGGGAGACAGAGGATCCGAAGCAGGCTCTGTGCTGACAGCAGCGAGCCCTGGCACAGGGCTCAAACTCACGAACCACGAGATCATGACTTGAGCTGAAGTCAGACGCTCAACCGACAGCCACCCAGGCGCCCTCGCTGTTCTGTTGTTGTATATAGGCGGGCCGATGTGACCTGACACCAAATGAGAAAGTATCAGGTCAAAACACCATGCAGGTAGGCGTTGAGGAAGTTGAAGAGTTTTGCTGTCTGTATTAGTCATAACTTTTTATTGTCCTTTGTTTCCTTTTATAGAGATTACTTCTTGACGAATGCTTCTTTTTGTAAAGGAGTTCAAGAACTAGACAAAGGAACAATGAAATAGAGGTGATTTTATTTTAGTCACTCGGCTTGCTGGTTCATCTGGACAGTTTCTCCATAGGCGATAAAATGCACCACCTGCTGGAGGAAGAAAGTATGTACACTGCGACTTTGCTGTGTGAATGTTCTTTCTAGGCAACAGGATTAACTACTTAGAACTATATAGCTTTTAGCAAGATGATGCCGTGAGTTCAGCCAGTGAAGGATTACCAGATCACACAGGCAAATATTACTCACCACTTTATTTGAAGATACGCTTTTTCCAATGGGCAATTCAGACCAAGAATCCTTTCAAATGTTTTAACAAGCAGCTATTTCTCAGGACCGCTGGCCTTCTACTTTCTGGTGTTTGTGGTTAGCGTTTAATATGGAACTATTAGGTATTAAAATCAGCTACGTAGGGGTGGGACTTCCAACATGGCTTAGGGAGAAACTCAACAGATCCCTTCCTCAAAAGACAATGATAAAACTAACAAAGATGCAAAAGTAACCACTTGGGGACTATGGAAACTGACTAGAAAGAGAGGAAAGATAGAGGGGGCAGAAAGAAAGCATTTCAGGGGCGCCTGCGTGGCTCAGTCGGTTGAGCGTCCGACTTCGGCTCAGGTCATGATCTCATCGTTTGTGAGTTCCAGCCCTGCGTCGGGCTCTGTGCTGACAGCTCAGAACCTGCTTCTGATCCTCCGTCCCTACCTCTCTCTGCCCCCTCCCCTGCTCACGCTCTCTCTCTAAAATAAATAAACATTAAAAAAAGACAAATGCATAAGAAATAATTATAAGTTTGTGCTAATTGGCACACAGTATTTAAAGATGTAACTTCTGGGGCGCCTGGGTGGCTCAGTCGGTTGAGCATCCGACTCTTGATTTTGGCTCAGGTCATGATCTCAGGGTTGTGGGATCGAGCCCCGTATCAGGGGCTGAGCATGGACCCTACTTAAGATACACTCTGTCTCCCTCTGCCCCCTCCGCCACACACACTCTCTCCCTCTCTCAAATAAAAAAATTAAAATAAAAAAAATAAAGATGTAGCTTGTGACAATGACAACATAAAATAGAATGGGATGGAACTATAAAAATACAGAGTGTTTGTATGCTATTGAAGCTAAGGTGGTATCAATTCGAATTATATTGTTACAAATGTAGGATGTTAATTGTAATCTCCAAAATAACCATTAAGAAAATAACTTCAAAAATACACGGAGGGGCGCCTGGGGGGCTCAGTTGGTTGAGTGTCTGACTTCGGCTCAGGTCATGATCTCACAGCTCGGGAGTTCGAGCCCTGTGTCAGGCTCTGTGCTGGTAGCTCAGAGCCTGGAGCCTGCTTCGGATTCTGTGTGTGTGTGTGTCTCTCGCTCTCTGCCCGTCCCCCATTTGCACACTCTCTCTCTCTCTCTCTCAAAAATAAATAAACATCAAAAATGTTTTAAATACACAGAAAGGGAAGTGAAGAAGTAATCAAAACAGTACACTATGAGAAAAAACATCCATGAAATATGAAAGAAGGCAGGAGCGAAGGAACCGATGAACGAAAATGCCGTATAGAAGACAAATAGTAAAGTGACAGAAGGAAGTTTTTCCTCGGGAGTAATCACTTTAGGTGTAAATGGATGAAACTACCCAATTGAAAGGTAAATATTGGCAGAAGGTATTTTTCAAAAACCCAACAACGTGACTCAACAATATGTTGTCGACAAAGAACCAGTTTAGATTAAAAAAAAAAAAGTACATGGGGGGAGGGGAGTGAAAGGACAGAAAATTATATCCTGCGCAAAAGTAACCAGAAGATATGAGAAGGCTATATTAATCTCAGACAACACACACTTTAAGTAAAAAAACTGTTGCAACGGGGGCACCTGGATGGTTCAGTTGTTTGAGCATCCTACCCTTAACCTTGGCTCAGGTCATGACCTCACGGTTCATGAGTTTGAGCCCCACATCAGGCTTTGCGCTGACGGCGTGGAGCTTCCTTCGGATTCTCTGCCCAGGCTCCACTCTCTGTCCCTCCCCTGCTCGCTCTCTCTCTCTCTCTCTCAAAGATAAATAAATAAACATTTCAAAAACTGTTACAAGAGACAAAGGAGACATTACATCTTGACGAAATGTCATTCAAGATGATGTACAAATTATAAACATATACGCACTCGAAAACGGGGCCCCACAATATGTATCAAAAATTGAGAACATCGAAAGGCGAAACAGACTTATTATTGAAAGGGGGAAATAATAGTTGGAGACTTCTATTCCCCACTTTCAATAATGGATACAACAACTAGACAGAAGATCAGAAAGGAAATAGAAGAGTCGAAGAACATTTTAAACCAACTGGACCTGACAGACACATATAGAACAGTCCATCCGACAACAGAGGACACAAGCTTCTCAAGTGTACAGAGGACGTTTTCCAGGATAAACCACATTCGAGGCCACAAAACAGATCTCAATAAACTCAAAAAGATGAAAACCATACTTTTGCAACCACGACGGAATGAAACTGGAAATTAGTAACAGAAGGAAAACTGAAAAAGTCACAAATAGGTGGAGATTAAACAAACCAATGGGTCAAAGAAGAGATAATAAGAGAAATTGGAAAGTATTTTGAGCTACATGAAAATAAAAGCACAGCGTATCAAACTTTATGGGATGCAACAAAAGCAGCGCTCAGAAGGAAATTTATGCCTGTAAATGATTACATTAAAAAGATAGATCTCAGGGCGCCTGCGTGGCTCGGTCTGTTAAGCGTCTGACTCTAGGTTTCGGCTCAGATCAAGATCTCACGGTTCGTGGGATCGAGTCCTGCATTGGGCTCCATGCTGACAGTGCAGAGCCTGCTTGGGATTCTCTCTCTCTCTCTCTCTCTCTCTCTCCCTCTCTCTGCTCCTCCCCACCCCATGTGCTCTCTCTTACTCTGTCTCTTTCTCTCTCTCCCTTTCTCTCAAAATAAATAAACTTAAAAAAATTTTTTAAATGATAGACCTCAAATCAATAACCTTACTTCACACCTTCACAAACCAGAGGAAAAGCAAGTGATCATGTCTCAGTAGCTAATCTTTGCTCTTGTCTCCCTTGCCTTGGGAGACCTATCTAGTGAGAATCGGCTATGGCCAATGTCAAAGAAGTTACTACCTGTGTTCTCCTCTAGGATTGTAATGGCTTCGGGTCTCACGTTTAGGTCTTTCATCCATTTCCAATTTATTTCTTGTGTATGATGTACGAAAGTGGTCCAGTTTCATTCTTTTGCAGGTAGCTGTCCAGTGTTCCCAACACCATCTGTTGAAAGACTTTTTCCCATTGGATATTCTTTCCTGCTTTGTCCAAGATTAATTGACCAGATAGTTATGGGTCCATGTCTGGGTTTTCTATTCTGTTCTCTTGATCTATGTGTCTATTTTTGTGCCAGTACCACACTGCTTTGCTCACCACAGCTTTGTAATATAACTCGAAGTCTGGAATTGTGATGCCTCCAGCTTTGCTTTGCTTTTTCAAGGTTGCTTTGGCCATTCGGGGTCTTTTGTGGTTCCATACAAATTTTAGAATTGTTTGTTCTAGCTCCATGAAGAATGCTGTTGGTATTTTGATAGGGATTGCATTGACTGTGTAGATTCCTTTGGGTAGTACAGACATTTTAAGACTCTCTGTTCTTTTTTTGGTTCACGTTTTTATTTAAATTCTAGTTAGTTATAGTATAGTAATATAGTATAATATTAGTTTCGAGAGTAGAGTTTAGTGATTCGTCACTTACATATAACACCCAGTGCTCATCATAATTGCCCTCCTTAATACCCATCCCCCATTTAGCCCATCCTCCAACCCAACATTTGTTCTTCTTTTTAAAAATTTTTAAAACGTTTATTCATTTTTGAGAGACAGAGCATGACTAAGGGAGGGGCAGGGAGAGAGGGAGACACAGAATCTGAAGCAAGTTCCAGGCTCTGAGCTGTCAGCAAAGAGCTTGATGTGGGGTTTGAACTCATGGACCAGTATATCATGACCTGAGCTGAAGCTGGACACTTGACTGACTGAGTCCCCCAGGCATGCAATGTCTTTCCATTTCTTTGTGTCATCTTCAATTTTTTTCATCAGTCCTTTACGGTTTTTAGGGTCTTTCACTTCTTTAGCTAGGTTTATTCTTAGGTATCTGATGGTTTTTGGTGCAGTTGTACATGGGATTACTTCCTTAATTTCTCTTTCTGCTGCTTCATTATTGGCGTATAGAAATGCAACAGATTTCCCTACATTGATTTTGTTTCCTGTGACTTTACTGAATTCGTAAAAATTCTAGCAGTTTTTTGGTGGAGTCTTTTGGGTTTTATATATAGACTATCATGTTGTCTGCAAATAGTGCAAGTTTTACTTCTTCCTTGTCGATTTGGATGCCCTTTCAAAATAAAAAGCTTCTGCACAGCAAAGGAAACAATCAACGAGCCTCAAAGGCTACCTACAGAATGGGAGAAGATATTTGCCAATGACCCATCTGATAAAGGGCTAGTATATCCCAAATAGGTAAAGAACTTATAAAACTCAACACCCCCCCCCCAAAATAATCCAATTAAAAATGGGCAGAAAAAGGGTGCCTGGGTGGCTCAGTTGGTTAAGAGTCCGACTTCAGCTCAGGTCATGACCTCACGGTTTGCGGGTTGAGCCCTGTGCAGGGCTCTGTGCTGACAGCTCAGGGCCTGGGACTTAGTTTGAATTCTGTCTCTCTTTCTCTCTCTCTCTGTTCCTTCCTAACTCATACTCTGTCTCTCTCTTTCTCAAAAACAGATGAACATTAAAAATTTTTAATGAAAATAAAAATGGACAGAACACATGAATAGACATTTTCCCAAGAAAATGTCCAGATGTTCAATAGACACATGAAATCACTGATCATTAGGGAAGTACAAGTCAAAACTACAATGAAATACCACTGCACATGTGTCGGAATGGCTAAAATCAACAACATAAGAAACAACAGGTGTTGGTGAGGTTGTAGGGAAAGGAGAACCCTCCTACACTGTTGGTGGGAATGCAAATTGGCATAGCCTCTCTGGAAAACAGTACGGAGGTTCCTCAAAAAGTTCAAACTAGAACTACCCTACAACCCAGCAATGGCACTACTAGGTATTTACCCGAAGAATACAAAAATACTAACTGAAAGAGATATATGTAGCCCAATGTTTATAGCAGCATTATCTACAGTAGCCAAACTATGCAAACAGCTCAAGTGCCCATTGAATGATGAATGGATAAAGAAGGTGTGGTATATATATACAATGGAATATTACTGAGCCATAAAAAAGTGCAATCTTAACCATTCACAACGACATGGATGGAACTGGAGGGTATTATGCTAAATGAAGTAAGTCATTCAGAGAAAGACAGATACCATATGATTGCACTCATATGTGGAATTTAAGAAACAAAACAAATGAGCATATGGGAAAAAAAAGAGAGAGAGAGGCAAACCAAGAAACAGACTCTTAACTATAGAGAATAAACACATAGGTTACCAGAGGAGATTGGGTCAGTGGATTGGGTGAAATAGGTGATGAGGATTAAGGAGTGCACTTGTGTCTCTGTCTCTCTGTCTCTCAAAATAAATGAATAAATTTTTAAAAGCTTAAAAAAATCCACAAAATACTTGCAAACCAAAACCAGCAACATATTAAAAGCGTTACACACCATGACTAAATGGGGTTTATCTCAGGGATGTAAGGATGACTCAAGATATGAAAATCAGTCCATGAGATATAACACTTTAATAGAATGAAGAAAAACCACACAATAATCTCAATGGATTCAGAAAAGCATTTGACATTACCTAACACCCTTTTATGATTAAAAACAAAATCATCAGTAAACCAAGAATAGAAAAAAATTTTCCTAACATAATAAAAGACATCGAACTCAATGGTGAAGCTTTCCATCTAGGATCAGGAACCAGACAAGATGTCTGCTTTTGTCACTGAAATTCAACATTGTCCTGGAAATTCTAGCCCAAGCAATTAGGCAAGAAAAAGAAATAAAGGCATCTAAATTGGAAAGGAAAGAGTATAATTATCTCTAATCATGGATGACATCTTCCTGTAATAGAGAAAATCCTAAAGAATCCCCCCACAAAAAATCTATAATATGCAAAATCAGCAAAGTTGTAGGGCACATTATCAACATGCAAAAATCAGTTGCGTTTTTATATACTAGCAATGAAAAATCAAAAAAAGAAAATTAAAGGATTCCATTTACAGTAGCATCAAAATAATTAAGGACTTAGGAATAAATTTAATCAAAAAGGTGAAAGACTTGTACATTGAAAATGACAAAACATTGAAAGAAATTAAAGAAGACCTAAATAAATGGAAAACTATCTCATGTCCATGGCTTGAAAAACTTAATATTGCTAAGATGGCAATAGTCAACCGAAGAAATTTAGAGATACAATACAATCCCTATCAAAATCCCAATGGCCTTTTTAATTTTGCAGAAATAAGAAAGCTGATCCTAAAATTCTTATGGAATTTCAAGGGACCATGAGTAGCCAAGTCTTGAACTTTTATTTTATTTTTTTTAATTTTTTTTAACGTTTATTTATCTTTGAGAGACATAGATATAGAGCGTGAGCAGGGGAAGGGCAGAGAGAGAGGGAGACACAGAATCCAAAGCAGGCTCCAGGCTCTGATGAGCCATCAGCACAGAGCCCGATGTGGGGCTCGAACTCACAGACCGTGAGATCATGACCTGAGCTGAAGTTGGCCGCTTAACCGACTGAGCCACCCAGGCGCCCCAAGTCTTGAAAAAGAGAAACAAAATAGGAGGACTAACATTTCCTGATGTCAAAACAAAGCCATAGTAATAAAAACAATGTGGATAAGGATAGACATACAGATCAACAGAATAAAATTGACAGTCCAATCTACGGCCAATTGATTTTTGACAAGTGCGCCAAGATCATTCAATGGGGGAAAGAACAGGCTTTTCAACAATAGTGCTGGGACAACTGGATATTCACATGCAAAAGAATGAAACTGTACCTCTACCTCATGCAATATACAAAAACTACCTCAAAATGGATAAAAATCCTAAATATTAGAGCTAAAATCATAAAACTCTTAGAAGTAAATGGAGGGGGTAAATCCTCATGACAATTTGGCAGTGGCTTCTTAGGTATGACACCAAAGCACGGCAACAAAATAAAAAATAAATTGGACTTCATCAAAATTTAAAACTTCAATGCATCAAAGGACACAGTCAAGAAAAGTGAAAAGACAACCCACAGAATGGGAGAAAATATTTCAAATCATATATCTAATAAAGTTCTCCTATCCATAATATATATATATATATACACATATATATATACACACATATATATACGTATATATATGTATATATGTCTATATAAACTCCTACGACTTTACAAAAAATACACCCCGATTAAAAGTGGGCAAAAGACTTGAACAGATATATCTCAATGAAGATATATAAATTGCCAAGAAGTACTGAACAGATGCCAACATGATTAGTCATTAGGGACATGCAAATAAATATCACAATGAGATACCACTTAGCACCTACTAGGATGGCTAATAGTTTTTTTAAACATAAGATAGAAAGTGTTGGTGAGGATGTGGAGAAACTCAGACTTCTATGTTGTTGGTGAAATGTAAAATGTTATAGCTGCTGTGAAAAACAGTTTGGTGGTTCCTCAATAGGTTAAACATAGAATTACCATACAACCCCGCAATTCTGCTCTTGAGTATTGTTATGAACTGAATGTTTGTGGCCCACCTCCCCCCACCAATTAATATGTTGAAGTCCCCCCCCCCTGCTGCCACCATGTCACTGTATTTGGAGATGAGACCTCTAAGAAAGTAATTAACATTCAATGAGGTCACAAGAGTGGGTCTGACAGAATTAGTGTCCTTATAAGAAGAGATACCAGAAAGTTCACCCTCTCTCTCTTTCCATATGCATGCACTGTGGAAAGGCCATGTGATGTTATAGCAAGAAGGTGGCCGTCTACAAGCCAGGAAGAGAGCTCTCACCAGAAACTGACTATGCTGGCACCTTGACCTCTGACTTCCAGCCTTCAGAACTGCGAGAAAGTTAATTTCTCTTGTTTAAGCCATCTCACCTGTGGTATTTTGTTACGGCAGCCTGAGCAGGCTAAGACAAGTTTATACCCAAAGAATTGAAAATAGGTGTCAAAAAAAACCCAAAAAACAAAACCCGTCTATGTGAATGTTCATGGCAGCACTATTCACAACATTCTAAAGGAGGAAACATCCCAAATGTCCATCATCTATGTCCATCACCTAGTGAATGGATAAACAAAATGTGATCTATCCATACAGTGGTATATTATTCAACTATAAAAAGGAATGGAGTACTGATAAATTGTACGACATAGACGAACCTTGAAAACATCACACTAAGTGAAAAGAGCCAGAATCAAAAGTGCCACGTTATATGATCCCATTTATATGAAATATTCAGAATAGGCAAATCCATAGGGAGAGAAAACAGATCACTGGTCACCGGGAACTGGGGGAGAGGTGGAATGGAGTGCGACTGATTAGTGTGTATGGCTTCCTTTTGGGGTGGTGAAATAGTTCTCAAAGTAGATAGTGATGTTTGCACATCGTGAACATACTAAAGGTTACTTACTTGTACATTTTTACTATGTCTTGAAATTTTTATTTTAGAGAGAGAGAGAATGCAAGTGGGGGAGAGGAGCAGAGGGAAAGAGAGAGAATTCCAAGCAGGCTCCATGCTCAGTGCAGAGCCTGACTTGGGGCTTGAACTCATGAAACATGAGATACTGACCTGAGCCAAAATCAGGAGTCAGACGCTCAACCAACTGAGCCACCCAGGGGCCCCCTCGTACATTTTTAAATGTGTACACTTTTAGCTACATAAATTTCATACAAAGTGGACTTCGGAACAAGGAGAAGAAAGAAGAATCCTTAACGTGTGTGCACCGAACAATAGAGCATCAAAACACCTGAGGCAAAGAGTGATAGAACGGCAAGGAGGAGTAGCGATATACACTGTTATAGTTGGAGACCATAACACTCCTCTATCGATACTTGACAGATCCGGTCATCATAAAATCAGTAATGATATGGTTGCAATGAATGGTGTCATCAATCAACTGACTCTAACTGACATTTATCCAACAACAGCAGGATACACATTCTTCTCAAGCTCACATGGAGCATTCGCCAAGATAGGCTACATACTGGGCTATCGACACGCTTTAACAGGATCGCACTTAATTTAATTTAAAAGGACTGAAATCGTGCAAAGTACATTCTTTGATTATAGTGGAATTAAACTAGAAACCAATTAAACAGAGAAGGCTGGAAAATCCAGAAACACTTGAAGATTAAATTACACACTTCTAAATAACACATGAGTCAGAGAAGAAATCTCCAGAGAAATGTCAAATCAACAACCCAACTTGAAGAGACTAGAAAAAAGGGGCTTCTGGGTGGCTCAGTAGGTTAAGCCGCCGACTCTTGATTTTGGCTCACATCATGATCTGACAGTTTGTGAGATCCAGCCCTGCATCTGACTCCGCAGTGAAGGGACAAAGCCTGCTTGGGATTCTCTGTCTCCCTCTCTCTCTGTCCGTCCCCTACTTGCTCTCTCTCTCAAAAATAAATAATAAATATTTTTAAGAAGAAACTAGAATTAATAAAAAATTAAAAGGAGCACATGCAACCCAAAGCAAGCAGAAGGAAGGAAATGATAAACATTAATAGAGGCATACATAAAATAGAGATCAGAAAAACATCATTGAAAATCAACAAAACCAAGAGTTAGCTTATTGAAATGATCAATAAATTGGAAAAACTTTAGATAGAAAAGCAGAAAGAAAACTCGAATCAGGGGTGCCTGACTGGCTCAGTTGGAAGAGCATGTGACTCTTGATCTTGGGGTCCTGAATTTTTTTTAAATAAAAAAAATTTTTTTAAATTAAAAAAAACCTCAAATTATTGAATCAGGAATGAAAGAGAGGACTTTACTACTGATCTTACAGAAAGAGAAGGTTTTAAAGGACTACTATGAACAATTATATGCCAACGAATTAGCGAACTGATATGAAATGGATAAATTCTTAGAAACTTCTGAAACTTTCTCAAGAAGAAATAGAAAATGGAAATGGACCTATAAAAGGCAAGGAGGTTGAATCAGTAATGGGAATCTAAAAAACTTCTCACGAAGAAAAACTCACGAAATGGCTTCTCTGGCGAACTCTACCACTTACAGAATGAACAGCTCACAAACTCTTCCAAAAAAATAGAAGAGTAGCGGATACTTCTCAAGTTATTTCATGGGGCTCATATTACCCTGATACCAAAAGCAGACAAAGTATCATAAGAAAACTACAAACCAGTATCCTTTATAAACACAGACACACATGAAAACGCGGAACAGAATACTAGCAAACCAAACCAAGCAATATGTAAAAAGGATTACATGTCGTGACCAAGTGGAATTTATCCCAGAAATGTAAGACTGTGATTTAGCATACAATAATCAATCGATACATACACTGTATTAACAGAATAAAGGCCAGCAAACACCTGATCAACTCCACTGATGTAGATAAAAATTGCCAACGGCTAACACCCTTTCATGATAAAACCACTCCACACACTAGGAACGGAAGGAATCTTCCTCAACCTGATAGAAGATATCTATAAAAAAAAAAAAAAAAAACCAACCCATAACTAACATCAGATTCATGGTGAAAGACCAAAGATTTCTTCCTAAATGGGAACAAGACAAAGATGTTCACTCTTGCCACTTCCATCCCACATTGTACTAGATGTTGTAGCCAGAGCAATTAGACAAGAAAAAGAAATAAATGACAAACTGGGAAGGAAGAAGTATGCTTAAAACAGGTGCATTTTATACCATGTATATTATACCTCAAGGAAATTGTTTAACAGGTTTTTGCTACTGCGGTGATAACACTTGGAGCTTTGAGTCAAAGTCGTTGCAGTCAAAAGTAGATACAGTCCAAGGAAGCACAAGTAATCGTGTGGGCTGACTTCAGACTATTTCTTCACCAGAGAGCAGCAAACAGATATTATATGTCTAACCGTCAGCCTCCAAATGTTTTCAGATTGGGAAAGGGAGTGAAAATCTGCCAACATAGAACTCCTGAGCCTGATCCATCAGGCCCAGAGGGCTCCTGTCTGCATTCAGATGGTTGCTGTCCAGACTTCATTGTGTCCGATCTGGAACACGGCTGCTTCCTCCTGGCCAAACTGCTTGTCTCAGCCTCCTCTCCTCACCCGCACTATTGCAGCTTACCTTTTTAAAAAAAAATTGTGTTCAAATATACATAACATAAAATTTACCATTTCAACCATTCTTAAGTATGTGGTTCAGTGGCATTAAATACATTCACCTTTTCCGCAGCCATCACCACCATCCATCTCCGGAAATTTTCCTCTCCCCAAACTGAAACTCTGTACCTGTTTTTTTTTAATTTTTAAGTTTATTTATTTATTTTAGAGAGAGAGAGAGAGAGAACATGAGCAGGGGAGGGGCAGAGAGCACAGAGCTGTCAGCACAGAGCCCAATGCCAGGCTCGAATCCATGAACTGTTAGATCACGACCTGAGCCGAAACCAAGAGTCAGACACTTAACCGACTGAGCCACCCAGGCGCCCTGATGCCCTGAACCCTCTTCAACAATAACTTCTCATTTTGCCCTCCCCTCGGCCCCAGGAAACCACTTCTCTATTATCTGTCTCCATGAATTTGACTTCTCTAGGTACCTCACATAAGTGGGGGTCATACGGTATTTCACCTTTTATGTCTGGCTTATTCCACTTAATAAAGTCCTCAAAATTCATTCATGTGGTAGCATGTGTCAGGATATCATTTCTTTTTAAGGCTGAAGAATATTCCATTATGCGTATATACCACATTTTGCTGATTCACTCATCCACCGACTTGGCTATTGTGAATAACGCTGTCGTGAACAATGGTGCACAAAGGTCTCTTTGAGTCCTTGCTTTCAATTCTTTTGTGTTTATACCCGGAAGTGGGATTGCTAGATCATATTGTAATTCTACATTTAATTTTTATGAGGAATCACCATGCCGTTTCCCACGGCGACCACATCACTTTATGCCCACCAGCAATGCCCGAGTGTTCTGCTTTCTCCACATTCTTAGCCAACGCTCGTTATTTTCTGTCTGTTTGCTTGTTTATTTTGGATAATAGCCATTCCAATGGGTATGACGTGGTATCTCATTTCGGTTTTGATCTGTATTAACCCAATTCGTGATATTGAGGTATTTTCACGTGCTTACGGACAATCTGGTTACCCTCTTCAGAGAAATGTCTACACGCGTCCCTTGCCCACTTATTAATTGGGTTGTTTGATGTCATTGAGCTGCAAGAGTTTTTATACACTCTAGATATTATTTTTTATATCTGATATGCAAAGATTTTTCTTCCATTCTGTGGGTTGCCTTTTTACTCTGTTCATAGTGTCTTTTGATGCACAAAAACTTCATAAAATTTTGATGATTAATTTTTCTTTTGTTGCCAATGCTTTTTATGTTATATCCAAAAATCATTGACAAATCCAATGTCATGCAGCTTTCCTCCTATGTTTTCTTCTACGATTTTATAGTCGTGGCTCTATAATTGGGTCTTTAACCCATTTTGAGTTAATTTTTGTTTGTAGTATAAGATGTGACTCCAACTTCGTCCTTTTGTATATGGATATCCAATTTTCCCCACACCATTTTTTTGGGGGGACTACTTTCCCCTTGACTTATCTCGGCGCCCTTGTCGATAATCAACTGACCATAAATGTGAAAGTTTATTTCCGGATTCCTTATTGTATTCCATTGGTCTGCATGTCAGCTGGTTAACCATCTTTTTGGCTCAGCCTTTTAATATAAAAAATTCACCGATGGGGCGCCAGGGTGGCTCAGTTGGTTGAGCGTCTGACTATGGCTCAGGCCATAGTCTCGTGGTTCGTGGTTTCGAACCCCGCGTCGGGCTCTATGCTGACAGTTCAGAGCCTGGAGCCTGCTTCGGATTCTGTGTCTCCCTCTCTCTCTCTGCCCCTCCCCTGCTCATGCTGTCTCTCTCTCTCTCTCAAAAATAAAAAAAAATTAAAAATTAAAAAAAAATGCACTGATGTACAAAAATGTGAAAGTGCGACGATGACAACATATGAAATCCTGTGATCGAGAGGCCCCTCGAGTGCGCGCCATGCTGCCCGTGCACCCACCCACACATACTCTGGTGTGGAAACAGAAACTAGTGCAAACCATTGCTACCAAGAAGTGCCAACCTGCGTGTTGGAACAGCAAGGCAGACTTCTTACTCACGGTGGACCAGCACAGACAAACCCAGCAAAAAGAGTACTGCATCCTCAAATTGAGGATAGTTACGCAGGATCGTCACAATCCCGATATAAGGGACGAATCCCCTTGGTACCCCGACCACATTTTTTTTTCTCCAGTGTTGTCCTTGTTAATAGAGGCTTCGGTCCTTAACCAAATTATTATCTCCTTTGGTCAAAAACTTGATATGTCCATTTTGCTTATTGTGAATCTTCAAGACTCGGTGAACTAGACGAATCTCTCTTCCTTCTATTCTGAAAACAACAGTTTCTCCCACTCGGGTGGGATCTTCAACTCGACTTGTTAGAAAGAGAACACCTCCTCCGTGAACCGAGGGTTCCACATGGCCACTGAGCACCCCTACAGTTGGACTTTCGCTTCCGGTCATGACCGTTAACCCCTTCCAGCTCATTAGTGCCGCTGAGACGATCGTTCTGAAATTTAGGACCTGAGAATACAGCTGCCGCTGATTCGTTTACTGCACATGGCCCCCCAAAAATCTAGACACAGCGTGGTGGGGCCGGTGAGGGTGATGGGGGCAGCGGAGAGGGCCTCGGCTGGTTAACTTTTTAAAGTGCGACACTCAGCCTGCCCTGCCCTCTCTCTTTTTTATTTATTTTTTTAGCGTTTTTATTTTATTTTTTGAGAGACATAGAGACAGAGTGTGAGCAAGGGAAAGGCAGAGAGAGAGGGGGACACAGAATCCGAAGCAGGCTCCAGGTTCTGAGCCATCAGCACAGAACCCGATGCGGGGCTCGAACTCACAGACCGCAAGATCATGACCTGAGCCGAAGTCGGCTGCCTAACGGACTGAGCCACCCAGGCGCCCCCCTGCCCTCTCTCTTAAACCTTCAGTTGTAGCCAACGTCTGAAAACCAAAATCTAAGTTAGTCCAGCGTTTAAGTATCGTCAAAGCTGGGCAAAGCCATCTTTCCACCCTACCTCCCCCCATTTCCCTTGCTACCAAGTCAGTGTTCCGGACACATCCGCCCCTCATTCATTTTCCATCTCTGTACTTTACTTATTTCCTTTGTCTGCAGTGTTCTTCCCTCCTCTTACCCTCGTTCCCGTCTCTGCGTGCTAAGAAATGCCACTTCCTCTATGAAGCCTTCTCCAATTTCAGTTGGAAACTGTCTCTTAAACTTAGACAGGTTCCAGCCCCTCTGTTCTACGGACAGCCTCCCTCTATGCCAAGGGCACTGTCTTCTGCTCCATAGCCCGTTGCCGTTTTTACTTGTCGTAGTACCCGGCATGGTAGCGGAGTAGAGATGTATACTCACTCGGTAAGTATTCATTCGTTACCCTGAGTTACCCACCAAGAAAGTGTAACAAATTCCCCCTTCCCCCACTGCAGTTGTGAGCGTCAATCCTACAATGACTCTGGCTGGGGTCAAGGCAGCAGCCAGGAAACTCTCAACGACTCTTCGGAAAATCCTCATCACCAAAGGAACGTTTCCGGAAAGGACACGGGTGCACGCATCCTTGCTTGTTTTGTGAGGTGACATTTGTTCAGGCCCCGAGACATGCATTCCTACTCTCGCTTTTTTGGTTTTCTCGCGCCAGAGAGAAACCTTAAGGAGAGTCGGTGATCGGGTCGGGGTGACTTAGTTCCTGTTGGGCTGGAACTGAAGCCAGCAGTTCATGACACCAGAGCCTCCCAGGCCTACCTGTCGTTCTTGCAAATAAACTTCCTGTGTGGGCTTTTTTCGTTTTTGTTTTGCTTTGCGGAGGAGAACACTGCGCACCAGTTACCAATCCCAGGGGAGGATTCCAGACACTTCTTCCCACTGCATCATGGTATTGGAGTCGCAAGGAGAATACAATCTAGTCAAACACTGGGTGGAGCAGCGTGTTACTTGCGTAGATAACAGACAGCAGAATCAGCTTCGACAGCGGCGTGGGTCCCGCACGGCCGGCAGGTCTCTCCCTGAAGCGGACACAGGGCACTTTGCCTGTGCGCGTCCCTCTTCTGCTGCAGTGGCAGGACCCCGTCCCTGCTTGTCGGCCAGCAGTGGAGTGGCCAGGTGTCATAGGACACCCAGGCTTAAGCGGAACAAAGGCACGTACCTTGAACTTGCGACAGGGAAAGACGGTCACATGAGCAGAGGCTGTCTGGGCTCCTCGTCTCTTGGTAAGGAAGTATTCCAGGCCCAAGACCCATTCTTATATGGCCAAGTGGGAGTCCCAAAGACTGAATGATGGGGTACCTGGGTGGCTTAGTTGGTTGAGTGTCTGTCTCTTGATTTCCGCTCAGGTCACGGTGTCACAGTTTGTAAGATTGAGCCCCACGCGGCGCTGGCAGCGTGGAGCCTGCCTGGAATTTTCTCTCTCTGCCCCCTCTCTCTGCCCCTCCCCCCCACTACATGCACGTGTATACTCTGTCTCTCAAAATAAACACTTAAGCAAACAAAACCAAAAAAACCCGCAGAAGACCAAGTGATGATCTCGCCGGTCCCAACAGTTTTGTTTTTGGCAGGGGACTGGGAAGGCAGAAGAAAGGTTTACTATGGAGAGAAACCAGGACTGGAAAATGTCAGGGAGCATCATACACAAATGGGAAAGCTGGCAAAGGCCATCGACACTGAAGTCAAGAGGATCTCAGTCACTTTGAAACAATGACAATAACAGCTAACACTTACTTGATGCTTACTCTGTATCTATATGCAAATAGGCACTGATTTATTTTGATAAATATCTAAATACTGACAAGGCACTGTTCTAAATACTTTATCGATACTTGTTCCATTTAGTCCGCACAACAGCCCTAAGAAGTAGGTATACTTCTAGGGCACTTGGGCGGCTCAGTCGGTTGGGCGTCCGACTTCGGCTCAGGTCATGATCTCACGGTGTGTGAGTTCGAGCCCCGCGTGGGCTCAGGGCTGACGGCTCGGAGCCTGGAGCCTGCTTCCGATTCTTTGTCTCCCTCTCTCTCTGCCCCTCCCCCACTCGCACTCTTTCTCTTTCTCTCTCTTTCGAAAATAAATTCACATTTAAAAATTAGGGGAAAAAATTAGATATACTTCTTATTCTTATAGATGGTAACTCTATACAGATGAGAAAGCTGAGGCACGGATGCTTTCATGAACTTGCCTAAGACCACGCAGCTAGGAAGTGGCAGAGCCAGGCTGCAAACTCAGGCGCTTTGGCTCCAGAGCACGTGCTTTCAATCACCGGGCCCTGGCGTCTTTCAGGAAGGCAAGGGACTCCCCTGTAGTCCGACCGAGACAGGACCAGGTCACCAAGATGGAAGAAGACACCCTGGGTCGGAGAAATACAGAGACCGACGCCAAGGAGAGGAAAAGGGATGTAAGCACTGACTGTGTGCCGGTGAGGCTGATGGTTGGAGTAGATGCCGTCAGTGTCATGAATAAGCATTGTTCATATGTTCCTTCTAAATACTTTATTTACTCATTATATACGTACGTTAGGGAGAAAAGAGAGTGTAGGTCAGATAGATTTTTTCTGGAGATACCTAGTAAAAAGTGGTTTCCACTTTTTTTTTAAACTTTTATTCATTTTTGAGAGACAGAGAGAGACAGAGCGTGAGCAGAGAAATTTTCTCCTTCAGGTTCTTTTCCAAGGCGTTACTTCTTGTCTGCCCGTCTGGACTCACGACTGGAGCCCCCGTGCTCCAGTGGAGGACACGAAGTCGCACCATTTTCCCTCACGGGAGGTTACCATAAGGGAAAGAGCGCATCGATCACTGAAAATCTAAAACATCCATCGCTAGTTCTTTACTCTTTAATTCTTCTTGCCTTCCTTTCCCATCATTCCCTTGGCCCTCACTCTAGCTCCCGCTCCATTACTTCCTACCATCATCCGCCCCCTCCATCTTGAAAGCATCATACGGCCTCGATAAGGAATGTAACCCAGAGTAGCATAAGCAGTGCTGTGCCTCTCAGATGTCTCCCCCTTTAGAGCGAAGGTACTCCTTCTTTCAGCTGCTCAGAGATTTGGCAGCCAGTGACTCTCCTCTGAGTCTCCGTCCAGGCATTGTCCGTGGACAGAGGGAGTTACTTCACCGAAGTTATGCCCCATCTCCAAGGGCAATCCACATCTGACAACTGGTAGACGTGGCCTTCAAGGCCCGGCACCTGTGCCTCGATTAGGGAGAACACCGAAGGGCTTTTCCAACTCTGTGAAGACTTTGTCTGATTCAGCAGTGAATGTAGGGTTCCACATCCTGACAACTCTATTCGGAAAATGCTATCCCCTCATCTCTGAGCTGGATGTTCCTCCTTGCTTCTACGGATCCACTCACTACCCTTCTCCGTGTGTCTTAGGAGGCTGGCTTCTGCATCTACCAGGCTCCCTTGCCTTCCGGTTTCGAGTTGGATTCAGCCAAAGGGGGAACCATCCGGAGAGGCTACGTGAAAGGCCGGAGAGCAGGTGAGGAAATGGGAACCCAAAAGCAAGTAGTGACAGAGTAGGAACGTGGGGGGACAGTCGAAAAGTCCATTGGAGAGAAATATTTTAGAGATGATGAGTTCTGCTGCTTTCCTTTCTCTCTCTCAAAAATAAACATTAAAAAATAAATAAAGCCAGTTTAATTTTAAGGGTTACATATTTAAGACATTTCACCTCTCAAACGCACAAATTTAAGACATGGTATAAAACCTCCCATTTATGTATCTATCCACTCAACGAGTATTTATTGAGCATCTATTATGTTCCCAACAGCATTCTAGGCACTGAGGTATAATATATACAAAACTCCCTGTCCTCATGGGAGCTTACAGAGAAGCGGTGGTGAATAACAGCGTAGCCGTGCTTGACAAAGACGACCTTACCAGAAGACTGAAGGTGTTTTTGTCATTGTTAAATTTTATTCACGTGACATAAACTTCACCATTACAAAGCGTCCAGTTCTGGGGCGCCTGGGCGGCTCGGTCGGTTAAGGGTCTGACTCTTGGTTTTGGCTCGGGTCGTGATCTCACTCGGTTTCGTGACTTTGAGCCCCGCCTCAGGCTCTGCGCTGACAGCACGGAGCCTGCTTGGAATTCTCTCTCTCCCTCCCTCTCTGCCCCTCCCTATCTCGTGCTCACTCTCTCTCTCTCTCAAAATAAATAAAGAAACATTAAAAAACCCCAAACCGTTCAGTTCAGCGGCTTTTAGTATATTTACGATACCGTGCAACCCGTCACCACGAGTTCCCAGAAAATTTTCGTCTCCCTCTAAAGAAACTCCACACCCATTGTGTCTGTCCCCCAAATTTCAAAATTTCGTGTTGAAGCCCTAATCCCCTCATTTGGAAATAGGGTCATGGCAGATGGAACTCGTTTGGATGAAGTCGCACAGGAGTAGGGTGGATCCCCAATCTGATATGACTGGCATCCTTAAAAAAAAGGGGGCAATTTGGACATTGAAACAGAGAGGCGCACACGCAGGGGCAACACTGGTGAAGATTAGTTTAGATTTATGCTGCCACAGGCCAAGGGACTCTCATAAGCTAGGAGAGAAGTCTGGGACAAATCCTTCCCTAGTGCCTTCAGAGGGAGCGGGGCCCTGCCGACGCCTTGATCTCAGACTTTTGGTCTCCAGAACTGTGAGATGATAAATTTCTGTTGTTTCAGCCATGAGTTGCGAGTTGCGGCACGTTGTTAAGGCGACCTTAGCAAACGAATAAACCACTAACGGTCACTGCACTTCCCTTCCCCTCGGCCACTGGCAAACACTAATCTACTTTGCGTCTCTAGGGATTTGGCTATTCTGGGTATTTCTTTTTTTCTTTTTAATGTTTATTTACTTTTGAGAGAGAGAGAGAGAGAGAGAGAGAGGCGTGAGCAAGGGAGGGGCAGAGAGAGAGGGAGACACCGAATCTGAAGCAGGCTCCAGGCTCTGAGCTGTCAGCACGGAGCCCGATGTGGGGCTCGAACCCACGGACTGTGAGATCATGACCTGAGCCGAAGTCAGACGCTCAACCGACTGAGCCACCCAGGCGTCCTTCTTTCTTTCTTTTTTTTTTTTAATGTTCATTTATTTTTATTTTTGAGAGAGAGAGAGAGAGAGAGAGCGAGCCCAAGTGGGGGAAGGGCAGAGAGCTAGGAGGACAGCCGATCCCAAGCAGGCTCTGGGCTGACAGCTGTAGGTCCAACATCAGGCTCAAACTCGTGAGATCATGGCCTAAGCCAAAGTGGGACAGTCAACCGACTGAGCCCCCCAGGCGCCCCTGTGCTGCCTATTTCTTATAAATGGAATAATAGCATACGTGGTTTTTCGTGTGTGGCTTTTTCCACTTACGGTGTTTTCAAGGTTCATCTACACCATATATTCAGTCACTACATCATTCATTCTCATGGGTCAGTAATCTTTTCTTGTATGGCGATACCACAATTCGTTTAGCTATTCAGCACTTGATTGACATTTGTTTCGTTTCCACTTTTGGTTACAAGGAATAACACAGCTATGAACATTCCTGTACAAGTCTGTGTGAGCGTGTGTGTGTGCGTGTGTGCGCGTGTGAGAACACGTTTTCAATTCTCTCGGGTGTACACCTAGGAGTGAAATCACTGGGTCACATCGGAACTCTGTGTTTAACTTTTTGAGGGACTGCCAAACCGTGTTCCAAAGTGGCCGTCCCTGTTTACATTCGTGCCGGCAAAGTAGGAAGGTTCCTAGAGCAGGATCGTCGCACGGAGAGTCGTGACGCCGAGGCTTGTCTTTCTAGGAAGCGACTTTATTCCTGCCGGCACGGCTCAGTGGGGTTCGTACCCGAAGAACCGAGCCCCGAACGCCACGTGGCATAGTTTTTCATGTATTTTTTACTTCTGTGTCCCCCATGAATGGTAACACGCATACATGCAGTCTGATTAAGTGGTCTCATGTTACAAGGTCGGGAGGGATGTTGTCACGGACACGTAGAGCCAGGTTGCCTTGAGGATTTTTTTTTTCTTTCCTTAGGGAGGGGACCCTACCACATTTCCGTTTCTTCTCAGTAATTTTAATGTAATGATCGTATGTCACTGTGTGATGAAAGATATGACGAGGTTGTCCGGGTCTTCATAGATTTGAGGTGGGAGTTCGACTTCCACGCATTAAGTGCAGCAGGCGATGGGAAAAGTAGAATTAGAGCTTAGAAAAAGTCAGGGTCAGAGTCACAGATATGAGGTTCATCATGCTTCCCCTTCGGATCTGAACTTCCTTTCTTCCACCTTTGAAACTATAATCGCGTGGTGCACTGTTCAAAAGAAAAAACAAAACTAGGGGCGCCTGGGGGGCTCAGTCGGTTGAGCGTCCGACTTTGGCTCAGGTCGCGATCTCACGGTTCATGGGTTCAAGCCCCACGTCGGACTCTGTGCTGACAGCTCAGAGCCTGGAGCCTGCTTTGGATTCTGTGTCTCCTCCTCTGCCCCTCCCCCACTAGCTCCCGCACGCACACTCTCTCTCTCTCTCTCTCTCTCTCTCAAAAATAAAGAATTAAAAAAAAATTTTTAAAAAGGAAAACAAATTTCAAAATAATTACTTTTTTCTTGTTTTGTGACTTGCCTCTCCAAATTCGTCACCCATTTGCATATTCTCTTTTACATAACAGTTGGTGGGAACATTATTTATTAGGGATACGAACTCTTTGCCATAAATGTTGCAAATATTTCCCCCCATGTACGGTTTGTCTTTTGACTTTTTTTTGTGGCGCATATCCTCTTTTGGATTTTATGATGGTTATTCTATTTAGCCATCAGAAATATCCATGTCTTAAAGAGAATTTTTTTAAGTAATCTCTACACCCAATGTGGGGCTTGAACTCACAACCCTGAGATCAAGAGTCAGATAGATGCTCTACTGACTGAGCCAGCCAGGTGTCCCTTCTCTCGGATTTGAAAGATATTTTAATGAATTCTAGGATTTACTTTATGGCTTCCAGGCTGTTTTTGTTTACCCGATATTTTTCATCATACATTATATCCCATATATGCATGAAATACATTGGCCCTCTTTCACTGACTTGTCAACCAGTATAACCTAGCATCAAGTAAATTTATAAAACTTTATATAAAGTCAAATTCCCCTCTCAGTTTATTATTTTTTCATACTCTTGTTAGCGAAGCTTTAGACATTTACTGTTTCATATACTTGATTCTGATTTTTTGTTTCAGTGTTCTATTTTTTTAAATTTTTTAAAATGTTTATTTTCTTAAAAAATTTTTTTTTAACATTTATTTATTTTTGAGAGACATAGAGACAGAGTATGAGCAGGGGAAGGGCAGAGAGAGAGGGAGACACAGAATCCGAAGCAGGCTCCAGGCTCTGAGCTGTCAGCACAGAGCCCCACTCGGGGCTCAAACTCATGGACTGCAAGATCATGACCTGAGCCGAAGTCAGACGCTCAACCGACTGAGCCGCCCACATGCCCCTCAGTGATCTCTTTAATTCCGTCCTATGTCACATATTTTACTTACTGTAGTTCATAATGGGAACAATATCTTATAAGTCTTCCCTTATTACAACTAACCTCAGGAGACTCTTAGTGGCTTTCATATATATTATTTCCTGCCATTTAAGATAAAGAATTGTATCAGCGCCTGGGTGGCTCAGCTGGTTAAGGGCCCACCTCTTGATCTCGGCTCAGGTCCTCACCTCACGGTCATGATCTCATGGTCGCGAGATCGAGCCCCACATCGGGCTCCGTGCTGGGTGTGGAACCTGCTTGAGGTTCTCTCTCCCTTTCCTTCTGCCCCTCTCCCCCTCTCTAAAACTAAAGCTAAACTAAAAGAAAAGAATTGCACTACGGGCCCTCAATCCTATTTAGGATATTGATTCAAATTGCCTGGATTCATGGCCTAGCTTTATGGACAACTGGTCTTTTACAGTATTGAGACTACATTCAGGGACGCAGTTGATTTTCTTCTGTGCCATCTTTTTAGGTTTATTGACAGTTGTTTTCTTCCTTTTTGATGGGCACCACTCTCCCTGTGTGTGTGTTTTACTCTCACTGACGTGTGCACGAGAGCTAATCTAGATTCTACAAAGTCCCTAGTTGCTGTCTCCCCAGGGTGTCCGTGCATATGGGCAATGATACAATTTTCACTGCAGAAAAAAAAGGGACACCGCTAAGGTGGATTTGAGACGCAGAGGGGGAAAAGGAAGCAGTCCCAGAGACTCATCCAGGGGCGCCCGGGTGGCTCAGGCGGCTGAGCGCCTGACTTTAGCTCGCGTCACTATCTCGCAGTTCGTGAGTTTGAGCCCCGCACTGGGCACTGTGCTGACAGCTCAGAGCCTGGAGCCTGCTTCGGATTCTCTCTCCCTCTCTCTCTGTCCCTCCTCCACTCACACTTTGTCTCTGTCTCTCTCAAAATTAAATAAACAGGAAAAAAAAAAAGAGTGATCCATACTAAAGGAAAACACTGAAAAAAGAAGAGGCAAATGTAGCACACCCGGGGAAGGTTTCCATTTGGAGTCGGTGGTTGTCAAACAGAAACATTTTCACCAAAGGAATTAGAGAACCACAATATTATATGTATGATCAAAAATTCCCAAATAGTCACAATAAAGCAAGTTGTCTTATGCCAAAGAAAAACCTCTGAAATAAAACAGACAGGAAAAGAATTCTTCTCGTCTGCTCAAGGACAGACATGATCTTTTGAAGAAAATCCGCCTGGGGCGCCTGGGTGGCTGGGTCGGTTAAGCGTCCGCCTCTTGGTTCCAGCTCAGGTCATGTTCTCACAGTTTGCGAGTTCGAGCCCCACACTGGGCTCTGGGCTGATGGTGCGGAGCCTGCTTGGGATCCTCTCTCTCCCTCTCTCTCTACCCCTCCCCTGCTCGTTCTCTCTCTCTCTCTCTCTCAAAATGAATAAACTTTAAAAATTAAAAAAAAAAAAAAAAGAAAATCCTCCTAACTCAAGAAATGGCAAAGACTTGCATGTGATGCTTAGACTTTACTCAACATCGGGGAACACATGAAACGGACTAGGATTTAAATCAATTGGCAAATGCATTGAGTTCTGGACTACAACTAGAAAATTCATCTTGGATAGAAACCTTGTTAAAGTAAGGAACACGGAGAGCTTTTAGCCAATACTCACACCTCGCTCAACGTTGGAGAATTCATATTGGAGGGAAACCCTGCAAACGTATGAAATTAGCCAACTCACATCTCCCGAAGCATCCCGGCGTTCATACAGAAATGAAACTATAGGGGCACCTGGGTGGCTCAGTCCGTTAAGCGGCCGACTTCGGCTCAGGTCATGATCTCGCAGTCTGTGAGTTCGAGCCCCGCGTCGGGCTCTGTGCTGGCGGCTCAGAGCCTGGAGCCTGCTTGGGATTCTGTGTCTCCCTCTCTCTCTGCCCTTCCCCTGCTCACGCTCTGTCTCTCAAAGATAAATAAAACATTAAAAAATTTTAAATAAATAAAAAAAAAGAAATGAAAATATAAATGACGTGAATGAGAACAGGCCTTTACACATGACTTCACCCTTGTCGACGGGAGAGAATTCTCGCTGGGGAGAATGCTACAAACTACCAAATTTGGGAAATCCCGAGTAGAGACACGGCTGCTCTGTTGCCAGGCATGAGAGAATTCATGCTGGAGAAACCCCTATGAATGTAACGAATGTAGACGGGAAGGAATGTGTTCCCCTCCTACTCAAGCATCGGATAATTCATATAAAACAGAGAGGATACGAATCGAGGGTACGTTCCTTTACCCATAGCTCATGCTTTGTTCGTCATCAGATAATCACAGACGACAACATGAAATTGCAGTCATTGTAATTCATGGGTCACCTCTGGCATAGTATGTGAAATTCCCACTGGAGACGGACATCAATAAATTCGTTTTGGGAGCAGCCGGGTGGCTTAGTAGGTTGAGAATCCGACTCTTGGTTTTGGCTCCTGTCATGATCTCATGGTTTGTGAGTTCAAGCCCTGCTTGAGATTCTTTCTCTCCCTCTCTCTTTCTGCTCCTCCTCTGCTCGCTCTAATAAATGCAATTAAAAAACAAAAGAATTTTGTTTTGTGCTTCAACGTTATTAACCAGTAGCCAATCCGTACGGAGACAGCGGAAGCAGGCAGAAGTGTAAAAATATATTTGATGGTAGGCAATACTTTTATTACATGAACCAGCGGGACAGCAAAAGTTACCTATTGAAAAGGTATTTGGCAGAAACACCTGTCACGTTCAGATGAGACGGTGACTTCACCATAGGAGGGGACCGTAAAGTGCAAATGACTGCAGGCACTGGCACCAGAGAAAAGACCTTCATCTCTGACCAGAGCGGTGCCACTTCCGGCCTGCAGAAGCCCGCAGGGCCAGCTGCATAAAGGGCCACGCAGTCAAGCCTGGAGATGAACGCCCGCGACTGGCCTTGCATTCTTTGCAGCAACTCATGCAGTTCAAAGAGCAGGATCCCATCAAGGCGTCGAGAGACGGGCCTGTCACCGAGGCCATTGCGGGGAAGAACTCCAGGAGCGACAGGTGCCAGGGGCCCGCGCAGAACACGGCAAGGAAGGAAGCTGGCTCTGCTCCCGGCCAGGGCGCGATCTCGGGACCTCGCTCCTCCGAGCGCCCTCGGGATCAGGTCTGCCACCCCGGGGGACTGCCGAGGGCAGAGTCGAACTGGGTTCAGGAGGACCCCCCGCTGGGTTGGTTGAATCGCACCGCAGAGCGCCTACCCATCTGAGCTTCCCTAGCCACAGTGGGATGCGGGTCTCCAAGACCGTCCTCAGGCTCGCAGATTCCCTAGGACTCGGAAAAGCTGTTCCACTCGTCGGAGGAACTGTGAGTCCTTCTGAGCTGTTGTACGCGCGGGGATGACTTCATTACAGTGAAAGCGTGCACAGTAGAATCGGCAAGGGGGTCAGGCACGAGTGGGGGGGGGGAAGAGTCCAGGAGAAACCGGTCGTGACCTAGAGTTGTCACACAGGGTCAAAGCTTAATTCTCCCAGGAATGATGGGTCACAAAAGCAATCCTGCAAAGCAGTGCCCGCCAGGTAGCCCAGCCAAGCCTTGGGGTCCAGGGATTTTATCCGCGGTCACACAGGCATGCCGCGACCACGTGACTGACTTCAGCTACTCAGTCCACGGCCCCCCAGACGTCCAACGAACACGGCATGGCCCGGGGCCTCCCACATACAGACACAGATGCTGACCGCAAGTCACACTCTTTGTATAAACGACTTGGCCAAGCTAGAACGGCGAGGCCTGGAAGACAAGAACACTCTTATGAGGCAGAACATGACAGGGGCTTAGCGGTGGTCTCCCAGGAGCTGGAAAAGGGCCAGTCCTCCTGGCACAGGCCTTTCTCTCAAAAGCTTGAGTAAACCCAGCTCTGCGGAGTTACCCCTTAACAATGCATTTGAACTTAAGTCACAGCCTAATTACCATTAAAAAGGGGTTCTCAGTTGGAGGAGAGTGGTGATCCTAGGCAAGGGTGGAAGATGGTTGCTTACCAGCAGGCCCAGCCTTGGAAGAGGTACCAAAAGGGAAACCCACAGCGCAGGAAAGTGCAGCAGTGGCAACAGAATGTTCTCGAGTCTGTGGGAGTGAACAAACAAGCCACCGTATACCAGGTGCCTGACATGAGCCAAGTCCCCGGGCTCAAAGAGATACAACCAACTGATTGATTGACTGAACAACCAATCATGGCAGCTGTTTAGGCAGGTGATCCTGGGCTAGGACACAGACAAGCTCACGCTTCTAAGGACTGGAAGAGCCTTTTAGGATCTGAGCAGACTACGGGCGAGAGGGGACCCTTGGCGTGTTTCTTACTTGCTGTCACCTGAATCAAGGCTAGGAAAACCTGGCACTGCATGAGCGACAACCACATGCGCATCAACTTGCTCCCCTGTCATCAGGGCACGGGGAGGGTCTGCTCAGGGCCAAGCACCAGGTCTCTCTCTGCAGCTGGGGGTTTCTCGGCTGCCCTTGGGACACTATCGTATCAATTTCCCGGCCTCCTGATACTGACGTCTGAAAGGATTAGCGGGTCACCTCTCCTCTAGAAATAACGAGGACGGTCTCACTAAGCCTGGCCATCACTCACGAAGGCACAAAGAATTTACACTGGGGGCAAGACCCACTCACACGCCTGAGGGCAAACGGGCTCCTCTCCTGGGACTCCTACACGAGGCCTGGACAGTCACCTCCCAGAACTGTGGGGTGGAGGGCTGGGCTCTGATTCATCCAAACCACCCGGGAACCTCAGTTCACTCAGAGGGGAAAGGGAAAGAGAGGCACAGAGCAGTAGGTTCCAGTGAAGGTCCCAGACACAGACGATGGTTCCACGATGGTTTCGTCACGCGCTTCCCCCAACAGTGCCCGGCACCTGCTGGCTCGGGCACAGAAGGAATCGGATGCATCTGAGCTGGGACCTTGCCGTGTCTGGACCAAAGAGTCCTGCTTCGTGACAGGCAGCTACAGGGGCGGCACACACTGGGCCTCTTTCCCAAGACCCGTCCGGGAAACAGAAAACTCTCCTCAAGGGCACTTACGGGCCTTTTTAGCAGGCCACGCTGCCGCAGGCTGGCACACGGACCAACACGCTCTGCTACTTGGCGCAGTGTTACCAAAAAGCAAAAAACACACTCTCCCTGGACGCCCCGGGTCCCGGAACCCGGAGTAACACCATTTATTTCAGGAGACTCGGGCATCCGAGTTTCTCCCACGGCGCTTATGGCCGGCCTTCCAGTCCCGCCCCCAAGCGCTCTTCCGGGCCACCCCCCCCCCCCCCCCCGCGACTGAGCCTGACCTCTGCTCTCTGACCCCCGGGGCAGCCCGGTTCCCAGGGACGGGCCCCGCCCCCAAGATGGCCGCGCCCAGTGCCGCTGAGAACGGCAGCGGGACCCGCTACCCTTTCTCGTTCCGAGAAACCGAAGGAAGCGGAGAGCGCGGCTTGGGGGCAATGGAGGGTGCGCAGCACACGGCGCGGGAGAGGGCGTCTCGGCCTCGGAGGCGGCGGGACCGGGGCCGCTGCGACCGTCCGCTGGCCCCTTACCGGCAGGGGATGCTCCCCGGCCACTCGTGCGACTCGTCGCTGAAACGGCCGCACGCGCCAGTCGCTACATCGTGCCCTAGACGAACCCCGTCGGAATCACGGTCCGCGACTCGCGCCATCTTGGCCCTTGGCCGCGGAGGCCCCCCGAAGCAGCTCCTGCGCGTGCGCCGCGCTCCGACCTCGGGCTGCGCGGCGACGGGAGCGGAAGTGCTCCGCTGACCCGGGGGCGGAGCGAGGTCGCGCCGGTTGTTGTTATTCGCCCGGGCCATCGGGTTCTGGTAGCCTGGTGCCCGGAGGCGGAGCGGGCACGGGCTCCAGGGGAGGCGAGGGTGATGGCTTCGCGCCCCTTCGACCTCGGGGCCCTGGACCGCGGACCGAGGGTGGGCGGCGGGCCGCGGGCGACAGCCAGTGATACTGTCATTGAATCGTTGAGTCACATTCAGCGGCCGTTTTGCTGAGTGTCTAGTACGAGCGCGGAGCCCTTGGGGTGCACGGTAATCTTCCCGAGGGCAACGAGTAGGTACTACGGTTGTCTTCATTTTATTGCGTGAGAACAAGAACAGAAAGGCTCGTAACCTGTCCAGAGTCACACAGCTGGAAAACCCCGGGAGATCTTTCTTCTCCCCTCCTAATTGTCACCCCCCACCCCCGCCTAGCATCTATGAGTTTCCAACGAGCGTTCCCAAAATTTATCAAGTTTGTGCTTGCTGTGTGCCTTCCCTGCGAGAACCCGGCTGCACAGGGGCGGGGAACTCCGATTATTTTGTTCACTGTTGTACCTGCAGCACGTTGGACAGGCGCCTAGTAGGCGCTCAACTTCTTCGCCGAATGACCCAAAGTGACAGTGCAGGCAGGCAGTCCGATTCCACAGCGAGGACCCTTATGGAATGCCGCAGTGCTTAGCCCCTTGCCTGGTGACAAGTAGGCTGCTACTAAGCGTTTACTCGTACACCTGAATCGAGGCCTTGTGTCTGCTTCCATGGGGTAAAACATGTGGGTTTTCCTCCCCTTCACTGCCTCTGAGCTTGCTAACTGCATCTCCTGTGCGGTCGTTGTTTCCAGGGTCGGGGCGCATCAGTGAGGCCACCGCTCACCTCCTGCAGGCTCCGGCTCAGCGGCACCCGGGCTTCCCAGTCTACAGAGGAGCCAGTCCAAGGCTCAGGAGGTGAGTCCCCCCCACCCTCAGAGGCACAGCTGCGGGGCTGCGGCCATGGCCCCAGCAGAGATGCGTGTGTCTCTGGTCCTTTGGTCCTGCACCCTTAGGAACAAGAGAGCTCTTGTGAGTGTTGTAGGAGGAGGAGCCTCAGCCCAGATCCCAGATCCGGGGGACAGGCTCACAGGACAGACCCAGATCCCAGGGCGGAGGGAGGAAGCTCACAGGACAGATCCAGGGCCCAGGACAGACGGAGGAGGGAGGAGGTTCCCAGGACAGACCCAGAGCCCAGGACAGACGGAGGAGGCTCTTAGCACAGACTGACCCCAGCACAGATTGTGGAGGCTTATGGGACAGCAGGCGAAGAAGAGCTGGACCCGCAGGGGCCTCTGTCCCCCAGCTGAGAGCGAGCATGCCCGCTGTGTGACGGTGGGCAGCTGGACCCCATTGGAGGAGGGAGATGAAACGTACAGACGGATGGAGGGATGCCGCCGCCAGGAGGGCGGCCTGCTTGGGCCTGCAGGGGCGGGGCAGGCCGAACGAGGTGCAGGTGGCCAGTTAAGGGCAGCGAGCACCGGGCAGCAGCGTCAGTGGTTTCCAGCTCCTCCCGAGACGACCAGTGCTGGGGCCCTGCTCCCTCCCTGCCCCCTGCCGCCCCTCTGTCCCTTCTTCAACCCTACTTTGTCTCCCTCCTGCAAGCCACAGCCAGATGTCCCAGTCCTCCAGACTCTCCTAAGGCTCTGTCACCTCTGGGGCTCAGTGTAATCACCTCATTTCCATTTTATTAGCACTAACATTCCCAGTCGAAAATGCACATCAGCAAAACCAGAGGGCTGAGATCACCAGAGAAAAGCAGTCTCAACAGTTTAGTAAATGCTCTCGGTCACCGCTGTGTCTCAGTCCGTGCATGCTGCCCAGCCAGCGAGGCTGCCCCGTACGCGGCTCTTTCGGAACCACTTGTACGTACGTTAGCACATGAAACAAGATTCGGCTGCGTCTTGAAAGCCTGCACACAGAGGGCACGCTCCAAGCCCGCACGAGCTCTCTGTGTCCGAAGGGAAGGGCCTGGGGCTCCCGGCACGTGGGCGCATCGCTCTCCCCAGGGTGGGAGGTGACCGTCGCAGGCCGGGGCGGCTCTCCTGGCCGAGGGCACTGACCCGGGCGCCCCTGATTCCGTCTTCCTAGACCTCCGCCCTCGTCCCGGGCAGGACAGATGGCTTCGTTCCAGGTGCGTCCCCGTTTCCCCCTGCTCCGTGTCCGGCGGACTCGAGGCCGCTTCGGGGCGCCCATGTTGTACCCTGGACGGTTCTGTCTTTCCCCCCCTGTGCGGCCATTTTCCGTCCCTGCTGTGCCCCACCTCTGCGTTCTGCATCCCCCCCTCCCTGCGACAAGTAAGGATGAAAGAACGAGAAAAGAGAGCAAGAAGGCAGTGTCTCATCTGCCTCTGACTCCGGGAGATGCACTCCCTCTGTTCTCTGTTCTTCTCGCACAGGCTCGTTGAAGTCCAGACCCTCCTCTCCTTGCTCCGTGGCTTCTCGGCCACTTCCGTGTGCGCTTCTCCCGACGTGCAAAGTAATGAGGGGCAGGCACGCTCCACGTTTCCCGTGCTGGGAGAACAGGTAAACCTCGCCTGTCCTCTTCCCCCGGTGTCCCGTTTCTCCTCAGAGACGCCCGCTGGTGACCCTTGGGTGGCGGGGCGGGGCAGGTGCCTCTCCGTGAGTCTCATTACTGAACACAGAAACACGAGCTGTTTAACTGGACTCTTACAAGTAGTGTAGTGAACAGCAAACAACAGTTGTATAGACAGAAACAATGCGGTGTCGAGTTTAAAAGCGTGCATTGGATGGGGCGCTAGGTGGCTCAGTCGGCTGAGCGTCGGTCCCTTGATTTTGGCTCAGGTCATGATCCTAGGGTGGTGATATCGAGCGCAGAGTCCGGCTCGGCACTGGGCATGCAGTCTGCTTGGGATTCTCTTTCTCTCTCCCTCTTCTCTTGACCCTGCTCGCTCCCTCTCTCCCTCTAATAAAATAAAAAAAACACAACATAAAACACGGGTGTGGAAAGCGGCAGGCTTGTATTTTCATCCCCAGGTCCTGGCCGCGTGACCCAGCGCAAGTGACTTGACAGTCTGGGGCGTTCCTGTCCTCCTCGGTCAGGCTTCCCCTGGGGTGAAGGTACCGTTGAACCTCCGCCACCGGAGCAAGACCCGGGCCGGGCCCCGTCGTCGCGGCCCCCGCGCAGCTCTCTGGGCTGATGGGGACCGTGCCGTTGCAGGAGCCGTTGACCTTCAGGGACGTGTTCGTGGACTTCACCCCGGAGGAGTGGCGCTATCTGGACTCGGCTCAGAGGAGCCTGTACAGGGACGTCATGCTGGAGAACTACGGCCACCTGGTGTCCGTGGGTGAGGGGCCGCACCGCAGCGCGACCGGGACTCACGCACGCGCGTCACCTCAGCCGGTACCTGCTCGGGGGCGAGCGGAGCCCCGCACGAGCTCGGGCCTGAGGCTCCCTGTTGGGAAGTCATAAGCCCATTCATACCCCGCACGGGACACGGTGCCGTCGCCTGCTCTGTGGTGTGGGGCACTGAGGGGCACAGCTGTCCTCCTGGGCCGGCACCCGGGCCGGACCACCTTTGGTCAGCAAGGTTCGGTCTGGGTTCTGGAACCCACGCGGCATCAATAACAAAGTCCTGTGTCACTTCCCCTCCTCAGGGCACCTAGTTGCCAGACCCGAGGCGGTCATCAGATCGGGACAAGGAGAAGAGGCCAGGACGGCAGAGGGCGAGACCCCGACGCGGGACCATCCGGGTGAGCAGGTGCCGGGCCGGTCAGGGACCTGGTGGCTCCGGCAGAGCCTGGCATCGGGGGCCCGCCGGGGAGCTCTTCTCCAAGCCCCGAGACTCGGGGACGCAACTTGGGTTCTGTCAAACGAGCGGCCGTAACATCCACGCGATGCCCCCACCGACCGCCTTCCCGCAGCCCCCCTTCTCTTGCCGGGGGTTCAGACGGTGCGGCCCCGGCTTTGTTCAGATCCCCTCCGTAGACCCCAGCTTCCCGTTGACGGGGAAGTACCGAGCCTGCCCCCTCTCTCGGGCAGCTTCTGGAAGCTTGCCGGGCATTTCCTGTCTCTCGGGCGTCTGCCCTTTCCTCAGAAGAGCTGTGGCGCCCGCGCGATGCCGCCTCTGTATTCCCGCCCCGCGGGCCCTTTCCGGTGACTCCCGGAGTCGTCTTCGGCCCGGGGACACGATCCCTCCTGGTTCCTGGGGTCAGCGTGGACCGAAAGCTTCGCTAGTGCCCTCAGCCGGGCCGGGCCAGGCAGCCCGCGGGGCCTTGTCTGCGTCACGTCGCGCGGGCGGTGTCTGCCTTCACCCGGACGTGTCCCCTCCTCAGCTCCGCGGTCTCCTCCAGGCCTGACCTGACCCCCTGTTGTCAGGCCGCTGCTCTTGTCAGCGCTGCCCTCCCGCTCCCCTGTCTTCCGTGTCGTCTCTTGAGTCACTGACAACACAGGGTATTCCCCGGCAGCTCCCTGCAGCCAGCGCCGCCGCAGGCCGGGGCGCGGCTGCCCTGTGCCGAGTCCACGGGGGGCGGGTTTGGCCGGTTTGGCTCTGGCCCTCTTGGGAGCCACACACTCTTCAGAGGCCGGGCTTCCTGTTTCTTGGCCACTCGCGGCGGCCACTCCGCGGGCCCATCCGCAGGCCGTCTGCGTGGATTCCGGGGCCACCCCACGTGCTCCGGGGACCAGCGGCCGGGGCTCTCGGCAGAAGGTCACGCTCCAGGGTCCACCTGAGATTCGGGGGCAGCGGCTGTTGGGAGCCCGGGTGCGGAGCCCCGGCCGTAGCGGCCGCCAGCCCAGCCGGGTCCTCGTGTCTCCCAATGGCCTCCCCGGAGCCCGTCTCTCTCGGGGCCTCTCTGCGCCCGCCTGCACCCCTCCCTTCTCCCAAGGCTGTGTGGGGGTGCAGCTCCCGCTGTGTTCCTCGGTGTACCCCATCTCTGCTGCCCTGTGGGATGCATAGGGATTACTGCCGTCCTGACGGCGCGCCCTCTCCTCCCTCCAGCCTCCCGGAACTAAATGTCTGATCGTCCGTGCCGCGGGGCCCCGGGATGAGGCGCCCCAGCTCAGAGGCACGGCCCCTCTCGGAGTCCCGGCTCCCTTGTGGTAGGAGCTGTGCTACGTTCGGGTAACCGGCCGCTTGTTCCGACACATGCGGGCAGCGCGGGACACAGTCCGCGGCGCGTTCCCCGCCTCCCCTCCGAGGGCTGCCTCTTCTCGGCTTTGTGTTTGTAATTCTGCTGATGGCCCCTCCGGGGTGCAGGCGGACCTTCACCCCTGCATTTCTGGGGGTTCGATTTTATCCCCCTCCCTGAACACTCAGGATGGAGCTGGTCACACCCCGGCCTGATCCCAGCTGTGGGTGAAGCTCGGTACCGTCGGTAGTGTCCTGGCCGGTTCCGTGTCGCAGTGGAGCGTAGGGCTCGGCTGCCGTGCGCGGTCCACGAGGTTCCTTTTAACACCTCGCTGAGTGAGGGCGGCTCAGTCTCTTTCTAGAACTGAGACCCCTGGGGAGCGCCCGCATCTTGTTCCTCCTGGTGTGAGGCGGGGGACATTCGGGAAATATTTTTCCCTTTGGACGAGGGCAGAGGAGGGGGTTTCGGGGTTCATCCACAGCCCAGTAGTTCCGAGCTTGGGCTTTGGAGCTCACGGCCGGGGTTCCCGTTCCGGCTTCTTCACTCCCAGGCTGGCCCTCCGCACACCGGCCTCACGGTCTCTGCCTGTCTGTGGGGCGGCTGTCGCTAGAACCTCCGGGATCCTCCGAGTTTAATGAGTGGATGAACTTGAGCCTGGCCCCCGGAAGCTCTCGGTAAATGTCTTCACTGTTGTCATTGTTGGGGAGGGAGAGTAGTGTTTATTAGTCCTTCTTAACCAGAGCTGTGTCACCTAGTGGCCTGTGGACCCCTCAGGGTCCCCCACGAGGTGGCCCCGCCTGCGGAAATGTGTCCAGAAAACCTGGGGTGGGCCCGCTTCTGTGCGTTTTGTGCGACACTCCAGGTAGTTGTGACTCTGTGTCTAGTTACGATCCAGAGTTTAAACATCCCCTGAGGGGTACGGGGCAGGGGGAGGCACGGCGAGGCCTCCCCCAGGAGCCTGGGATCAGGTGGGATGGGAAGGCAGGAGCCGGTGACTCCCCGGGGGCAGCTTGCTTCCCTCCCCTCCCCTGCCCCCTCCAGATCCAGGCTGCTTCGGGACTGCGTGTTCCCTGGGCCTTGGGGGACAGTTCTGGCAGGTCCCGTACATTCTCTGCTTGCGCCGAGGTATTAGAAATCTTCTGGAACGGTTAGTGTCCAGAGCGGCCTCACGGTAGTAGTCAGACTTGTCCAGTCCCGTGGAGTGGTGTGGAGTCTGAAGGTCCTTGAAGGTTGTTGGGCTTTTTCCAGAAAGGTCTGTGCCTTCATTTCCCCCGTCTTTTGTTTTCTGTTTAGATTTCCTTCCCCTTCTACCTTTATTTCCTTTTTTCTACTTACTTCCGGTTTACTTTGCTGTTCTTTTCGAGCTTTCTTCTTAACATTTTATTATGAAAATTTGCACACCGAACAAGTGAGAGAATCATAGTTTGAACACCCGTAGGATTCCGCCGAGGTTCTCCAGCGAACATCTTGCTCTATTTGCTTTCCCTTCTGTCTCTCTGCGTCCGGATTCCTCTGTCCTCCCAGCAGCCCCCTTTCTTTTTGTGATGTGTCTCCTGGTAAGTTTCAGGGATCAGGACACTTCACCCCTCAATACTTCCGCAGCCACATCATGGACTCGAGGTCACGATTTGTTCATATTGTTTGTCCTTAGTGCTGAATAGGTATTTTAATAAAAAAGAAATTCGTAAGTAGCACCATACGGTGTTTGATCGTATGTGGTAATGTTTAATACGATCCCCACATATACGTTTCATGTGTTTTCATTATGTATTTCTGCTGAGATGACCGTTCTTCTTTTAAGTGGTATTTATTGAGGTAGAATTTATACACCGTAAGTTCACCTTTCTTAGGTGTACAGTCCCGTCATTTGACAGAGATTTGGTCATGGAACCAAGATACTGGACCTTTTCATTCCCCGAAAGCATCCCCTTGTGTCTCCATATAATTAAAGCTCCTCCTCACTCCCAGATCTGTGATATGGAAATGGATTCTTCTCATTTCTAGTCTTCTAGTCTTATTCTTTCTAGAATGTCATATAAATGCACCTTATAGTATCTTGCCTTATGGGTCTTGCTGCTTTCACTTAATGATTTTCAGGTTCATCCATGTTTTTTTTTTAAGTTTTTTTTTAATGTTATTTATTATTTTTGAGACAGAGAGAGACAGAGCATGAGTGGGGGAGGGGCAGAGAGAGAGGTAGACACAGAATGTGAAGCAGGCTCCAGGCTCTGAGCGGTCAGCACAGAGCCCGATGCGGGGCTCGAACCCACAGACCGCGAGATCATGACCTTAGCTGAAGTCGGACGCTCAACCGACTGAGCCACCCAGGCGCCCCAGGTTCATCCATGTTTGACATGTATCCGCGTCATGTTTCTTTTTGAAGGTGAACAATGTTATATTTGCTTATTGATTCAGCAGTTTATACACCTTGGATTCTTTTTGAACTTTGTCATTGTGAAGGAAGCTGGCATGAACGCTCACGTCCAGGTGTTTGCATGGACACATTTTCATATTCTCAGGTAAAGACCTGGAATGGTATTGCCTGGTCATATGGTAAATGTGTGGCTAACTTCACAAGACATCACCACGCTGCTTCCCCGCACGGCTGCGCCGTTGTCGCTCACCACCAACTTGAGAATTCTGGGTGTTGGTATCGTCGTCAGCGCCTGGCATTCTTAGTGTAGTTAGTCTTCATTTTTAGTAGATGTGTGGGGGCCCCTTACTGTGATTTGAATCTGCATTTCTCCAATAACTAATGGTTAGCGTCTTTTCATGTGTTTATTTGCCATCCAGACATCTTGGGCGAACTGTCGGTGGTAATGTTTTGCCATTTTTGTTGCTGTTAAACGGTAGGAGTTCTCTATGGATTCTAGATGCCAGTCCTTTACCAGCTCTGTGTTCTCTCTGCATTTACTCCCAGGCTGTGGCTTGTTAGTGTCCTTCAAAAAAAAAAGACATTCTTAATTTTGATAACGTCTGGTTTCTCAAACTTGTCTTCTACGGTTCATGCCCTTTGTGCCCCATTAAACAGTTCTCTGTCCAATCCATGGCAACACAGATTTCCTCATATGATTTCCTCCAGAAGATTCATAATTTTAGCTCTTACATTTAGGCCAATGGACATAATGAGATAAGTATTTTTTTTACCTGGTGTGAGGTAAGAATCAGTGTTCTTTTTTTTTTTGCACATGCATATTCAATCATCCAGCAGCATTGTTGGAAAGACTATATTTTCTCCATCAATTTCCCGTGGCCCCCTTGTGGAAAACAGTTGAGCACATATGCGTTGGTCCATGTGCCCCTACGTCACTGTCTTAATCACCATAGCCTGATATTAAGTGTTCACATCAGATAGTGTGAATCTTCCAAGTTTGTTCTTCCTTTTCATAATGTTTTGGCTATTCTAGGTCCTTGACATTTTCATATAAATTTTAGAATCACCTTACCAGTTTCTCCATAATAGCCTGCGGGGATTTTGTTCGGGATTGCCTTGAGTCTGTGGATCATGAAAAAACTAACAATATTGACTCGTCCAATTCACGAACATGATGTATCTCTCAGTTTATTTAGGTCTTTTAACATCGGTTTCAGCAATATTGTAGTTTTGAATGCACCGCGGTCTTGCATAGGAAGTGCAATTGCAATTTCAGTATTCTATTTTAAACATTTACTCTTTGTCAGTATCTTCTTGTTTGTTTGTTTTTTTAATTTAGTAGTTGCTCTAGGGATTAAGATACAAATAGTCAATCTTAGACACTCTGAAGAATCCGTATCATTTCTCTTAGAACAAGTCTGGTGACAGTATCTCTTAGTTTTCCTTCTGTGAGTTTTTAAATTTCATCTTCATTCTTTTTTTTTAAGTTCATTTATTTATTTTGAGAGAGAGAGAGAGTGAGCACAAGCAGGGGAGAGGCAGAGAGAGAGGGAGAGGCTGTCAGCACACAGCCTGCCTCGGGTCTTGATCCCATGAGCCGTGAGATCATGCCCTGAGCTGAAACCCAGAGAGTCAGAAGCTTAACTGACTGAGCCACCCGGGCGCCCGTCATCTTCATTCCTGAAAGATATTTTTGCTGGATTTAAAATTCTCGGTTGACATTTCTTCACCTTTGATATTTTTAAGACATTCCATTGTCTTCTGGCCTCCATTGTTTCTGATGACAACTTTACAGTCATTTGAATCCCTGTTTCCTCATACGCATTGTGCTTTTTATTCAAGAATTTTTTTAACGTCACTTCCCAGCCATTTGATTATAATGTTTCTGAGCTTCTTGAATCTGTTATGTCTTTGGAAAATTTTTTGGCTGTTTTTTGTTCAGATCTGTTTTTTTTTTTTTTTTTCCTGCACTAATTTCTCTTCCTTTGAGGACTCTAATGACATGAACGTTGGGCCTTGGGACACTGTCCTCCAGGCCTCTGGTGCTGTTTTTTTCTAACTTTTATTTTTCCCAGTCTTTTTTCTCTCTGTTCTGCAGGTTGGCCGGTTGGATCATCTCTGTCAGTTTAACAGCCAAGTTCATTGAGTCTTGCCTCTGTCATTGCCATTCTGCTAAGTCCATCCCATGAGTTGGTATTCTAATTTCAGACGATTGTGCTTTTTAGTTCTAAATTTCAGTTTCTTTTTTACAGTGTCTATATTCTTGAGAACTTCTATTTATCCCGTTATTTCAAGTGTATTTGCCTTTATTTAATAGAGCTTCATTATAATAGTGGCTTAAATGTCTTTGGTAATTCCAGTATCTGAGTGATCTCAGGATTCATTGGTTGAATATCTTTTCCCTTAAGAAGAATTGGTCACATTTTGCTGGTCGTTTGTTATATTGAATAATTCTGGATTCTATCGTAGATAATGGAGATGGTTTTGTTGTTTTTAATCTTTGTTTATCATGTAATAAACCCTGTTAGATTCGAGTCACCAGTTTTGTCTCATCTTCTATGGATGTTAATTCCAGTCAGTTAGGTTTTCAACGCCTTCCCTGTGCTTCTTTGGATCTTTCCTCTGTATGTACTGAAATTCAGGGCTTAGTCTGAGACTTGAGTGGTGCTGTAAGTCCTTGCACAGTTAGCAGAGACTTTGCCGTCCCGCTTCGGGTCTGTCTCGTGTGTTTGTCACTCCGCTGTTAGTCTCAGACTAAACTAAAATCTTAGTTCAGTTCTTAAGGCCTTGGCGTGAGGCTTTTCTTGCCCTCGCACACAAGCCGTAGGACTGGCGAGGTTCATATGCCATGGGGACAGAGTCTTGCAAAAAATGAGGGAGGGACAAAAAGGAAACTCACTGGAAAAAAAAAAAGGAAACTCATTATATGAGTTGCTTCTCTACCTTTTGACTCTCCCCTCCGAGCCTGCCTGCTTTCGTTTATTTTTCAGAGTCCTTAAGTCGTCGGCTTTACATATCTTGTCCAGAGTTTTTAGTAGGAGAGAGAGGCTATAGTGGACATCCTCCACGGGGGCCCATGATGGAAACCTTGGCTTTATTCATTCTTGCTTTTATCTTTATCATTTCTGTCCCCCTGCTAGTTTCAACTGAATTTCTTTTCTTTCCTAGTTTCATAAGGTAGAAGCTTAGGTCATTGCTTCGATAGGTTCCTTTTCTAGTGTAAGCATTGGGAAAGTTACCACAGTCTCTGAGTACTGATTTCGCTGTTTTCACGGTGGGGTAGTTGACATATGAGAAATTGCACGCCTTCGTAATGCACGATCTGCTAGGTTTTGACATGCACACCCATGAATCCAGCACCACAATTAAGATAATGAAGTCATAGAGTGAGTTGGGAAGGATTTTCTCCTTCTTCAGCTCTTTGGAAGAGGTATAGAAGTTGGTATTATTTTCTCCTTCAACGTTCGATAGAATTCCCCAGTGAAGCCAACTGGGCCCGGAGTTTTCTTTGTGGAAAGGCTTTAAACTACCATTTCAATTCCTTTAAATAGATACTGGTTTATTCATGTCATTTCTCCTTTTTTAATGTTTATTTTTGAGAGAGAGAGAGACAGAGAGACAGAGAGACAGAGAGACAGAGTGCGAGCAGGGGAGGGATAGAGAGAGAGAGAGGGAGACATAGAATCTGAAGCAGGCTCCAGGCCCTGAGCCGTCAGCACAGAGCCTGGTGCGGGGCTCGAACTCATGAACTGTGAGATCATGACTCAGCCACCCAGATGGCCCTCATGTTTTTCTTCTTGAATGAGCTTTGGTAATTTGTGTCTTTCAGGGCGTTTGTTTCAGTTAAGTTGTCAAATTTGTTGGGATAAAGTTGTTGATAATATTCCTGTATTATCTTTTTAATTGCTGAGGGTCACCGGTAGCCTCATTCTAGTTTTAAAAGTCTAATCGGGCCTGGCTGGCTCAGTCGGTTAAGTGTCTGACTCTTGATTTTGGCTCAGGTCATGATCTCACAGTTTGTGGGATCGAGCCCCGCATCGGGCTCTGTGCTGACCGCGCAGAGCCTGCTTGAGATTCTGTCTCCCTCTCTCTCTGCCCCTCACCTGCTCACGCACTCTCTCTCTCAAAATTAATAAACTTAAAAAGAAGTCCAATCACATGTAACAGTGAAAACTCTGCACTTCATTTAAAGGGAAACCTCTCCCCCAGCCAACGCCTGCTTCACTGACCGGGCTGGAGGTTTTAGTGGCAAAAGAAGCGTGCTCAGCTTTTTCCTCCTTTACTCTCCTCGCTGGCTCTTCTCCCTCCTCCTCATCCCCCACTCAACAGCTAGGCCATCCCTGGCTCCCTGGGTGCGGCACGTGAGGAAGGCCGGAGAACAAAGGACAGAAGGAGTTCGACCTCATTGATAAAGATGGAGCGCGCCCTTGGTGCCCTCTGCACGCGGCAGATCGCGGGGCCCGAGCCTTCCTCCTGTCCTCGGCGCTTCCGGGGTTTCCTTGGGGATGCCTCTACTCCAGCAAGCCATTCGGCGTGTCTCCTCCACTTAGCATACCTCCAGCCACGCCCCCCCCGCCCCTGGCACACCTCCAGTCTCTCTTTGCTGCCGTCCCCTCCAGGCTGGCCGGAAGTCCTCCTCCCAAAGTAACCCCGCCCTGTTCACACCCGGAGCGGCCACATCCGGCCTGCGGACTGTGTGCGGGTGTGTATCTGTGCCTGGCACCTTGATCGCTTCACACACCTATGCGGCCTCTTGGCCACCGCAGGCTGCCTCAGCCCACCCGGCACCCGTACTTTTTCCGGGGGCAGATGGGGTGCCAAGCCCTGTGTGTCCCCAGACTCTAACAGCCATACATCAAGCAAGTTGTCTCCTTGGAATCCTTGAACTCTTATTCAGTTTCTCTCTTCTGCCGTTTAGGAGCGTTTCGAATTTGTCTTCAGGAAGTGCTTACACAGCTTTCGTTACATTTATTCACAAATACTTAGTTATTGCAGCAGTTGTGATCGGGATCTTTTTTTCTTACAAGATTTTCTTTTTTTAAGTTTTTATTTATTTTGAGAGAGACAGCGAGCATGCATGTGCAAGCCGGGGAGGGGCACAGAGAGAGGGGGAGAGCGAGAATCCCAGGCAGGCTCCATGCTCGGCGCAGAGCCTGATGCGGGGCTCGATCCCAGGACCATGAGATCATGACCTGAGCTGAAATCAAGTCGGACACTTGGGGCGCCTGGGTGGCTCAGTCAGTCAAGTGTCTGACTCTTGGTTTCAGCTCAGGTCATGATCTCTCAGTTTGTGAGTTTGAGCCCCGTGTCGGGCTCTGTGCTGACAGCATGAAGCCTGCTTGGGATTCTCTGTCTCCGTCTCTCTGCCCCTTCTCTGCTCGCTCTCTATCTCACTCTCTCTCAAAATAAATAAGTAAACATTAAAAAAAAAGACACAACCGACCGAGCCACCCAGACGCCCCTCCTATAACACCTTCTAACCGGCTAGTATTAGTGCATGAGAATGCTCGTGATGTCTTGTATATTCAGCTTGTGAACAGAAACCATTCTAGATGCTTTTATTAATACTAATAGTTTTTAGATTCTCTTGAATCTTCTATGTAAAGAGGTCTCTTCATAAAAACAATCTTGCCTTTTCCTTTCCAATTCTACATTTTCTTTCTTTTTCTTCTCTTCTGTTAGGGCCCGTAGTACAGCATTTAATAGATGCAGGGATAGTGAATTCCTTGTTTGTTTCTAATTTTAATGAAAATAATGGGGACAGCGATAGGAATATAATGACGGGCAGTATCTGAGTGCTTCCTACGTTCTGTATGCTTTGTACACACGCTTAGTCCTCTGAGCCACCCCGTCAGGTAGGTTGGTCGTTCGCCTCATTTTATAGATGAGAAAACTGAGGCACAGAGAGATGACAGAACTCCTAAAACTCACCATCACATGTATTTGCTGTGGTATTCTGAAAGATCCCTTCTGTCAAAATCTTCTTAAAAATCATGAATGAGTGTTATTATTCTCTCGAATGCTTATTTTCTGCATTTATTAAGACGATCGTTTTTCCTCCTTTAATCTTTTCATGGGTTGGATCATATTAATAGATTTTCTGATATTGAACCGTTCTTGCATTCCTGTGCTAAACTCTACTTAGCTGTGAAGCATTTCTTTTAATTAATTGAAGTCTGTCTACTCACATTTAAGAGTCTTGCATTAACGTTCAGAAGTGAGAAAGAGCTTAGATTTTCTTTTCCTGTGCCGCCCTCTGACTCTGGTATACAGGTGA
Organism: Paguma larvata; assembly: GCA_030068075.1. Classification (NCBI taxonomy): domain Eukaryota; kingdom Metazoa; phylum Chordata; class Mammalia; order Carnivora; family Viverridae; genus Paguma; species Paguma larvata. The sequence continues at coordinate 38,324,047 of CM057830.1, read as the reverse complement.
CATTGGCTGCATCAAAGAGACTGGGCACTTCTCCTCCTTTTTCTAGTTTCTGAACCTGTATTGACTGAAGTATAACCTGTTTTTTGGGTTGATTGCAATCATCTACAAAAACATCTGGGTAGGATGTCCTTTTTTAGGGCAAGATATAATTTTTGAAATAATTACTGATGTGTTTGTATTTCCTATATCCTCTGTCGATTCTGGTCATTTTTCTAGACAATTGTATTTCATCTGAGATTTCAAATCTACTGACCTAAGGCAGTATTCTCTTTTGATTAAAGGAAAAATAAGTTTCATTTTTACCAAAGTAGATCATGGCTAAGGTTTAAAGAACAAAATAAGTGTGGTAAAACTATAAAGAAAGTGAAAGGCATTATAAACATAAAATTCAAGAGAGTGATTATCTGAGAAGAAAGAAAATGAAATGGGCACATGAACTTCAAAGGTAACGATAATTTGGTTTGTTTTTTTTGTTTTTTTTTGGGGTTTTTTTTTTTTTTTTCAGAGAGTGTAGGTACGCGCACTTAAGTCAGGGAGGGGCAGAGGGAGAGAGAGAATCTTAAGTAGGCTCCAGGCCCAGCTTGGAGCTCTGTGTGGGGCTCAGTCCCACGACCATGAGATCAAGAATCAGATGCTTAACCCACTGAGCCACCTGGGAGCCCCTGGTTTTTTTTTTTAAAGTAGGCTCCACACCCAACGTGGGGCTCGAACTCATGACCCGGAGATCAAGAGTCACAGGCTCTTTTGATTGAGCCAGCCAGGCACCCCACGATAATTTGTTTTTTGGTGAGTGGTGGATAGGCAGGTGTTTTTTATATCACTGTTCTTTATAATTTGTATGTATCTTACAATAATTATGTAGAATTTTCTGCAATGGAAGATTGGGATTTAGCTCACTTCACTTCTCCTGCCAGTCACACGTATACTCATGCAAAGACGTTCTGTTCCCCAGCGTTCCCGATATGATTATACCACAGATTTGGCTTCCAACAGTACTACTGTCTACAACATTATGGCCGTGTAAACACTGTACACAGCCGAGCCGGGCAGTCATCTATGATTCGTTTAGCTCTCCCGCCTAACTCTTCGTTTCCTTCGGTTAATGTTTGTTTTATTTCTTTGATTTGTTTCTTTCTCTATGTAATTACTGCCAGCTCAACTTTAAAATTTTTTTTTAATGTTTATTTATTTTGGAGAGAAAGAGACAGAGTGTGAGCAGGGGAAGGGCAGAGAGAGGGAGACACAGAATCTGAAGCAGGCTCCAGGCTCTGAGCCGGCAGCACAGAGCCCGACGCGGGGCTCCAACCCACAGACTGAGATTGTGACCTGAGCCGAAGTCGGAGGCTTAACCGACTGAGCCACCCAGGCGCCCCTGCCAGCTCAACTTTAACACTCCATTATCAGCTGTCTAGAGTGACTCTGAATGCTTTCCAGAGTGTTCCATCCATGTCATAACCCCTGAGTTTGTCTGGAGCCATCTGACCCTCTCCCTCCCTCCTGGGTAGGTTATCTTCATGGCTGCTTGCGTGGCTGCCCTCACACCCTTCACCATCATTCCGGGGGTTCCCTCCACTCTCTGCATTGTTGGAGTGTCCTTGCGCTTTATGCCACGCCTCCCCCCACAGTTCATTGGAGCTCATTCTTCCAGGACTCCACTAAGAAAGAACGTAGGTCCACGGGAGGTACATTTTTTGAGGTGGTTGAATATGTAGAAGTGTCGGTTCTCCTTGTCCTGGATGGAGAGCTGAGCTTGGGGTAGAGTTCTAGGATGGCCGTTTCTTTCCCTTAGACTGCTGAAGGCATTGCGCCCTCGGCTTCGGACTTTCAGCGTTCCTTTTGAGAACTCGGAATCTATTCTGATGATTGATACCTGGTATCAATTTTTTTTCTGTCTGTAAGCTTATGAGATCCACGCCCCCTCCTTTATCTCATGCTCGTTGACATTTCTGCGTGTGCCCTCATGTGGGATCATTCTCGCCAGGATTGCTGGGCACTCGGGCAGGAGACCAGCCCCGCAGGGATAGTTGCTCCTTACTCGTACAGAGCCAAGGTGCTGCAGAGCCCGACAGCCACATTTCAAGTCCGAGTGGCTAGCAAGTCGTTTTGTTTTGTTTTGTTTTGTTTTAAAAAAGCCCTTTTCACTTTGTGGAAGATTCCAAGGTGAGCCTGTAAAAGTAGGCACCTCAGGCCACAAAATCATCAGCCTCTAATGCTCGGGCGTCTAGACTCCCAGAAGAGCAACAGGCATTCAGTGCCCCAAACAGGCAAAATAGTTTTCGTGTCTAGGGACACAAAATAGTCTAGGGAACATTCCAGAAGCTGACTTCCCAGACTTCAGCCAGGAGCCAGGCTTGCTCTGTTAGCATTTCCCTGCACACTACCTTTACTGATGTTCTTTTTTTCTTCGTGTGGATTTGAGTTATCATATTGGGAACTTTCTTTCCTAGAGCTGAGCTCCGAGTTAGGTCACACAGTGACAGCAAATGTGCAGATGGGGCTTTCGGTGGAGATCCAAAACAGGTCAGCCCCCCCAGGCTGCTCCGCACTGTCCGCGTGGAGCCCGACGCAGGTCTCGAACTCACCAACTGTGAGTGAGATCATGATCTGAGCTGAAATCAAGAGTTGGATGTTCAACTGACTGAGCCACCCAGCGCCCCTGGATAAATGCTTCTTAATTTGTTGTAGCCTTTGGTTAATTTCCAAAGCCCTGAAAGGATAGATTTTGATCATTTTGCCAGTATTTTCATTGCTTTCATGGGGGAGGAGATTTACTGAGATCCTCAGCCCCCTTCCCAAAAGTCCTGCCTTAGTGCATTTCTCCTAAAACCGAAGAGAAGTATAGAAGATCATCATGGTAACATACCTTCGTGCTTACCTCCCAGAGTTCGCAAATGTCTCCATTTTGATACTTGGTGGTGGTGGCGGTGCTTTTTTTTGTTTTTTTTTGTTTTTGTTTTTTTTTTTAGTGAAAGAAATAGAGGTTTACAAATAAAGGTGAAGGCCCCTTTTCCTGTCCCGAGGCCCCCTCCTCTCGTTCACTCCCCAGGCAAACAGTGTCATGAATTTGGTGAGTACCCTTCTAATCCGTGTGTTTATACTTGTACCACATAGATTCGCATCTGTAATCACTATCGTGCTCCTTTTGTAAATTTAGCAGATGAGTGCACTTGTACTCTAGGGTTCTTTCCAAAACTTTCTGTATTCAGCGTTGCCCTTTGAGCTGGTACGTTACATTCAGTTCATTCATTTTGAGTCTGGTACAGCATTCCAACATCGGAGTATCGCAGTCCGTCAGTCCATACCTCTGTTACTGGGAATTTGTTTCTCGTATTCGTTGCCGTTCTTGTACATGCCTCCTGGCTCAGCTTGCCGGATTTCGTCTGTGGTATAACCACAAGCAGAACACATAGTAGGGTATGTACATTTTCAACATATTTGGACATTATTTACCTTTTTTCCCCCATAAGTAGAATCAGTTTGCCTTCTATGTTTAAGAGTGTTTGTTTTGTATGTAGGGGCGCCTGGGTGGCTCAGTGGGTTAAGCGTCTCACTTTGGCTCAGGTCATGATCTCACAGTTTGTGAGGTCCAGCCCCGCATCAGGCTCTGTGCTGACGGCACAAAGCCTGCTTGGGATTCTCTTTCTCTCTTCCTTGCTTGCTCTTATGCTTGTGCACGCTCGCTCAAAATAACCTTAAAAAAAAGAGTTTTAGATCTATTTGGAGCATCTGGGTGGCTCAGTTGGTGGAACATTTGACTCTTAATCTCAGGGTTGTAGATTTGAGCCCTGTGTTGGGTTTAGAGATTACTTACAAATAAAATATATATTAAAAAAAAGAGTCTTGCATCTGTTTAAAAATTTTATTTTTCATTTTTTTAATGTTTATTTTTGAGAGTGAGAGAGAGAGAGAGTGGGGGAGGAGCAGAGGGAGAGGGAGACACAGAATCTGGAGCCTGTGTAGTCAGCACAGAGCCCAACACGGGGCTCGAACTCACGAACTGTGAGATCATGACCTGAGCCGAAGTCAGGCACTTGACCGACTGAGCTGCCCCTTTAATTATTTAATGTTTATATTTGAGAGAGAGAGAGAGACAGCACGTGAGCAGGGGAGGGGCAGAGAAAGAGGGAGACACACAGAATCCAAAGCAGGCTCCTGGCTCCGAGCTGTATGGACAGCCTGACACAGGGCTCGAACTCATGAACCTGAGCTGAACTCTGACGCTTAACTGACTGAGTCGCCCAGGCATCCCGAGTCTTGCAGTCTATTTAAGTGAAAGTGCTTTATAATATCCTCATATTCTGCCCTTACCTGCTTTTGGCATCAAGGTCATTTTATAGGACATAAGCATTGTTTTACCAACTATGGTTTGGTTATTCAGTACCAAGTACATCTCTTTCCATAATTTTATTTTCAACATTCCTCTCATTTTGCTCTAATTGTCTTTTGAAAATATAAAGCTGATTATGACTATTAAGTTTCTTTATCTTGAGAGAAAGAGAGAGCAGGGGAGGGGCAGAGAGAGAGGGAGAGAGAGAATTCCCAGCAGGCTCTGCACGGTCATCGTCCAGCCCGACTCAGGGCTCAAACTCATGAACCACAAGATCGTGACCCGAGTGCAAATCTGGAGTCAGATGCTCAACTGACCGAGCTGCCCAGGCCTCCCGATAAAGCTGAGTTTTAAAAATAAAACTTAATGTGGTCGTGCTTTAATGAATGGGGTTAATAGAAATTTATCGTGCTATTACTATGATAGTATTTCTTCTTTAATTGTATTTTCTATATATCCTGCTTTTTCTTTACCTCTTTTTTCCTGCCTTTACTCCCATTTTTTTTTTAACCTCCATCCCCACTGTTTCCATTTGGTATTTTTCTCCTGAAAAATTGAAGCACCAAGCGTTATTCGCAACCAGGCTTTGTGTGTGGCAAATTCCTTGCCTTTTCTTGTCCAAAAACATCTTTCTTTTGTCATTTTTCTTTGCGATAATTTATCTGGGGATAGAGTTCTAAGATGCCCTCAAGCTTCTCTCAGGACTTTGAGTACTTTCTTTAATCTCTTGGCTTCTTTTGTTGCTGATCAAATCTGGTGTCGATCTAATTTTTTTGTCTTAAAGTTTGTTTATTCTGAGAGAAAGCGCGGGGGAGGGGGGTAGAGAGAGAGGGAGACACAGAATCCTGAGCAGGCTCTGTGCTGTTAGTGCAGAGCCCGATGTGGGGCCTGAACCCACAAACCGCGAGATCATGACCTGGGTTGAGATCAGGAGTCGGCCGCGCAACCGACTGAGCCACCCAAGCGCCCCCGCCCCTGTTTCTACTGTTTGCATTTGGATTTTCTATTAAACCTGTATTGGAACTCACCATTTTTCTATTTCTCTTACCATATTTCCATTTTGTTAGCTGTTTATGCTGCACTCAGGGTGGTTTCCTAAGATGTCATCTGACTCATTAAGTCGGTCTTTATCTGTGAATAGTCTACTGTTCAACTTCTCTATTTAGAGTTTTAATAGTGCCTATATATTCTTTTATATCTGTATTTGTTTCTCTTCTCAAATGTTCCTCCCCCTCCCCAGAGTATATAGCTCTGACATTTCTTCAAATATTTGAAATATATTTATCCTGTTAGCTACAGTTCTAAGAAATGGGAGTATCTCTGAGACTGGGAGTATCAAGACAGTTCATTTCCTTGGGAGGTTTAAATTATTTTACTGGCAACTCTTTGGTGAGAATTGGTTTTCCATAGAAGTTCTGTGAGTCCTAAGCTATAGACACATAGGAATATATCTTTTGGAGTTTGTCACTGTAGAAAGCTACTAATAGCAGGACCAATTTTTTTATGTTACTTTTTCAGCTTGTGGGCTCTGTACTCATCATTTTGGATTGAGTAGCCCAATTAGGCTTTTGATTTCTTATATATAACATCTTTCTTTTCGATCTCCTCGTTCAGCGGGGAGTTTTTCTGGCTCCTCTCGAACAAACACGGAAGCCCCTTGCGATTCCGGCTGTAAGTGGGAATTACATATACCGGTTTCCTGGAGATTTTTGCCCTGTGGTCTGGATTACCACAGCAAAGCCCAAAGCTTCAGTTTCTGTTTGCCCCATCACTTTAAATTTCCACTTCACTTTCGACACCCAGTTTCTTGGTTTTGAGCCTGACTGTATTAAATTACTTTTGTTCAGCATGGGCCAGCATTTCTTCGTGTTCCCAGTGAGCGGGGAGGCGGTGCTAGAGGGCCATGGACACCGCCCGGCCACATCAGCTCCGGTTGTACCCTGTTACAGGTCCGATGAGTTCCTTGCATTTTTTTCTAGAATTCTGGCAAGTCGATGACCAGATAGACGACCACAAGGAAAGCCAAGGCCAACGTCTGTGGCAGACTGCAGTAGGAGACAAGGAGACACAGAAGGACCAAAGTGGCCAGGAGTTCACAACATCCACGACAGTCATTTCTCCGGGCACAGACTTTGTTTCTATAAGACAAAGACTCCCTAAATATTATTCATGGGTAAGGTGTTCAAAACATAATTTAAACTCTCTTTGTCAAAATAGAAGTTCCGTAAGAAAGAAAGATGATGAACGGAAGGCACGTTGGAAGTTACGCTTCCATCCTGATCTTGATCCGGCGCGACCTGGAGAGAGATTCTTTGAGCCTAATCAGCGGGGGAAAACCCTCCCCCATCAGCAAGCACTTAATAAACCTCCAAGAACTCAAACCAGGGAGAAGCTCTGTGAGTGTTCTGAGTGCGGGAAAGTGTTTGTCCAGAAAGCAAACCTTGTCGTGCACTGGCGAACTCACACAGGAGAGAAGCCCTATGAGTGCAGCGAATGTGCGAAAGCCTTCAGCCAGAAGTCGACCCTCATAGCACACCGGCGAACTCACACAGGGGAGAAGCCCTATAAGTGCAGCGAGTGTGGGAAAACCTTTATCCAGAAGTCAACTCTGATCAAGCATAAGCGAACGCACACAGCAGACAAACCATTTGTATGTGGTGAATGTGCAGAAGCCTTTAAGAGTTCCTATCACCTTATAAGACATGAAAAAACACACATCAGACCAGCGTCTTATGAAGGAATCCATTGTGGTAAGTCCGGCCTTCCGTATCCGAGGAGTCCTACGGGTGAGAAACCTAACTGTAATAAACATGGGAAACCCTTTGATGAGAAAGCCAACCCCATTAAACACCAGAGATCTCCTATAAAAGAGAAACCTTACGAGTGCAGTAAATGTGGAAAAAGCTTCAGGGGGAAGTCCCATCTCTCTGTTCATCAGAGAAGCCACACAGGAGAGAAGCCTTATGAATGTGGCATATGTGGGAAGACTTTCACTGGAAAGTCACACCTCTCTGTCCATCAGAGAACTCACACAGGAGAGAAACCTTATGAGTGCAGAAGATGCGGGAAAGCCTTTGGTGAAAAGTCAACCCTCGTTGTCCACCACAGAACTCATACAGGAGAGAAACCCTACAAATGCAACGAATGTGGGAAAGCCTTCAGCGAAAAGTCACCGCTGATAAAACATGAGAGAATCCATACAGGAGAGAGACCCTACGGATGCAGCCACTGTGACAAAGCCTTCAGCAGGAAGTCAACTCTCATCAAACATCAGAGAACTCACACAGGAGAAAAACCCTATGAATGTGGTGAGTGTGGGAAAGCTTTCAGCGTGAAGTCCACTCTCATTGTACACCACAGAACTCACACAGGAGAAAAACCCTATGAATGCAGAGACTGTGGGAGAGCCTTCAGTGGGAAGTCGACTCTGACTAAACATCAGAGAAGTCATACAGGAGATAAAACCTATTAATATACGCCAGAGTGGGATGATTTCCCTATTATGCCTCATTATATATCAGATCATGCTGGGGAGAACCTTAGCAATGTCCAGCGTGTCAGCAACTCTTCAGATATTAATGTTCCTTTAATATAATAAAAGGTTCAAAAGTATAATTCCAGAAGCATGTAATAAATGCGACCAGTTTTTCACCCAGAAGTCTTACCCAGGAGTGGAGAATTGTATAACAGAGAATTCAACAAGTGGCAGAATTGTGAGTGTATTGACGTGAGATAACCTTGAGAAGGAATTTAAATGTTATTGCCTATCACAGTCTTTATGCTGAGGAAAAACTAAGAGTTGAATGAGTTTAGAAAACGATGTTAGCAATTATGAGGGAAATATGTTCCATGTTCTATAACATTCTGTGGGAAAGGTGCAGAGGTTGCTAACAAGCACTTGGATAGAAAAAGTTAGGTTCACCGTGGAGTAGAGGACACTCCTGAGAGAACAGTATAGAGCATAAACTATCAACCCCAGCTGTGGCAAACTCCCGTTATTTTTTTAATGTTTGTTTATTTTTGAGAGAGACAGCACGAGTGAGCGGGGGAGGGGTAGAGAGACGGAAACACAGAATCCGAAGCAGGCTCTAGGTTCTGAGCTGTCAGCACAGAGCCCGACTTGGGGTTCGAACCCACGAACGGTGAGATCATGACCTGAGCTGAAGTCAGGAGTTGGGCGCTTAACCTACTGAACCACCCAGACACCCCACCTCCTGTTATTTCTTAAACAACTAGAAAAATTGCTCCCTTAAATAGAATGCGAGATGAGTCATCAGGATTCCTGAAACAAAGGGGCTCAGAGATCTGACACGTGTTATTCATCACCTTCAGTGCAAAAATGCAGAGCCCTTACAGAAAAGGCACACCTTGCTGAGAAACAGTGCTTACAATGTAACACTCTTTGTCTTTTAAGAAAGAGTAGTCACTTTATGGTGAGGCAATAAAAGACTTTTAATTTTCAGAGTACTTCCTGTTAAAAAACAGCAATGTTATTTAAATTGCAAAACAAATCAGAAATCGAATATCTCATAATAGGCAAGTGATTAAAATTTGATATATCGTTAAGGTGGAATAATATGGACCCATTAAGAATCATCTTTTCTTGGGGAGTCTGGCTGGCTCAGTTGGAGGAGCATGTGACTCTTGATCTCACGGTTGGGAGTTTGAACCCCACACTGGGCATAGAGATTACTTAATAAAAATTTAAGGGGCATCTGGGTGGCTAGTCGGTTAAATGTCTGACTTCAGCTCAGGTCATGATCTCAAGTTTCGTGAGTTCAAGCCCCACTTCGGGCTCTGTGCTGGCAGCTCAGAGCCTGGAGCCTGCTTTGGATTCTGTGTCCCTCTCTCTCTCTGCCCCTCCCCTGCTCCTGCTCTGTTTCTGTCTCTCTCTCAAAAATACATAAATATTTAAAAAATAAAAAAAAGTGAGCTTATGTTTGAGGATTTGGGGAAATGTTCATGGTAATCTGGGGAAAACATCAGATTATAAAACTATACCATATGATTTACATTGTAAAAAAATACATAGAGAAACAGATACGCACAGTTGCGTCAGTGACTCTGGGTGGTAGAACTACAGCAATTTTATGCTAGGTAAGATGCTCTGCACATATGTACATATATATGTGTTATATTTATATCCGTTCAGGTGTGTGTAAGCAGGTAGGTAGACACATAGAACAAAAAGCTAGGAACAAAATACACCAAATTATTAAGCAAATTATCGTTTGGGTGTCGGGATAATCGATTTTTAAATGTTTCGAATGTAGTCTCCAGAAAGTATCAATAAAATAAGTTGATTAAAGTAATTCTGTGCATACTTGCTTCTGTCTTCCCATGCATTTTCCCATTCGGCTTTGTCTTTGGTTTTGAGAATATATTTTGCGTGTTGAGAATGGGCATCCTGTGTGTTTAATATCTGTATGTGATTTTTTTTTAATTTTTAAAAAACATATACTTACGTACCAGTAGGGGAGGGGCAGAGAGAGAGGGAGACAGAATCGGAAGCAGGCTCCAGGCTCCGAGCTGTCAGCACAGAGCCCGATGCAGGGCTCGAACTCACTGTGAGATCATGACCTGAGCCGAAGTCGGACGCTTACCCGACTGAGCCACCCAGGTGCCCTTTATGTGATTTTTTTAAATAAAAAGAAAAGTACCACCATAGTTCGCCAAATCTTGTGACATAAATTAGCAGCTAACAGATTTGCAGATGTGAAGAGATGTACCACAAATAATGAGACAAAACGGACTTCGGACACCAAATATAAAGCTCTTTTCACTGTGACACCTGTGAATGCTGCTGAATGCTCGTCTTCCCTCCCCTCGTCCTGTGACCAGCAGTTGTATCAGGCACATCCCAGGTGACCCCAGTGAATGGTGCCCTGTGTAACCCTCTTCCCCCGAGTGTGGGCGGAACTGAGACTTGCTTCTAGACACTAGATTATGGCATAAGTGATGTGACGTTGCTCCTGCAAGTATGTCTTGTCTGTGTCTATGTCTTGACTATGTCAAGTCTACTTGTCTGCAAGTAGAAGACTGCCATCTTCGCAGACTAGACAGAACCTTTTCTTGCTGGTCTGATGAAGTAGGCAGCCATGTTGAAAATGCTCGCGTGCCAAAAACCTGCAGCCAGCTTCTAGGACCTCAGGGCACCCTGAGCTAAGACAGTAGGACTTGAGTGGCAAAATCTCGGAGGCAAAGGAAGTGACGAGAAGCCCAATAGACTGAGCTTTTTCCCACGAGGGGCTCACTGGTAAGTGGCATGAGACGAATTCAGAGATGCGGAACAGTCAGGCGCCTGAGGTAGCAAGGAGAGCTTTCAGCAGAATTATGTGGTGGGGTGATCACACTTGGAGTTCAGATCCTGGCAGCGATGAAGGGCCCTGGTAAATACCACAAGACTCTCAGTTGGAGTCTCTGAAGGACTTTAGGAATGTGACGATAGACCAGATCTTTAAAAGACTGATGCCCCAACTTGAATTTGCTCACCACCTAACTGAATTAAGGTAACCTATATGATTAGCCTGTCAGGAACGAAAGCTCATCCAGGGTTTCTACAGTGTCTCATGCACTGCGGTATTCAGCCAGAAATTGCCGGGGTGCCTGGGTGGTTCAGTCAGTTAAGCTTCCAATCCTTGGTTTCGGCTCAGGTGATGGTCTCATGTTCGTGGGTTCGAGACCTGTGGTGGGCTCTGCACAGAGCCTGCTTGGGATTCTCTCTCTCCCTCTCTCTCTGCCCCTCCCCTACTCACTCTGTCTCTCAAAATAAATAAATAATTAAAAAAATTGCCAGGCACACCCCGAGTCAAGCTAAGAAGAAAGTGAATGGTAGAAACAGACCCACGGGTAATTCAGACATAGGAGATACAAGTCCTGGTCTTAAAACTAAATGCATAATATGAACAAGAAAACATAAAATGAGGAAATTCTTAAGAAAATGCAGATTATTTCCAACAATTATTTACTTTTTTGCCCAGTACTTAATTTTCCTGGAGTTTCTAATCGCCTTCTGTTTTTCCAGGGTCACAAACATACCATCTAATCTATGGATTTTTTTCTTCTTCTGGTATTAGAATTCATGAGAGTTCTTAAAAGTACCTTGAGTACACGGGCTGTACCGTGACTCATATGCAGGGCCCTTCCAAAGGCTCCGTCTGTCATTTCTTACCTGCCACAGCCCCTTCAAGCTCTGTGTGATGAGCTAGGTCATACAGCCCAAGAGACGGTGCCCATAGTAGACAAGACCCATTTCAAAGTATATTCTTGCTCCACGCTAAAAATCGGCAGTTTTCTGCTATTCAGTGAATGGTCGGGAGCGGTATGACAGAATGGGGTTTATGGTGGCTGCCGGGGCCCGGCAGTGGTTTCTCAAAAGTGGAGTTCTCGACTGCAGACTCCATGGCCTTCCACCGAAATCACAGGGACCTGATTCTCCCAGTGCAACTTTTCCCACCGCTGACACCCGTGACGCCGTAGGGTCGGCCACCTCAAACGGTCCAAGCGACAAGGCTGCTCCTGCTACAGCCTGGGCTTTGCAAGTCTTTCCTGTCCCCGCTCAAGGCTGGTGGCCTTCTGTCACCTGGCACGTGGGTCAGGGAAGTATCTCTAGGTGTGGAATACGTTCTCTCCTTTTGCAAAGTTAAACTTTGTGAGCCTGAGCTTGTAGTTTGACCTCATCATCCTGTTATTCTGTCGGGTTTCTGCAAGGGCCGGGATGATGAATTCGACAGAAATACGATGAGGACTGACGGTGGCACTAATCTCCGTCCTCTCCTTGGGTGCAGTATTGTTTTCAGCTCACCGTCTTGGTTGGTGGCGGAGGGAGGAAGCAAGAGTTTTCCATTTTGTTTTCCCCGCTGTAACGGATCTGACCGCACAGGCCAGGGACCCAACATGGACGTTATTCCAACGGCTAAGACTGCGAAATGACTGCTGGGCATGTCTGCAGCCGCAGCGGGCCGCTGTGAGTCAGACTTAGCCAGGACTCAGCCCCCCTCTAATGGGAGGGCCATGACGATGCTTGGACTGTCTGGTGCTAAAGTGAACTCAGCTGTGTCCAGTAGTCCCAACAGTATCTGGGAATTGCCCTTTCCTCAGTGTATGGTCACCCAAATAAACGGCCACAGGTTCAGGGATGGGGCAGGGGAGCTACGATGCTGGGGGATCCTTCCTTTGAGGGACGTGGGCACCTCTCCAGACCATTGGTTCCCTTCTGAAATTTGGCTCCGATCCGGGAACTGAGCAAGGGACCCTTTATTTTTTTTTTTTTAATTTTTAAAATGTTTATTTTTGAGAGAGAGAGAGTGAGCGAGCGAGAGCAAGTGAGCAGGGGAGGGGCAGAGAGAGGAGACAGAGAATCCGAAGCAGGCTCCAGGCCCTGAGTTGTCAGCACAGAGCCCGATGTGGGGCTTGAACTCCTGAACCGTGAGACCATGACCTAAGCCGTAGTAGGACACTCAACCGACTGAGCCCCCACGCGCGCCCTGGGACCCTTACTTTTTAACAGAGCAGCTGCCCTCAGACTCCTATTCTTTGGATGGTGCCCTTTTTGGACCATCCTGTTGAACAGCTGTCCTGCTGACTGCTGGTCAGCTTTATTCCTAGAGACGCCGGGCTCATCAGCAGAGTCCGTGCACACGAGGAAAACTTGATGAGCTCGAGGGCAAGCGTTTAGACTTTTGCCATTTAGTATGATCTTGGCTGTGGGTTTTTGTAGGTGTCTTTTTATTTTTTTTTGAAAAATTTTAAATAATGTGTACACCCAGCACGGGGCTTGAACCCATAACCCCCGAGGCCAAGAGTGACCTGTTCGGGGCACCTGGGTGGCTCAGTCGGCTAAGCATCCGACTTCAGCTCAGGTCATGATCTCATGGTTTGTGGGTTTGAGCCCTGCATTGGGCTCTGTGCTGACGGCTTGGAGCCTGGAGCCTGCTTCGGATTCTGTGTCTCCCTCTCTCTCTGCCCCTTCCCTACTCATGCTCTGTCTCTCTCTGTCAAAAATGAAAAAAATAAATGTGACCCGTTCCACCGACGGAGCCAGCCAGGCGCCCCTGTAGATGTCTTCTAACAGACTGAGGAAACTCCTTTCTGCTCCTACCTTACCAAGAAGTTGTCTTTTTTTTAATAATGACTTTATATTAATTTTGTCATGGTATTTTTCTGTACCCGTTGAGATGTTTTTCCTTTATGCTAATGTAGTTAGTTATATTGAATTCTGAACGTTAGACTTGCGTTCCTTTTCACATATTATTGGATTCCAGTTGCAAATATTTTAAGGGTTTTTACCTCAGTATTCGTGACGGTTATTAGTCTGCGATTCTCTGTTCCTGCAATTTCTTGGTCCGATGCTGGTGTCAGGGTAGTGCTGGTCTGAAAAATTCATTGGGAATTAGGTCTTCCTTATGTTCTTGAAGAGTCTGTATAGGATCGCTATCAGATCGCTGTGAAGGTCTCGGAGGCCAGTCGTCCTGAGGCCACCCTCACTTCCGACACTAGCTGAGAGTTCAGGGGGCCCCAAGGCCACCGGATACCAAGGTTCAATAATTATATAGAAGGGGGTCACAGGATTTGCTCAAAGTCGTTAGACTTAGATTATGGGTTAGCACAGCTCAAGGACAAAGACGAAAATCAGCCAAGGGGGAGAGAGAGACATCGGGCGGAATCCAGAGACATCGCAAACGTGGAGCTGCCCAGTTCTCTCCCGCTGGAATCCCGGACGGCGTCGCCGTCCCGGCACCACGTGTCCAAAGACACACAGAGGACCGCTATCCAGGGAACTCGCCCGAGCCTTGGCGTCCGGGGCTTTCCTGGGGCTCCGTCCCGTGAGCGCGTGCCCACGTGCCAGGTCTCCGGGCCCTCAGCAAGTTGAGCGGATACTCGGTGACCCAAAGGCCGCACCCGAATCACGCCGTCAGGGTGGCTCAGGGTTCCCGGCCCGAATCACACTGTTACCGGCTGCCTGGCCCGACGCATAAAAGCGCTCCCTTCAGGCAGGACATTCCGAGAGCTCGGAGATGCCCTCCCGGGAGCCGGGGCCCAGGCCAGACCGTTCTTTGGGCAAGATTCCATTCTTTACAGTCATGTTTAGATGTCAAGATTCTTCGGCGGAGTCACCCGGGCCCTGAAGTTTTCTTTAGTGGGGAGACGTAAAAGTACAAAGCCAATTTCTTTCATAGGTGTGGGCAATTCAGATTTCCTGTTCGCTTTTTTTAAAGTTTATTTTGAGAGAGAGAGAGAGAGAGTAGAGGAGGGGCAGAGAGAGGGAGAGAGAGAATCCCAAGCAGGCTGTCTGAAGGCCACTCCTTCCTATTTCTTTTTTTTTTTTTAACAGGAGAAAATCCAACTGAACAGGCCTACGTGTGGGGAATCCACACAGATGGGAAATTCCGAGGACAGTGAGCCAACCCGAAGCTTATGTGAGCTCAGGAAAAAGGCAGGGGCCTGAAGACACAAAGGGGAGAAAACTTATTAGCAAGAAGGTGAAAGGAGATGTTTGGAAAAATAAGGTTTTTCTGTTATGCAGATGGGTTCCTTTGGTAAAGGGGGCCTCTGTTACTACTTTTCTGTCGCAGTCTCTCCTTTCCAGTATAAAGTTTTTAGTTTATTTATTTGGAGAGAGACAGAGACAGAGAGAGAACACGAGTGGGGAAGGGGCAGAGAGAAAGAATCCCAAGCAGGCTTCGCACTGTCAGCGCAGAGCCTGACGCGGGGCTCGAACCCATGAACCACAAGATCATGACCTGAGCCGAGATCAAGAGTTGGACACTCGACTGACCGAGCCACCCAGGTGCCCCTTTCCAGTGTAGATTTAGGCAGTTATGGGGGAGACAGAGCGCCTTTCCTGCATCTGCTGGGTTTTTGTTACCTTTTAAAAAATGTTTATTTTTGAGAGGGAGTGAGCAAGTGTAAGCAGGGGAGGGACAGAGAGAGAGGAGACAGAGGACCTGAAGCAGGTTCTGTGCTGACAGCAGAGAGCCCAATGTGGGATTCGAACTCACCGACCATGACACCATGACCTGAGCCAAGGTTGGATGCTTAACAGACTGAGCCACCCGGGTTTTTATTACTTTTAACTCAAAACCACCTTTATGCCAAAGTAGCACATTTTGGGGTGTCTCACCCTGCCCCCCTTCAATCCCCCCCATCCGGGACTTCCCTGGAAGTTCATATTAAAAGTTCAGCTGGCAAATAGTTGGTTTCATTGAGACCGTCTTAGTCCTGACAGGAGGTCCGTTTGGGTAACCCCATTTTAAGCGGTGCTGACGCAGCTGTGTGTTCGCAGGCCCATGGATCAAGAAACCAGGGACTACCCGAGAGGCATTTCTACGGACACGAAAGAAAACAAACGGCTGATGATTAGATCATAACAGAAATCGGTCTTTGGGTCCTGAGGGTGGCCAGTGGAGCTTTCTAGACGTCAGGCTCGAAGCTCCTTCAGATACAGTAAGAGCGGCAGTGCGGTCTGACACTCTCCTGCTTTGCCGTTCACACACCCCGGCGTCTTCGGCCCACACAGCCGCGGGCACGAGGGCTGCCTGCCTCCGCAGAGCTGTCGTGATTTCTCAGACGGTTACGGCAAGTTGTTCATACCTCGTCTGCAGGGCGTCAGGACAAAGGGCAGCTTTAGTTTTCAAATGAATCCAAATTAAAAAATGTTAGTTTGGGGCGCCTGGGCGGCTCGGTCGGTTAAGCGGCCGACTTCGGTTCAGGTCATGATCTCATGGTCTATGAGTTCGAGCCCCGCATCGGGCTCTGTGCTGACAGCCTGGAGCCTGCTTTGGATTCTGTGTCTCCCTCTCTCTCTGCTCCTCCCCGACTCACGCTCTATCTCTCAAAAATAAACATTAAAAAAAATTTTTTTAAATTTTGGTTTGGAGAGTTGTAGTCAGGCACGAGAAATCAGGATCTAGTCCAGTTTATAATAAACAGTATTAGACTCTAATAGTTACGTAGATATGTTACTGAAACATGTTTTTCTTCTATAATCACCCTTACCATTTGTTTGTAAAATAAGTCTAGTTTTATTTTATTTTTTTGTTTATTTTATGAGAGAAAGAGGAAGACAGAGAATCTCAAGATGGCTCCACATCGCCAGCGCAGAGCCCGACGCAGGGCTCAAACTCCCAAACCATGAGATCACGACCTGAGCTGAAATCAAGAGTCAGACGCTCACCTGACTGAGCCACCCAGGTGCCCCAACTAAGTCTAGTTTTAACAACTTGGCCTAATTATTTACATAAGCTCAGCAAGAACAGTGATTGGCCATATAGGTTCTTTTAAATCTGCTTTGTTGGGGGGCACCTGGGTGGCTCAGTGGGTTGAGCATCGGACTCTTGGTTTTGGCTCAGGTCATGGTCCCAGGGTCGTGGCGTTGAGCCTTGGGTCGGGCTCCACGCTGAGCATAGAACCTGCTTAAGATTCTCTCTCTGCCCCTCCTCTGCTCGTGCTCTCTTTAAAAATAAATAAATCTGCTTTGTTGGAACTTTTCATAAGGAATCCCTAGACTGAACTTTTAATCGCCTCTTGAGGCCAGAAGCCCAGCTGAAACGCGCCCCCAAATCCTTGCCAGGCTTTTCCTGCCACCCCTGCAGATCTGGGTGAATTCTCTTCTCGGGGCGGGGGGACTCCCTATTTCCGCTGCTCTGTCTTGTCCGCAGCGCCCTCCTTTGCGCACTGTGCCCAGACACTTGCAGTAGCCTCAGCTTTCCTGCACACTAGTCTCTCTCCGCTCCGTGACCCACCAAACTCCTCTTGGGATCCCCTCCCTACGTCAGGTTTTGCTCCGTGCCTCCAAGCAGACGGCCAAAGCGAGAGGCCCTCTTCATTGACCTTCTCGTTCTCACTTTACAAACCTGCATGAACACTGCTGGCCCCCGTAGTGTGTCCGACACCCGGTGGTTTACTGTGGGTGGGTAAATTCAGGCCTGGCTCCTCCATCGTGGCCGGAAGTGGGATGGTGTGACTTCGTTACTCTTGCTTGGGCTTCTTAGAGCTTCTTGGCTCCATGGCTTCGATCTCTCTCGATACACACACTGTACCTTTTGGCTCTTTCCCAAGCCTCCTGCAGTTTGCTCCCGGTTCTCTGCGTCTCCCCCCCCTCACTCTGGGACAAGTCTGTTGTCCTCGAAGTCACGAATCCTGTCTTCTGCTGCGTCTGATCTGCTGTTAAACCCCATACACGACGAGTTCTTGGTAACTATTTTTTTTCAGTTATAACACCCATATTTTCTCCTTTTTTAGAGATTTCGGCAATTCAAATTCTCCATCTTTTGTCTTCTCCTTTATTTCTGTGATATCTTTGGTTACCTAAAGCGCTTTTTGCGGATTCCAATATCAAACTCACGTGGGTTTTCTGTGTTAGTTTTCTACTGCTGCTGAAGCAAATTCCCACCACCAGTGGCTTGGCATGCCTCCTGTTTGTCAGTTCATAGTTCTGTAGGTCAGAAATCCTGGCGGGCTTAGCTACTTTCTGTCTCACAAAGTGGGAAACAGGGTATAGTCTGGGCTGGGTTCTTAGCTGGACTGTGGGGAAGAATCTACTTCTAAGTTCATTCAGGTTATTGGCCGAATTCATTTCCTTGTGACTGTAGGACTGAGGTCCTCTTTGTCTTTTTTTTTTTTTAATTGTTTTAATGTTTATTTTTGAGAGAGAGAGAGACAGAGCATGAGCAGGGAGGGGCAGAGAGAAGGGGAGACACAGAATCTGAAGCGGGCTCCAGGCTCCGAGCCGTCAGCAAGAGCCCGACGCGGGGCTCAAACTCAGGGACCACGAGATCATGACCTGAGCCAAAGTTGGACGCTCAACCGACTGGGCCCCCCAGGCATCCCTGAGGGCCTCATTTTCTGGCTGGCCGTAGGTCAGGGGCTGCTCTCAGATCCCGGACGAGGCTCACAGATCCTTCCCCACGCCAGCAACAGAATCCCACAGCTTCGAATCTCTGACTTCCTCTTTTGCCACCCAGCTGGACAAAACGGCCTTTAAAAAGCTCACGTGAAATGAGGCGGGGCGCTGGGGGGCTCGGTCAGTTAAATGCTGGCTCTTGGTTTTGGCTCAGGTCATGATCTCACGGTTCCCGAGTTTGAGCCCCGTGTCAGTCTCTGCACTGACGGTGCGCAGCCGGCTTGGTATCCTCTCTCTCTGCCCCTCCCCTGCTCACTCACTTGCTCTCTGTCAAAAATAAACAAACTTTAGGGGCGCCTGGGTGGCTCAGTCGGTTGAGCGTCCGACTTCGGCTCAGGTCATGATCTCGCGGTCTGTGAGTTCGAGCCCCGCGTCGGGCTCTGTGCTGGCAGCTCAGAGCCTGGAGCCTGCTTCGGATTCTGTGTCTCCCTCTCTCTCTGCCCCTCCCCCACTCATGCTCTGTCTCTCTCTGTCTCAAAAATAAAATAAAACATTAAAAAAAAATTAAAAAAAAATAAACAAACTTTAAAAAATAAATAAAAAAAGATAAGGCCCACTCAGATAATCTACCTTTGGGCACAGACTGTAGCGTGACCACGGCTATCATCATATTCACGTGTTTCACCCACAGGTAAAGGGTGCGGGGGGATTATAAAAGAAAGAGAGTCCGTGGGGTCATCCTTAGAAGCATGCCTACCGTAACTGTTCAGCTGGTCTTAACCACATCTTTCTGCCTTTTCTCACGTCTAGTAATCTGTATCAGACGGTGTATGTTAAAAAATTGCAGAGGTTACAGGTGATTGGGTTTCCCTTTAAAATTCTTTTTAATGTTTGTTTATTTTTGGGAGAGAGAGAGACAGAGCATGAGCAGGGGAGGGGCAGAGAGAGAGAGAGGAGACAGAATCGGAAGCAGGCTCCAGGCTCTGAGCTGTCAGCACAGAGTCCGACGTGAGGCTCGAACTCACGAACTGTGAGACCATGACCCGGGCCGAAGTCGGACGCCTGACTGACTGAGCCCCCCGCCGGCGCCCCAGGGTTTGCCTTTTCCTCTGATCGGCAGACGCAGTCTAGGACGCTCGCCCCCGATGAAGCAGGCCCAGGCGGCCGGGTTACGATAACCCGGCTCTCCTCAGCGCCCTTCCTCAGGCTCTGCCTTCTGCACGTCTGCCCGAGAGCCTGTTGGGTCTCGGTGTCCTCAGACCTGAGGCTGCTGGAGATTTAGGTCACCCTTCGTCGGTACCGTGCCGGCTCTCTGGCCTCCTCCTCCTCGATCGTGCGGGCCTCCTGTTCTGTGTGGACCGTGTGCAAAGCAGGCGACAGGGGCACAAGGGCTCCGCTGCGTTTCTGGCCCCAGGCCGCGGACCTTCCCTCCCCCCCCCCCCCCGACCCCCGCTGTGGCCGGCTCGCTGAGCCTGCTCGGTGAGCGTCCCCCGGGCACAGGCGGTCGCGCTCCTGGAGCTCTCTGCGCTTCTCAGTCGGCCCTGTATGCCCTCTGCGACCCTGTGGGCTGTCTGTCCCCGGGCCGCCCGCGCTCCGCTCGCGCGCAGACTTGGCAGATGCCTCCAGATGACGGCCACCCATCGTCCGCTCGCCTAGAAAAGGCGCTTCGCTCTCTACGCTTTTAATTCACCCAGGCCTCATGGCCTCCACGGCTCTGCGACTGCTCAAAGGCACTTTTTCTATTCCCCCTCCCCCAGGCTGTGGCGGCTCGCCCAGCTACGGTTTACTTTCTCCTAAACATTTCTGTCCAGCACGAAAAGGCCACAGTAGGAAATCAGCACACAGGCCGTGCTCACCTTGCTTCCGCCGGGTGAGGCCCGGAGGGTGAAGGGCACTGGGTGAGGGCGCACGGACTGGCTGCACGGCGGAGCCGCTGCGCCTGGGCTAGACGCGTGGCTAAGGCTTGCTGTGTCGCTTACTGTCTCCGGGGCCTGGGGGGCTTGGTCGGCTGAGCGTCTGACTCTTGGTTTCAGCTCGGGTCGTGATCTCTCGGTTCATAGGTTCGAGCCCCACGTCAGGGCTCTGGGCTGGCAGCACGGAGCCTACTTGGGATTCTCTCCCTCCCTCTCAAAATGAATAAATAAAAACTGAAAAAACAAAAACAAAAACAAAAAAACACTCCTTACGATGGTTTCCTCAGCTGTAAAACATCAGGATGGGTGTTTGATTGGGGAACGTGGGACCGTCACCATCCTCCTTACTTAAAATTGTTGCCAAGCAGCAGAAAAATCTATTAATGTAATATTTTTATAAAACTTAAGAGCATTGGGGCGCCTGAGTGGCTCAGCTGGTTAAGCATCTGACTTTGGCTCAGGTCACAATCTCGCAGTTCACGAGTTCGAGCCCTGCGTCAGGCTCTGTGCTGCCAGCTCGGAGCCTGGAGCCTGCTTCAGATTCTGTGTCTCCCTCTCTCTGCCCCTCCCCCACTTGCACTCTGTCTCTCTCTCAAAAATAAACAAACGTAAAAAAAACCTAAAGAGTCTTTACTTACGTAGAGAAAGTTTAAATTACGTTTTGAACATCTTCCCCACGGGCAATATTTAGAGAGTCTTTGTCTTACAGAAACAAACTCTGCGCTTGGATAAACGATTTCTCTGAATGTTGCGAATTCTTGGCCACGCGGATCCTCCAGTGCTGCCTTGTCTATGAACGCAGTCTGCCACACAGGTTGGCCTTGGCTTTGCCCGTGCTTGTCTATCTGGTCTTCAACTTGCCTGAGTTCTGGGGGGAAAAATGCAATGAATCGTCATTCCTCCTCTACGTCATGTCGTGGGATAAAACGGAGCCCGAGCGCCCCGCTGCGCGCTCCCGTCAGGAGGGCGCGGGCTGCCGCGAATGGGCTCTCGCGGCGCGCCGCCGCCACCTCCTCCTCCGACCGCGAATACGAAGAGATGCTGGCCAGTATTTAGCAAAAATACTTACTACGCGGCCAGGCTGCAGGTCAACGAAGAATGTAAAGTTAGGGGTGAACGGAAGCGGACGCCGTGTGGCTCTGCAGTTGGGGGCTTCAGGCTCTCATTCGTGAGAGGAGTGGATTCTAGGCCGCGGGACACAGATGGGGAAAGAACTAGAACTGAGACACCACCTTTAAAACTGGAAGTCATAAAGGACGTTGTGGCTTTTAAAATAGGAACTAGAAAGACGTCGCCCCCTGGCTGACGAAAACGGTAAGAATCAGGAGCCACTTACAAGAAATGAGCGCCCTAGTCGTGCGCCGCGGGGTAGGCGTGCAGAGCGTAAAACGCAGAAGTCGAAACATTCCCGACAGCCAGGCCTGCCTTAGGGGAACCACGAGGCCCCAGCAGCGGCACGAGCCCAGCGTTCTGCGGGGGTGCCGTCATGACGTACGGCACACAGAATTTCCATGGAAAAGAACTCTCACTGAAAAGGAGTTCCTGGTAAAAAATTAAAAACCTCAAAAGGAGGGGCACCCACGTAGCTCAGTTGGTTAAGCGCCTGACTTTTGGTTTTGGCTCAGGTCACGATCTCATGGTTTGTGAGTTCAAGCCCCACATCGGGCTCTGTGCTGACAGCTCAGAGCCTGGAGCCTGCTTCGATTCTGTGTCTCCCTCTCTGCCCCTCCCCTGCTTGTGCTGTGTCTCTCTCTCAAAAAATGAATAAACGTTAAAAAAAAGACATGGAGGAAGCTTAAATGCATATTGCTAATGGAAAGGACACTTAAACAGTTAGATAAACAGATCGGTTCAGTGGAATACAAGTCAGTGAGAAAAAGGAAGAAACTACTAATACAAAAACCAGATAAATCTCCAGAGAATTATACTGAGTGAAAAGAACCCCGTAAGATTACATACTGTATGAGTCCATTTGTTAATGTTCTTGGAATGAAAAAATTTACAAAAATGGAGACAAATTAGTACTTGCCGGGGTTTAAGGAGGGGATAGAGTACGGGTGGGGAAAGGGGTACGACTATAAAATTCCTTTTGGTGATGGAAATGTTCTGTATTGACGTCAAGTTGGCTCAGGTCATGATTTCATGGTTTGTGGGTTCAAGCCCCATGTCAGGCTCTGAGCTGTCAGCACAGAGCCTGGAGGAGCCTGCTTCGGATTCTGTGACTCCGTCTCTCTCTCCCCCTACCCTGCTGTGCTCTGTTTCTGTCTCTCTCTCTCTCTCTCTCTCTCTCAAAAATAAACATTAAAAAAATTAAAACACAAACAGAAACACTCCAAATATTCCAGCGAGGAATGGGGAAGCAAGACAACCACCACCAAAAAAGAGAGGACAAAAAGAAACGAAGTAATAAAATGACAGGCCTAAACCCAACAACAGATATAATTACAATAAAATGTAAGACTAAGAAAAAATAGAGTCATATTAATTGATCCCTAAAAGCAGCTGCGATCTTCAATACCTAGTCATGATAAAAACTCGCACGAAACCAGGATGAGAAGCAGATGTCCTCAGCCTCTACCTGGCATCCGTGAAAACCCCTACAGGTGAAATTATACCTAGTGGTCAAAGAAGGAATGCTTTTGGCCCAAGGTCAGGAGCAAGGCCAGGCTATCACTCTCCCTATACCTAGGCACCATTGTACCAAAGACCTCAGCCAGTACAACAAGGCAAAAGAAAGAAAGAAAGGCGCCCGGATGAGAAAGAAAGGAATAAAATAGTCTTTATTCACAACCACGGGACCGTTTATGTCGAAAATACCAAACCATCAACAAAAAAGCTGCTAGCCCCTAGCATGTAAGCTTAGGAAGGCTCTAGGATACAAAGTCAATATGGGAAACTGAAATGGAAAAAAAAAAATACATAACCCCCACCTACCATTAATGCTGTAGGAATATCCAACAGGAGTGACTTAAACAAAATATGGGCAAGACCGGTCCGTTCAAAACCCCTGTAAAGGGAGAGCGTTGCCTCGGCAATAAATTGAATAGAGCCGGCATGACTGCGAGCCACAGCTCCGGTGCCATCCCGGACCCGCAGGCTTTCCCTTACGGAGACGGACGGCCGCATTCTAAAATTCATACAAAAAGAACGAGGACCTAGAGTTGCCAAGACAATGAGCCGCAAGTCTGTGAAGACAAACCCCAGATCTGGAGGCCCCACGCTACCTGACCTGAGCATGCTCAGTGAGCGAGAGCGCGGCAGAAGCACACAGGGCCACACGTATGTATTCACCTCATTTTTAGCAAGGCTGCTAGGGAAATGGACACATAAGTCTTTTCAGAAATGTTACTGAAACGAATGGAAATAAGTATGCAAAAAACAGCAGCGCAAGAGAATGTTGGCCCTTACCTCACCCCGGATATAAAAGTTAACTCCTGAGCCGCCGTGGCTTCAATTACAAGTACCCAATTTTAATCTTCTGGAAGAAAAATTACGAGAAAAATCTTTCCTACCTTGGGTTAGAAAGAAATTTGAGAAGTGGGACCCAAAGGCATAAATATAAGAGAAAAACGTGCAAAACTGCACTTTCTCGGGGGCGCCCGGGCGGCTCAGGCTGTTGAGCGTCTGACTCTCGGTTTCGGCTCGGGTCATGATCTCGGTTTCGGCTCGGGTTTCGTGAGTTCAGGCCCCACATCGGGCTCTAAGCTGACAGCACAGAGCCTGCTTGGGTTTCTCTCTCCCTCTCTCTCTCTCTCTGCCCTTCCCTCACGTGTGCTGTCTCTGTCTCTCTCAAAATAAATAAATAAAGATAAAAAAAATTTATAAAAAAAAATAAATAAATCGCACTTTGTCAAAAATAAAGATGTCTTCTTCAGAAGACACTGTTAAGAACAAAACAAGGCCCGACCTGAGAGTAAACACTTGGAAAACACATAGAAGATAAAGAACTTGCAACTACAATATATAAAGATAAAAGACACTGTATGTGTGCGTGTATATAAAGATATACGTGTATATAAATGGTTGTAAAAATAACAATTGAATAACAAACAGAAAAAGGCAGATTACGACAGACACCTCACCAGAGATACACGGATGGCAGACAGGGCACGTGCCAAGATGCTCAACATCGTGAGTCGTTACAAAAACGCAAATTTAAGTCGCGATGAGACACCTTTACACACCTACACAAAAGGTGTGTTGTTGGTGGGAAAGCCAAATGGTAGGGCTGGGTGGCAGACCGCCTTGGCAATGTCTTCTAGGTTAGACATATGCTTAACATATGACCGAGCAACCCCACTGCAGATATTTCGCCGAGAAGCAGAAAAACATATGTCCACGTAAATACCTGTACAAGACGCTCACTAGTTTCCTCAAGAATAACCCAAACCATGAGCCACTGCAGTGGGTATTAAGTGGTCCACGGATAAACAAACCGGAACATTTCCTGCCTATGAAAGCGACAAAATAACAAAACGTGCCACGTCGTGGATGAAAGTAAAAAGCATTCAGTGAAAGGAGGGAGATGCATTAGGCTACATACTAAAAGATTCTTTTTTAGGACATTCTAGAAAGAAAGTATAAAAAAACCAAATCAAGTCTGGGAGTGGAAAGAGTAGTTTAAGAATAAAGGAAACAATGGTTTTGGGGGGGCTGATGAAAAGGTCCAGTATCTTGGTTCCGTGACGAAATCTCTGTCAAATGACGGGACTGTACACCTAAGAAAGGTGAACTTACGGTGTATAAATTCTACCTCAATAAATACCGCTTAAAAGAAGAACGGTCATCTCAGCAGAAATACATAATGAAAACACATGAAACGTATATGTGGGGATCGTATTAAACATTATCACATACGATCAAACACCTTATGGTGCAACTTACAAATTTCTTTTTTATTAAAATACCTATTCAGCATTAAGGACAAACAATATGAACAAATCGTGACCTCGAGTCCATGATGTGGCTGCGGAAGTATTGAGGGGTGAGTATCTTGATCCCTGAAACTTACCAGGAGACACATCACAAAAAGAAAGGGGGCTGCTGGGAGGACAGAGGAATCCGGACGCAGAGAGACAGAAGGGAAAGCAAATAGAGCAAGATGTTCGCTGGAGAACCTCGGCGGAATCCTACGGGTGTTCAAACTATGATTCTCTCACTTGTTCGGTGTGCAAATTTTCATAATAAAATGTTAAGAAGAAAGCTCGAAAAGAACAGCAAAGTAAACCGGAAGTAAGTGGAAAAAAAGAAATAAAGGTAGAAGAAGGAAACTAAAAAGAAAACAAAGAAAAACAAAGGGAAATGAAGGCACAGACCTTTCTGGAAAAAGCCCAATAACCTTCAAGAGCCTTCAGACTCCACACCACTCCACGGGACTGGACAAGTCTGACTACTACCGTGAGGCCGCTCTGGACACTAACCGTTCCAGAAGATTTCTAATACCTCGGCGCAAGCAGAGAATGTACGGGACCTGCCAGAACTGTCCCCCAAGGCCCAGGTAACACGCAGTCCCAAAGCAGCCTGGATCTGGAGGGGGGAGGGGAGGGGAGGGAAGGAAGCTGCCCCCGGGGAGTCACCGGCTCCCGCCTTCCCATCCCACCTGATCCCAGGCTCCTGGGGGAGGCCTCGCCGTGCCTCCCCCTGCCCCGTACCCCTCAGGGGATGTTTAAACTGTGGATCGTAACTAGACATCGAGTCAGAACTACCAGCGGTGTTGCTCAAAACGCACAGAAGCAGGCCCATCCCAAGCTTTCTGGACACATTTCCGCAGGGGGGCCACCTCGTGGGGGACCCTGAGGGGTCCACAGGCCACTAGGTGACACAGCTCTGGTTAAGAAGGACTAATAAACACTATTCTCCCTCCCCAACAATGACAACAGTGAAGACATTTACCGAGAGCTTCCGGGGGCCAGGCTCACGTTCATCCACACATTAAACTCGGAGGATCCCGGAGGTTCTAGTGACAGCCGCCCCCACAGACAGGCAGAGACCGTGAGGCCGGTGTGCGGAGGGCCAGCCTGGGAGTGAAGAAGCCGGAATCTGAACCCCGGCCGTGAGCTCCAAAGCCCAAGCTCGGAACTACTGGGCTGTGGATGAACCCCGAAACCCCCTCCTCTGCCCTCGTCCAAAGGGAAAAATATTTCCCGAATGTCCCCCGCCTCACACCAGGAGGAACAAGATGCGGGCGCTCCCCAGGGGTCCCAGTTCTAGAAAGAGACTGAGCCGCCTCACTCAGCGAGGAGTTAAAAGGAACCTCGTGGAGTGCACACACGGCAGCCGAGCCCTACGCTCCACTGCGACACGGAACCGGCCAGGACACTACCGACGGTACCGAGCTCCGCACACAGCTGGGATCAGGCCGGGGTGTGACCAGCTCCACCCTGAGTGTTCAGGGAGGGGAGTGAAATAGAACCCCCCAGAAATGCAGGGGTGAAGGTCCGCCCGCACCCAGGAGGGGCCATCAGCAGAACTACAAACACAGAGCCGAGAAGAGACAGCCCTCGGAGGGGAGGCGGGGAACGCGCCGCGGACTGTGTCCCGCGCTGCCCGCATGTGTCGGAACAAGCGGCCGGATACCCGAATGTAGCACAGCTCCCACCACGAGGGACCGTGCCTCTGAGCTGGGGCGCCTCATTCCGGGGCCCCGCGGCACGGACGATCAGACATTTAGTTCCGGGAGGCTGGAGGGAGGAGAGGGCGCGCCGTCAGGACGGGAGTAATCCCTATGCATCCCACAGGGCAGCAGAGATGGGGTACACCGAGGAACACAGCGGGAACTGCACCCCCACACAGCCTTGGGAGAAGGGGTGGGTGCAGGCGGGCGCAGAGAGGCCCTGAGAGAGACAGGACCCCGCCCAGCGGGCGCGGGCTCTGGGGAGGCCGTCGGGGGACACAAGGGCCCGGCTGGGCTGGCGGCCACTACGGCCGGGGCTCTGCACCCGGGCTCCGAACAGCCGCTGCGCCCGAGTCTCAGGTGTACCCCGGAGCGTGACCTTCTGCCGAGACCCCCGGCCGCTGGTCCCCGGAGCACGTGGGGTGGCCCCGGAATCCGCGCAGACGGCCTGCGGATGGGCCCGCAGAGTGGCCGCCGCCAGTGGCCAAGAAACAGGACGCCCGGCCTCTGAAGAGTGTGTGGCTCCCACGAGGGCCCAGAGCCAAACCGGCCAAACCCGCCCCCCGTGGACTCGGCACAGGGCAGCCGCACCCCGGCCTGCGGCGGCGCTGGCTGGAGGGAGCTGCCGGGGAATGTCCTGTGTTCTCAGTGACTCAAGAGACGACACGGAAGACAGGGGAGCGGGAGGGCAGCGCTGACAAGAGCGGCGGCCTGACAACAGGGGGTCAGGTCAGGCCTGGAGGAGACCGCGGAGCTGAGGAGGGGACACGTCCGGGTGAAGGCGGACACCGCCCGCGCGACGTGACGCAGACAAGGCCCCGCGGGCTGCCTGGCCCGGCCCGGCTGAGGGCACTAGCGAAGCTTTCGGTCCACGCTGACCCCAGGAACCAGGCGGGATCGTGTCCCCGGGGCCGAAGACGACTCCGGGCGTCACCGGAAAGGGCCCGCGGGGCGGGAATACAGAGGCGGCATCGCGCCGGCGCCACAGCTCTTCTGAGGAAAGGGCAGACGCCCGAGAGACAGGAAATGCCCGGCAAGCTTCCAGAAGCTGCCCGAGAGAGGGGGCAGGCTTGGTACTTCCCCGTCAACGGGAAGCTGGGGGGTACGGACGGGATCTGAACAAAGCCGGGGCCGCACCGTCTGAACCCCCGGCAAGAGAAGGGGGGCTGCGGGAGGGCGGTCGGTGGGGGCGTCGCGTGGATGTTACGGCCGCTCGTTTGACAGAACCCAAGTTGCGTCCCCGAGTCTAGGGGCTTGGATAAGAGCTCCCCGGCGGGCCCCCGACGCCAGGCTCTGCCGGAGCCACCAGGTCTCTGACCGGCCCAGCACCTGCTTACCCGGATGGTCCCGCGTCGGGGTCTTGCCCTCTGCCGTCCTGGCCTCTTCTCCTTGTCCCGATCTGATGACCGCCTCGGGTCTGGCAACTAGGTGTCCTGAGGAGGGAAAGTGACACAGGACGTTGTTATTGATGCCGTGTGGGTTCCAGAACCGAGCCCGAACCTTGCTGACCAAAGGTGGTCCAGCCCGGGTGCCAGCCCAGGAGGACAGCTGTGCCCCTCAGTGCCCCACACCACAAAGCAGGCAACGGCACCGTGTCCCGTGCGGGGTATGAACGGGCTTATGACTTCCCAACAGGGAGCCTCAGGCCCGAGCTTGTGCGGGGCTCCGCTCGCCCCCGAGCAGGTACCGGCTGAGGTGACGCGTGTGCGTGAGTCCCGGTCGTGCTGCGGGCGGCCCCTCACCCATGGAGACCAGGTGGCCGTAGTTCTCCAGCATGACGTCCCTGTACAGGCTCCTCTGAGCCGAGTCCAGATAGCGCCACTCCTCCGGGGTGAAGTCCACGAACACGTCCCTGAAGGTCAACGGCTCCTGCAACGGCACGGTCCCCATCAGCCCAAAGAGCTCCGCGGGGGCCACGACGACGGGGCCCGGCCCGGGTCTTGCTCCGGTGGCGGAGGTTCAACGGTACCTTCACCCCAGGGGAAGCCTGACCGAGGAGGACAGGAACGCCCCAGAGTGTCAAGTCACTTGCGCTGGGTCACGCGGTGAGGACATGGGGATGAAAATACAAGCCTGCCGCTTTCCACACCCACGTTTTATGTTGTGTTTTTTTTTTATTTTATTAGAGGGAGAGAGGGAGCGAGCAGGGTCAAGAGAAGAGGGAGAGAGAAAGAGAATCCCAAGCAGACTCTATGCCCAGTGCCGAGCCGGACTCTGTGCTCGATCTCACGACCCTGGGATCATGACCTGAGCCAAAATCAAGGGACCGACGCTCAGCCGACTGAGCCGCCTCAGCGCTCCATCCAATGCACGCTTTTAAACTCGACACCGCATTGTTTTTGTCGATACGACTGTTGTTTGCTGTTCACTACACGGCTTGTAAGAGTCCAGTTAAACGGCCCGTGTTTCTGTGTTCAGTAATGAGACTCACGGAGAGGCACCTGTCCCACCCCACCAGCCAACCGTCACCAGCGGGCGTGTCTGAGGAGAAACGGGACACCGGGGGAAGAGAGACAGGCGAGGTTTACCTGTTCTCTCAGCACGGGAAACGTGGAGCGTGCCTGCCCCTCATTACTTTGCACGTCGGGAGAAGCGCACACGGAAGTGGCCGAGAAGCCACGGAGCAAGGAGAGGAGGGTCTGGACTTCAACGAGCCTGTGCGAGAAGAACAGAGAACAGAGGGGGTGCATCTCCCGGAGTCAGAGGCAGATGAGACACTGCCTTCTTGCTCTCTTTTCTCGTTCTTTCATCCTTACTTGTCGCGGCGAGGGGCGGGATGCAGAACACGGAGGCGGATCACGGCGGGGACGGAAAACGGCGGCACGGGGGGGGAAAGACAGAACCGTCCAGGGTACAACACGGGCGCCCCAAAGCGGCCTCGAGTCCGCCGGACACGGAGCAGGGGGAAACGGGGACACACCTGGAACGAGCCATCTGTCCTGCCCGGGACGAGGGCGGAGGTCTAGGAAGACGGAATCAGGGGCGCCCGGGTCAGTGTCCCTCGGCCAGGAGAGCCGCCCCGGCCTGCGACGGTCACCTCCCACCCTGGGGAGAGCGATGCGCCCACATGCCGGGAGCCCCAGGCCCTTCCCTTCGGACACAGAGAGCTCGTGCGGGCTTTGAGCGTGCCCTCTGTGTGCAGGCTTTCAAGACGCAGCCGCATCTTGTTTCATGTGCTAACGTACGTACAAGTGGTTCCGAAAGAGCCGGGTACGGGGCAGCCTCGCTGGCTGGGCAGCATGCACGGACTGAGACACAGCGGTGACCGAGAACATTTACTAAACTGCTGAGACGGCTGTTCTCTGGTGATCTCAGCCCTCTGGTTTTGCTGATGTGCATTTTCGACTGGGAATGTTAGTGCTAATAAAATGGAAATGAGGTGATTACACTGAGCCCCAGAGGTGACAGAGCCTTAGGAGAGTCTGGAGGACTGGGACATCTGGCTGTGGTTTGCAGGAGGGAGACAAAGTAGGGTTGAAGAAGGGACAGAGGGGCGGCAGGGGGCAGGGAGGGAGCAGGGCCCCAGCACTGGTCGTCTCAGGAGGAGCTGGAAACCACTGACGCTGCCGCCCAGTGCTCGCTGCCCTTAACTGGCCACCTGCACCCCGTTCGGCCTGCCCCACCCCTGCAGGCCCAAGCAGGCCACCCTCTTGGCGGCGGCATCCCTCCATCCGTCTGTACGTTTCATCTCCCTCCTCCAATGGGGTCCAGCTGCCCACCGTCACACAGCGGGCATGCTCGCTCTCAGCTGGGGGGACAGAGGCCACTGCGGGTCCAGCTCTTCTTCGCCTGCTGTCCCATAAGCCTCCACAATCTGTGCTGGGGTCAGTCTGTCCTATGAGCCTCCTCCGTCTGTCCTGGGCTCTGGGTCTGTCCTGGGAACCTCCTCCCTCCTCCGTCTGTCCTGGGCCCTGGGTCTGTCCTGTGAGCTTCCTCCCTCGGCCCTGGGATCTCGGTCTGTCCTGTGAGCCTGTCCCCTGGATCTGGGATCTGGGCTGAGGCTCCTCCTCCTACAACACTCACAAGAGCTCTCTTGTTCCTAAGGGTGCAGGACCAAAGTACCAGAGACGCACCCATCTCTGCTGGGGCCATGGCCGCAGCCCCGCAGCTGTGCCTCTGAGGGTGGGGGGACTCACCTCCTGAGCCTCGGACTGGCTCCTCTGTAGACTGGGAAGCCCAGGTGCCGCTGAGCCGGAGCCCGCAGGAGGTGAGCAGTGGCCTCACTGATGCCCCCCGACCCTGGAAACAACGACCGCACAGGAGATGCAGTCAGCAAGCTCAGAGGCAGTGAAGAGGAGGAAAACCCATATGTTTTACCCCATGGAAGCAGACACAAGGCCTCGTTTCAGGTGTACGAGTAAACGCTTAGTAGCAGCCTACTTGTCACCAGACAAGGGGCTAAGCACTGCGGCATTCCATAAGGGTCCTCGCTGTGGAATCGGACTGCCTGCCTGCACTGTCACTTTGGTTCATTCAGCGAAGAAGTTGAGCGCCTACTAGGCGCCTGTCCAACGTGCTGCAGGTACAACAGTGAACAAAATAGTCGGAGTTCCCCGCCCCTGTGCAGCCGGGTTCTCGCAGGGAAGACACACAGCAAGCACAAACTTGATAAATTTTGAGAACGCTCGTTGGAAACTCATAGATGCTAGGCGGGGGTGGGGGGTGACAATTAGGAGGGGAGAAGAAAGATCTCCCGAGGTTTTCCAGCTGTGTGACTCTGGACAGGTTACGAGCCTTTCTGTTCTTGTTCTCACGCAATAAAATGAAGACAACCGTAGTACCTACTCGTTGCCCTCGGGAAGATTACCGTGCACCCCAAGGGCTCCGCGCTCGTACTAGACACTCAGCAAAACGGCCGCTGAATGTGACTCAACGATTCAATGACAGTATCACTGGCTGTCGCCCGCGGCCCGCCGCCCACCCTCGGTCCGCGGTCCAGGGCCCCGAGGTCGAAGGGGCGCGAAGCCATCACCCTCGCCTCCCCTGGAGCCCGTGCCCGCTCCGCCTCCGGGCACCAGGCTACCAGAACCCGATGGCCCGGGCGAATAACAACAACGGGCGCGACCTCGCTCCGCCCCCGTGTCAGCGGAGCACTTCCGCTCCCGTCGCCGCGCAGCCCGAGGTCGGAGCGCGGCGCACGCGCAGGAGCTGCTTCGGGGGCCTCCGCGGCCAAGGGCCAAGATGGCGTGAGTCGCGGACCGTGATTCCGACGGGGTTCGTCTAGGGCACGATGTAGCGACTGGCGCGTGCGGCCGTTTCAGCGACGAGTCGCACGAGTGGCCGGGGAGCATCCCCTGGCGGTAAGGGGCCAGCGGACGGTCGCAGCGGCCCGGTCCCGCCGCCTCCGAGGCCGAGACGCCCTCTCCCGCGCCGTGTGCTGCGCACCCTCCATTGCCCCCAAGCCGCGCTCTCCGCTTCCTTCGGTTTCTCGGAACGAGAAAGGGTAGCGGGTCCCGCTGCCGTTCTCAGCGGCACTGGGCGCGGCCATCTTGGGGGCGGGGCCCGTCCCTGGGAACCGGGGCTGCCCCGCGGGTCAGAGAGCAGAGGTCAGGCTCAGTCGCGGGGGGGGGGGGGTGGCCCGGAAGACCGCTTGGGGGCGGGACTGGAGGGCCGGCCATAAGCGCCGTGGGAGAAACTCCGATGCCCGAGTCTCTTGAAATAAATGGTGTTACTCCGGGTTCCGGGACCCGGGGCGTCCAGGGAGAGTGTGGTTTTTGCTTTTTGGTAACACTGCGCCAAGTAGCAGAGCGTGTTGGTCCGTGTGCCAGCCGGCGGCAGCGTGGCCTGCTAAAAAGGCCCGTAAGTGCCCTTGAGGAGAGTTTTCTGTTTCCCGGACGGGTCTGGGGAAAGAGGCCCAGTGTGTGCCGCCCCTGTAGCTGCCTGTCACGAAGCAGGACTCTTTGGTCCAGGCACGGCAAGGTCCCAGCTCAGATGCATCCGATTCCTTCTGTGCCCGAGCCAGCAGGTGCCGGGCACTGTTGGGGGAAGCGCGTGACGAAACCATCGTGGAACCATCGTCTGTGTCTGGGACCTTCACTGGAACCTACTGCTCTGTGCCTCTCTTTCCCTTTCCCCTCTGAGTGAACTGCCGTTCCCGGGTGGTTTGGATGAATCAGAGCCCAGCCCTCCACCCCACAGTTCTGGGAGGTGACTGTCCAGGCCTCGTGTAGGAGTCCCAGGAGAGGAGCCCGTTTGCCCTCAGGCCTGTGAGTGGGTCTTGCCCCCAGTGTAAATTCTTTGTGCCTTCGTGAGTGATGGCCAGGCTTAGTGAGACCGTCCTCGTTATTTCTAGAGAGAGGTGACCCGCTAATCCTTTCAGACGTCAGTATCAGGAGGCCGGGAAATTGATATGATAGTGTCCCAAGGGCTCCGAGAAACCCCCAGCTGCAGAGAGAGACCTGGTGCTTGGCCCTGGGCAGACCCTCCCCGTGCCCTGATGACACGGGAGCAAGTTGATGCGCGTGTGGTTGTCGCTCATGCAGTGCCAGGTTTTCCTAGCCTTGATTCAGGTGACAGCAAGTAAGAAACACGCCAAGGGTCCCCTCTCGCCCGTAGTCTGCTCAGATCCTAAAAGGCTCTTCCAGTCCTTAGAAGCGTGAGCTTGTCTGTGTCCTAGCCCAGGATCACCTGCCTAAACAGCTGCCATGATTGGTTGTTCAGTCAATCAATCAGTTGGTTGTATCTCTTTGAGCCCGGGGACTTGGCTCATGTCAGGCACCTGGTATACGGTGGCTTGTTTGTTCACTCCCACAGACTCGAGAACATTCTGTTGCCACTGCTGCACTTTCCTGCGCTGTGGGTTTCCCTTCTGGTACCTCTTCCACGGCTGGGCCTGCTGGTAAGCAACCATCTTCCACCCTTGCCTAGGATCACCACTCTCCTCCAACTGAAAACCCCTTTTTAATGGTAATTAGGCTGTGACTTAAGTTCAAATGCATTGTAAAGGGGTAACTCCGCAGAGCTGGGTTTACTCAAGCTTTTGAGAGAAAGGCCTGTGCCAGGAGGACTGGGCCTTTTCCAGCTCCTGGGAGACCACCGCTAAGCCCCTGTCATGTTCTGCCTCATAAGAGTGTTCTTGTCTTCCAGGCCTCGCCGTTCTAGCTTGGCCAAGTCGTTTATACAAAGAGTGTGACTTGCGGTCAGCATCTGTGTCTGTATGTGGGAGGCCCCGGGCCATGCCGTGTTCGTTGGACGTCTGGGGGGCCGTGGACTGAGTAGCTGAAGTCAGTCACGTGGTCGTGGCATGCCTGCGTGACCGCGGATAAAATCCCTGGACCCCAAGGCTTGGCTGGGCTCCCCTGGCCGGCACTGCATTGCAGGTTTGCTTTTGTGACCCATCATTCCTGGGAGAATTAAGCTTTGACCTGTGTGACAACTCTAGGTCACGACCGGTTTCTCCTGGACTCTGCCCCCCCCATGCCTGACCCCCTTGCCGGTTCTACTGTGCACGCTTTCACTGTAATGGAATCATCCCCGCGCGTACAACAGCTCAGAAGGACTCACAGTTACTCCGACAAGTGGAACAGCTTTTCCGAGTCCTAGGGAATCTGCGAGCCTGAGGACGGTCTTGGAGCCCCGCATCCCACTGTGGCTACCGATGCTCAGATGGGTAGGCGCTCTGAGGTGCGATTCAACCAACCCAGCGGGGGGTCCTCCTGAACCCAGTTCGACTCTGCCCTCCGCAGTCCCCCGGGGTGGCAGATCTGATCCTGAGGGCGCTCGGAGGAGCGAGGTCCTGAGATCGCGCCCTTGGCATGGGAGCAGAGCCAGCTTCCTTCCTTGAACTTTCTAGTTATGCTTTTGTGGTTATCCTAGAGGGTAGGACATCTACCCCCCCCGAGTCATTAGTCTCTTGTAGATTAATCCTTTTACTGCTTCCTCCCGAATTCAATGATGTAAAATATTTTCACTCTGGCCCACCTTCCCTTTTGTCCCGTTGTTGGTCTGCGTTTTCACTCTCCGTCTATTTTGTGCCTCTCAGTGCCACGTAATCGTTTAAGACAGTGTTCGTATAGCTTGACCCACACACTTTCTCTCCCGCTACTCTTCACTCCCTTTTGCACTTCATTTTTTAAGGATTGTGATTTTCTCTCTTTAAGAAATCTCTTCAGGGGGCACCAGGACGGCTCAGTCAGTTAAGCATCTGACTCTTGATTTCGGCTCAGGTCAGGATCGCCCGATTCATGAGTTCAAGCCCTGTTCGGGCTGTGTGCTGACAGCACGGAGCCTGCTTGGCATTCTCTCTCTCTGTCCATCCCTCCCTGTGTCTCTCTTAAATAAATAAATAAACTTAAAAAAAAAAAGGTAATATCTTCAGGATTGGTTTGAAGTGTAGGAAGGCCGGCTCCTGATTTTATCAGTTTTGGTTTTTCTGAAACCAAATTTATTTCACCCTCATTTCAAAAGGATGTTTTCTCTGGCCATAGAATCCAGTTAGTAGTGATTTCATTTCCACAGTTTAAAAACACCACTTCTTCGTGTGCTGCTTTTCACCGCATTCGTCGAAAAGTCAGCTGCCGGTTGTATTGTTTCTCCTTTGAAGGAAATGTGCCTTTTCTTTCTGCGGCTGCAATTAAATTTTCCTTTTTTCTCTTTTCTTCTCAGCGCTTTATGATTTGCCTAGGTGTGATTTCCTTTGTATTCGTTCTGCTTTCTGTTCGTAGAGCTTTTCGAATCAATGGCGTAATATCTTTTGTGATTTTTGACATCTCTTCAAATTTGTTTCCTTTCCAAGGGAACATACAGCATCTTTCCACCATGCGCCATGTCCTACGTCCTTTACATCCTTTTTCTTTTTTTTTTTTTTCACAGCACTTTAGCCTGGATATTCTCTACTAACTCTCTCCCCGTTCCCTAAGCTTCTATTATGCTGCGTCTAACATGTATTAGTGCTTAATGAAAGCTCTGTTTTCAGTTCTAGAATTTCCATTTGATTCGTTCTAATAGAACTTTGTCACCTAATTTCTTTCTTTTTTTTAATGTTTATTTATTTATTGAGAGAGAGAGAGAGAGAGAGAGAGTGAGCAGGAGAGAGGCAGAGAGAAAAGGAGACAGAGAGTCCCAAGCGGGCTCCACACGGAAAGTGTGCCCCGATGTGGGGCTCGAACTCATGAGCCATGAGATGATGCTCTGAGTCGAAATCGAGAGTTGGATGCTTAACTGCGCCTGAGCCGCATCTTGGCTTGTGTAGTTTAGAAACTAACTATGCGCACTGTTCGGAGCTCCATTTTCTGTGGTTCCTTTTTTGGTTGGTCTTGACCTTCAAGCTCCTGGCTACCTTGGTAGCTAGCGGTAAATCCGATTTCTGTGCCCTGCTTCGTGAGACTTCTCAAAGCTCTGAATTACCATTTTCTGCTCTTTAGTTTGGCTCCATACAGCTTAAGAATTGACAGATGTCTTTTTCAGGCTCTGGCTCTGTCTCTGTCTCTCAAAAATAAACAAACATTAAAAAAAAAAAAAAAAAAAGGGAGTGGCGCCTGGGCAGCTCAGTTGGTTAAGTATCCGACTTCGGCTCAGGTCATGATCTCACGGTTCGTGAGTTCGAGCCCCGCGTCAGGCTCTGTGCTCGGGCCAGGCCTGGAGCCTATTTCAGATTCAGTGTCTCCCTCTCTCACTGCCCCTCCCCTGTTTGCTCTCTCTTTTTCTCTTTCTCTCTCTCTCTCTCAAAAACAAATAAACATTAAAGAACCGACAGATATGTCAAGGGAAAACGAAGCAGCTCATATCTCTTAATCATGTTGACCACTCTAGTGAGTAGTTTCCTTGGTTTTCTGACGCCTTTAAAAAGCTGAGGACTTTGGGAGTAGTTTATGTAGCTGTCGTGGTTTCTATCAGCCAAAGAATTAGTATAAGATGAGCTAGCGTGTCATATCTGGATGAAGAATCCTTGCTTGTGCTCTCTTTCTCTCCCTCTTAAGAATAAATTTAAAAAACATTTATAAAATGCCTTTTCTGTATCTAGCGAGATGCGAATTTTCTTTTATTCTATCAGTGTATTCATCGATTTACAAATATCGCATTTCCAGAATAAACCCTGTTTAGTAATAACCTATTTTAATATATTTATTGGTTTAATTTACCAGCATTTCATTTAGAATATATTGAAAAACATTGAATTGCCTTTTCCTTTCTTGTCAGCTCTTGGATCACAGGAATGCTGATCTCATAGAAGATGGAAAAGGGTCCCCGGCTCTTTTCTCTGGAAGAGTTCCTTTCCTTTGAAAGAGTTTGTGGAACATTACTGTTAGTTCTCCGGTAGCCGCCTGGTCAAATTCATCAAGCAAGCCACGCCAACCTTGAGTTTTCCTTATGGAAAAAAATTTTTTAATTTTGTTTATTTTTGAGAGGGGGGAGGGGGAGGGGCAGAGAGAGAGAGGGAGACACAGAGTCCGAAGCAGGCTCCAGGCTCCGAGCTGTCAGCACAGAGCCTGACGCGGGGCTCGAACTCACAGACCGTGAGATCGCGACCTGAGCCGAAGTCAGATGCTTAACCGACTGAGCCCCCCCAGGCGCCCCAGAAAAGGCATTTTTAAAAAGGAATCTCCAACCTACTCTCACACCAGTTGGAGGAGGAGCTGGTAATCCAAGAATTTGTTGGCCCCTCAGTTAACATTTTCCAGAATATCTGTAGACACCGCATGAATATGAATATACCTGGAATTAATGGATACAAATATTTATTTTATTTTATTATTATTTTTTAAATAATTTATTGTCAAATTGGTTTCCATATAACACCCAGTGCTCATCCCAACAAGTGCCCTCCTCTGTGCCCTGTCACCCACTCTCCCCCTCCCACACCCCCCTCACCCCTCAGTTTGTTCTCAGTCTATGAGAGTCTCTTATGTAATGGATACAAATAAAATATTTGTGCGTTTCCCGTTTGATCCTTAGTCCTGCCTCTAGGTTGGGTTACCTGGTATTTTGTAAAAATAACCTTATTTTTTTTTTCAGACAGATGTATTTTTCTAGAATTTATAATAAAGTCCTTCAGGTTGCCAGGAAATGACTGTAAATTAAAATTAAAAGCTACAGAAAAGGTAAATATGTAGGTAAATATAAAATACTGTGTATTTTATTTTATTTTTAAATTTTTCAATGTTTATTTTTGAGAGAAAGAGAGAGACAGAGGGCAAGCAGGGGAGGGGCAGAGAGAGAGGGAGACACAGCAGCCTCCAGGCTCTGAGCTATCAGCAGAGCCCGACGTGGGGCCATGAGATCATGACCTGAGCCAAAGTCATGAGCTCAACCGACTGAGCCACCCAGGCGCCCCACCACTTCTTTTTTTTTTTTTAAAGTCAGCTCAGCAGTCAACTTTGGGCTTGAACTCACAACCCCGAGACGGAGTGTTGCACGCTCTTCCAACTGAGCCAGCCAGGCATCCCTAAATAACACACTTCTAAATAACTCATGAGTGAAAGAAAAAAATTACAGAAGGACTTTAATAATATGTTGAAGTGAGAGAAAATGAAAACAGAACATATCGAAATTTATGGGATGCAGCTAAGGCAGTGCTTAGGGGAATGTCTTATAGCTTACGGACCTGTATGAGAAAAAAAAATCCCAAATCAATAACCTAAGCTTCTACGTTAAGAAATTAGAAAATGAAAAGCAAACCAAGTCCAAATCAAACAGAAGGAAGAATGTAACAGAGATTCGAGCACGAAGAAATGAAATAGAAAAATTACGACAAGAAAACTATAAAGAAAATCAATGAAACCAAAAGCTGGTTCTTGGAAAAGGTCCGTGCATTTTAACAACCTTTAGTTAGACCAATAGAAAGAGAGGAGGCACAAATTCTCAAAATCTGGAATGAAAAAGAATCATTATTAGTGATCTAACAAATTAAAAGAACTATTGGGGAACACTGATCAACTTTATGCCAACAAATTAGAAAATGTACATGAAATAAACAAATTGCTAGAAACACACAAGTCACCAAAGTGGACTCAAGTAGAAATAGAGAATTTAAATAGACTTACAATAAGTAAGGGCCCTGAGTTAGTGATGCAGATTCTGCTCATGAAGAAAAGTCCAGGCTCAGATGGCTTTGCTGTTGAATTCCGTGTAATATATACAGAAGAATTAACCTCGACTCTCACAGATTTTTCCAGAAAACAGAAGGGAACACTTCCCAACTCATTTTTCAAATGCTTATTATTTTTGAGAGAAAGAGCAAAAGTGGGGGAGAGGCAAAGAGCGAGAGGGAGACCCAGAATCCAGAGCAGGCTCCAGGCTCTGAGCTGTCAGCACAGAGCCCGATGCGGGGCTTGAACTCACGAACCGTGAGATCACAACCTGAGCCGAAGTCTGACTTGCAACTGACTGAGCCACCCAGGCGCCCTAACCTTCGAATTCATTCTATGAGAACAGTATCACACTGATACCAAGGCCAGACCAAGACAGCACAGGAAAAAACAAACGAACAAATACTGACAGATGTCCTTCATGAACGTGAAAGTAATAATCTTCAACAAGATATTAACAAAGCAAATCTGGCAACATAAAAAAAACTGTGGTGGGGTGGAATTCATTTCGAAAACGCAAGATTGAGTCACCATCTGAAAATCAACTTATATAATACATCGTACTAATGGCATAATGGATTTAAAAAAACACTTTTCATCTCGGTAAGTACAGAAAAAACATTTGATAACATCTAACGCCCAATCGTGAATTTAAATACCAAAACACAAAAGCTCTCAGCAAACTAGTGATAGGCAGGAACTTCCTCAATTAGGGAAATGGCATCTATGAAAAACCTACAACTAAAATCATACTTCATGATGAAAATTAAATGCTTTTCCTGAATCGGAAACGAAGCAAGAATGTTTGCTCTTCCCACACCACTTTTATTCAGTCTTGAACTGGATGTTCTAGCCCATGTGACAAAGAAAAAAAATCAAAGGCATCCACATTGGAAAGGAGGAAGTAAAAGTATCTCAATTTGTAGATGATATGATGTTGGATTTTAAAATTCCTAGGATATCCACAGAAAATTACTGGAACTAA
Organism: Paguma larvata; assembly: GCA_030068075.1. NCBI lineage: Eukaryota > Metazoa > Chordata > Mammalia > Carnivora > Viverridae > Paguma > Paguma larvata. The sequence goes on along the minus strand of CM057830.1, from coordinate 38,284,340 downwards.
TGAACCAGTTGGACAAGTTTACAGAATATAAGATCGATACGCTCATAATGAGCAATCTGCAAAGGAAATTAAGAAAAGGATTCTATACACAATAACATCAAAGTTACGAAATATTTAGGAGTCACTGTAACAAAAGAAATGTAAGACTCGTACACTGAAAACACAAAACATTGTTGGGAAATTAAAGATCTAAGTAAATGGAGAAACAGTCCATGGTGATGGATTAGAAAACGAAATACTGTTAGATCTGTAGATCGGCAGAGATAGCAAAGAGATACAGGTTTGACTTGATCCTTATAAAAATCCCAACTCGGTTTTTTCTTTTTCTCCCGGATCTGTACAAGCTGATTCTAAAAGGACCCAGAATAGCAAAAACAGTTTTGAAAAAGAACGGTGTTAAAGGACTTCCTGACTAAAAAACAAACAAACAAAAAAAAACCCCAAAAACTATAATGTTACAGTAATCAAGACAGGGTGGTCTTGTCACAAGGACAGACAATGGTACAGAATTGAGAGTCCAGAAATAGACCCTCACATTCATTGTCAATTGATTTTTGGCAAAGGTGCTGAGAAAAACTCAAAGGAGAAAGGCAAGTCTTTCCAACAGATGGCGCTAAGACAATTGGATATCCACATGCAATAGATTTATACCTTTCTCTTGCACGGACACGAAAATTCACTCACAGTGGGTCGCAGATCTAAATGTAAGTGCTAAAGCTATGAAACGTTAAAACAAAACAAAAAAAAAAAAAAAGGGAGAAAATTGTGGCTTATGTTGGGTTAGGCAAAAATGTCATCGTGTAACACCAGACACAATACATGAAAGAACAAATTGATAAACTGAACGTCATCGCAGTTATAAAGTTTTTGTGTTTCAAAATACACTGTTTAAGGGGCGCCCGTGGGGCTTAGTCAGTTGAGTTGTCCGCCTCAGCTCAGGTCATGATCTCACGGTTCGTGAGTTCAAGCCCTGTGTCGGGCTCCGTGCTGACAGCTGGGAGCCTGGAGCTTGCTTCGTACGTATTCTGGGTCTCCCTCTCTCTCTCTGCCCCTCCCCAACTCATGCTCTTTCTCTCTCTTAAAAATAAATAAACTTAAGAAAAAACACCGTTAAGGAAGTGGAAAGACAATCCACAGACCAGAAAACATATTTGTAAATCGTATTTCTGGCAAAATATTTGTATTGAGAATGTACGAAGAACTCTAAAAACCCATTAATAAGATTTAAAAAAAAACCCTTAATTTAAAAATGGGCAAAGTTTGGAATACACGTTTCACCAAAGAACATACCCAAAGGCCCAATAAGTGCAGGAAAAATCCCTATGTCATTAATCTTCGGGAAAATGGAAATAAAAACCACGAGACACACCTTCATTCCCAGAAGGATGTCGGTGAAGCTTCGAGAAGCTAGAACCCTCATGGATTGCTGGTGGGAATGTTACAACAGGACAACCGCTGTAGGAAAACAATTTGGCAGTTTCTTTTTTTTTTTTATTAATTTTTTTTAACGTTTATTTATTTTTGAGAGACAGAGCGTGAGCAGAGGAAGGGCAGAGAGAGAGGCAGACACAGAATCCGAAGCAGGCTCCAGGCTCTGAGCCATCAGCACAGAGCCTGATGCGGGGCTCGAACTCACAGACCATAAGATCATGACCTGAACTGAAGTAGGCCGCTCAACCGACTGAGCCACCCAGGCGCCCCTGGCAGTTTCTTAAATAAACAAAGTTACCATAGAATCTAGCGATTCTTAAGGCACCGACTGGAGAGAAATGGAAACATCCCACACAAAAGTTTGTACACCAGTGTTCATAGCGACGCTATTCATAATGGCCAAAAAGCAAAAAGAATTCAAATGTCCATCCGTTGACAGTTGGATACACAAAGTGTCATATCCACTCAGTGCACTATAAAAAGAAATGAACTGGTGATACATGTTATAACGTGGGTGCATCTCAAAATGCTAAGAGAAAGAAGCCAGAGGCAAAAGATCTATAAATGTGGTTCCGTTTGTCTGAAACGTCCGGAGAAGGCAAATCTGCAGGGATAGAAAGCAGCGGAATAGTTGTCTGGGGCTGGGTGGTGGGCGTGGGAGGGCAAACGCCACGCAGCAGAGTTTCGGAGCGATGGAAACATTCTTAAACTGGATCGTGTTGGGCACCTGGGTGGCTCAGTAGTTAAGCATCTGACTCCAGCTCAGGTCATGATCTCATAGGTCATGAATTCGAGTCCCACATGGAGTGAGCTCAAGCCCCGCTTTGTTGACATGCCCTGCTTCGGGTGAGCCCTGCTTCTCTCTCTCTCTCTCTCTCTCTCTCTGCCCCTCCTGGTATTCTCTCTTTCTCTCTCTGCCCCTCACTCACTTGTGCCCTCTCTCTCTCTCTCAAAAAAAAAAAAAAAAAAAAAAAGGATTGTGTTGATGGTTTCATTGAATCGTGCATTCAAAACGGGTGAATTTTGTGTGGCATGGAAATTATTCATTGATAAAGCTGTTTTTTTCTTTTTAAGTCAAAGCAGACACGGTTCTTCTTACCCACAAGATACAGAGTGCCTGACATTTAACAGAAGAGACAGACACACCTGCAAATGTAATATTTGGAGCTAATTTCATTTATAGAAGCATATTCAATGTGCACTGGCTTTCTTTCCAATATGTTTCACGCCTGATCTCAAAACACAAAATTCTCCTTGGAAAAGGTGGATTTAAGTAACAGTATTCTGAAATCTCTCATTCTTTAAGCCTCTCTCGCCATCTCTGTCTCTCCCCCCACCATCTATCTGTCAATCTATCCATGCTCTGTCTCCCGTTGAAATAGCGTAGGAGGAGACGAACTTGAAAGACGAGAAGTGATCCTGGCTTTTGAGTATTTATACGGAAGTACACAAATAGCAAAGTTTTCCCTGTCGTTCTTTCGGTCTCTTTCTATCTCTGTCTCTGTTTTTTTCCTCCAGGTGGAAGATGCTGAAATTATTGGTTTGACCAAGTTTTCTGAGTGGAGTTTGGGAACGTTCTGCAGAAAAGACGAATTCCTGGGTAGACATTTTCTGGAGTGAAAGGAATTGGTGTGGTGAAAAGCATAAAGTAAATCTTCCAGAAAAGAGAAATACGTATGGGAGAATAATTTAATTCAGTCGTCGTTGGCCAAGGTATGGAGAAGAACAAATGCCTTTGCTTGGTGTAACCTTATTCTAGAACAGATTTTCTTTAAGTTTATTTATTTCGAGAGAGAGAAAGAGAGCACAAGCAGGGGAGGGGCAGAGAGAGAGGGAGAGAGAGAGAGTCCCAAGCAGTGAATCTCTGCACTGATGTGGGGCTTGAACTCATGAACCATGAGATCATGAGATCATGAGCGGAAACCACGAGTTGATGTTTAACTGATTGAGCCACTCAGGTGCCCCTAGAACAAATTAAAAAAAAATTTTTTTTTTAGTTTATTTATTTTTTGAGAGAGAGAGAGAGAGAGCGTGCGTGCACAGGAGGTGCAGAGAGAGAAGGAGAGAGAGAATCCCAAGTAGGCTGCACGCTGTCAGCACAGAGCCCCATGAGGGGCTCGATCTCAGGAAGCGTGAGATCCTGACCTGAGCCAAAATCAAGAATCAGACGCTTAACTGACTGAGCCACCCAGGGACCCCTCCCTAGAACAGATTTTTAAGGAGCTGGTAGAAGAGGAAGAGGTTAGCCGAACAAGACTTGAAAATAACCAATTTGAAATTTGGTTGGAATTCTTCCTAATTCTCATAGCTCGTGGTTAAGACATCGGTCGAAATTGTCTCCAAAATTTGTTTACAGAACTCCTGGACGTGACCTGTTTTTATTTTATCCGTTTGGACGTTACAGAAACTTAGGGAATTTAGAATGGCAGAAAAAAAGTCTTCAATTCAAAAAGGATCAACCAGAATTTACTACTGGGATCTCTTAAGCTATCCTGGAGAGATTTAGTGGTTAGTTGTTGTTTTTTTTTTTTTTTCTTTTCAGTTTTTATCATAAGACTTTCCTAGGGACATGGTAAAAGAGAACCCCTTTACCCCCCCAACCCCCGGCCCAACATCATAGCCTTATTCTCCAAAACTCTCAAATTTCACAGGTCCAATGTTGATGGGGGAAATGAACCTTCACGCGGTTGCCGAAAGCGAAGGGCGAGGTGTGGCCACACTGTGGCAGCAGACGCTTGACTTTTCCAGCTTTCTCTCCTGGAGCCGTGATAAATGGAGTGATCCACTTACACATTACTCTTTTTAATGTAATCGTCTTTTCCAGACTGCCGACCTGAGAGAAAGGACTATCCTTAAAATACTAACGACAGAGACCTCACGTGTTAATTACAGGTTGGGTGAGCGCTTGCTTTTTTTTTTTTTTCTTCCTGATGGCTAGTTTTTCAGAGGTCACTGAGTGCAAGGGACTGTTTCCTTGTCATTGGATAGCCTCGGGGCAATCATAGTGTCTGCCATCTCGTGAGAGCTCAATAAATTTTGGTTGTCATTCGTGTTTTTAGAACGCAGCTGCTCCAACTCGCCAAAACGTAATCTCTAAGATTTCAGACCACCGCATCCAAAACGACCTGCGTCACATCAGCTAAGGGTATTCACGCCGTCCGGCAGATCTGCATGTTTTCTATAGTTCTGCAGTCGTGAATCAGGTGTGGTTCAGTTCACAGCTTCTCAGGGAACCTTAAAAAAATCAGCGATTCTAAGTATAGCTGACTTTCTCATGGTTACTTCTTATTTACTTTGTGAAAATGAAGAAAAGGAAACCTCATTAAAGTGGCCTGCGGATGCTGGAAGCAGGGACTGGTAGAAGGAGCCTACCAGGAATGTCAATTACAGGAAAAAATCATCAATTACAGGCCCCTAACGGAAGACTCTTTAAGGGGAGAGAATGATCAATTACAGGCCCCAAGAGGAAAAGATGTACGTTGCAGCTCCTACAAGAAATCGACTACCCCTGCAACTCCGCCGCTGAGAAACCCGTCATGAACTGAGCTCTTGCTCCTTTCCAGTGGTCTGTTGTTTGTGCCCCCTCCCCACTCCCTCCTTCTTCTCCACAAAATGATGTTCCTCTCCTCTTTGTCTGACCCGCCCGTGGCTTTGCCGAAGCTTGTTTGTTCCCGATGGCAAGCCTCTGCTACTCCCGACTAAACCTATTTTCGCTGGAAAAATGACTGGCTGTTTTATTTTTAAGGTTAACAACCTCCAACTGCCGGCGTCAGAACTGCAGTTGGAGGTCCGGGGGTGGAAGGTGAAGGTGGGAGGAGGGCTCGTTCCCCTACCAGCCATAAACTCCATGGTCTCCTGGATGAGGTGTGGCACTTCCGACGGCACGACCGGCCGCCTGACTCTTGGGAAGATTACAAAAGGGAAACCTCACTAAAGTGAAATGGCCAGGCTCTAGGGAGGAAGCATGCCACTCAATGTCAATGACAGAAAAAATTGTCAATTATGGACCCTAACGGAAGAATCACCAACAGGAGAGAATGATCAATTACAGGTCCCAAGAGGAAAAGATGTACATTGCACCTTCTGTTAGAAATTGACCCCCCACCCTGGGGCGCCTGGGTGGCTCAGTCAGTTAAGCGTCCGACTTCGGCTCAGGTCATGATCTCGCAGTTCGCGGGTTCGGGCCTCGAGTCTGGCTCTCTGTTGTCAGCATGGAACCCGTTTCGGATCCTCTGTCCCCTCTCTGCCCCTCCCCTGTTCGTTCTCTGTCTCTCTCTGTCTCTCTCTCTCTCAAAAATAAACTTAAAAAAAAAAGAAAGAAATTGACTACTCCTGCAACTCAACCAAGGAGAAACCATCATCACGCTGAATGGTTCCTTTTCTTCAATGGATTTGCATTCAAAACAACCTCTTCTACCTCCTCCTTCTCCACAAAATAGTGTTCCTCTCCTATATTCATTGGACTCACCTGTGGCTTATGCCAGAGCTTGTGTGTCCCAAATTACAATTGTCTGCTCTTCTGGAATAAACCCATTTTTTTTTTTTTTTTTTGCTGTGAAAATAACTGGCTATTTTCTTTTTAAGGGTAACATTTTCGGGCTTTCACCCGAAAAATGGCTGTGCCCCATTTTTTTCTATTTTTATTTATTTACGTAATCTCTACACCCATCATGGGGTTCGAACTCACGACCCCGAGATGGGGAGTCACATGCTCGTCTGACTGAGCCAGCCAGGCGCCCCTCTACCTCATTTGTTTAAACCCGCTCATTGGATGCCTGCGTTTTCTTGGGTGCTCCTTACACACGTAGCTCATTTATTATTTCCCTACATTGTAGGAAAGCTGGTTCACGCGTGTTTTTGCGGGCACTGCTCCTTCAGCCTGGGATACATAGCCTTTTCTTCTTCTCAATCTGATTCCTCTGCGTCTTTTCAGTCTAGCTCAAGGCATGCCCTCCTGCAGTTTCGATGTGGTCACAACAGACTCTCTTATCAGTGTTACCCTCGGCACAGTGCTCTGCTGGATGGCAGGCTTATCCATTTTCCTCTGTTATGAGACCATCGGCTCCCTGAGGCCAGGGCCCGGCCTTCGTTGGGGTCGCATTCACAGAGTCCGGCAGAATTTCTGGCCCATCGGAGTGGCTCCATACATGTTTGCGGAATGACTAAACGAATCAATCCACTCACCACCGAATGAGATGTTTCATTTCCTTCCCTTCTCCTCCCCAGTTAAAATGCCTTGATATTAAAAAAAAAAAGAATCCCTCTTAGGAAATTATTTTAGAAAGTCGGCTCCTACCTCCCACACAAGGCACATCAGAGAATACGAATGAACAGTAATTTACAAGTGGGACTTCCCGAAGGAGGAAATTTGTAGTGCGAACCTCTCAAAGTCCCAGCCACTGGGGAGTCAGGGGTGAGAGGGGCCAAGCTCCGGGCACGCAGCTCTGGGAGATGGCTCTCATCGGGGCTTCCAGAAGCCCCTCCGTGTCCCAAGGATGCTCTTCGTGAATTCTGACAGCATCTCTGAATGATAAGGCCGGGAAAGGGAGAATGTCGTTCCTTCCTGCCCTTCTCTCTCTCGCTCTCTTTTAACCTTAGCAGTCGGAGGGCTAGAAAACAGAAAAAGACCTAAGCCAGTTGCCTAGTAGCACTGAAACGAGAACAGCCAAGCTGGAAATGACACTCTGGAACTCGGTCCACGAGTCTGTGCTTCCTGTAGCTCACACAGGTCTGCGTTTGAATGAATTCGTGGCATATGGGCCATAATATGATCGGGCGGGGACTAGGTTGTTTTCTCCTTTTGAATGAGTTCTCACATGCCTCGCGTGGGACTTCATAAACTTGACATAAGCGAAAACGGTTTCTAGAATAAGTAACGCTTTTTCGTTCGTTCTCCTATCTGTACCCCCATCTTGTCTCTGTCACCCCAAACCTAAGGCATTTTGAGCACGGGCGGCGAGATACTGTTCTCCAGGTCTGCGTCATGGGGGAGGAGAGATCGTTTTGTTAGCTGTCTCCTCTGTGAACAGAGAAGTTCACGGTCCCTCTCCGGTGACCGGCAGTTGTTGGATGGACACATGTCTGTAGATAGAGAGCTCTCCTTCTGACTTGACTCCTGTTTTTTGTTTGTTTGTTTGTTTGTTCGTTTGTTTTTTCTGGTTTCCAAAAAGCCTTGTTGTCCCAGGTACCGGCGAAAGCCTGTGAATTCAGAAATGACCTGACCTGCGTGAGCTCTGTGTTTGGCCGGGTCTTTCTGGGTCATCTTGAGCGCGAGGACAGCGGCTAGGTCTCTTGGGTCCAACCCACTGAGAAAGTTGCCATTGCGTATTTGTCGTGGGCGTTCCATGCTCCGTCCAGGTTCCGCCAGCTGATGGCGGTGAGCTTAAGCAAACAACCCGTGTTTGTGTTCTGTTCTTGGACCAAACTGAAGGTCCCGGGAAGCCTGACCTCCTCTTCCCCACCAGATCTCTGGTTGGCCATGTTAGCAGTGGATTTTTTTTTAAGACCCTCCAATTGCGTGCCTCGGGAGTGCCTTCCAAAGGAGATTTTCCCATGCTTTGTTTTCCTTCTGATACCTTATGTGTGCAGGTCTTCCCAGCTTGCAGGAACTCTTTTAAAAATGGAATCCCCGGATATGTCTGTGAAACGCATTCTTTTCGGAGACAGACTGTCAGGGGAGCTATTTAAGGCCTACATCGCTCTGTTTGGGGGCTGAATGCTGCAAGTTTGCTGAGTATTTCCAGACCCAGGCAATTCATCAGGGAACCGCAGGGTTTCAGGATTGTCTCTGGCACTAAGGAGCCCTCCAGAAGCCCCACTGGGATTTCCAGAATGAGTCCTGAAGTCCCTGGCATGGCCCTGGGTTCACTGGCACCCAGAAAAGTCCTCCTCTCCGTGTCAAAGGTGCCCCTGCACGACACCTTGGTGAAAACATTTGGAATTCCCGAGCTAATATAATAATGAGGACAACTCTAGGTTCCAAAGATCCCAGTTCAAATACGGGGGTGCCCCGGGTGGCCCAGTCGGTTAAACCTCCCACCTGCTTCGGCGCAGGTCGTGATCTCGCGGTTCATGAGTTCAAGCCCCATGTTGGGCTCTCCATTCTCAGCGCAGAGCCTGCTTCGGATCCTCTCTCTCTCTCTCTCTCTCTCTCTCTGTCCCTCCTCCATGTGTGTGCACAGACACACACACACACACGCTCTCTCTCTTGTCAAAAGTAAATAAACATTTTAATTAAAAATTACAGCATCCTGGGGCTCCTGGGTGGCTCAGTCGGTGAAGCGTCCAACTTTGGCTCGGGTCATGATCTCGCAGATCGTGAGTTCGAGCCCCGCCTCGGGCTCTGCACTGACAGCTAGGAGCCTGCTTCGGATTCCGTGTCTCCCCCTCTCTCTCTCTGTCCCGCCCCCACTCATGCTCTGTCTCTGTCTCAAAAATAAATAAACATTAAAAAAAATTTAAAAAGTACAGCATTCTTATTTTAAAAAGATCCCAGTTCAAATATAAACATCAGGAAAGCCAGGAAGTAAGAGTCCTGGGTTTGCGTTTCGTTACAGATGTGCAATTCTCGGGGGAGACAGAGGCTGGAGGATTCAATTCCGCCAGGTACACAGTATCTACATCGGATCTTGTTACTGCTTGATGGGGCCGAGGGTTCCCATGGTAATTCCCTGAGGTTAACCGGCTGTGACAGGGGAAAGTGATAGCCATATGATTCAGGAATGGGTATAACCAAACTGTCCCGGGCGAGGTTCACAGGGTCACTCAGAGACCTGTGTCTGAGGTCAGGTTTCAGGGTACCTGCTTGTGCTGTCCTGTAAGCGGACCGAAAAAGCAGCAGTAAGCGTCGACCTGAAGAACGCCCCGATCCGTGATTCAACACCAGTTAGTAAGGACTCTGTAGGGGCATCAGATGAAGAAGTGTTTCGTTTTGTTTTTTCTTTCCTCTCCTGCCACGAGAAGGGACCGGAAGAAAAATAGAACGCTCGTAATTTTACTGGGGTTTCACTGAGTGTGCGTCGGTACCATTTCACGGACGTGGATCTTACGGGACTTCTCAGATTCACAGCTGACTTCCCCGCTTTGTGAGTCGGCGAGTTTAAGGAATGACGGAGGGTCGCATTCCATGGTTCGTGGCGGGACGAACCTAGCAGGGGAAACAGTGACCCACGGTGTCCGCCGCGGGCACGTCAAAATCAGAATCTGTGCTAATTAAAATAACTTCCTCTTGAATCTCAGATTACCTTGGGAAAGTGTCTGATTTTCCATACCAGCATTTCAAAACATTTAAGCTCCTGTGATGCCTGCTTGACTTAATTCCAAACGCATTACCTCCTGCAGATAGAACACGAGACCAGGAGTTGACTTTGGAAATAGTATAGATCAAATGAGGCCCAATGGCTTATGTGCCTGGCTAGTAAGTGCTAAAACCAAGAGCAGAACGTCAGAAAGGAGAGCTTTTTCTTCAGAGCAAGGTTCCTGAGTTTTTCCTTCCTTCGGCCACCCAGACAGTGTCAGATTTGGAGGTGATATATCCATCAAATGGGTTCTACTTCAGAGTCCTTCAGTCTTCTGTCTTATTCCTTTTCTTCCAAATAGCACTATGGCAAAGAAGCGTTGCTATCGTATTGTCTGCATTGTTATTTACATGTTACATGAGACACATACAAAATTGAGGAAGCCACTTTCGTGTGTTTTTATGGTGTTGGGTACAAATCTTCGTAGACGATTTATAAAAGTTCCTCAATTGTTTTTTGAGTAAATCTACTTTAAAAAAATTATTTTAATGTTTATTTTTGAGAGAGAGAGAGAGGGAGAGTGTGAGTGGGGGAGGGGCAGAGGGAGAGGGAGACACAGAATCCAAAGCAGGCTCCAGGCTCCGAACTGTCAGCACAGAGCCCGACGCAGGGCTCAAACTCATGAACTGCGAGATCATGACTTGAACCGAAGTCAGACGCTTAACTGACTGAGTCACCCAGGCGCCCCTGAGTAAATTTACTTTTAAAAGCAGAAACTGCGATTCAAGTCAGTTGTCAAAAACCTTGCTTTCCTGCAGATATAGGCTTAGAATAAACTGAAACCAGATTGAGGGAGGTTTGTCAGCTGAAGTCTGAGGGGCGCTGCTGATCCAATTTCAACATGATTTTACTCTGACAGTTAAGTTGGTGAATTCTTTGCTCTCAAACAGATTTTATTAAAAATCGTATATTACTTGAGGGGCGCCTGGGTGGCTCAGTCGGTTGAGTATTCGACTTTGGCTCAGGTCATGATCTTGGGGTTCGTGGGTTCGAGCCCGTTTCGGGCTCTGTGCTGACAGCTCAGAGCCTGGAGCCTGCTTCACTTAACCAACTGAGCCACCCAGGTGCCTGGAGCCTGCTTCCGATTCTGTGTGTGTGTCTCTCTCTGCCCCTCCCCTGCTCATGCTCTGTCTCTGTCTCTCAAAAGATAAACATTAAAAAAATCTTAAAAAAATTATATATTACTTGAGATTGTTTAATTTTTTATGTTTTTTTTTTTTTTGAGAGCAGGAGAGACAAAGCATGAGTGGGGGAGGGGCAGAGAGAGAGGGAGACACAGAATCATGACCTGAGCTGAAGTGGGACACTCAACCGACTGAGCCACCCAGGTGCCCCAACTTGAGATTGTTTAATTCAGCATACATTTTATCCTGTATTTTCTTTCTTTTTTAAAAAAATGTTTATTTGTTTTTGAGAGAGAGAGCGCGCACAAGCAGGGGGAGGGGCAGAGTGAGCCGAGAGAGAATCCCAAGCAGGCTCCGTGCTATCAGCCTGACTCAATCCCACAAACCCTGAGCTGAAATCAAGAGTCAGATATCCAACCAACTGAGCCACCCAAGCACCCCAACCATGTATTTTTTTAAAGCCTTTTAAAATTATTTTTTAAGTCATCTCCACACCCAACGTGGGGCTTGAACTCATGACCCTGAGATCCAGAGTCACATGCTCTGCCAACAGAGCTAGCCAGGCGCCCCTCCTGTATTTTCAACGAGTCTTACAATGGGTAGGGAAAGGTCTTGGTTTATAATATGAGACTCTTGGTTTCTGATATGAGACAATCCCTTTTTCTCTTTTTATTTATTTCTGGATTTTATTTTCAAGTAATGATACTGTATTTTTGCTCGTATAGGAATTATGGAATGCTTTTTATCCTTTCTCAGAGAACGGAAATCTCACTCAAGTTCCAGGACTAGGTTCAAATACTAGTTCCTTGGTGAGGCATTACTGATTTTACCCCTTCACAGCTATCGAAAGAAGTTCCTTCCTCGTCCACTTTCTCCAACCATTTCATTATACATCTACTCCAGTACTTAATTTAAATCCACCTTCTGAGTTCTTTTATTTGTTGAGTACCTACTACGTGCTAGGCACTGCTCTAGGCCTAGGTATGGAACCGTGAATGAAATCTCCGGTCTTGTGGAGAGTATGTTCTAGTGGGTGTGGGCACTAAATGAATTAGGATCGAGGGAAAGACAGAGCAAAGTGAGGGAGGTAGGGATCGCACAGAGGGAGAATCAGACTCGTTTCCGGATTCCACGTAGAACATGCAGCAGGCCCCTTCGCCGGGGAGAGGTGCGATAGTATTTTTTATGGATGGTTGGGGAATGCTTTGCTGGGAAGGCGACATTTGAGCAGAAATCTGAAGGAAGCGAGGGAGGGAGCCATGCAGCTATTTTGAGGACTAGCATTTCAAGCAGACAGGAAGAACAAGTAGAAGGGCCCTAAGGCAGAATCCCGCTTGGCATGTTTGAGGGAGTAACGAGGAGAATGACGATGTGGAGTGGGTGAGGGGGAAAGCAGAAGGAGATATGATCAGACTTCGAGGAGAGCTCGGACTGTGACTAGAGTGGAATGCGAATTCATCGGAAGGGGTCGGGCTGAGGGGTGGCGGAGGTACGGTGCTGGGAACAGACCGTTGGCCGGCAGAGGGCGAAGTGGAGAAAATGGCAGCTCGCCCTGGGAAGTAAGTAGTGAGACGAGGTCATATTCTGGATGTATTTTGAAGGCATCGCGGAACGGCAAAATTGACGGATTGGACGTCGGCTGTCGGAAACCAAGAATGACTCCAATGTTTCTGCCCTGAGCAGCTGGAAAAATGGAATTGCCAGATACCAGGATCGAAGAGCAAGGAGCGGGTGAAGGGGGCAAGATCGAGAGGGTTTTTGTTTATTTGGGATTTTATTAATTAGTTTTTACTTTAAAAATCATTCTGAATTGAAATATCATGTTCTTTTTTTTTGAAGTTATTTATTTATTTATTTGAGAGAGTCAGAGAGAGAGACAGCATTGAGTGGTGGGGGGGGGGAGGAGGGGGGTGTGCAGAGAGAGGGAGAGAGAGAATCCCGAGCAGGCTCCGTGCTGTCAGCGCAGAGCCCGATGTGGAGCTCGAACTCACGAACCGTGAGATCGTGACCTGAGCCGAAACCAAGAGTCACTGACTTAACCAACCGAGCCGCCCAGGCGCCCCTTGAAACATCATATCCTAACAAAGAAATACCCGTCGAATCGTCACAAAGTGACTTCCCGTGACACCTGCATGCAGATCAAGGAATACGATGCTGTCACAGGCACAGAAGTGGTGATTCCAAGTAGGTGTTTGGATAACAGTTCTTTTGTTCAGGGAGATAAAAAAAAAAATTGAGCTTTGCCAGCAGATAGACGGCAGGGAAAGCCACGAAGCAGGATGAAATCGCCTCGGAAGTAGACGTGGGTAGAGAAAAGATTCGAGGACTAAGCTGTGGGATCTTCTAACAGTTAATGATTGGAGACATGAAACGGACACAGCAAAAGAGACTGAGAGGGAGCAGACAGTGACATAGGACACACCGAGACAGAGCTGAAAGAATGAACATCTCCTAAGTATCTGCATTCTGCTACATACTGGGGGTAAAGAAGTGAATAAATTGGCCATGTCCTCACCCTCAAGGCACTTATGTCAAGTGGGGTATACAGACAGCTAAAAAAAATCTATCTATCTATCTACAGGTAAAAAAATCATCTATGTATTTATGTATCTATCTGTCATTTATCTATCTATCATCTATCAATTATCTCTCTATTATCAATCTATCTATTATCTGTCCTCTCAGTATAAATTATAAAACAGGCTCTGAAGAAAAAGCACAATGAACATGTTTAAACGGGGGGATCTGATTTCGTTCGGCCCAGCTTCTCTGTGGAAGTGACATGCGAGTTGACCCCTGAAGGGCCGAGGGGGATTACCCGAGATCAAACATGGGGGATGCATTTGTTCGTCAGGGCTGCCGCAACGAAACACCGCAAACCGGGTGGCTTGGAACTGCAGAATTTTTATTTTTTATTTTTATTTTTATTCTCTCGCAGTTCTGGCAGCTCCAAGTCAGGAGTCGAGGCGCAGCATGAGGTCAGGCTCTCTCTGAAGGCTCTAGGGAGCCTCCTTCCTTACTGCCTTGCTTCCTCCAGGTTTGGGTAGCATTACTCCAATCTCTGCCCCTGCCTTCACAGGGCTTTCTTCTCTGTGTTTGTTTCTATGTCCTGTCTTCTTAGAAGGACACCGATGATTGGACTTAAGGCCTACATTAAATCTAGCATGATTTCCTCTTGAGATCCTTAACTAGTTACATCTGCCAAGACCCTATTTCCCAATCACGTCACATTCTGAGATTCTGAGTCGATGCGAATTGGGGCTGGGGGACACTATTCAATCCGCCACAGAAGATGGCCAGAAGAAACAATACATTGAGGGGCGCCTGGGCGGTTCAGTTGGTCACGCGTCTGACTTTGGCTCAGGTCATGATCTCGGGGTTCGTGGATTCGAGCCCCACATTGGGCTCAGTGCTGACGGCTCAGAGCCTCCTTTGGATTCTCTCTCTCCCTCTCTCATTGTGCCTCCCCTGCTCACGTGCTCTCTCAAAAATAAATAAACATTCAAAAAATTAAAAAAAAAAAGAAAGAATACGTTTGAAGCAGTGATGGACTGAAGCCGGTTCGAACCCACTCTGAAGAGCCGATTGTTAAATTTTTAGCAATTCTGTTATCTGGCCGACATTACATTGGTGGCTTGAAACTGGCCACAATGGAATACTTACACCACGGAAATTGGCAAATGCTACAAATCGGGTTTAAGCTCTTTTCCTTCTGGAGAGGTAATTTTTTTTCTTTTTTGAGTTTTTATTTTAGTTCCAGGTAGTTAACATACAGTACAGTGTATATCTGTACAGTTTCGGGTGTACGATGCAGTAAATTCAACCCTGCCATACATTGCTCCGTGCTCATCACGACAAGGGCACTCCTTAATCCCCATCCCCTATTTCACCTGTCCCCCCACCCCACTGGGAACCATTAGTTTGTTCTCTCTAGTTAGGAGTCTGTTCCTTGCTTTGTCTGCAGGGGCAACTGTTCAACATTCAACCAGTATACCATTTTCTCCCCAGGGCCTCCACAGGGGAACCCGGCTGGGCTGACACCTTCATTTCGACCCTGTCACACCCTGATCAGAGAACCAGCCAAGCTATGCCTGACTCCTGTCACGCAGAACTGTGAGATACTAAATTTGTGTTGTTTTAAACCGCTGCATTTGTGGTAACGTCTTACCTAACAAGAAACCTAATACAAGGTTTCTTGTAACACCTCGGAGGGCTGGCTCAAGAATAGTGAACACGAAATTTCTTTCACTTACTCTGCTAAGGTAAGGTGAAGAAAGCTGAGCGCCAGCTTACGGAGCAGGAGGTGACCACAGAGGAATATCCGTGAGGCACCGGAGACTCCTAAGGGGGCAGGAGTGCCATTATTATGAGGTGTTATTGATACGATCACGACTTCATGTGGGGCTCAAATCTATTGACCATAAGTTAAGGACCTCAGCCAAAGTCGGACGCTTAACTGACTGAGCCACCCAGGCGCCCCTCCAGAGAGTATTTCTGATGCGGTGAGACATGACTGTGACTTACTTTACCCGTAGGCATTGACATACTGGCTTGGTGAAGTGTGCTCAAATGAACAGGGCTAAGGAGTGATAGGTGGTTTTGGGGAAGGAAGACCTTCTTTTTGCGCTATGGTCCTTCTAGCCAGGCTTAGAACCAAATTGACATAAGACAGATAAATGAGAGAAAATGTAATTTAATAGGCGTTCATATTGGGAATCCACAGAGGCATGGACATTCCAGAGACAATGAGAAACCGTGACGCTTATCTAAGCGGAGGAGAGGGGTCGGGTCTGGGGAAACAAACGGGAGGAAGGCCCTTAGTGGGAAGTTGGGAAGAGATGTTTGGAAAAACAAAAGTTGCCCTGTGGTGCAGATAAGGTTCTTAGATGAAGGGGAGTCTCTATTAATAGCTCTCTTCCTGGTAAGGCTCTCCTTTCCCAGGCAAATTTAGGCAGTCAGGGGGCAGGGAGAGAGCTTTTCCGGCATCTGCTGGGTTTTGATTACCTTTAACTTGAGCTAATCTTTATGCCAACATGGCGCGTTCTGGGTCGTCTCGTCCTGCACCCCTTCGTGGTTCATGGGTTGACTTGGAGTTAGTTTTTTAATGTTCCTTTCCTTCCAGCTCTCCTTAAAGATGAGTTCTGACTCAGGTCTCCTGCTTCCTAGCTTCATGTCCTTAAGGTTGGGTCTCTACAGGAGTAATCAATTCTTCTTGAGTCTATGTAAAATCAATGCGTGTTGGGCAGGGGCGGGTGAGGAGAGGGGCCCAGATGAAAGGGAGCGGCTGATAGGGTAGAGAACCGGTAGAGGAAAACAGAAGCATCAGCCTCTTCTCCCACGCAGATGTCCTCGAAAAATAATATAATAATCCCATAATAATAGCTTTCCTTCCTATAGTACTTTCGAATCAAAAGCAGCGATTATCTCCATTGTACCATGAAATACATGACCGGTGAAAATCAATAACTTCCCATTGAGAAAAAAGAGATCTGGCCAAGTATCTCAAACAGGATATGTGAATGGCAAGAGAATTATCACAGCAAAGCACCGAGGAAGCAGAGGGGGAGGAAGAGGGGCATTTTAGGAGAGGGTTGGACGAGATGGAACTTCCTGGATGTGTACTGTGGGTGTTGATTTTAAAATTTGCGTGTGCGTGTGTGTGTGTTTTATTTAAGGTATCTTCTAGTGCGGGCTCAGAAGGAATGCTATCTCCTATTTGATAAAGATAAATTCAAAGGGGGCAAATGAGTTTTATTAATGAAACTTAAAAGATTTCTTTTTTATTTGATTTATTTTAGAGAGAGAGAGAGCGCTCGTGTGCGTGTGTGAGTAGGGGAGAGGAGCAGCGGGAGGGAGAAGAGAGAGAGAGAGAGAGAGAGAATCTCAGGCAGGCTCCAAGCTCAGCTCGGAACCCAACACGGGGCTCAATCCCGTGACCCTGGGATCCTGACGTGAGTAGAAATCAAGAGTCAGACGCTCCACCGACCGAGCCGCCCAGGCGCCCCACACCTAAACTATTTCTTGCAAAAAGTATTTCACGGTGGCGTAGGGGAGGAAAAATTGGTTTCCCCTCTACCCGCCCAGGTTCAAAGGCTGAGAGGCCTGTGAATCAAGTTGATAAAAGAACCGAATAACGTGAGAAAAGACGCTTTGGGCGTGTAAGTGCACATAGCAGTTCACAAAGAAAAGTGTGACCCAAGGAGGCAGCCAACTGATTGAGACTTATATACCATCCTAGGCTAAACAAAGGAAAAGGAGTTTTGGGTTTCTGGGCCGGGGAGGTGTCTTATGGGAAGGTAAGCGAGGAAATGTCTGAGAAATACAGATAAAAAGGTCTCCGGTGATGGGTGGCGTCCTGAGGATTAGCTCTCTTCCTGGTAGGAGACATCTTTCCAAATGGAAATTTCCTTTATAAATGTAAATTTCCTTTACAAAAGGGAAACTTGGGGCTCTATTTTTAGGCAGTGAGGGGGAGGCAAAGAGCTTTCCCGTGTCTGCTGGTTCTCATTTGCCTTTAGCTCAAAAGAATTCCTACGCCAAAGAGGCACCCTTTGGGGTGGCATATTTTGATCTCTTTGGTAGGTACATAATCAAGTTTTCCTTAGAAGCGGCTTTTTCGGTGTCACTTATTTTCGCCTATTTTTGCGTCTTTAGGTTCGAGGTAGAAGGAAAAACCCATCCAGTCAATTCATAGCAATATTCCTCTGTTCATTACTTGAGGTGACACACCCCTGAGGGAACACGAGCAGGGACAGAACAGGCCCAGTTTGGTTCACTCAGCGAGGAACACTTGAGCCAGCAAGCAGGACAGATAATGCCTCTGCCTTCATGGGGCTTACAGTCTTGTGGTGTTATGCCCAGAATTCGGGGACCCAAAGACCACTAGGGAGCCGAGTCCGATGCAAGAACAAAGAGCCTTTATTCGAGCTAGCTCGAACTCAATCTCATACCTGCACCGACGCAGCAGTGGGTCGAGAGAGAGAGAGAGAGAGAGAGAGAGAGAGAGTGTTCCAAAGGCACAAGAGTTTTAAAGGGGTCTAGGGTAGTGGGAGGGGTGATGGTCGTGGCCCTAGCCGATTGGCTGAGGAAGGGTCAGAGTCCTGTTACATGGGTCACCGGGCGTGGTTCTTTTGGAACCGGGAAGTTGCAGGTTTCAAGCTTCTGAGCAGGCCCTGGGGACTCAAGGTGGAGGACACAGAACAAAATGGACTCAGTCTGTTTGCCCTTAAACAAAATGGAGTCAGTCCCGATTTGCCCTTACAGTGGAAAGGAGAGAGACATTTAAGAAGGGAAACTTTTTTTTTTTTAAGTTTTCTTTATGTATTTTGAGAGAGAGAGAGCACGCAGGAGGGGCAGAGAAAGAGAGAGGAAGAGACAGAGTCCCAAGCAGTATCCACACCGTCAGCACGGAGCCCGGTGCGGGGCTCGAATTCAAGGACCATGAGATCGTGACCTGAGCCGAAATCAAGAGTTGGACGCTCAGCCGACTGAGCCACCGAGGTGCCCCAAGAAGTGAAACTTAATAAGGCAAGTCAAGGGGGTGAAGAGGGTCAGAAGAGGCTACCCCAAAATATGCCACTTTGGCACGAGGATGGATTATTTTGAGCTGAGGGCAACTGAGAAGCAGTAGACACAGAAGGAAATCTCTGCCCTCTCCCTTTCTACCTAAAAGCAGGGCAAAACTTTCCATTTGTAATGCTGTCTCCTTCTCACATACCGGGAAGAAGAGAATGTCCCCTAACCCCCAGAGGTGACTCTTATCCCTGGCGATGGCACTGACTTGAGTCTGCATAATGAACAACCGTACCAAACAACCCTTGTCTACCATTAGTTTCTCCCGTATATTTACCTTCCCACAATTCATTGCCCCTAGAAACACAAATCGCTTTTCCTTTGCCCCGTTATTTTTTCACAATTTATCACTCCTTTGCTCAAATGGTAGATAAGCCCCTGGGTCTAATCGATGAGGGACCCTAAGGCAAGCTGAGGGCCAAGCACAAGCTAGCATTGCCGCCCCGCCCTCACCAAGGTGGGGATACGTGTGACATCCTTCAGGCACTCCCGGCTGCCCCCAAGCAAAGGAAAGCACAGAAAACAAATGGTCGGCTGATAGAGATCACAGTCATGCAAGACAGGAGTCTCCATCGACTCAGTTTCCTGGAGCCTCGACACCACCTCCCCTCCACAGTGATATGGGCAACAAAGGCAAGAAGGAAACGGGAGATAAAATTGAACTTCCTTATAACCTGCAGCCCATTGGCAACTACTTGAGGCTGGCAGAGTAAAATGTTTCTCCAGGAACTCCGGGCTGTCTTAATGCTAATGCTTTGCTAGAGGGAAAAATAACCTTAGCTTGACAATAACTAGGCCTCCAGTGATCTGTGAGGCTTTAGCATATGGAAAATCCCTTTAAGAAACTTCCTCTTGGGGCGCCTGGGTGGCTTAGTCGGTTGGGCGGCCGACTTCGGCTCAGGTCATGATCTCACGGTCTGTGAGTTCGAGCCCTGCGTTGGGCTCTGTGCTGGTGGCTCAGAGCCTGGAGCCTGCTTCAGATTCTGTATCTCCCTCTCTCTCTGCCCTTCCCTTGCTCATACTCTGTCTCTATGTCTCTCAACAATAAATAAACGTTAAAAAAAATTAAAAAAAAAAAGAAACTTCCTCTTGACTTCGCCTCCCCCAACCCCAGAGCGTATAAGGAGTCACTCTTCACGACCCCAGTGCAGCTCCTTCTGCCCACGGGTCCTGTCCCCCTGCTTTAATAAAATCACCTTTTTGCACCAAAGACCTCTTCGAGAATTCTTTCTTGGCCATCGACTCTGGACCTCACCCTCGCCCCCAAACCCCATCATAATCACCACATTGGAGTTTTCACTTCTTTTCCACATAGCTTCCCCACCTCCGCCACACACATGCATAGAATTAAAAATATCAATTAAGGGGCGCCTGGGTGGCTTCCGTCAGTTAAGTGTCTGACTTCAGCTCAGGTCATGATCTCACGGTCTGTGGGTTCAAGTCCCGCATTGGGCTCTGTGCTGACAGCTCAGAGCCCGGAGCCTGCTTCAGATTCTGTGTCTCCTTCTCTCTCTACCCCTCCCCTGCTCACGCTCTGTCTCTCTCTCTCTCTCTCTCAAAATTAAACATTAAAAAAATCAATTAAATGTATATTTTTTCCTCCTGTTCATCTGTCTTTTGTCGTTGAAAATTATTTTTTAATTTTTTAATGTTTATCTATTTTTGAGAGGGGGAGGGGCAGAGAAAGAGGGAGACACAGAACCCAAAGCGAGCTCCAGGCTCTGAGCTGTCAGCATTCAGAGCCCAATGCGGGGCTGGAACTCATGACCTGTGAGATCATGACCTGAGCTGAAGTTGGATGCTTCACCAACAGAGCCACCCAGGTGCCCATGTCTTTTGCCACTTTAATTCACAGACCTCAGGTACAGAACATAAGAGGGTGTATGAAAAGCTTTCTTCTTCCCTACATTGGTGATAACAGTTATGAAGAAAATAAAAGAAAGTAATGAGATAGGGGATTTTAGATAAGACAGTTAGGGAAGACTCCTCTGAGAAGATGACATCTAGTTGAGACCTGTAAGGTAAAAAGGCACAGACCATAAAAAGACCTCAGGAAATGCATTCCAGTCAGAGGGAATAGTAAGTGAAAAATACCTCGATTAGATGTCAGCCTAGAGTACTCAATAGGCAGAAGGAGGAATCCAGAGTGGCTGGAGTGGACTGCACTAGGGAAAGAGCCTAACTAGGTGAAGTTGGAAATGTTGGCGGGTTGCCTGACTGTGTAGGATCTTGTAGGTCAGTGGTTCCCAAACTTAACTGAGTATCGGAATCACCTGGAGGACCTGTTAAACTTAGTCCAGTTTCTTGGGTCCCCTCCCTAGAGTTTTTGACTCTGGGTATCTGGGCTGGGTCCCAGAATACGCCATCTTGGAAGGACCGGAGTTCTTATCCTACTTGGCTGCACCTTGAATGAAACCATTGGTGTCGCTGAGCCTTAATTTCCGACTTGCATATTAAGCATCAGAAATCAAAGCTTCGTGGGGTGTTAAGCGATCTCATCTATGTGCTAGAACGGGGAAAAGCTGAAGCCTTTATGATCGTTAACAACGATTTCATTTCTGGATTGCAAACAAAGGAAATCCCCAATGCGGTTGTGGAATGTGCTAAACGAAAGAAGGACCCAGAAGAAAGAGGAGGCATGGAGAACTGCAGGCAGGCATGATTTTTAAAAAAATTAAATTTAAGGTAAAACACATTTGTTAAATGGAGAGCCCAACTTGGGCCAAGAGGTTAGATTTTTAGACTGAACTCGAATGCCTTAATCTTGAATGCACTTATTCATGGAACTGTGTGACTTTGATCTTGGAAGAAATAAAACACTCTGTTAAAGGCTCAAAAGACTTTTGTTAGGAGAGACCAGTAAGCAACTCTTAAAACCTTTTTGAAGTGGAAATGATTTGAACTCTCCGATATTTTACCCATCAGGGGAGAGGGTTTGGTGAGGCTCGCCCCAGGGGCTGTCTTGGACTGTTCTCTTAATGCCAATAACGGTCGGGAATTTAACCTAAAGGTTTTGGACCACGATGCGTGTGTGTGTGTGTGTGTGTGTGTGTGTGTGTGTGTGTGGGAAGAGTCAATATTTATTTAATTTTGGATAATGCAATTGAGAAAGAAGTAAGGATAGAAAAGAGGTTGTGTGTGTGCGTGTGTGTGTGTGTGTGTGTGTGTGTTCACACATATGCAGAATATTCTTGTTTCTAGTCCGATCGCAGTCAAAGAAAATCTACCTGATCTGTGAAGAAGTTGAAAATGAGGGTAGAAGTTATAGTACCCTTGTTTTCTTAAATGCCTTGACCCCAGTCCTCACACGTTTCCAAGGGAGGAGAGACCAACAACCTTATCGTTTATATTTAAGCTATCCTTCTGTGCTTGGGTTTGGTAAGAATCTAGTAGTAACCCCTGTGTTTTATGTTTGAGCTGTTTGATATGAGAACCTGATAGCAGAGAGACTTTCTGAAAATTTCTAAGGAAAAGGTAGACTCCTATCTTACATGGATAGTGTCTGTGTCATGCTTTGTGGGTGTGGGTTATGTCAGAGTTTCGAGATATATCTAAAGTGGTCTCCTAAATCCTCCTTCACTTATTTTCTTAAGAGAAGGAACAGGGCTGGGCGCCTGGGGGGCTCAGTCAGTTAAGCATCCCACTTCGGCCTAGGTCATGATCTCACGGTTCATGAGTTCGAGCCCCGCGTCGGGCTCTGTGCTGACTGCTCGGAGCCTGGAGTCTTCTTTGGATTCTGTGTCTTCCTCTCTTGCTGCCCCTCTCCCACTCAGGCTCTCTCTCTCTGTCGCTTCAAAATAAATAAATGCTAAAAATTAGAAAAAAAATGGAGAGGGAACAGGGCTGGAGAAGGCTTTGTGTGGGTATCCCTTATTGGAATTGAAACCCTGGGAGCCTGTTCGCAGTTTCAACTCTGATCAATTAATAGGGACTAATGATTGACACCTAGAATTGGTGAGGTGGAAACCCAGGAGGGAAAAAAAGAGGTGATGTCAGAAGTGGTGGGCTCGTGTCAAAGGGCAGACATTGGCTGGGAGCCCTCTCCTTCACCCCAGATGCCGCAGGCCCCGGTGGGGGAGAGTTTGAGTAGGACTCACGTACCTTAGATGAGAAACTGGCTCCATTGTAGTGTCCGCTTGGTGGAACTTTTAATTTTTATGTTTTAAAAAAATATTTATTTTGGGAGAGAGAGAGAGAGAGAGGGAATGTACATGAGCAGGGGAGGGGCAGAGAGAGAGGGAAAGAGAGAATCCCAAGCAGGCTCCGCGCTGTCAGCACAGAGCCTGATGTAGGGCCCCATCCCGCGAACCGTGAGATCATGACCTGAGCTGAAATCAAGAGTCTGACACTTAACCGACTGAGCCACCCCAGGGCCCCGATGGAAGTTTTTAATGTATAGAATAAATACCTACTTGATATCATGTTCTTTTGACCTTTCTGTCTTGTGCCCGACAGCTTAGAGAATGGGGTTTTCCCCTCAGGGAGCTCGTACTGGAAGACTCGTTCTCTTCATGCCTTCTCTCACCTCATCTTCCCGCTCTCAGAACTCCATCCAATCTGGCTCCATGAAGATGGTCCCTCCAAGCTGGAAAATTTGCAGTGCAGGTACTGCTGGGAGGCCAAGGAACTTGGTCTGTGGAACCAAAGAGAGTTGGACCAAAAGTTTAGCTCTGTGCTTACAAGGTCTGTAACATCAGGCACCCTCGTCTTAGTCAGGGTTAGGACAACAGAACAGAAATTACTCTTGGTATTTCAATCAAAAAGGGTGATGACCCAGGAACTTAGGTGGCAACCTGACTGTTGGACGGGCTGGAGGAGCAAAGCCCAGGGGAAACCACCGCCAGCTCTCAGATCCACGGTGAGCTTCAGGGACTCGGGGAGGTGCTTCAGGCGTCCAGGAGAGGAAGCGCAGGAGAGCACCGCAGACGGTCATGGCGGCCGGAAGCATCGCAGAGGCCGATTAGCGGAGAATCCCCCTTCTGGCAGAATCTACCTTCTGGCCGACCTGCTCTACATCGTCCAAATTTTGTGCATATCCATTTCCTTAGGAGGCCCGAGAATGAATCTAGAATGCTGCTGACAAGGAAGTCTGGGGAAAGTGGTTCCCAGACTCCTAAGCCCCGAAAACCAAGAGAGGCATAGAAGGTGGTGCAAAGGATGGTGAGTGCCAGCATGCTCCGTGTTGGGCACAATGAGGCATTATATCTTTGAGCCTATGTCATCATAGGGAAAAACAGAGATCCTAATATTCATAGCGCCGGCGATCACACACACACACAAAATTTACGCATAGCGATCCATACCGAGTTCCAAAACCATCTGTCTTTTTTCCAGAAAATCATGAGTATGATTACAGAAAACCAAAACACTTTTTGAAAGGAAACCAAACAAAAGAACTTTTGGGCTACTTATGTTTTATTAGCAAAAAAATATATATTTTTTTACTTTATTTATTTTTTGAGAGACAGAGAGAGAGAGAGCAGGGGAGGGGCAGAGAGAGATAGGGAGGGAGAGAATCCCAAGCAGGCTCCACAGTCAGTGCAAAGCCCAGTGGGGGGCTCGAACTCACAAACCATGAGATCATGGCCTGAGCCAAAATCAAGAGTCAGACGCCTAAACAACCGAGCCACCCTGGTGCCCCTACTTTTTTTTTTTTTTAATAATAAAGGTGTTCGGATCCCCCAAAATATGCCACTCTGCCATGAATATTATTTGAGCTGAAGGCAACTGAGAAGAAACAGATACGAGAAAAACTCTCTGCTCTCTCTTTCTTTCTCGGGAAGGGCAGGAAGATTCTTAATCACTTGCAACAACTCTAGCCTCTTATCAGCCCAGAGATGGCACCAGAGGCATTACTCACTAGTCCTGATTTTCCATTCGTTTCCCCCTATATTTACCTTCCTACAATTTGCCGTCTCCCAAAACTCAAAAGTCCTTCTCCTATGTCTCATCGCTTCTCTAAAATGTATTGTTCTTTTGTTAAGACGCTAGGTAAGTCCAGATTCGAAATACCTCTTTAAGTTAACAATAATACTCACCGCTGAGTTTTCCTGCGTTTATGTGCGATGCACGCATTAATAAGCTGTTTTGCTCTTGTCGATCTGCGTTTTGTCAGCCCGATTTGCAGAGCCCCTGTGAGGGCACCTAAGAGGGTGGAGGAAAAAAGTCCCCATTTTTCCTCTTCTATGATAATAAATGCTGATTGCAAAAATTTTGAACACACCAGAAAAGACAAAATGCACCGGACAGCGAAGGAGATGATTTTATTCAGGCCATTGCGAGGGGGTGAGTGTTCATTAATTAGAAACATCTCGAAGAGTACACGTAAAACTTGAGGCAAGCAAACAAGGGTGTTGTGGGCCAGATGGACGAGGGATCTCACGGGAGTCATCAGGAGCCTTGAGAAAGGGCAGGGGTGAGTCTTATCTCTGAATACAAGAACAGGGTGGTTTTGCGTTTGCTCTTTCCTGGAAAAGGAGGTGCAGTTCCTTAACCATTGCTGTCTTCTAAGAGCACGGGGCTCACATACGATTTAATGTGGCCAGTCCCCCTTTTGGTTAAAGACAAATCCCGCGAGTCACTTAGCAACTCAGAGGTGATCGTAAACCCGAGGGGAGGAAGCAGGATCCAAGAGAGAGTCTTTCCAGGACTCTTGTTGGCACCGTTCCTGTAAAACCAGTTGAACCGTTAGCTGAGATTGCCTGGTGAAGGTGAGTTGGTTTAGGATCCTGGAGATCGGGCATCTCAGAAGAGGGTTGCCTGAAGTGAAAAAGAGAAACCATGCTAGAAAATAAAATTAAAAAAAAAAAAAAGAAAGAAAACAACTAAATTCCCCAAAATGGGTGGAGGAGAATCTTTAGGTCAGGGGTCAGGAGGACTGTAGCTGTTTGGCATATTTCTTTGTTGGCGTCTTGGATGCGATTATCAGCTGTAAAGGTTATTGACTGTAAAGATGTCAGAGAAATTTTGGGTAATGAATGCATAGCACTTGCTTGCAACTACAGACATGTGTGCCCTCCCTGGAGCACCAGTCAGGCAACACAGCTCACTGACCTTCGTTTCTTTTATGTTTATTTATTTTTATGAGAGAGAGCGAGAGAGAGCGAGAGAGAGAGCGAGAGAGAGAGAGAGAGAGAGAGAGAGAGAGAGAGAGAGAGAGTAGGGGAGGGGCAGAGAAAGAGAGGGAGACACAGAATCCAAAGCAGGCTCCAGGCTCCGAGCTGTCGGCACAGAGCCCGATGCGGGCTTCGAACCCACCAACTGCGAGATCATGACCTGAAGTTGGACTGAGCCACCCAGGCGCCCCTTACTGTACTTCATAAGGGGTCCAGGCAGTGGCCCTGGTCTTTCAAGGTTTACATCAAGTCGTCGTGATTCAGTTTGCAGAGTTTCTTGAGGGCCTGTGGTGAGCAGGAGGGGGGGGGGCGGGGGGCCGCGGGGAAGGCTAGCTGCAAGGGAGCCCAGAGTCTCAACAATCAGAATCTCTGGGCGGTCAGGTTTTAGTTCTTCGTGATTTTTGAGTCAGGCAGGAGGGAGAGAAATTGGATATGTTAGTTTAGAATGTTGTAGCCAGACACTGGAGAAAACTGGAAGAATCAACGATTTAGCAAGAATGGTTAATTTGAGCAAAGTGACAGGATCTAGTCCAATTTGCAGGTAGGACCCAGCATTGTTTTTTTCTGGAGGGAGAAGTCAACTAAATCCCTGTCAGACAAGATAGACTTTGTATCTCTATCAATTACCTGCAATTTACAAAGAGATGCAAAATCACTCATTGACAACGAACAGGATGAGGGGCTGTCGGCCTAGAAGGGCATGCTAGAAACAACACCGAGATCTCTACCGAAACAAAATCTGTCTCCGTAATTGAGAATTATTCACTTACCAAGTCTATGAACGTTCGTTAGATAGTTGGGACCATAATGAGTTTTCAATTCAGTCCTTTGAGTTTTTATGTGCTTTTCTGCCTTCAACTGAGAAGGAATTCCTGAGGAGGGGAAAACATGAGGTATGTTATAGGAAGACACATCCCTCTGAAAACAGGATCTATTTTCAACGCCAAAAAAATGAGCAAACAACGTTTAAACATCAACGGGATTCAAACTGGGAAATTGAGAGAGGAAGGAAATGCTACCACAGAATGCCAAATATTTATGTGCTGGACTCTCACGAGCGACTCTTCACAGATTGAGTTTTGCATCCCTCCAGCAAGAACATGGGCATCAGCACTGAGAACCTTTATTGAAGTACAGGGATGAGTGTATTTTGATCCCAATTAGAAACAGAGTTCTGTCTGCTTCAGTGAGAGAAGCTGAAGATTCAATGCAGGGCTGGAAAACTGTGCCCCTTGGGCCAAACCCAGCTTTTGGGGAGAAAGAAACACACACGCACCTTTCCCTCTACCCTCTTAGGTTCTGTCCTGGGAGGCCCGCGAATTAAATTGACAAAGGGCAGATTAGCATTGATTCACATAGGTACTCAGGAGTTCACAGACAAAATGTTACTCAGCAGGAGGTTAGGATCTGGAGTTTATATATCATCTCAGTGGGTATGGGGAGGAGCAGAGGCCCTTAGGAGAAGAGATGGGAGATACAGTAGTGTGGCAAGGTCTGTTTGGGTGTGGTATTACCTTCTACTCTCCTAGAGAAGAGGAGATTAGAGTTGCTCCCAGGAAGAGGGTTTATGATAGTTGGGTTCTTTTGGGAGGCTGTGCTTTTATTTATTTAGTTCTTTAAAAATTTTTTTAATGTTTATTTATTTTTCAGAGAGAGCACAAGAGTGGGGGGGAGAGGGGCAGAGAGACACAGAATCCAAAGCAGGCTCCAGGCTCTGAGCTGTCAGCACAGAGCCCGACGTGGGACTTGGGAGGCTCTGCTTTTAGCATATAAGCTAAAACTCAAGTGCCTTCGACTCAAAATAATTCTCATGCCAAAGTGGCATATTTTGGGGTGATACCCTGATCTCTTTCACAGCCTGCTGCCTGTTTTGATAAATAAAGTTTTATTGGAATACACCCATGCCTATTTATTTATACATCATCTATGGCTGCTCTTGCCATAAGAGTAACAGAGGTCTTTTGGTCCACGAAGCCTAAACCATTTGCTATCTGGCTCTTTTCAGAAGAAGTTACTGATCTTTGATTTAATTATATATAGTATATAAGTATGTACAATCCACATTTTGTCCCTTAGGATAAAAAATCTCCCACAGATAAAAACACTGTACAGAGAGGGGCGCCTGGCTGGCTCAGTCGGTTGAGCGTCCAACTTCTGCTCAGGTCACGATCTCACATTTGTGGGTTCGAGTCCCGCGTTGGGCTCTGTGCTGACAGCTCGGAGCCTGGAGCCTGCTTCGAATTCTGTCTCTCTCTCTCTCTCTCTGCCCCTCCCTCGCTCATGCTCTGTCTCTCTCTGTCTCAAAAATAAATAAACATTAAAAAAAAAACACTGTACAGAGAAATGTTATTTGGGTGGCCTGGCTATTGTCAATAAACTTCAATTTAATACACGATTTTTTGTTTGAGCTTCTACTCTGTGCCAGGCCCCATGCTTGGAGCACCCCCTTTCCCTCTGCCCTCCGGGGGCGTTTCTAGCAGGGAGAGCCGGAGACAGGAGTGCTTGCAGTCTGAGGCAGCCAGCGGACGTGTTAGAATAGAGGCGAGCCAAACCAGACAAGAGCAGACGTCGTCAAGGGACAGGCTCCGTGAGGATCACCAGGGAGCGATCGCGGAGGAGGAATGATTTCAATGACACATGGAAGGAACTGATAGTACAGAGACGGGTAAGGATGGGAGAAAAGAACATTCCACACAGGGAGAACACCATTCACTGACGCATGCGTTTAACAGCTCGTGATATGCACCAGGCCAAGTTTTGGTCTTCGCAGAACTTACAAGCGGTAAGTGTTTTGAAGCAAAAAAACGCTCCAGTAGGAAAAGGCCAGGTGTTTTCCGGAACACTCGCATGGGCTTCTGTGGCTAGAGGAGGATTCTCAGGGATGTGGTATTGGGAAGCCATCTTGTCTGGAAAAATAAACAGCGATACGATCACGGGGGGCCTCGAATGCCACACTGAGAACCGTGTTTCACTTCGCATCTTGTTTTCCTTACGTCTGGCTCGGCCATAGGGAAGGTCCGAAGACGATCGGTGTGCTTTATGTTAAGAGACTGATGTGCTTTCGAAGAGAAACTCTGGCTTAACGTGAGGTGGAGCAGGAAGACCTGGGGGCAGGGAAGGAAGCCACCTCGGAGGCAAGAGCGAAGAAGTATCTGAAGGAGGATGCAGGCGGTTGCAACAGGAAGGAAGGGGGAAGTGAAAGATGGAAGCGATAGAGTGACAGTAACGAGCAATTGACAAAGCATAGAGGTGTTTCCGAGGATTTAGGCTAGAGAGAGAAGTTAGTGCTGTTCAAAAGACTAGCAGCAGGGGAGGGGAAGTTGAGGCACGGGTTATAATAGATTAGTTTCCGAGGCGCCTGGGGGCCTCAGTCGCTTAAGCGTCTTGACTCTTGATCTCGGCTCAGGTCATGATCTGGCGGTTCATGGGTTCGAGCCCCGCATCAGGCTCTGCGCTGACGGCGTGGAGCCTGCTTGGGATTCTCTTTCTCGCTCTCTGCTCCTCCCCCACTCATTCTCTCTCTCTCTCTCCCTCAAAAAAAAAAAAAGACATTAAAAAAAATAAAATAGATTATGTCGCTGCTTTCCTCTGCCAAAGGACAGTCCATAACTTCATAGTGCCGAGATGCGAGCTTCATCTGGACAAGTCCGCTAAACTTAGCGTTTAAGTGATTCAAAGTAGCTGTTCCTAGCTCAGGTTTTGAGACTTCCCGGCATGAAAAAATAATTTTCAGCACCATCAGGATATCTTTAACAGTTTTGAAACCTATATTTTTCTGTTCTAATTTAAAGCAAAAATATCGGCTGTACAACACTTTTTTTAAAAAAGTTTATTTATTTATTGAGAGAGAGAGAGAGAGAATGCATGTAAACAGGGGAGGGGCAGAGAGCAAGGGAGAGAGAATCCCAATCAGGTTCTGTGCTGTCCGTGCAGAGCCTGACTCGGGGCTCGATCCCTCTGACCGTGAGCTCACGACATGAGCTGCAGTCAAGAGTCAGGCGCTTCCCGGACTGAGCCACCGAGGCGCCCCGAGCTCTACAACGTTTTTTGGAAATGGGATATATTAGCAAATAAAAATAACATGGCACTGAATCTTTAGGACACGGCAAGTTAATGTCGGATTGACTGTGAGTTTTGTTTTTCATACTGATAGTTTGGCTTTCTCTAGACTAGAGAAAGGCTCTGTGATTTTTACAATGACATTTCCGTGAGTCGATCATGTCACTGTCCTTTGAAGGTGCTCTTCTGTCTTTTTTGGGGAAATTGTTTAGGTAGGGGAAAGAGTTTTTTTCTTGAAAAGTTTGAGTTTGGGGGCGCCTGGGTGGCCCAGTCGGTTAAGCGGCCGACTTCGGCTCAGGTCATGATCTCACGGTTCGTGGGTACAAGCCCTGCGTGGGACTCTGTGCCGACAGCTCAGAACCTGGAGCTGCTTTGGATTCTGTGTGTGTGTCTCTCTCTCTCTTTGCCCCTTCCCCGCTCTTGCTCTGTCTCTGTCTCTGTCTCTCTCTCTTTCTCTCTCTCAGAAAAGAAGAGATAAACATTAAAAAAAAGTTTGAGTTTTTACTTCTCAGTGGGTTCGGTTCCCATATTTCCAAGTATAGCTAATCATTCTTACTTTAAGCTCAAGTTTTCAGAAGGTGAATTCGAGGTTAGTGTCAGGATGAGATTACTAAAGACTGATGCTTTATAGAAGTCTGTGGTAAATATGTATGTCTTTCCTATGGATATTTTAACAGTTTGAATATGGTCATCTCTTTCCATTGTTTCTACCTTGGAAGTTTGGAGTTAGCCTTCTAAGAGTATTTATATCACCAGGTGATATAAAGAGGCCATGCTTTCTATTTTTCACGAGAACATTGGGCTATTATTCAAAATTCTCCAGAGAAATAGAACCAATAGGATAGATAGATAGGTAGATAGATAGATAAGGAGATTTATTTGCTTTTAAATGTTTATGTGAGGGGGGGAGGGGCAGAGGGAGAGTGCGGACAGAGGACCCAAAGCAGGTTCTGTGCGGACAGCAGCGAGCCTGATGCGCGGCTGGAACCCAAGATCCAAGAGATCATGACCTGAGTTGAAGTTGGCCGCACAACCGGCGGAGCCACCCAGGCGCCCCTATGAGAGACTTATTATAGGAATTGGCTCATGTGGTTCTAGAAGCTGAGAAGCCCCACTATCTTCCATCTGCCTATTGGAGAACCAGGAAATCTGGTGGTCTAATTCTGATTCCCAAGGTCTAAGAAGTAGGAGCAACCGCCGTCCAAGGGTAGGAGAAGACAGAGGTCTCAGCTTCAAGCAGAGACAGTGAACTCGCCCTTCCTCCCCCTTTTTGTTCTATTCAGGCCCTCCGTGGACAGGTGATGCCTGCGCGCTGGTGAGGGTGATCAAACATTAATCTCTTCTGGAAACACTCGCAGACAGACACATCCAGGACTCACGCTTTGCCAACTAGCCGGGCAACCCTTAGCCCACTCGGGTTGACTTCTAAAATTAACCGTCGCCCCGGACCAGCCACCGGAAGGGCTTTCCGCTTCCAGTGGTGTGTTTCGTGAGAGGGAATCCCTTAAACTAAGTAGCGAAGAGTCAATACACAAAATAAGGCCTTTTCCTCATCCTCGCCGGCATCGCCAGCACAAGCCAAGTGGTGGTAAAATATACAAGGACAGGTACCTGTTTTGTTAGGTTGTTTTTATTTTTTAAAAATTTTTAATGTTTATTCATTTTGAGAGAAAGAGAGAGAGAGAGAGAGAGAGAGTGTGTGTGTGTGTGTGTGTGTGTGTGAGAGAGAGAGAGAGAGTGGGGGAGGGGCAGAGAGAGCGGAGGGAGAGAGAGAATCCCAACCGGACTCCACACTGTCAGCACAGAGACTGAGCCACCTGGGCGCCCCTGTTGTTTGACAAAAAATTTTCTTAATGTTTTTATTTATTTTTGAGAGAGAGAGAGAGAGAGACAGAGCATGAGTGGGGGAGCAGCAGAGAGAGAGGGAGACACAGAATCGGAAGCAGGCTCCAGGCTCCGAGCTGTCAGCACAGAGCCCGATGCGGGGCTCGGACTCGCGAACCGTGAGATCATGACCTGAGCCGAAATCGGACACTCAACGGACTGAGCCACCCAGGCGCCCGAAAATGCACTGCCTTCTAGGTACTTGGGTGCTTTTGGCCCGCTTGCCATGGGATTTGGGAACGTATGAGCAAATATGCTGGGGCATTTGCCGCGGGCAGGTGTGTGTACGTTTGGCAGCGTGGGACGGCAGATAAAGGGCTCTGGTCCCGAAACTCCTCTCTTCGGAAGCTGGATAACTCTGGTCCAAGCCAAAAAAAAAAAAAAAAAAAAAAAAAAAAAGGCTGTCGAATGCTGGAATTACATCCTCAATTAAAATTTATCATCTCGAGGGGCTTGGGTGGCTCAGTCAGTTAAGCATCCGACTCTTGATCTCGGCTCAGGTCATGATCTCACAGTTTGTGAGTTCGAGCCCCATGTGGGGCTCTGCGCTGATAATGCAGAGCCTGCTTGGGATTCTCTCTCTCTTCCTCTGTCTCTGGCCCTCCTCCACTTGTGTGTGCATGTACTCTCTCTCTCTCTTTGTCTCAAAATAAGTAAACTTCAAAAAATTCTAGGGAGGCCTGGGTGGCTCAGTCAGTTAAGCGTCCGACGTCGGCTCAGGTCATGATCTCCCAGTTTGTGAGTTCGAGCCCCGTGTCACGCTCTGTGCTGACAGCTCAGAGCCTGGAGCCTGCTTGGGAGTCTGTGTCTCCCTCTCTCTCTGCCCTTCCCCTGCTAGCACTCTGTCTCTCTCTCTCTCAAAAAAAAAAAAAAAAAGATTTAATAGAAAAAAATTCTAAAAAGTAAAATAAATACAAAAGTAAAATTGATCACCCTTCCACGACTGGAGAAATCATGGACATGAACAGTCGACTGTCAAAGCAGAGTTGTTACCTGTGTATTTTTCCCCTGTCGTGTTTTCAGAGAAGTGGTAAATTTTGCCATTCTGCGGAGCATTGGCCTTTCAGAGTAAAAGATAAAAAGAGCCATGTCTAGAGCAAGGGCCAGAAGGGTTTTCATGTCTCATGACTACTTTGAATTCAAAGCACAGCATGTTTGAGGGTGATTAGCTGTGAGGCGGAAGTTGTAAACTTTCCTCCCGCCCCCCTCTCATTTCTGTACTATTTTGGGCATGCTCTTCATTAGGAGTTCTCAGTACAATTAGGGACAGAAAGTGATTCTGTTCATTGTCACTTGCATTAATTAAGGCGTGTTCAGCTTTTATGTAGTTCTCATAACTGAGTTTTAAGACCAGCCTTAGTTGGTCTATTGTAGCAATCCTATGTATTCATTTTCTCTTTCGATTTGATTTTTTTTGCATTTTCCCCCTCCCTTATGAGTCTTCTTTGAGAATAACATCTGTACTCAAAGCTCCTTTTCTTCCCAGGTGCCTTTGTATGAATTAACTAAACCCCAGTTTAACTCAACGAAATACTTCCAGCCCATTTGTTTAACCGTTTGAAAATAGCTTTTCTCTTTCTTAGTGAGAAAGAATTCTTTTGTCATCTCTTTGATTTAATATCGAACTTTCCTGTTAATTTCTTTGTTATTATGTAAGGGGCTAATTAATGACCTGCAAAAGGTTATTCACAGGAGTGAAAAAACTGACTTCCTTAAAGACGTCTTAACTGGAGGAAAGCGTGACATCTTCCCCGCACGCAGGCATGGTTTGGCCATATTGGTCGATGTTCCCTGAGACCTAGTTTTCTTCTTTGGTTTTTATTTTTTTATTTTATTTTTTTTTAAGTTTACTTCAAGAGAGAGGGGGCAGAGGGAGAGAGAGAGAAGGAGAGAGAGCATCCCAACAGGCTCCAGGCTGTCAGCACAGAGCCCGATGCGGGGCTTGAAGTCACAAACAGCGAGATGGTGACCTGAGCTGAAATCAACAGTTGGTCGCTTAAGCAATGAGCTGCCCGGGGGGGGGGGGGGGCACTTCTTTTGTTTTTAGAATTGAGTTCTTATAGTCCGTAAACAGCCATCTTGGCTCACGCGCACCTGACACACACACATCCACATTCACACCTCACGAACCAGATTCCTTGGCTAATGCAATAAAGTAAGTGGACTGGTAGTTTTTTCGCAGTTGAGTCACATGTAGGCGGGGTGGGGAAAGGCTGGCGTGCGACCATTTTGTTGCTCAGAGCCAGGCATGAAGGAACGGGCCCCCTGAGTTCACGGCAGCGAGCTGACTCTTCCTGCCTGTCACAGACTTCCGCAGGAGAAAAGACTTTACTCAAGAGTGCTGTGAGGGGCGCCTGGGTGGCTCAGTCGGTTGAGCTTCCGACTTCGGCTCAGGTCATGATCTCACGGTCTGTGAGTTTGAGCCCCGCATTAGGCTCTGTGCTGACAGCTCAGAGCCTGGAGCCTGCTTCAGATTCTGTGTCTCCCTCTCTCTGCCCTTTCCCTGTTCACACTCTGTCTCTATGTCTCTCAAAAATTAAAAAAAAAAAAAAAAAGAAAAAAAAAAAAAGAATGCTGTGGAATGGTGGTTCCGGGAACCAGAAACGGATAGGCTCTTCCTTCTAGTCATTTATTGTCATCACGGCACCAATCCATCCAATGGTTAATTGAGTACCTAAGTCCCTAGTTGTAAGAAGACACGGTGACGCAGTGTCTCAAAAGAAACGTTTTCAAAAATTGACGAGGTCAACACTTGTAACAAAAGGGAGCTATGCTAAGATCAACTGCACATATTTTTGGAGATATTTGACCTAAATATCGACATTTTGGATCGCCAAATATAAACGGAAAACAGCCATCGGCAGTGTTGGCGATTGAGATCAACTAAATTTTTAAAGATGAGGTCTCTAGTTTATCGTACTAACACTGCTAACGATAACAAGCTGATTATTTCACATTTAGGGGAAATTAATGCTCTTACACTTCCTTAACACAAAGCTATCTTCTATTTGCGTATCAACCGAGTGACAGGTTATTACGCGGCAAAAATATTACTATCTTTCACAGTTCGTTCCATCTATCAGTAATACTCCCTGAGCGCCTCGTATGGCAAGGCACAGACCTGGGAACATTAAAGAATACAGTTCAGAGTTTTTCCTGTTTCCTGCCCCTTGAACCTACCTTTTTCTTTTCTTTTTTCTTTTTTTTTTAATTTAAAATAGTTTATTTTCAAATTGGTTTACATAAAACACCCAGTGTTCATCCCAACATGTGCCCTTTTTAATGCCCATCACCCCCTCTCCCCCCTCCCTCATCCCCCTCACCCTCAGTTTGTTCTTAGTCTTTGAGAGTCTCTTATGTTTTATCTCCCTCCCTCTCTGTGTCTTTTTTTTCTTTCCCCTCTTCCCCTCCCCCTGGTTTTTGCTTAGTCTCACCAAGTCCACCTATTCGTGGAAACATATGGTGTCTGTCTTTTTCTGACTGACTTATTTCACTTAACATAATACCCTCCAGTTCCATCCATGTTGCTACGCATGGCCAGATTTCATTTTTTCTCATTGCCACATAGTAGTCCATTGTATATATGTACCACTACCTTGTTCTTTTCTATCATGATTCTTCATTTACTTGTGTCCTGGCCACTACAAGGTCCTCTTCTCCATCTCTCTAAATCCTACCCATTCCCCTGAGGCCTAGGTCAAGTGTCTTCTTGGCAAATCCTCTCCAAACGACTTCAGGGCTCAGTGATTTCTCCCTTGTCTCAATTCTCACGCAATTCATTAATTACTGGCAATGTTTCTTCTACCTCGGTATGTTTGTGTTCGGATTCATTTGCCTTAATAGATAGGAAAAACCTTGAGCAAGCTGAACATGAGGTGAGGGAAAGAGACGATGTTTTGCATCTGTGTTCCTCACCGTGCCTGGCTTGCGGCGCACTGCCCCCCGAAAGTGATTTACGAATTCAGAGAAGGCAGTGATACCTGGGGTAAGATCAAGGAAAGATTCAAGAGGTGAGATTTGATCTGTACTCAGAAGGGTAGGTAAGGGGCGCCTGGGTGGGTCAGTCGATTGAGCATCCATCTCTTGGTCTCGCCTCAGGTCATGAACCCAAGGATGTGGGATGGAGCCCCACGTGGGGCTCCAGGAGCCTGCTTGGGATTCTCTCTCTCTCCCTCTGCCCCCCTCCCCCACTCTCACGTGCTTTCCCTCTCTAAAAAAAAAAAGAAGGTAGGTAAGATTTAGGTAAGGAGAGAAGGTGGAGGTTGTATTTCAAAGGAGTGTGTGGACAAGCATGAGTGAAATCGAGGACTTAGCAGCAGAGAGGTATACTCTCGAAACTATGAAAGCCTGCCAAAGAGATGGATGAATTATGAAGGGTACTGGTGTATTGGCCTCCGGAAGCACACAGTAGAGTATTTAAGCCCAGGAGGTGGGGAGAACGAGTGATGGTCAACACAGCCATTTCTCATTGGCCGCTTTTCTTACAAGACAGGCTCTACTATACTTAACTTTCGTGGGATATACTTTTTCTCTACCTCTTTTTTTCCACCATGATTTAAAGAATTTTTTTTTTTTTATGTAGACTATTATGTAAGAGCTTCCATTTCATCATGGGAACATCTAGGAACGACCCTCTTTTTTTTAATGTTTATTTTTTATTTTTGAGAGAGAGAGAGAGAGTCAGAGCTCGAGTAGAGGAGGGGCAGAGAGAGAGGGAGACACAGATTCCGAAGCAGGCTCCAGGCTCTGAGTTGTCAGCACAGAGCCCAACGTGGGGCTCGAAGTCACAGACCAAGAGATCATGACCTGAGCCCAAGTCAGATGCTTAATTGACTGAGCCACCCAGGCGCCCCTAGGAATAACCCTCTTCTAAAGATTTAAAAGTCATTTGACTGACGCGTCCTAGAGGAGGGGCCAAACCTTAGGGGCACACAAATATAGAAATAATCCTTGACAGCAAACAAGCGTTCCCATCCATTCCTACTGGGAAAATCAGGGTTTTCACGATGTCGAAGGAGAGCATGAAGTTTTCCTTTCCTCTTGCCTTGAGCACCATGATGAAGAATGGGGAAGTTGACAATCAGGCGATATAGGGTTAGAGGAAGGTCTGGAATTTGAGAAATTAAGGGGTTATGAATCAGTAATTTTCCACTCACTAAATTAAGGCAATTGCTACATAGATTTGGCAACATGAATGGAGCTATGGATTTCTTCATCCTGGAAAAGCCTGAAAGTAAATAATTATAGGCTTTATCCGTGTAGAGTACAATGTTATCCGAGTGGACACCACCAGTGAAAATGTTTATGATGTTGGAGAGTGAAAGGTTAAATACTTGGGGTGCCCGGGTGGCTCAGTCGGTTAAGTGTCCAACTCTTTGTTCCGGCTCAGGTTATGATCTCACGGTTCACGGGTTTGAGCCCCGCGTCAGGCTTCACGCTGACGGTGAGTGACAATGGGATTCTCTCTGTCCTTCCTGCTCCACCCCTCCCGGGCCCAGTCTCTCACTCTCTGTCTCTCTCCCCTGCTTGCTCGCTCTCTCTCTCTCAGAAATAAATAAACTTAAAAAAGAAAAAAAAGTTAAGTACTTAAGTCAATCAAAAGACATTAAATATTTTCAATTGCTTTTCGTTAGGGATGTGCAAATTACTAACATATATTGTGTCAGCCTCAAAGCAGAGTCCCTAAAGATTTTTCCTTACTCAACAATTTGTTAAGATAGCACAATGACGTGAAAATAGTGCTGTGTCCTTCATGTGTTTGTTTATTCCTTCACCCAAGAAATATTTATTGAGCAATTCCTAGGCGCCAGGCACCACTAGCAGTGGGGATATAGTGGCGAATAAGAGAAAGAATATATTCTTAGGAAGATGACTTCTTTTTTAAAAATATAATTTGTTGTTAAATTAGCTTCCATACAACCCCCAGCGCTCATCCCAACAGGTGCCCTCTACAAAGCTTACTTCTAATAAAGATAGCCACCAAGTAAAAGAGAAAACCAAGAAACATACTTTGTTTTCTTATAAAAAAGAATAGAACAAACTGAGGGGGTAGAATATTACAAAACAAGAGGACAGGATAATTTTTCATAGAGTGGTGAGAGAGGACCTCTTTGAGGAGAGGTTACATTTGAGATGAAAAACATAGAATTATAAAAGTTCTACTGACTATTTCATAATTACGTTGGGGAGAGCCACGTAATTTACACTATTGAGTCTCAACATCTCATCATTTAGTATATTCATTCACTCGATCAGGTTTTCTTTGATGAAGTTGCGTACTTAGTTTAATCTAGGTCTTATCCATTTCTTCTTAAAATTATCCTTAGGTTTTAAAGTAAGGTTGTTTCCCTTGTAAATGGAATATTTTGTCATTACAGTTTCTATCTGATTATAGTTGGCATAGAAGAGCTATTAATTTTTGGATATTCATCTTGTATCTTGTATATCTTGAATAAGACACTCAAATTAGTAGGTCTGCCTTGGGGGAAGCAGTCATATCACTTTTTTTTGCATTGACTATATTCTCTAGAACAAAATGGAGTGGTAATAGTCATTATGATCATATTTAAAAAATTTTTTTAATGTTTTATTTTATATTTGAGAGAGAGACAGAGACAGAGCACAAGCAGGGGAGAAACAGAGATAGAATCTGAAGCAGGCTCCAGGCTCTGAGCTGTCAGCATAGAGCCCGATGCAGGGCTCGAACCCTTGAGCAGTGAACTCATGACCTGAGCTGAGGTTGGACGCCCAACCGACTGAGTCACCCAGGTGCCCCTATGATCATATTTTTAAAAAAATTCTGACATTGATAAGAATCCTTATAACATTTATTTCACCAATAAATGGGATGCTTGCTGTTGCTTTTTGTATAAACTTTTTTTTTTAAGTTCAGGAAGTTTCTTTTTATTATTTGTTTGCTAAGAGGTTAGTAGAAATGAATGTTGAATTTTATTATATGCTTTTTGGTGCTTTTAATGCTAAGGTATAATTTTTTTCTCATTTAATCTATTTTTGTGAAGCATTAGATTAATTCATTTTTATTAAAAAACTTTTTTAAATGTTTTTTAAGTTATTTTTGAGAGACAGACAGAGTGTTCATGTGGAAGGGGCAGAGAGATAGGGCGACACAGAATCCAAAGCTGAGCCGTCAGCACGGGGCCCGACGCGGGGCTCAAAACCACCAACCTCGAGATCGTGACCTGAGCTGAAGTCGGATGCTTAACTGACTTAGCCGCCCAGGGGCCCATGTTCTTTCCTAGATTTAGATTGGAACCTCTGAGTAATTATCCTTGAAGTTCTGATAGAACTTTCCCTTAAATCACCTTTGCGTGGCGTCTTTATTTTGGAGAGTGTAGCACTTTGAACAACTTGAAATTTTCCTATGTTCATTAGATAATGCTGGTGTTGTGCTTAATTTTCAGTCAATATTTGTGATTGGAATGGGAGAGGATATTTGTAAGCATATATAACAGAAAAACGATTAGTGGCCAGAATACGTAAAGAATGGTTCCAAGGGCGTTGGTTAAGCACCTGACTCTTCATTTCGGCTCAGGTCATGATCTCGCAGTTTATGAGTTCGAGTCCTGCATTGGGTTCTGTGCCAACAGCACGGAGCCTGCTTAGGATTCCCTCTCTCTCTCTCTCTCTCTCTCAAAATAAATAAATAAACATTAAAAAGAAGAATGCTTCCAATGGTTATTTTCTTTAATCTGGTTTTATTAGTTTATAATAACCCTTTTTATCTTTATTCCAATATTAACGAGAGGCTGGAATTACTTTCACCAAATTCACAAGTATGATTTTTTTTTTCTCTGGGGGGAAATAAAAGGGGGCGTGCGGATGTGCATCCTACTGGTTTTGACATGATGATTTCTTTGGTCTTGATTCATAAAAATTTCATAATTTCAGTTCTTACTTCCTTTTTAACTTGAGACATTTGGTAGTTTTTTAAAAAGTTATTTATAGTTTCTTAGTGCCTAGCTCCTTTTTGGCTGTTCTTTGGTTGTTACTAATTTCATTTTGTGTTGTGAAGGAATAAGCCTAGATGATATCGATCTTTCGAATTTACTGAGATTTTCTTTGAGTCATAATATGTGGTCTGTTTTTTTTTTTAATGTTTATTTATTTTTGAGACAGAGAGAGACAGAGCATGAGTGGGGGAGGGGCAGAGAGAGAGGGAGACACAGAATCTGAAGCAGGCTCCAGGCTCTGAGCCATCAGCACAGAGCCCGATGCGGGGCTCGAACTCACAGACCGCGAGATCATGACCTGGGCCGAAGTCGGCCGCTCAACCGACTGAGCCCCCCCAGGTGCCCCATATGTGGTCTGTTTTAATAATTGCCCCATTAGTTGAAAAGAGTAAGCAGCCTCTATTTGTTGGATTCTGTGTTCTACAAAGGTTTGTGAAGCCAAACTCGTTAATTGGGTTTGGAGCCTCCATATTCAAATGTATCTGAAGGCACTCGAGCCGTCAAAATGTGAGCAAGCATGTCCATTACCCACAAGGATTCACTCATGAGTTCAACAAATATTTATCAAGGACCTGCCACGCGCCAGGCCCCACGTTCGGTGCTGAGGACGTAGCAGCGGATGAAACCAAGACTGTGCTTTTGTGGAACTTGTACTCTGGTGGAGGGAGGGACAATAAATAAATAGACGAGAATATCTGTGCATTTCGGGTGGTAAGAAGTGGGAAGAAGGAAAAGAGAACAGATAAAGGGATAGAGAATGATAAGGACGGTGGAAGTGGGGGAGTGGGTGCTCTTTTAGACTGTTAAGAACAGGTGTCTCTGATAAGATCGCATTTGAGCAGACCAGACAGAGGGATGGGGAATGCCGTGGCAATAGCTGGGACTCAGGGTTCCAGAGGGAGTCCAGGCCTCAGTTATATTCAGTACCAACGAGAAAATCCACGTAAGGGGCGCCTGAGTGGCTCATGGGTTAAGCGTCCAACTTTGGCTCAGGTCATGATCTCGTGGTTCGATAGTGGGGAGCCTGCCTGGGATTCTCTCGCTCTCTTTCTGCCCCTGCCGCCCATGCACACATGTGTGTGCACACATGCTCTCTCTCAAAAATAACTAAATAAGCTTTGAAAAAAGAGCGAGAAAATCCTCATCTGTTTGTGCGGAACCTTCAACCTGTTCTCAGCGGCCCAGACACTTGAATGAAGGGGAGAGGTGGTCAAGGACTTGAAGGTCAAAGTAAGGTCACAGTAATTATTTTCCTGTATCAGTCAGTTTTTGCTTTGTATAGTGCGGGCCTTAAAAATTTTTTTTGATCCGTGCCTACAGATTGAAGACCGATATAGCTTCTCTGTAGACTATTCTCATATCTGGACAAAATATACCTCTTGGTCTATTTTTAACACAGATTTCCAACAGAATTAACATATGCTGTTATATTAACGTTTTTTTGACTCGAATTTAATTTTGTCTGCTGTTACTATTGTTTATAATTTCATAGAAATGCCATGGCAGATCGTGGGCAATTCATTTCTTTTCAATATTCTTTTGCCATTTTGCCTTTTAAAATATCAAGAAGCCCAGTACTTATTTTTTGTTTCAACAGAGGAATTTACGCTTTTTCCTGTTATTACGATTGCTGATATGTTTAGACTTTCTCAGTCATCTTATTTGTATTTACTATAATACTCTGTTTCTTGTTAGTTTTTCTTTCCCCTGCCCGTCTACATAATGTAATACCATCACAATCTGGTATCTGATTGCCTTTCTGGCCCCATCACTAGGAACTCCTACCTTGGCTCCCTCTGCTCTAGATACACCAGTTCTGCCTGTGTCTCTGGGTGTTTGCACTGGCTAGTGCCTTTGTCCGGGACGCTCTTCCTCCAGAGATCCGTTCGGCTTGCCATTTCTCCTTCTTTAGGTCTTTCCTCATATATCACCTTTCACTGAGGCCTTTTGTGACCACCATATCGATCATTGAACTCTCAAGACTCTCCATACCGGGCGCCCTGGGTGGTTTAGTTGGTCGAGACTCTGACTCTTGATTTCAGCTCGGGTCATAATCTCACGGTTTGTGAGTTTGAGCCCCGCGTCGCACTCTTCACACTGATCGCCAGGAGCCTATTTGGGATTCGCCTTCTCTCCCTCTTTCTCTGCTCCTCCCCCCACGCATGCTTTCTCTGTCTCTCTCAAAGTAAATAAAATTAAAAAAAATGTATAAAGATTCTTTATGCCATTTCTTGCTTATGACTCTCGATAGCATTTTTTACTATCTAACATGATGAAGGCATGGATATGTGATCTGATTTACTCACTGCTGTATGTATAAATTTAGCATATTACCCAGCATGTATTTCCACACTTAGTAAATATCTCATGAGTAAATGAATGATTGAATGAATGAGTGAATTTTGTTCAGGAAGCGTGTTTTTTGAATAGCAGCTAGATATTAATACTGCTCAGAACTAAGGAAATAGAAATTACTGATGAAGGCACAGTATCTGCCTGAAGGACATTATGGTTTTTTTTTAATGTTTATTTACTTTTTAGAAGAGAGAGAGACAGAGTGTGAGCACAGGAGGGGCAGAGAGAGAAGGGGGACAGAATCTGAAGCAGGCTCCAGGCTCTGAGCCATCAGTACAGAGCCCGACGTGGGGCTCGAACTCATAAACCGCAAGATCATGACCTGAGCCAAAGTCAGACACTTAACAGACTGGGCCACCCAGGCACCCCTAGGACATTATGTTTTAATAAAGGGCACCAACCTGAAAAGATACTGTCACTATATGACAGAAATAACTGGATACCATGGACATCAGCACCATAGGGCAGGGAGAGGATTCAGGAAGCCTTCTGAAGAAGATGGCATCGACATTGAGTCTTGAAAGATGAAAAAAATGTTAGCCACATGGACAAGGGGAAGGCACCACTGGCAAGTGAGCATTATTGTTTTTGCCGTGGTGGTGGTGGTTTCAGGCATAGTTATCACAAATGAACGATTCATTAAAAGTTGAGTGCTTGCATACACACTCAACTATAAATAGTACCTCTGGAGACTTGAAACAGGCCTTCGAGTTTTCATATCTAGAAATCTTTAGGAGCTAAATGTTGGTTTTTTAAGTTTGGCAATAAAGACTTACTCTGTGCAACCGTCTTTCCTAGACGTGAGCAAGAAATCAGTGTTTGTCATGTCTTCTAGAACCTACTCCTAGAGAGCTACAAAATTTATGTCTCTATTTCGATTATATAGCCATTCGCAAGGCACTCGTGGGGAAAGCATTCATGCTGCAGGACCGCCCTGTAGCGTAGGGCAGGGTGTACACCGCACAGCTCCAGATGGTGTATCTACGTAGCCTAGGCTTCACAGCCTGCGCGACCATCGTGCAGACAGCCTATTAGGGGACACAAATGACGAAATAGGATCCTCAACTCAGATTTACGTCACAGGAGGAAGAAGCGGACAAATGGCACACAGGACTCTCCTCACTTCATGGGGCTTCAGAGGGGGTACAGCTGATTGAGACTTCTTGGGGGCAGAGAAACAGGTAGTATTTTAATGGAGATGGAGTTGATGGGGGAAAGGAATAAAGAAAGGAGGAGGGAGGGCGGCATGAACGAAGATCGGTGGGAGAAAAGCCCGAACAGGCTGATCGATGAGCAACTGGTCCCTTTAGGGAGAGGATGCATTAAGGAACGCTAGGAGAGGGAGAGTTGGCTGGAAAGTGTCCTGAAGTCCTGGCAGTGGCGTTGGTACCAGGGGATCAAGCAAACGTTGCGAACTGCCGTGGTGTCGCGCTCGTATGATCACACACATTGTATGTGGCCAAGCCCAAAAGGACACCATCTACATTGTGTGCTACATGAATGATGCCCCTACGGTTGTGCAGTGCACAGCCTACACCACCACACACAAAGGCTGTGGCGCGCAGGCCCTATTCAGCTGCTAATGATGTTTAGCTGCTACGCCAATGGCTTCAATGGAAATTTTTTTGGTTAGTTAGCCGCCAATATTTAAGATATCACATAATCAGCTGGGTGTCAGTGTATTACTGTACACAAGTAATGTTTTCCATCTCGGGGTTCAGCCATTTCTCCAAGGAACCCGGGTTCTTTTTATTAGAGAATAGTATTGGAAAACTGAGATCTAGGCACTGGGTGTGCTCACGGATCCTGAGGCGTCATTGCTTCTAGACCCTCTCGGCAGACAGAGCAAGGAAATCGAAGTGCGAATACTAA
This sequence comes from Paguma larvata, assembly GCA_030068075.1. Classification (NCBI taxonomy): domain Eukaryota; kingdom Metazoa; phylum Chordata; class Mammalia; order Carnivora; family Viverridae; genus Paguma; species Paguma larvata. The sequence goes on along the minus strand of CM057830.1, from coordinate 38,240,661 downwards.
GTCTGGTACACGCAAAGACCTATCATCCTCTGTCTATCTCTCTGTAAATGTCTAGGTATATGCATTCAGGCTGATATTTCTGAGTCTACTCCAGCACCTCAGGGTTCATTCTAGCCTCCCCTACTCGCTTATTCGTAAGTTCTTTTTCTGACAGGGAGAAATCGGAGTCCTATCGACCACACGGTTTGTTTACAGTATACTCCCCCTTATCTGTGGTTTTGCTAACTGTGGTTTCTGTTACCCATGGTTAACCATGGCCCGTGAGCAAATGAGCCTCCTTTTTTTTTTTTTTAATGTGTATTTATTTATTTTTGAGAGGGAGAGAGAGAGAGAGAGAGGACAACTGGGGGAGGGGCAGAGGGAGAGGGAGACCCAGAATCCGAAGCAGACTCCAGGCTCTGAGCTGTCAGCACAGAGCCCGATGTGGGGCTCGAACTCACGAGCTGTGAGAGCATGACCTGAGCCGAAGTCGGCCGCTCAACCTACCGAGCCACCCAGGCGCCCCTGTAGATGATCCTCCTTCTGATATTATCATCATAAGGTCAGCGGGAGCCTACCATTACATCGCAGTATATTGTCATAATGGCTCTATTTTTATTATTGGTTATTATTGGTAATCTGCTGTGCCTGATTTACAAAATGAAACATCGTAGCTATGCATAGATAGGAAAAAGCACAGTACCTATAGGGTTTGGTACTATCCGTAGCTTCAGGCGTCCGCTGCGGGGGGAGGGGTTACAACAAATCTCCTGGTACTCATTTGTTTGACACTAGTATACAGGTAGTTTGAGAATTGCGAACTCCCAGTGTGAAATGTATCAACTAGAATGCAGCGTTCATGTTTACAGTCCTTTTCGTATTTAGCCTTAGATTATCCAGACAAAACACTGTTTTCACAAGTTAATCGGAAATGCTCCAATAAATAAATAGATAGATGAATGGGGAGAAGAGACAAGTCTTACTTAGAAAGGAATTTCAAATAACATAGATAGATACTTCCTCCCACAGGAAAGTGGAACTTAATGCCCCTTCTTCCAAGCCGTGCTAGACTTAGTTACTCATCTCCAGATTAGAGGAGAGAAAAGGAAAGAGTAGCTCTACAGTGGAAAGACATGGCAAACCCTACGTCGACCGAACGATGAAGGTTAATGCTATCAGACTTTAGGGATGTTGACAGCACATGCCACCCGATGCGATAGAAAGGCTTCATCTCTGTGGTCTTCTTCCCCAACACTCGTAACACCAGTGTCATCCTGAGAAAAACATCAGACGAACCCGGATTGAGGGACATTCTACAAGATAAAGAGGCCAGTATTCCTCAAGAGTGTCAAGGTCATGGAGAACAAGGAAAGACTGAGAGACGGTTAAGGACTAGGAGAAGCCGGGAGGCATAACAAGAAAATGTAGTATGGTGCCCTGGATTGGAGCCCAGAACAGAACAGAGGATGTTCATGGAAGAACTGGCGATATTCAAATAAAGCCTGCGGTTTAGTTAATAGCAAGTGTACTAAGGTCGGTTTCTTGGTTGACAGGTGTACCCCAGAAGTGAAAGACGTCAAACCATGGGGAAAACCGTTGACAGGTGTACAGGAGCTCTCTCTACTGTCTTTGCGACTATTCTATAAACCTAAAATCATTCCAAAATATGTTTATTTTATTTATTTTTAAATACTTATTTATTTATTTTGAGAGAGAGAGAGAACAAGAGTGAGCGAGCAGAGGAGGGGCGGAGACAGAGGGAGAGAATTGCAAGCAGTCTCCACGCTGTCAGCGCAGAGCCCGGTGTGGGGCTCAGTCCCACAAACTGCGAGATCATGACCTGAGCAGAAATCAAGAGTCAGAGCCCCAGGCGCCTCCAAAATAGGTTTGCTTTTTAAATAAGTTAACTAAGGGGAACCTGGGTGGCTCAGTCGGTTAAGCGTCTGACTTCAGCTCAGGTCATGATCTCATGGTTCATGAGTTTGAGCCCCACATCGGGCTCTGTGCTGACAGCTCAGAGTCTGGAGCCTGCTTTGGAGTCTGTGTCTCCCTCTGTCTCTGTCCCTCCCCTGCGCACGCTCTGTCTCTCTTTCTCTCAAAAATAAATAATAAAACATTCAAAAAATCAAAATGCATTTATGATTCATCCATGTTGTTGCATGAATCAAGTGTGTTCCTTTTATCGCCAGACAGAATTCCATTGTATAGATGTAACATAGTTTTTTGTCATTGTTTGTTTGTTTTTTATAATCATCTGTCGACAGACATGACGGCTGTTTCCAGTTTGGAGTGATTACGAATAAAGTTGCTCTAAACATTAACACACAGGCTTTTTGTGAGTGAATATTATCTATCAGTTCACTAGAAGCAGGGTTCCCGGGTCATATGATAAGTCTATTATGAGTTTATATATATGTATATATATATGTTTATTTATTTAATGTTTATTTTTTATTTTTGAGAGAAAGAAAGAGAGCATGAGCAGGGAAGGGAGAAAGAGAGAGAGGGAGACACAGAATCCGAAGCGGGCTCCAGGCTCCCAGCTGTCAGCACAGAGCCCAATACGGGGCTTGAACCCATGGGCAGCGAGATCATGACCTGAGCCAAAGTCGGACCCTTAACTGACTGAGCCACCCAGGCGTCCCATGAGTTTGCATTCATGCGAAACTACCAAATTATCTTCCAAAGTGGCTAGACCATTTCTGCATTTCTACCAGCAATAGATGAGATTCCTATGAATCTGTACCCTTGACTATATTTGGTATTATGCTTGGGGGCTCCCCAAGACCACCGTTAAGTTGAATAACTCACTATAAGGACCATGAATGCTGTTAAACTTATGGTTATGGTTTATTACGGAGAAAGGAGACACATGAAAACCAGCCAAGGGAAGAGACACACAGGGCAGGGGCTGGGAGAGTTCCGAGTGAGAAGCTGTCAGCTGCCCTCCCCCGGTGGAGTCATAGACAGAGCTAACTCCTCGCAGCAGTGACGTGTCACAATATACACAGCGTATCATCAACAGGGAAAGTCATCTGAGCCTTGGCGTCCCGAGATCTTACTGGGGCTCAGTCACATAGACCCGGCTGGCTGCCTGCGTGGCCGACCCTAGTTCCCACAAGACCCGAAGCCCCCATCATAAACCACATTGTTAGATGATCCGGCGTGGCCCAAGGTTCCCCCTTGTAGAGCAAAGAAGCTTAGCAGGTAGGACTCATAAGGACTTAAATGTTCCCTCTCAAGAGCCATGGACCCAAGCCAGACCTCTCTTTGGGTAAAGGTTAATTCCACCCAAATAAGAACTGAATAGTTTCTAATCCATTACATGAGTTTATATTCAGAAAACTGAAGGGGTGCCTGGGTGGCTCAGTCGGTTAAGCAGCCGACTTCAGTTCAGGTCCTGATCTCATGGTTCATGAGTTCGAGCCCCATGTCGGGCTCTAGCTCTATGCTGACGGCTCAGAGCCTGGAGCCTGCTTCAGAGTCTGTGTCTCCCCCTTTCTCTGCCCTTCCCCTGCTCATGCTCTGTCTCTATGTCTCTCAAAAATAAATAAACGTTAAAAAATATTAAAAAAAAACAAAAGAAAACTGAAGCATTATGTATAAACAAAAACTATAAACTAAAACTTATAGTTTCCTATAAACTATAGAAAACTATAGTTTCTTGTAAACTAAAACTCCATAGTCCTCTGCGCGCGTGTGTGTGTGTTTGTGTGTGTGTGTGTGTGTGTGTAGAAAGAGAGAGGATAGGGGGAGGGATGGGAGAAGGGCAGGAGACATTATAGGATTATAGTAATAGTATATTCAGGAAAATCTCCCAGATTGTTTTCTGTCATTACATATTTGGTTTCCTGCTCCGTTTTGGTTGACAGGCAGTGCGGGATGAAACTACAAAGTCTCTTGTCTATTCTTTCCTCTTTCACGAACTGCTGATATCGGTGTCGTTCAGAATTTAGTCAAGTTGTCGATTCGTTTTTCGCTTCATTTCATCGCATCATTCATTTAGTTCAGGGTTGATAGGACGCAGACACACGGGACAACTTTTTCAAAGGTCATTGTCAGGTTTCAAATACAAGATGAGACACCGACACTCGTCTTTGTCTTGCCTTTCTTCCCAAATCCTAGTGAAACATCCAAATAGACATTTAAAAAAAGATATTGAACCATGAAAGTTTTGGTCCATCAGTGGAGCAGAAATTTTAAGATATTTTTGGAAGATGGAAAGTGGAAAGGTTTCTAGAATGGGAAAATCAAAGGGGGGCAGCTGCCTAGACGGTACCCTCTTCTTACCCAGAGACCCGGAGACATGCCAAACTCTGAGCCCACAAGCTCAGAGAGGAAGGGTGGGTTCATTACTGTAGTAAGGAAGTAGTCTAGGGAAGACATAACTAAACGTACATCCAGTGCCTCCTAGTTCGTACAGCACCCTCCTGCATACAAAATGAGGCCCCTTCAGGGCGCCTGGGGGGCTCAGTCGGTTGAGCGTCTGACTTCGGCTCAGGTCATGATCTCACAGTTCGTGGGTTCCAGCCCCACGTCGGGCTCTGCGCTGACAGCTCAGAGCCTGGAGCCTGCTCGGGATTCTCTGTCTCCCTCTCTCTCTCTCTTTCTCTCTGCTCCTCCCCGGCTCACGCTCTGTCTCTCTCTCTCGAAAATAAATGAACATTAAAAAAAATTGTAAAAATGATGTTCCTTCTAGGCAAGTGAATTACAGACGGCACATCTTCCTCATGGAGTCGCTCACACCAGGGCATGAAGTTTTGAAAAGAGAACGTGACCGAATTTCAGCCCTACTCACTGCCGCGCTCGGATGCCTCTGTTCAGGGCAAAACCTCCACGATCTTAGCTGTTGTTGCTGTTGTTTTTTTCCTGTTTTATCGCACCTGCAAGACAGGTACCCAGGCATTCCTCTGCCCTTCCTACGGAAGGAGGTTCTCCGGGGCTGTGACCCTCCGGAAAGGGTCCCGGTAAGGTGGCACAAACAGCATTCTGTGATTTTATTTCTTTTATTTCTTTTTTTTTCCTTTTTGAAAAAAGTTTATTCATTTACTTATGTATCTATCTATTTTGAGAGAGAGCGAGAGAGAGAGAGAGTGGGGAAGGGGCAGAGACAGAGAGAGACAGGGAGACAGAGAATCCCAAGCAGGCTCCAGGCTCTGAGCTGTCAGCGTAGAGCCTGACGCGGGGCTTGAACCCACAAACCACGAGATCGGGACCTGAGCCAAGACCAAGGGTCGGATGCTCAACTGACTGAGCCACCCAGGCGCCCCTCAGAGGCTGTCAAATCTACTATTCACTTCTGGTTGTCTCCCCAGCGAAGTCGCCCCGTTCTTCCCGGATCCTACCTCTTAAACTCAAACAAAGCCCGGAAATAACACGCACACAAGCATAGGGAGACTCTGAAATGTGGAGAGGGGAAGCGGGACTGCTCAGGGGGCTCAGGGTTGAAGAACAACACGGGAGCGAGTTTCCTCGGCCTTCTCATGGCCTCCCGTATATCCCGGCCAAGGGGCTGCAGAACCCTCGGGGGAACGGCCAACAGGTGCAGACAGAGAAAAAGCTCCAAGGAAAGCCTGTGTCCCCATCCTGCACCTGCTTGTGTGTGTGTGTTGGGGGGATGGGGGAGGCGAGGACATCGCATCATGTGGGACATTTTAGGTAACCAGAACCACTTGGATTTTTACTCTGAGAACCCGGCGGAGGGTGTCGAGCAGGGAATGGCACCATCCGACTGAGATTTAACAGGCTATGGCTGGTGTGTTGGAAACAGACAGAAGCGAGCTGTATTTTCTTTGTGGAACCGCAAGACACCTCAACGGAGTGGCCAGGGTACATTTTCTCGTGTTACCTTTGTGGTCAAGACAGCCGAGACTCAGGTCACCGGCATGGGCAAGGTCACGCAGCTGGCGTGGCCCAGAGCCACGTCTAGCGCCCGGATCTTCAACCTTCCGTGAAAGGGGTCGCTAAATTGACAGAACTTCCAGAAGATTTTTTTTTTAAAGCCCCCGCTAAAATGCTAAGTGTTTGTGAAAATTGCACCAGTCGGGGGTCGTGGGGGAGAGCAGAGAGAGAACGAAAGGGGCGGGGAAGAAGGTTGCTAAACATAGGTCTGCATTGTCCCCGTGCCACCATTACTTGGCAATTCTCTGTTTGTTACTGAGGAAACGGTGCTGCAGTTTCCCGGGGCGTTGGACAGAAACGATGGAATTAAGGACCGGAACTAATGCATGAGAGGGTCAAGGTTTTGAAAAAAAGCAAAACTACATGCGCGGGGCGGTGGGAGAGAAGGAGGATCGGGGCTCGGGGAACAGTGGTAGAGTGAACCCCAAAACACCGAGGAGGCTGTGAAAGAGAGTACTTCCTAAAATCAATTCGGCGAGGGGCAACTAGCAGTCTTTTAAAACTAAAACGGACAGAATAAAATAGAAAATAACAACAGTGTCAAAATCCGCTGCACATGGTAACAGGAGAATTAAATCGTGACACTTGTCTGGTTTTATAAACATAAGTATGCATGTGTTGAGTTATCATGCAAAATGTGTTTAAAATTTTCTTTATCAAAGGGGCGCCCGGGTGGCTCAGTCGGTTAAGCGTCTGACTCTAGATTTCGGCTCAGGTCATGAGCTCACGGTTCTAGGGTTCGAGTCCCGAGTCGGGCTCTGCGGGGACAGCATGGAGCCTGCTTGGGATTCCCTCTCTGCCCTCTGCCCCTTCCCCGCTTGTGTGCATGGATTCTGTCCCTCGAAATAAAGAAATAAACTTAAAAAAAATTAATAACTTTTTAGATGTTTATTTATTTTTGAGAGAGAGAGACAGAGCACCAGCAGGGGAGGGGCAGAGAGAGAGGGAGACACACAATGCGAAGCAGGCTCCAGGCTCTGAGCTGTCAGCACGGAGCCCAATGCGGGCTCAAACCCATGAATCGCAAGATCATAACCTGAGCCGAAGATGGACGTTTAATTGACTGAGTCACCCAGGTGCCCCTAAATTTCCTTTTTTTTAAAAAAACGAAATAATTGTGGATTCGTACCCAGTTGTAAGAAACAAAACGGAGCGATCCGTGTACCTTTGCCTAGTTTCCCCCGCTGATAACATCTTGCAAAACTATAGCACAAATAGGCAAATTCATTGAGACGAAATGGAAAATAGAGGTTACCGGGGGCTGGGGGGAGAAGGGAAATAAGGATTTCTTACTTAACGGTTATATTTACTTGAAGTAAATCCCACAAGGTTATGGTGTATAATTCTTTTTAAAAATTGCTGGGTTGGGTTTGCTAAGACTTTATTGAGGGGCGCTGTGTTAAAGTTCACGAGAGATATTATTCTGTAGTTCCTCTTCTTTTGTACTATTTTTGTTTGTGTTTGGCATCTGGGCCATATTATTACCATCAACGAGTTGCAAAGTGCTCCTGTCTGTGCCGTGTTCTGGAAGAGAGTGTGAAAAATCGGCGTCTCTTTGTTTGGTAGAATTCCCAAGGCAACCATTCAGGAGCTTTTAAATTACAAGTTCATTTTTTTCCCCAGTGCTTATAGAACTATTCAGGTTGCCCGTTCTTTCTTTCTTAGGGTCAAATATGGTGGTTCTCGGATTTGGAGGAGCTGGTCCACTTGTAAGTTTTCAAATTTAGGAGCATACAACTGTTCATAGTATGCTTTTATTATCCTTTTAATGCCTCGAGGATCTGTAGTGATAGCTTGTTTTGTTGCTTATATCGGTGATTCACGTCTTCTCCCTTTTTAATCTTTGTCAGGGTGCCTGGGTAGCTCAGTTGGTTAAGCGTCCCACTTCAGCTCAGGTCACAATCTCAGGGTTCAAGGGTTCAAGCCCCTCGTTGGGCTCTGTGATGACAACTCAGAGCCTGGAGCCTGCTTTGGATTCTGTGTTTCCCTCTCTCTCTGCCCGTCTCCTGTTCGTGCTCTGTCTCTCTCTCTTGAAAATAAATAAACATTAAAAAAAAATCTTTGTCGGTCTCGTTAGAGGTTTATAAGTTTCATTGATTTCTTTTTTTTTTTAATTTTTTTTTAACATTTATTTATTTTTGAGACATAGAGACAGAGCGTGAGCAGAAGGGCAGAGAGAGAGGGAGACACAGAATCCGAAGCAGGCTCTAGGCTCTGAGCTGTCAACACAGAGCCTGAGGGGGGCTTGAACTCACAGACCGCGAGATCATGACCTGAGCGAAGTCGGCCGCTTAACCGACTGAGACACCCAGGCGCCCCTCATTGATTTCTTAAAAACAACTTCTTTTGTGTCATCAAGTTTTCTGTATTGTTCTATTTTTCATTTCATTGATTACTGCTCTTACCTTTATTGTTTCCCTTCTCCTGCTTCCTCGAGGTTTATTTTGCTTTTCCATTTCTAATTTCTTGTTTTTACCCATCCCCGTGTTCTTCTTTCCTTACAAAAGTTCCAAGCCTCCTGTTATCATTTCTTTTCGACTTAGAGACTCTCCTTTAGCCATTCTTGAAGGGTAGGTTTGCTAAATAACATATTCTCTTAGCTTCCTTTGACTAAGAATGTCTTTATCCCTGAATGATATTTTTGCTTGATACAGAATCCACAATTGACTGGTCTTTCTTTCCAGTACTTGAAAGATGTCTATTTCCCCTGGCCTCCCTGGTTTCACGTGAGAAATCTCCTGTGATTCAAATCGGCATTCCGCTGTAAGTAATGCGTTCTCTCTCTCTGGCTATTTTCAAGGGTTTTTGTTTGTTTGTTTGTTTGTTTCGTTGTTGTTTTGGTTTTTTGAGTTTTTTTTTGTTTTTGTTTTTGTTTTTGTTTTTTTGTCTTGTTAGTTTTTAGAACTTTTCAGTTTTGGGTCTCGGCATGGATTTCTTTAGATTCATCCTGTTTGGGGGTCCTCTCAGCTTTTTGAATCTTTTTGAATCCACCAAATTCGGGAAATTTGCAGCCCTTATCTTTTCAAAAACTTTTTCAGTCCCTTTCTTCCTCTCTCTCCGTTTCGATATCCTATGATACAAATGTTAGTTCTTTTGTATTTGTCGCATTGGTCCTTGAGAGTCTCTTCATTTTTTTTCTCTTGATGTTCAGATTGGGAAAAGTCTCTCGATGTGTCTTCGCACTCATGGATTTTTATCTTCTGTCATCTCTCTTTGAGTGTCGTAGTTTTCAGTTTGATAATCTCTACTCGGTTCTCTCATATAACTTCGATTTCTTTCCTGAGATTTTCTGTGTTTTTTCATTTGTTTGGAGAGAATTTGTAATTGCCTGTGGAAACATTTTTATGACGATTGCTTTAAAACCCTTGTCAGATAATCTTGGGGCGCCTGGGTGGCGCAGTCGGTTACACATCTGACTCTGGATTTCGGCTCAGGTCTTGATCTCGTGGGGGGTTTGTGAGTTCGAGCCTCACATCGGGCTCCATGCTGACAGTGCAGAGCCTGCTTTGGATTCTCTCTCCCTCTCTCTCTCTGCCCTCCCTTCTTCACATGCACGCACTCTCTGTCTCTCTCAAAATAAAACAAATTAACTCAAAGAAAATCCTTGTCAGATAATTTCATCATCTAATTCATCTTCATTCTGTTATTATGTTTTCTCATTCATGTTGTTGTTTTCCTGGGTCTCATGATGATGAGCGACATTTTGGATATTTGTAGGCTCTGGATCTTATTCTTTTTTTAAAAAAATTTAATGTTTATTTATTTTTGAGAGAGAGAGAGAGACAGACAGACAGAGCATGAGCAGGGTAGGGGCAGAGAGAGAGAGGGAGACACAGAACTCGAAGCAGGCTCTAGGCTCTGAGTTGTCAGCACAGAGCCCGACTTGGAGCTCAAACTCAGGAATCTGTGAGATCATGACTTGAGCCAAAGTCGGACCCTTAACCCATTGTGCCACCCAGGCACCCAGCCCTGTTTCATCTTGTTGTCACCGGGTCGGGGTGGAGGGGATGCAGCTTCCTACTGGGCCCTGCCGACCCCAGAGGCAGGGGAATAGTGGATAGTGAGGCACTGACGGGACCCTACGGGCGCCATCTTGTTCGGTGTGTTGATGCCGGGTAGGGACGGATACTTAGCTCTCCACTGTTGGGCCTGTTGGGACCTGCTAACACTTGGGATGAGGGGAGCTTAGAGTAGTGTGCGTCAGTACCCCTGCGGGGGAATCCAAGCACCACCTGCTTCTGCCAGTGGGAGGTGGAAGATCTGTGGGGCGGGGGAGGGGTGCGGTTTTTCCGGCGGTTGGTTGAAGTAGTGGTGATAATGCCCAAAACTCTTCTGTTGTTTTGTCATCCTTTTCCTGGTCCTTTGGCGAGGGTTATGAAGCTTTTTTTGGAGCTTGTTTTTCCGTCTGTGCCTGCTGGCAGTTCTGGGTTGGAAGTGCCTGCAGGGCCCTGTCTAGGATATAAGGGAGGCAACAAAGACACCCAGAGAGGTCCCTCGTGCTGTCAAGTCTGTCATCCCTAGGAAGTGTGTTTTCTTCTTTCCACCTTTCAGAGTCCTATGCTTGTTTGTTAGGTCATGTCCCCAGGTTTCTTAGTTGCAAAGGGAAGGGCTTAGGAGAAGGGGGCAGTACCACTTGGCCAGAACCCAAAGTTCCTTGTAGTTTTTTTTAATGTTTATTTATTTATTTTTAGGGAGAGAAAGAGAGAGAGAGAGAGAATGTGTGCATGTGCCTGGGGGAGAGGCAAGAGAGAGAGGGAGAGAGAGAATCCCCAGTAGGCTGGATCTCACCACCGCGGAGCCCGATGCGGGGCTCAGTCTCGAAACCATGAGATCCTGACCTGAGCAGAAATCAAGATTCGGACGCTTAACCCACTGAGCCACCGAGGCGCCCCTCATATTTCTTTTTAACCTGGGAGTAGAGAAAGATGTTCAAACTATGACTCAACATTTAGAGTCCCCAAATAGAAGATTAAGAAATTTCGTTTCCGTTAAAGACACATAATCATAATCGAACGTTAAAAGGACACATCCAGAGAAAATATTTGACATACGTATGAGTGACGAAAGCTTAATCTCCAAGCGAACAGAGAGATCTTAACAATTAAGAAGGAAAAGACTAAAACCTTCATAGAAAGAATTGGCAAGTGGCGGAGTTCACCGAGAAACGCAAATGACGTTTGAAAAGATGCTTACTTTCTCTCGCGGTAATAGAAATGCCAATTAAAACTACACCGTTACCGTTTAACCCAGATCACATTGGCCCAGGTCCCAAAGTTTGACCAGAAACACGCTGTCGATGGGCCTGTGGAGGAAGGAGCATTCTCATAGGTCGGCAGTGGGAGTGTGACAGGGCGCGAGTCCCAAGGAGGGGGATTTGGCAATATCTAACGAAATTACATTTACCCCTTGACCTCACAACCCCGTAACTGGGAATTTACCCTGCAAGCATGCCTGGATAATTAGGAAACAATGACTGCACAAGGTTATTTGTAGTGGCATTCTTAATTAAAATAGAGTCAGCGTACAGCGTTCTATTCATTTCAGGTGGACCACACAGCGATTTGACAATTCCACGCGTTACCCGGTGCTCATCGCAGTGAGTGTGGTCCCCATCTGTCATCGTACATTGTTACGTTGTTACTACGTTCCCTATGCTGTGCTTTTCATTATTTTTAATCGTGAGGCCTGGACCAATCTAGAATGTCCAACGGTAGAGAACCCATTGAGTAAATGAAGGTATAGTTTCTTAATGAAGTATTATACAGTTGTATAAAAAAATGAGAATTTTGCTAAAAAAAGACTGTGCAGAGCATGTAAATGCTATTAAAAATTTTTTTAATGTTTATTTTTGAGAGAGAGAGAGAGAGAGAGAGAGTGAGAGAGCGTGAGCAGGGGAGAGACAGAGAGAGGGAGACACAGAATCCGAAGCAGGCTCCAGGCTCCGAGCCGTCAGCACAGAGCCCAATGCGGGGCTCGAACTCACAGACCACGAGATCATGACCTGAGCCGAAGTCGGACGCTTAACCAGCTGAGCCACCCCGGCGCCCCAGTGGTGTTTTTATCTTTCGTATATGAAAGGGAAGAGATAAGAATATGTATATGGATTTGCTCTTTTTTTTCCCAAAAGATACTGGAAGGGTAACCAAAATGGTTACCTGCAGACAGGCTTACAGAGGGGTTGAGGAGGAGACAAGAGGAATTGCAGAGAACTTTCTCTGAGTATGCCTTTTTACGTAGATTCACTTCTGAAACACATAAATGTTTGACATCCAGGAAGTACAATGAAATGAAAAAGAAGACAAAGCAAAGCCTAAAATTGGAAACAAACAGAGAACTTAATGGCACCTCAAAGGTGACAGCATCACCCAGAGACAAGAATTATTTCAAATAACTTATTAACATAGTACTTAGGCTGTATTGAAGTCAAAAGGAAGTGAAAAGAAATCTTAAACGTTACTTGGTGGTTTTATTGTTAGTAGCAACCTTGGCATTGCAAATGTGAAACTTCTGTAGGTGTATGTATGTATTCTAGAGAGAGCGAATAAGTAATTTTGTTAATTATACTTGGAACCGACAGTTTCAGTGTAATAGAGATGATAAAGTAAATGTTTGGGAAATCTCATAATGGTAAATTTGAGTGAAAACTATCAACACAAGCTCCTGATGAATATATGTGTGTATCTATATCACATATATCAATACGATCTTATGAGTAAAATATAATATCTTAAAGTAATAATATATCATAAATATAAATACATATTACATATATATCTGTTTTTTTCCCAAGACCAGCGACATAATTTTTGACCCAGTGCAGAATGAACACGTGAGGCTTCTTGGTCTCAAAGCAGGAATAAAGTGCCACGGACGAAACTAAACTATGGAGTTCTTTCCTTTCTTCCACGGTCTCTTACTCACTCCACTTGTCATGGTGTTTTCATCTGCCATCGGATGTCGTTCTAAGGAAAGAAAGCTTAGGGTCTTAAGTCATCAGCAGGAACCTTCCCCTTCGGCTCTATATTGCGCAATGTCGGCTTTGAAAGCGAACGTGGGAGCGTTTAATTCCCACGCGGCGCACCGGCAATCTCACCATTTTCACTCTGGGACGCGTCCCGGGGACTGCCCTGAGCCGGCCGGAGGAGACTAACACAAACCAGACTCTGGAAGCGAGGAGGAAGCAGAGAGGCTCTGCCCGGGATCCTCGTGGCGGGCGGAGGTGCTCAGGGGCCCTGCACGTGGGACACGTGGGCCCCCCCCACCAGCCCGACGGTTGCCGGGTCCCTCCTCCTGCCCGCACCTAGACCAAGGCTTCTCCTCTTCCCACGGGCCTGCTGCCCCGACCCATTGGCTGTTGTATACTGCAACCTCTGCTCTAGGATGCGCCCGTGACCGGGGTCGGGGGTGGCCTCGTCACCTGCCGGATGCGACGTGGCGTGTCCAGCGTGGGCTGCGGATGCCGCCACCACGCCTCGTCTCGAGGTGTTGTGGGGTGAACATACTCAACCCTGACGGTTCCTGTGCTCACCCCGAGGCTGTCGCTGGGGACAAAGGGCAACGATGGTTGCCGGGAAGGGGTGGAGATGGGGAGGCTGGGCAGGGCCCAAGGCACCAGAGTATCAGGGAGCCATGCATGAGCTTAGGCCCCAAGTCCCTGGTGCACGCTCCATTATCCCACGGGACTCTACTTACCAACCACAAATGTAAAGAGAACAAAGGATTCTGGGGCACCCGGGGTGGCTCTGTCTGTCGAGCATCTGACTTCGGCTCAGGTCAGGATCTCGCGGTTTGTGGGTTCGAGCCCCCCATCAGGCCCTGTGCTGACAGCTCGGGGCCTGGAGCCTGTTTTGGCTTCTGTGTCTCCCTCTCTGTCTCTGCCCCTTTCCTGCTCACGCTCTGTCTGTCTCTCAAAAATAAACAGTAAAAAATTTGTAAAGAATTTCAAGACCGTGATTCCAGAGCATGAAACCCCAAACGAGAGGCCCTTCTGAGCGTGAGTGCCTGCGTGACTGTACGAGCGGCTCACCCAGGGAGCCGGCTGCTCTATTTCGCAGCGCTGTTCACTGCTATGGCCTAGAAGCAAGGATGTACCAGGAGCAATAAACTTATGTTGAAACCAAGTCGTGATTTCTAAGTGCCATTCCCTAATAAAAGGAGACCATGCTTCTTGGAGAAACGGTTTATTCCTGGCTTGGTCCAGTCAAAGTATAAGGTGAGGCTGGGGCTTTTTTTTTTTTTTTTTTAATGTTTATTTATTTTTGAGAGAGAGAGAGACAGAGTGCGAGCAGGGGAGGGGCAGAGAGAGAGGAAGACACAGAATCCGAAGCAGGCTCCAGGCTCTGTGTTGCCGGCACAGAGCCTGGCGCGGGGCTCAAACACTCGAACCGTGAGATCATGACTTGAGCCGAAGTGGGACGCTTAACCGACTGAGCCTCAGTTTCTTGCTATGTCAGAAATCAAGAAAGCACTGAAAGACCAATGGGGTTGTGTCAAAAGGACACTGGAGCCAGCCCCAAGGGACTGTTCCTGGCCACATTTGGGACAGCTGAGCCTAAAGAAGAATAATGACTGTACTTGCTTTTAATGATTGACTGAATTAAATCAGAGCCCATAATGATACTCAAATGAGAGAAAAAAGTCATTAGTGATTGGTGATGACTTATTACACCAATACTTTGTTCTGAAAGTTGGTAACTACAGGAAAGAGTTAAGCATTTATCCTGACTTTGTAGGAAAGACTTTAGGTCATCTTGATTTGCTTCTTTTTTTTTTTTAAATCGTTTTATTTCTTTTTAAGAGAGAGAGAATGCAAGTGAGGAAGGGGCGGGGGGGGGGGGCAGAGGAGCCGAAGTGGGCTCTGTGATGATACCAGCGAGCCTCGTGTGGGACTTGACCTCATGATTCGTGAGATCATGACCTGAGCCAAAGTCAGGTGCTCAACTGACTGAGCCACCCAGGACGCCCCTATTTGATACTTTAAAAATTTTTTTTTAATGTTTTACTTATTTTTGAGAGAAGCAGTATGAGTTGGGGAAGTGCAGGGAGAGATAGAGACACAGAATCCGAAGCAGGATCCAGGCCCTGAGCTGTCAGCACAGAGCCCGACCTGGGGCTTGAACTCACAGACCGTGAGATCATGACCTGAGCCGAAGTTGGAGGCTCAACCGACTGAGCCACCCAGGCACCCCTATTTGATCCTTTATAGGTGAACGCCAGCTACCAATTGCAAATGAATGTTTACAATAGCATCCTTTTGCCATCTTCCAAGAATATAATCCACTCAGGCAAGGGTCATCAACAAACGCTAAAACACCTGGACGACAGACTGACAGAAGCAGCATACCTGCGAGATGCCTAAGTGTCGCCGCCTCAATTTACTTTCTCATTGCAAAGCGAGAAACTCAGCTTGGTTGTCATGACCTTGACCCGGTGACCACGCGTAACATCACTTTCAGTGAGAGGGCCTGACGCCGGGTGATGCCATATGAAGCCCACAACATCCCCTGCGTTGTATTCTTGCCAATAAAGTTCAACCCGCCTCTAATCTCTAGATCCAACAGCCGGTGAGGGTGTATACGTTCGCCGGGGGCCGCATAACAAAAAGCCACGTACTGAGGGGTTGCAACAACAGAAATGTATCGTCTCACGGTTTTGGAGGCCAGAAGGCCAAGATCAAAGGGCCGGTAGGGTTGATTCCTTCTGGGGGCTGCGAGGGAGAATCTGCTCCAGACCTGTCTCCGAGCTTCTGGTGGCTCGCTGGCACTCCTTCATGCTCCTGCCTTCCTGCTCATAAGGCATTCTCCCTGTGTTCGTGTGTATCCTCGCATTTCCCCTTCTATGAGGACACCAGTTACTTCGATTAGGGACCCGCCTTCCTCCAGTATAACCTCATCTTTTTTTTTTAATTTTCAATGTTTCTAATTTATTTCTGAGAGAGACAGAGAGAGAGCCAGCAGGGGAGGAGTAGAGAGAGGGAGACGCAGAATTCGAAGCAGGCTCCAGGCTCCGAGCTGTCAGCACAGAGCCCGGTGCGGGGCTCAAACCCACGAACTGTGAGGTCATGTCCTGAGCCGAAGTTGGATGCTCAACCGACTGAACCACCCAGCGCTCCCAGCATAACCTCATCTTAATTCATTACACTCGCCCCTTGAACGATACAGGTTTGAACTGTGTGGGTCCACTTATACGAGGATTGCTTTTTATCATATACAATACAGTACTGTAAATGCATTTTCCATTACATATGATTTTATTTTTTTTTAAATATTTATTTTTGAGAGAGAGAGAGAGAGAGAGAGAGAGAGAGAGGGAGAGCACAAGCAGGGGAGGAGCAGAGAGAGAGGGGACAGACGACCTGAAGCAGGCTCTGCACTGACAGCAGCGAGCCCGATGCAGGGCTCGAACTCATGAACCCTGAGATCATGACCTGAGCCGGAAGTCAGATGCTTAACCGACTGAGCCACCCTGGCGCCCCGATAAATAAACATTTTTAAAAAGTCAATACCATTTATAAACGAGAAGCAGGGGGACTATTTTTAAAAAGACTAAAGAAATCAAAGGTGTGAGCCCCGATTGGATCCTGGTTGAAAAAGAAGCTGTATTAAGACATCATGATAGAAATTGGGGAGGGGGATTTGAATATGGACTGGGTATTGTGAGCGTGAAGTGATATTAGGGAATTCACGTTAATATTCTTAGGGGGTGCCAGTACTGTGATAAGTATAAGAGAATGAACTTCTATCAGGATATGCGGGCTGAAGCATTTCAGGTGAAGTGTCACGAAATCTCTACTTTACTTTTAAATAGCTCTGCAAAAAAAAGAGAGAAAGAAATAAAGAAAAAAAAAGAAAAAAAGAAAGAAAAGAAAAAGGAAAAAAATACATACACGAAGCAAACCTGCATATCTCGTCGTGTATATAGAAAAAGCAAATATACTAAAAAGGTAACATCTTAATCAATTTTCCGTATGTTTTAAGGTTCTCGTGATAAAAAGTTCGCAGGCAATGACAAAGGGGGTTTATCTGGGGTCCGTTTGATTTTTAAACGGAAGATCCTGCCCACCTTTCTATTGAAAACGGAGCGTGAAAAAAAAAAAAAAGCTTCCAACAGGCGTATCGGGCTGGCTTCCAGGGGATTCTCCCTCGAAGTCTTTATTACTGTGAGCCGGGGGCTGGCCCACAGGCTGTCAATCAAGAATGATTTGAAGGCCCCCCGAAAAGACCTGCCGACCTCTAAATATCTCCCCCACTGGCTTCCCATGTGGCCCGAAATCCCTGCAACCTGGGTCAGTCCTTAGGAATCGAGTCTTTTTCTCACTATGCCTGGGGCTCCCTTTTAAAATGCAAAGCCTGGGGCGGGGGAGGGGGGGGGGCTGTGCCAGGGCCTGTTAACTGGGGACGATTGTCCGAGGAGCCAGCACCCGCCCACGGGCCCTCGATTCTAATGGCTCCCTCCCAGCCCCTTGCCACTACTGCGATGGGACAATGCGTGCTCCAGGAAACTGACATTGGACAATGCGGGCTCTAAGAAACTTCTTAGGTGAAGATCCCGTTTCAAGAAAGCTGCTTTTCCGTGAATAAAATGGGGCGCGGGAGGTCATTGCTGTTTTCACTTTGTAAACTGGGTGGCATCTGAAAGCTGCTTAGAACACTTCAAAGAGGCCTCCTAAACTCTGCAAGCCTCCCACCCCTTCCCTTTGTAACCGAATTCTTACTGACCCCAAAGCTTTTCAGCGAATGAAGAGTTTCCAAGGGGTCTAAAAAAATACCTGAGACAATTAGGGAAATGAAAACCGGGGGGTCAAGATGAATTGACCCTTGGCGGTGGATTTACATAAATAGGTCCTAACCTCTGGCTGCGAATAAAAGCTAAGTACCCCATTAGGGTCAGGACCACAGTTCAAGGGCATTTGCGGGGCCAAGCCGGGCTTCTCTGCTATGTCAGGAATTTCAGGAATGCCGCAGAGCATTGTGTGTTGGCAGAGCGCTGGGGGTTACGCAGGGCTCACAGCAACCCAGGCCTGCCCACTGGGTGAAACCGTAGCTCGGCCTGTCGGGAGAGCGTGGGAAACCTGCTCGCAGAGAGAGAGAGAGAGAGAGAGAGAGAGAGAGAAGCCAGAAGGAATGCCTTCAAAACTGGGGAGGCTGCCGTCTCCTGAAAAGTGACCCAATTCGCGTTGTAGATGCTGGCGTTAATCTACCCGGGAAGTGGCCGAAAGGGAACGTCCCCCCCTTCCCCCCCTCCCGCCACCCCCAAAGAGCCAATTTGCTCCCTCCGTGGGGCACAGCTCTGTGGGACGCCTGCCCCTTCCCTGTGGACCTAGTGACCCAGGACTGGCCTTCCTCCAGCCGGAAGGTCTCCGCCGTTTCCTCCCCGCTGCCACCCAAGAGAGGAGGCGGACAAGGAGGTCGCAAGAGAATTTTTAGGGAAAAGGTAAAATTAGGAGCCACATAACGCTACGCAAATTAACGTGGGTTGAAGATTATGTTTTCCTCCCAATAGCTGAGGGAACGAGGCACACTTTATAACTGATTTTAAAAAGAAGCAGCCCCCGGGGGGCGCCCGGGGGGCTGGGTCAGTTAAGGGTAGGACTTGGGCTCAGGTCATGCACGATCTCACCTTCGCGAGTTCGAGCCCCAAGTGGGGCTCTCTTCTGTCAGCACAGAGCCTGCTTCAGATCCTCTGTCTCCACCCTCTCTGCCCCTCCCCTGCTCATTCCCTCGCTCTTTCTCTCTCTCTCTCTAAACATAAATAAACGCTATAGGCAATCAGGAGTTGTCCATTGAAGTGTGAATTTTCCCAACAGGGACAAGACATTTTGCTTTTTAGTTTTTTGTTGTTGTTGTTGTTTTTCTGTTTTAGTAGTAATCTCTACGCCCAACATGGGGTTCGAACTCACAACCCCCAGGTGAAGAGTCGCGGGTCCTTCCAATTGAGCCAGCCAGGAATCTCTCCCCACCCCCCTTCCCCCCGCCAGCTTTTCTAAAAGGTTTTATTTTTTAAATAATCTCTACACCCAACATGGGGCTTGAGCCTACAACCCTGAGATCAAGAGTCACATGCCCTGAAATTTCGCTATTTCAATATTGCCTGACAGAAGGGTCCCTTCCGGTCTGCTTACCTCCCACCCCTCCCCCACCCCTCCCTCGCCCAAACGGCTCCCTACTTTTTATTTATTTATTTATTTTTATGTCCCTACTTTTTAAATCCAAGAGTGAGGGGGGCTGGGGACTCTGGCCAAACTTCATTTTCAACCTCCACAATTTTCTACCCTACCCTGTCGCGGAAAAAAATGCATACGATCGTGGTCGGGTTGTTCCCGCTAGGAGGCCGAGCCAGGACTTGGGACAGAGAATCTTATTGGCTCTGCAGCTGTTTTGACCAGTAAGGGGCCTTGATCTTGATGGCCAGCCTGGGCGTATTTTGCTGTGAATCTCCAAAGTGACCCATTTCATCATGGGGACAAAGAGCAAGGATGCCCTGAAGTTTACCGCACGGAGCGTATGCCTTTCTTTCCTATTGCATCAGAGAGTTCGGGTGAGCTTTCTCAAAGTGCGAACTCCGACTTGATAATCAGAAGTAACAGATGAAATTTGGGCCCTTCAGATGGAGCTCTTTCCCCTAGACCCGCGTCTCGGTGAAGAGGCGAAGCTTCCAAGCAAAATCATGCCGGAGAATGACTTCTCATTCCTGGATTTAATTTCTTAATTTTCCATCTCGTTGCCTAAGACAGCGCCTCCAAAAAGCATCAGCTTTTGAATTCGCGACATCTTGTCCCAGGCTCATTGATTGAAAGACCAACAAGTCAGAGCACCAAACCCGTTCGCCTAGGCTTTTGCTATCACCACCGCCGCCCCCCACTCCATTCCGCGCCCGAGCAGTGCTCAGGGGGCAACTGCCTGAATTTTATTCTATGATCGAATGAACAAAGCCGAGGCTGGTGATGTTGAGAAAGCACGAGAGGAAAAAAAAAAAAAGAGAGAGAGAGAGATGTCACGGTGATAGCACGCTTCTGAACAGTTCCATCCAAAAGCAGATAGGTGACCTACTTACAGTTCTGTAAAGAACGGGGCGGATTTTCTCATGGAAAGACTGCCCTCAGAAGCGCGGGCGAGACCCTGGTATGTGGAAAGGCATGTCTGCGGGACTCTCTTGGCTTTGGCGTGCAGGTATGCGAGTGTGGGTCAGCAGACATTCCTTTCTGACCCATTACCCGTTTTGCCCCCGCGCCCCCCCCCCCCGAGTCCTCGAGGTACTTTTTTCCCAGCTTTCCCGGGGCTGGGACAGAGATCGATGGTATCTTCGTGTTTTCTGAAGACGAGCTGACTGCGCCCCTTTGCACTTCCCTTCGGTGGCTGGTTGGTGAGGCTTGCTGCCGAGCTCCATCAAATCAGCACTGCAGAGCTGTCTCTGGGCTAGAGCTCTTATCTGTCACAGGCTCTGGTGTATCTAGACTTTTCTGGCAGTCTGGCAGTCAATACAGATTTATCAACCAGATGGACAGTGAGACACACGGTAATGTAGGGGAAGAAAAACTTTCACTCTACCCTCTTAGGTTCTGTACCTAGGGCCTGTGAATTAAATTGACAGACAGTAGATTAAGAGGAGAAATTGGGATTAATATCTTTTATGTTCATGGGGCGCCTGGGGGGCTCAGTCGGTGAGGCATCCAACTTCAGCTCGGGTCATGATCTCAGTTTGTGAGTTCGAGCCCCGCATCGGGCTCTGTGCTGACAACTCCGAGCCTGGGGCCTGCTTCGGATTCTGGGTCTCCCTCTCTCTCTGCCCCTCCCCCGCTCACACTCTGTCTGTCTCAAAAATAAAATAAAAACATTAAAAAATATTGTTTGTACATTCACGGGAACTTCACAGGAAAGAAGTGAAAACCCAAAAAGTAATTAGGTTTGAGTGCTTATGTATCATTTTGACAAAGGGTGATACATTGTGGAGAGGTGACTAGATAAAGGTTTGGACTCAGGGGCAAGAAAGGTCGGAAGGCGACTGGGAACTATATGGGAGAAATTAATGGTAGATCAGGGTTATTTAATAAGGTTCGTTTATGCAGACGCATTGGTGCCTTCTCTGTCTCCAGCGATAAGTGTTGTTTCCCTCTTCCTAGTACGGGACGGGGGGCGGGGGGCTCCTTCACAAGGGAAATTTATGCCTTGCTTCTAGGCAAAGAACTTTCTGTGTTTGATTTTTCTCAGTTGCCTTTGGTTCAAAAGAATCCTTATGCCAAAGTGGCACAATTTGGGGTATCGTGTCCTTTTTTTTTTTTTTAAGTTTATTTATTTACTTTGAGAGAGAGAGAGAGCGAGAGCGAGAGCGAGAGAGAGAACACAAGCAGGGGAGGGGCACAGAGAAGGAGAGACAGAGTCCAGAGCAGGCTCCAAACGTCAGTGTAGAGCCCGATGCGGGGCTCGAACCCACAAACCGTGAGATCATGACCTGAGCCGAGACCAAGAGTCAGACACTTCACCGATGGCGTCCCCCCCGGCAGCCCTGGGGTGTCGTGTTCTGATCCCTTTCAGTGAGAGGGCATCAAAATGGTTTATGGGGCTTTAAAACACCTGTACCACTAGAATAAGGAGGTAGATGTGTAGCATGGCCTAGAGGTCCAGACACCATGACAGCTGAACCCAACTTCCCCCATCCGCGTCGAGGGTTCGGGGGGAGGGGGATGTGGACCAGAAGCAGGGATGGGAGCCAAGGCTGAAAAGAAGTTCCAAGAAGGGCCCGAGAAAGAGGGTCTTCGATCAAGTGTTATCCACGCTTGGGTCACAGTTGCCCCGACTTCCCCAAAGCCGGGTCTGGGAAGTGGGGTGAAGAAACAGTCGATGTTTAGCATCTTACGTCCTGAAAAGAGGCTGAGGGAGAGGAAAAGATGGAGAAAGGAGGAATGCTCTACGAACCTGGCCCGGTGCCTCCAAGTTCCCGGAAGCTTCTTGTTGGCTCCTGGGTCCGATCGTTCTGTACCCACTGCAAAGCCAAGATGAAATCTATTGCCTTGTAGCTACAGGCATGATCACCAGCGAAGGGGATCGGAGTACGCCACCCCGCAACATGCCGCTTGGGCGTAAAAATTATTTTGAGCCGAAGGCAATCGGAAAGCGGTCGCCAGAGCTCCCCCTTTCTGCCTGAGAGCAGAGCATGAATTCCCCTTTGTAAAAGCGACATACGTTTCTGTTTGTGAAGATGTCGCCCTCTCCCATGCTAGGAAGAGGGCGAGACTCTTATCAGAGGAGAACGCCTTGAGTCTGCGTAGCAAAGCGTACTACACAATCCTTGCCTACTGTCCATTTCCTGGTCGCCTTCTCACGGTTCACCGCCCCTAGGGACCCACACCACTGCTGCACAATTTATTGCCCTTTGTTAAAAGATCTTACTGCCTCGGGGTTTCATGTCTTTTCTGTGAAGCCCCTGTGCACACAAAAATATGAACATCCACAAAGAAACATATGTCTTTCTCCTGTTAGTCTGTCATTGGCCGGTTTAATTCACAGGAGTCAGGAACCGAACTTAAGAGGATAGGGGAAGTGTCTCCTCCCCTCATTTCGCCTGACTTTGTTTGACTGCTCAGGAACAGAGTAATAAGACCCTTTGGAGTGCTGCTCTACTGAGTCACTGCAGTCCAGGAAAATTCCCTATTATTCTGGAAAATTCCATTTTCCTTTCTTCGACATGGGGCTGCTTAGACAGAGTGACCATAGATCACACACTATAAAGTCATGGTCAGTTAAGGGAAATCACTCCTCCGCTCTGTGTCTTTGGGGCTAATCGCAGAGGCCCAGGGACAGGTGAGCCATCAGACTGAGGCACTAGGCTAGTTTCCCAGTGAAACCGAGCAGAGGAAAGCAAAGAGAGGAACCATCAGGGGGATCACAGTTATCGTTTGAATTTTTTAAAATGTTTTTTAATGTTTTATTTATTTTTGAGAGAGAGAGAGAGACAGATAGACAGAGTGTGACCAGGGGAGGAGGCAGAAAGAGAGGGAGACACAGAATCTGAACCAGGTTCCAGGCCCGGAGCCATCAGCACAGAGCCTGACGAGCCATCAGTACAGAGCCTGACACGGGGCTCGAACTCATGAACCATAAGATCACGACCTGAGCTGAAGTCGGATGCTCAACCGACTGGGCCACCCGAGCGCCCCTATTGTTGGAATCGTGTGTTTGCAGTTTCATTCTATGAGTCAAAAAAAGGGAAACGCACACGGATTCTGTATGACACACGCTAACACCCCGGCTTTGCTATCAACAGCGTTTTGCTCTCTCTGTGACCAGTGGCCTCTTTGTAAAAGTGTGGATTTTGAGTTTTGTCACGCCTGACATATAAGTCATAAAGAAGAGTTTTTCACAGACCAAAGAGATACGAGAAAACCAGCAAAACCCTTTATGTGGAACATTCCTGAAGGGTGTATGTTTGTCAGAGTGCCCAGTTTACTCTACCACTAACTTCATTTCTGTGGTTTTCTTAAGAAAAGATTTGCGAAAATAGCCAGTTATAAACACAACCTATCTGCCGTGAGTTATCCATGCCGTCTATGTTGATTCGCCCTGAATATTTCTACAGCCAGGATGTTTGAGAGCTTGGAAAACATCTCCTCTGACAAAAATAGTTTTTCGCGAGCCCTTTCCGCGTTGACTTGCGGAACCTGATTCTCAAACCTGATATGAATTTAATGCATTCCCTTTTCCCACAAAATGCCTTTGATGCTAACTGTTTTGCTAGTATTCTCCAAAGAGACATTGTATTCTCCTAACTCCGGGTCCTAGATCCCCCAGCAAGAGGGTAAACCACAGAGTAGCAGAGACGAGAGAGAACGCCTCTCCGTTCTGTGGATACTAGTTTGTGTTGGGGAAATAGTAGCATTCACAGTTTGGCCTTCTGGATTTAATTTATAACGACTTCAATTGGTGTCTTTAAAAAAAAAAAAAAAAAACCTCAAAAAAGCAGAATGGCAAGCCCCAAATGCCTGATTTTCTACTCCTTTGTCCCAAGAGGTTACCCAAGGCTCAGTGTACATACACTGTTACCAAAATACCACCTCCTATTTCTTTTTTTGAGAGACTAGGATGAGTTTGTAATGTTTGACAGGTCCGGTTCGGAGCTCGATGTTGCTGTTTTTGGTAGACAGAGACGGTTGCTCCGGGTACCTAAGTCAGTACAGAAGCAGAAACCAACAAAAAAGCCAAGATTCGACTATCTCGGGGGAACCCGCTGGATTCCGACCACCTGGCCGCCGCATCTCCCCACTGCCCAGTCTCCGGTGATCATGAAGGTGATTTTGAAGCTCGGAGCTCCCGGCGGTACCGCAGAGTCCGTTTTCCCTGTGGGTGCCTCGGATCGGAAGCTAGGGAACCGTGCCGTCGGATGGAGAAGGCCGCGAGTCGCCGGAATGGTGCTCGGAACACAGTTTGTGTTGTTATGCGTTTCCTGTGTGCCCTTTGAAACCTCTGAACCCAGCTCTTCAAAGCGAGACTAACTTATTCTGTCCTTCCGCTGAACAAATATATTTGCTGCTTATCATCTGTTTTTTTTTTTTCCGCCGCCCCCACCCTGATTGACTTAGCTAACATCGATTTATCAGAGCAAAAGCATTGCCCTGCCTGAGTCATAAGTTACATTTTTACCTGACATTATCTGGGCCTTTAGAAATGAAATGTGTCTTTCTGTTTGCTTCATTCATCGTTGCTTGTCCCTAGTCCCGCTGTCTCCCCCCCTCCCGCCCCCGCCCAGCATCTCTCGCTCATAGTCGTTTATGAGACACTTACGTTTTCTCATGAGCCGATGGGTAATTTTTCGAGTTGAACCCTATTAACATCGCTTACAAATGCCTGGTTTTCAGAAGTGCTTCTTTGCAAAACTTTGTTTTTCAGGTCAGAGAGTTTATTTATTTTGAAGCGTGCAGTTCAGTAGTGTTAACTATAGCCAGATGTCTCCCGTCTTGCACGAGCTAAAGGGTGGCACGGTTGTAACCCCCTTATCCAGTACTGTATTTACAATGAATCCTTTGTAGCACTAGATCAAAGAACAGCCTTTATTGACCTATATCCGTATTCGACCGTCCAGCAAATTAGCACAAACACACGCCCAGAGACCAGCTTCGGTTTCCTCTTGCCACACCAGCTCTCAAGAGAGAAATAAATAGCCTCCCTGGGTTTCACTTGGCTGATTTATTTATTAAATTTTTTTTAATGTTTATTTATGTTTCAGAGAAAGAGAGAGACAGAGATGGGGGAGGGGCAGGGAGAGCGGGAGCCACAGAATCCGAAGGAGGCTCTGAGCCGTCAGCACAGAGCCCGACGCCGGGTTCGAACCCATGAACCTTGAGATCATGACCTGAGCCAAGGTTGGATGCTTAACCGACTGAGCTGCCCAGGCGCCCCCCGATTTAGGTTTTAGTAGGTAGCCGCGGAATCATTTCACCTGGGGGTATCCCCATAACAGGATAGCGTTCAGGCAGAGAAATAGCTTTAAGAGAACAAGAGGAACGGCAGCACCCCAAAAAGATGGCGACAGGAAGTGAATAAAATCCCGCAAGGCCAATATTTCCAGAGAAACTATTTTGAGTTAATACCAAGAACGCAAGGAGACATGATCCATGACGTCGAGATGTTTATTCTCCGGTTACGGAACGAAGGTGTCAGAGTCCATCCCGAGAACCAAGACGTCTACCTGATCTTCCTCACTCGATGTTTGCGTGTAGAGAGACACGCTTCCTTTTACCCCCAAATGTAGAGTCTGTGTAATTAAGTACCAGGGCAGAGCAGCCGGTCGAAAAAGTCATTGTTTGAAGTCACAGGACCTACTTAGGTGTGACAAACAGCCCTTGGTGGTGGGGGATTTGGAATCAACTTCTGCTGAGTGCTGGTGTGGGGCCGGTGTGGCCCATAAGAGTCTCGGTGGGAGAACAGGGAAAGGCCTGGGCTCTGGAGAGAAAGTGATACAACCTTGATCATGTATTTCAAGTTTCCGTGGCCAACCTCTAAGCCTTCCTCCTCTTACCTGCCTTGTGAGGCTGGAGGGCAAAGCTGGAACTCGAAAGCTATGACCCTGCTCCCCATGTTGCTTGATCGTCAAGATAAATAAAAGAAAAACATTCTCTTTCCTTTCTTCCTCCCTCCCTCCCTCCCTCTCTCCCTTCCTTTCTTCCTCCCTTCCCTCCTCCCTCCTTCCCTCTATTTCTCCTTCCCTCCCTCCCTCCCTTCTTTCCTTCCTTCCTCCCTTCCTCCCTTCCTTCCTTCCTTCCTTCCTTCCTTCCTTCCTTCCTTCCTTCCTTCCTTCCTTCCTTCCTTCCTTCCTTCCTTCCTTCCTTCCTAGAGATGGCTCTGAGTGTGGGATGAGCTGTCGGAAAGATGGGAATCAAGAAATCCCCGACACAAAGCTGGCGTGTATTCTGTGGAGAACAGCTCTGCCTCTCGGATCCCATCTATCGGCCATTAACTTAAGCCAAGTTGATCGTCTAACAAGTGATAATACGTATAAAAACATTTATAATCTTGGGGCACCTGGGTGGCTCAGTCGGTTAAGTGCCCGACTTCAGGGCGGGTCATGATCTCACAGGACACGAGTTTGAGCCCTGAGTCGGGCTCTGGGCTGACAGCTCAGAGCCTGGAGCCTGCTTCGGATTCTGGGTCTCCCTCTCTCTCTCTCTGCCCCTCCCTGGCTTGTGCGCATGCTCTCTCTCTCTCTCTCTCAAAATTAAAAATAAAACATTTAAAAAATTATAACCTCTAAAGTGCCAAGCAAATATACTTTATTATTATTAACCAATTACTTATGACTCATCTCACGAAGGACCCCCAACGACACCCGTGATGGTGACTGTTTCCGGCCCCATTCTGGCGTTCCAGCAACTGAATTGTTCTGTTTTCCCTTGCGTGGTCTCCAGTTCCGGGAGGCTTTGAGATCCTTTCGGTTCAATGATTTCTAGTCAGCCCCACAGACGTGGAGCGCCTGTCACGCTCAGGCACTCAGACGGGCTCAGGGGACACAGGCATCAAGCAAACCTGAGTTCTACCTTCTCGATGCTCAGTCTAGTGGCAAGTTGCTTCCGTAAGGCTTCCCCCAGCTTTCTCTCATTTTCCCCCTGGTGCCTTCTGGTCCTAGGTTTCTCTGTCCTCTCCACAGTTGAGGTCCCAGCAAGGCTTGTTGGAGACCTTTCAGGGGTGTCTGCGATTCCTCTTTGCTCTCAGAGATTCCTGGATTTACGCCGATGAAGGCACAGTTCATTGCATCTAAGCCCGTATGCCAAGTGCTGTGTGCTTAACCCTATCTAATTCTCACCAGTTAAGTGCAGATGAAGAAATTAAAGCTAAATAAACCAAACATCTCGTCCAAGGTCACGTCAGCGGTAGCAGGAGAGTCCTGGCCCGAACTAGGGGCAGTCTGATTCCAGAATCTTTGTACTATTCTTTTTTTTTTTAATGTTTATTTATTTATTTTTGAGAGAGAGAGAGAGAGAGAGAGGGCATACGTGCTTCTGAAAGCAAGTGGGAGGAGGGGCAGAGAGAATCCCAAGCAGGCTCTGCACGGTCAGCACGGAGCCCGACGCGGGGCTGGATCCCACGAACCTTGAGATGGTGACCTGAGCCGCAATCAAGAGTCGAACGCTTAACCGGCTGAGTCACCCCGGCGCCCCCTCTTTGTACTTCCCTAAGAGTTAGGTGAAACTTGATACCCATGATCTCTAACCGTCAAATGTGAGGCATTTAAGCAAACACTGTGACCAGAAGTATTCAAAGATCCATTTCCATATATTCCTGATTCATGCCGCTGAGTCTTAAGGTTATTTTATGACGGGCTATAGCCACTCAAATCTTAATACATTTATGACGAGGAGGCAAAAATACACAAGTAACTTCTAAAAGACCCAGGACCTAACCAGCCTCGCCAGCCAGGCGTACCAGGCCTCTAGCCTAATTGGCAGGTGCATTTTCCAGGAGGTCCGCCAACCTGTTGACGACAGAAAGCTCTGGGGAGAGCCCACGGGGGATTTGAGCCTGGGGCAGGGCCCTGGAATCTGAGGGGAAGCTCTGTGGACACACGGCCTCACTGTCTGTGTGAAGAGGCTTGGCTCTGTGTTTTGTTTCCGTCACGAGGAATGGTCGCAGAGCCGCCCGATACGCTAAGTAAGATAGAAGCAGCGAGAAGGACATTTCACGAACGGAGACACCAGCGTTACCTGTGGGGTTAATCCGTGGCCCCTACCACCTCGTGGCCCTTCGTGAAGCTTTGATCCTTCAGATACAAATGGATTTCTCAACCCACTTTGCATTTAAAATCGCCCAGCTCTGGAAGAAATTGGTCGTTGCCATGGTAGCCGGCCTACATAACAGAAAGTTTTCTAATGTATTATTTTCTCTGCAGGGGCTTCGGTTAATAACTCGTGGGGAGCTTCTCCAGACCCGGGGTGTGCTGAGACGCACGTGTAAGAACCGAGCACGCTTCCCGCCCACCTGTGAAAGGGTAAGGCCAAGGATTAGACTGGCCATGCGGGGACCCTGGAAGGTCCCTGGACCTCTACTCGCATCTCATGTGGACGGTGTTAAGAGGCAACGAGAGCTGGCAACCCGCCCCCCCCCCACAAAAGGAATACATACCCGCTTTGTGTTCAAGAATATTCACGAATGCTCGGAAAGATAGGTCCGGTGTTGGAAGGCCTAGCGCTCGCCCTCCTGCTAAAAAGCACACTGATGAAGATTGTATTGCTGTAGCCTACTCTGCACAGAGCAAAGTCTCCTCCACGTCCCCCCGGCATCCTCTCTATTGGGATTGCCCGCTGACCCGTCCCCCAGAGTCAACTGCTAATGTCACGTGGGCCAGAGCTCTGCCGGTCTCCTTCGTCCCATAGCAAGGGCTCCATCGATATTTCCTGATGATGAGATGAACGAAGCTTTAACAATGCTGCTTTGATGAAGAAATAACCACAGACTACAATCTCTAGCTGATTCGGGGATGTGATGAGAGCCAGAATGGAGGGAAAGGGAAACTTGTTGAAAGAAATCGGGGCTCAGGGGACGTGTCAATGTACTCAAAGATAGAAGAGCCGAGGTGAGCGCCGGGAGAGGAACACCTTGGGCGACCAGAGGCACAACGATAAGAGAGGCGGGATGGGGTTCAGGTGCTCCCCCCACCCCGCCAAAGAAAAGCACTCTGGATGAGGGCGATTTTGTGATTTGGGGAGCGGGGAAGGACAGTGGGAAACAGTGTGGGGATACAATCCAGACGGAACCAAAGTCCTAGAGAATCCGAAAACCCTCTCCCTCAGGGAGCTAGGAGAGCCGGCCTGCAACGGAAGCGGGGACCGCGAGACAGGAAATGGGCTGGGACAAGAACGGTAGAGGCACTAAAGCGCATCCAGCCGGGTCCAGGAGCACCCAGGAGTCCCTTCCTCCTGAGCCGACGCCGAGGTGACTTCGCAGCCTGGCAAGGTGGCACCAAGGACCTGACTCTTCAGCAGCGAGGGTCCCGGAGAGGCCGCCTGCCTCCTAACGGTGCAGGCTCAGCGTCGGCACACCTGGGGCCAGATCCGGTCTGCCACCGGTTTCTGTAAATAAAGTTTTATTGGAACACAGCCACTCCCACTTGTTGACACATGGCCTGTGGCGGCGTTCCTCCTACAGCGGTGGAGTAGTTGCAACAGAGACGGCCCGCAAGACCTCAACCGTTTGCTATTTTTCTTTACAGAAAAGGTTTACTGACCTTGGTGTAGAGAGCCAGTTCCGGGCGGGGGGCGGGGGGCTCTCTGTGTCCTCCCCTGTGAGGAGCAGGAAGTGGACTCCACACAGTGTGTGGTGTGGAAGCGGCCTTCTCGTCCCTGGCTTCCGTCTTGGTTCTTTGCAGACAAGTCGCTTAACCTCCCTACAGCAAGCTTTGCCAAGCCACGATGCGGTTCGTAATTACCGCCCTTTCTACTTTGCGGGGTCCCACGAGAAGAAGGTGAGAGACGCTCTGGGAAAATGTCCCATGAAGTCGTCCAGTAAGTTGTCCCTCGCAAAAGCCGGTTCAGGCATTAAGGGCTTCTCTGCGGCATGGGGCAGGCATGGGAGTTTTGGGTTACCTCCTCTTAAGAAATCTGTCTAGGGGCGCCTGGGTGGCTCAGTTGGTTAAATATCTGACTCTTGGTTTGGGCTCAGGTCATGATCTCAAGGTTCGTGGGATTGAGCCCCATGTCAGGCTCTGCACTGACAATGCGGAACCTGCTTGGGAGTCTCTCTCCACCTCTCTCTGCCCCTCCCCCACTCGTTCTCTCCCTCCCTCCCTCTCTCTCTCTCAAAAACTAAATAAACTTAAAAAAAAAAAGAGAGATCTCATGGAGCGCCTGGGTGGCTCAGTTGGTTGAGTGCCCGACTCTTGGTCTCAGTTCAGGTCATGATCTCGGGGTTCACGAATTTGAGCCCCACGTCTCGTGCTGTCAGCACGGAGCCTGCTTGGGATCCTCTCTGCCCTTCTCTGTCTCTCTCTCTCTCTCTCAAAATAAATAAATAAACTTGAAAAAAGTAAAAAAAGAAATCCGTCCCCAAACCTCCATCCCGTGATTTTTTTCCAATTTGTGTTATCGTGGAATACACAGCATAAAATCTACCATCTTAGCCGTTTTTAAACGTACGGTTCAGCAGTATTAAATACACTCGTAACGTCGTGCAACCATTACCACCATCCGTTTCCAGAACTCTTCCTGTCTTGTGAAACTGGAAGTCCGTAACTCATTAAACGCCAACACTAATGCCCCGTTCTGCCCTCTCCCCGCCCTGGCACCTGCCATTCTACTTTCCATCTCCATGATTTTCACTATCCTAAGTATCTCATAGACATGGAATCATGCAGGGCTTGTCTTTCTCTGCAGTATTTGTCTGGTGTGTTTCACGTCTGCGAGTTCGCCCATGTCATAGCATGTGTCGGAATTTCCTTCCTTTTTTTATTCTTTTTTTTTTAACTGCTTATTTATTTTTGAAAGAGAGAGAGACACACACACACAGAGCACGAGCAGGGGAGGGGCAGAGAGAGAGGGAGACACAGAATCCGAAGCAGGCTCCAGGCTCCGAGCTGTCAGCACAGAGCCTGATGCGGGACTTGAACCCATAGACAGCTAGATCATGACCTGAGCCGAAGTCAGATGCTTCACCGACTGAGCCACCCAAGTGCCCCGGACTTTCCTTCTTTTTTAAAGCCGAATATAATTCCATTGTATGGATAGACCACATTTTGTCTATCCGTTCACCCACCGGTGGACACTTAGGTGGCTTCCGGGTTTTGGCTATTGTGAATGACGCTGCTACGAACAGGGCTGTAGGACTGTCTCAAGACACTGCGCTCACTTCTTTGAGGTATATATTGATTTTCCGGATTGAGTTTCATCAGCGGAAATTGAGAGTGATTCATGAAATCTGGGACGTTTTCAGCCATTATTTAAGTCTTTTGCCTGCCCTCTCCTTCCTCTCGTTTCTCGCCGGCACTCCCACTACGCATATATTGGTGTGCTTAGCAGCGTTTCAGCGGAGACTCTTCTTTCCTTCATTCTCTTCTTCAGATTATATAATCTTTTGATTTATCTTCAACCTTCCTGTTTCTTCTGCTGGCTCCGATCTCTCGAGCCCCCCCGGTAACTTTTTCATTTCAGTTAACGTACGTTTCAACACCATCCTTTCTCTTCGGTTCGTTTGTTCGTTCACTCGCTCATTCGTTCGTTCCTTTGTTTATTTCTTTATTTAAAATTTATTTATTTTTTGAAGTGTAGCCGACAATGCTACATTCGTTTCGGGGGTACAGCGTAGTGATGCAGCAGCTCTATGCCTTAATGCCATGCTCACCACGGCTCTTTGGTTCTTTAAAAAAATGTGTATTCTTGGGGCGCCTGGGTGGCTCAGTGGGTGAAACATCCGACTTCGGCTCAGGTCATGATCTCATGGTTCATGGGTTCGAGCCCCTCGTCGGGCTCTGGGCTGTCAGCTCGGAGCCTGGAGCCTGCTTCGGATTCTGGGTCTCCCTCTCTCCGTGCCTCTCTCCCGCTTGCACTCTGACCCTCTCTCTGTCAAAAATAAAATAAGCCTTTTAAAAAATAATAAAAAATGCGTATTCTTTATTTCATGAGTCGTGTCATCATATCTTTCTTTCTCTTTCCTTTTCCACCTAATCTAATATCTCGGTTCCCTCAGTGGAAGTTTCTATTGCCTGGTTTGCTCTGTGCATGGATCACTGGCTCCTGTTTCCCTGCCTCTCTTACCATTTTTTTTTAATTGGACATTTTATAGAATATGTTCTATTAACTCTGGAGTCCGATTCACTTGTTCCATTTCCTTCCTGCCCCCCTCTTAACAGGCTTCTTGCTGTTGCTGCTGATTCTTTAAAAATGTTTTTATTTATTCATTTTGAGAGACAGAGAGAGCAAGCCAGCAGGGGAGGGGTAGCGAGAGAGGAGAGAGAGCTCCGAGCAGGCTCCGCGCTGTCAGCATAGAGCTCTGTGTGGGGCTCGAACTCACAAACCGTGAGATCACGACCCGAGGCAAAATCGAGAGTGGGATGCTCGGCAGACCAAGCCACCCAGCTTTAATGTTGTCTGTTTGTTTGTTTGCTGACCGGTTCCGTGGACTTACCTGGGCTCATTCTGTGAGATCTGTTTCTCCTGTGGCGTAGTGCTTGTGACATGACTGCTCAGATTTTTTTCTTTGTTCTCATCTTAAGCCTCGCGTCTTAAGCGTCATCCCTGGTCAGCAGAGCTTATTGGTCTGTCAGCGCTGGCTCAGAGGCTGTGCTTATGCTGCCTCAACCCGTAAGCCTTCTGCCCTTCACTGTTGGATGGCCGTGTGGCTTGGGGACTGTTTTCGAAGTTCGGAGACTTGACAGGTATGTTCTACATTCAATCAGGGACTGGAAGCTCACGAGCGCGTCTCTGGATGCTCCTTAGAAGGCAAAGATTCGCATATGCACAGACCTTTCTGGAGCACCGGGGATGAGTCTGATCTTAGCATGGCCTTCTTCGGCTGTCTCTTTCCCTGAATCCCTGGGTTAAATTTCTGTCTCGTCTGCCACTTGGTTTGCCTGTCTCGTATCACGGAGCTGTTAGCCTTCCTTTACTGCCCGCTCGTATGGCCCCCATTGTTTTCAACGATACCGCCAGGCTTAGATTTCTCTACACTCTGTTCCAAATAAAGTCATCCTTCTTAGGCAAGGACTCCATTCTGCCAGGCTTCACGGTTTCTCAGGCCCTCTCCGCTACCCGAACTCCAGGGAGCACTGAGTCATCGGGACAGGTAGAAACTACTGTTCTTCATAGCTTGCTTTTCCTTCCCAGGGTCAACCCTCGGCACTACAGATCTGGAGCCCGTAGGGGGCACGTGGACGGGGGGAGCTAGCAGCTTTCATCTGCCACCCCACGTAGAGTGGAACCTCCATACTACGGAACCAGGGCTGAAGGACGGTGGGCACTGCTGGTCTTGGGCCACCCTGCCCATCCAGAGCTGGTCTTTCACAATACAGAGCTGGCGGAGACGGGCACAGCGCCTCTCGGCCCACATGTCACAGGTTCTCATCTTACCTTGATCCAGTCATTTCTCTTGAAGAAATGCTTCTGAATTTATTGTCGTTTCTGATGGGTTTCCCAAGTTTTATCATTGTTCTTCTGAGGAGAGCATTTGCCGGACTCCTTCTAAGGCCACTCCGGAAGTCCCGCCTCCCATCCCATGATGCGTCGACAGCAACGGCCGAATATGTCCTGTTCTGTGAAAGCATCCGAGTCATGGAATTGGGGGGAGGGGCGAAATCATCCAAGCATATGTGGAAACTTGCAGGCTAGGTCTCTCCGGTTGGACGCCCTGGTGGGCCACGTTGTTTGCACCCTTTCTTGAGGTGGATGGTTTTTGGCCGTACCCTCTCCCCGCCCCCCCAGGGCCCCAACTGATTCTTTGCCTCTCTGTTATGAGTGTTTGGCAGAGTGGTGAGAATCTGTGCATCTCCAACGCAGGGAGGATTGACAACTTGATAACAAAAGAATGTTCGGATCCTTTTATGGGGCCCCGGTTAGGCTCTCCTGACCTTCCCATACAACTCTTGCCAGGTTCAGTGAGCATACAACCAGGTGATCTGTGGCTCAGTCTGTGTCTTGCTCTCTTCCCCCTTCCCTAGTTTACTTACTCCTGACGCCTTCGGTCCGGCCGACATCGCACAATCCATATCGCTCTTAATCGTCTATGCCTCTGCCTCTCTCTTGCCCGCCCCTTCGAGACAGAGAATCTCATCTTAATCCAGGCGGGTACCTAATATATCATTGAGGTAGTAGTATTTCTAGTAGTAATAACTAAATATTCTAATACGGGTAACAGCTGAGATTAGGCGCTAACTATGGCCTGGCAAGTTCTACACACATTTATGAACTCACCGAAGCCTCCCAACGACCTGGGGAGGTGCTACGATCGTCTTCATTTCGCAAATGAGGAAACCAAGGCACGGAGCTGGTAGGTAATCTTCCAGTAAACTTTTGCTAAAATATATCTGCAGAGGGAATAATAACGTTGGGGAAAAAAAAGACCCAAAAAGTCGACTGCAGAAAAGACAGCCAAGCTCCATGGAGTCTCTGAGCGAGAAAAGCCCAGGATGCGAAAGAGAGACTGGAGTCTGCTGCCGATGCTCTGATGTTGGGGGCACAATGGTTTTGAGGCCCTAAGGCTTTGAAGCAACACCATCGGTCACCCGTGTGTCGGTCTGCGGCCCCCGTTACTTTATCCAGAGGCTTTGGGGTGCTGGTGGGCCTGGGGGTTTGAGGCTTCCCCCCCCCGCACTCCCCTCCCAGAATTCCCAGCGCCGCCCCCCAAGGGTGGGCTGCTCCCATCACGGACTGGCTCCGCGCAGGGGCCATGTACGTTTTCAGGCCTGGAATCTTTTGTCCTTGAAATATCTTTCCTGGTGGCAGAGCAGTAATGAGACGGCAGCCAGAAACAGCCAGCGACCTGGGCCTGCCCCCGGAGCTCTGTCTTTTAGAATTTCTAGCTTTCTGGAGGAAAGGACAGGCCGGTACCAGAGGCAGCGAGGGGACGCCGCGGCGACTTTTTATAGTTCGCTTTATCCGTGATTATACATTAGCTTCACCATGGTAACCCTACGGCTTTCGGCTTTCGAGGGGACAAGGCGCCAGAGCCCGCAGGGAAACACCGTTCTTTCTTTGCCGCTCGGACCATTTTATTGACTTAATTTCCAGGCTCAGAGGACACATAGCGGCACCAGGGCCTTCGCTCTGCCTTTTTTTCCTAGAGGCCAGACACCAAAACGCTGGAGACAGCTCAAGATTTTCCCTGGCAGTTAGCTGCTACTGCTCATTCCACCCGCGGAAGGAAAAAACGGGAAGGGATTTTACCCTTTGGGGTCACGGTTACGTTTTGGACGGGAGCGGTTGCGGAAGCAGAATGTCGGAGTCTGGGAACTTCCTCTGTGTTTAAGATAAAAGGGCTCTGGGCCCTGGGGCCTCCCCTTCCCTCCCTCCCCCCCCAGTCCCCCCGAAGCCCTCCTGTTGAAATATCTGCCCCATATTTTCAACTCCTTCCTCACAAAAGCCCTTTTCCTTATATAAACCGAAGTCAGACGGTTCCTTCTTATTAGGGTTGGGTCATAGGTAATGGCTGATATTTGATCGTGTTTTCCCCGCAAAGTGGTTCAACCTAGTGTAATTAGAAGTTTTCTTTTCTGGGGCACCTGGGTGGCTCCCTGGGTTGAGTGTCTGACTTCGGCTCAGGTCATGATCTCGCCGCTCACGAGTTCGAGCCCCGCATCGGGCTCTGTGCTGACAGTTCAGAGCCTGGAGCCTGCTTCGGATTCTGTGTCTCCCTCTCTCTCTGCCCCTCCCCCACTCATGCTCTGTCTCTCTCTGTCTCAAAATAAATAAACATTAAAAAAAGTTTTCTTTTCTTTTTTTTGATATTTTATTTCTTTTTCAGAGAGAGCAACAGGGGAGGACAGAGGAGCTGAAGCAGGCTCTGCGCCGACGGCTGCCGAGCCCCAGGCGGGGCTCGAACCCATGAACCTCGAGATCACGACTGAGCCGAGGTAGGAAGCTCAACCGGCTGAGCCACCCAGGCGCCCCTACAGATCTTCTTTGGAGCAGGAGAGAGAGAGAGTGCAGCATCACAGTGAACGAGAAGAGGGGTAGCACTTACTTCCTGGAAGAGACACCCAGGGGCCAGAGCAAAGGGGCAGACGGCAGGACCCGGCCCCATTCCCAGGTATGGGCACCTCGGCCGGTGCACCCATATGCGTCCACCCCAGCCTCTGTCTGAGGAGCAGGTGCTGGCTGGAACGGAGGAGGACAAATATCAGGCTCTTGGAACATCGGCTTCCCTGATGAGTCACGCAGCCCCACAAAGGCAAAGCAGGTTGTCGTGGCTGAAAAAATTGCGAAACAACTGTGTCCTCCTCAGAGTCAGAAAACACCGCCCATATGCACACGCAAAGGAGCCCTTTCAACCTGCTGCATTTCTCTCGCTGGGGCAAATGCCGAGCTTTGATGTGTGTGTGTGTGTTTTTTCCTCCCCCCCCCACCCCCATGTTCTTTATGGTAGTTGCTTTCCTAGATTAAAAAGGTTTGCATTTCCTCACATCTTTGTCTCAGGCTGAGCACGGCCATTACATCACCCGAATCAAAGAAAGAGCGAAACCCAACCCCGGCAGCTCTGATAGAACATGCAGAAACGAGCTAGGTGGGGAACGAATGTAACCTTTTAATCTACTAAGGAATGGGTTCTAAGGCGAATCGTGCCAATGAAGAACCAGGAAAATGAAGATCACAGCCTTTGCTTTCCTTCCTCAGCGTCTCGTTCAAAAAGCGTGATTTGTGTTGGTGTTGGTCGCGGCATGGGGCACACAGGCTTTTATTGGAATTTATTTAGCTGGAGGCAACTGATTGATAGAATTCTTTGGATTTTGTGTCTTCTTCAGCAACCAACACGTTAAAAAGGATAGACTCTCTTCTCTTTGTGTCCTTGTGAAACTTACACCAAATAGCAAGAAAAACCAGAGAAGGGGTTCAATTCTTGGGTGGTGTTCCCATCGACCGCCGTGCCCGAGGCCTGTCTGTAGCGTCTCAGAAGACTGACCTTTCTCGGGTTCTGGCTCATTTTCTTTCTTTCTTTTTTTTTTTTTTTAATTTTTAACATTTATTTATTTTTGAGAGACAGAGCGCGAGCAGGGAAGGGACAGAGAGAGGGGGAGACACAGAATCCGAAGCAGGCACCAGGCTCCGAGCTGTCCGCGCAGAGCCTGACGTGGGGCTCGAACTCACGAACCGGGAGATCATGACCTGGGCCGAAGTTGGACTCTTAGCGGCCTGAGCCCCCCAGGCACCCCTGGTTCTGCGTTAGAAAATGTCGTTACTCGCACGCAGTCCCCCAGAGCCCTCCTGGAGATAGTTTACTAGACTGGGCGACCCGATGCTCTCCACTCATCTCCCGTGAGGATTCTTGTCACCTGAGTAGTGGCAGTAGCGTGTGTTGTAGCCGTTGGCTGTCCTTCGGCGAACCTCCCAATTACGGCAGTCGCCCGTCATCCACGGTTTCGCTTTCCGCGGCTCCGGTCACTTGCGGTCAACGGTGGTCCAGAAGCAGATGACCCCTCCTTCCGACTTCGGCGAGAGCCTGACACTGCGTCGCAACACCTACATCCTTCGCCTCACTTCCTCCCCTCGGGTAGGGGTCTTATCGTCTCGCAAGAAGAAAAGCGAGTACGGTACGATATATTTGCAGAGACAGAGAGACCACATCGACATAACTTTTATGACAGCACGTTGTCATACCCGTTCCAGCTTATTACCGGTTACTGCTGCTAATCTCTCGCTGTGTCTAGTTTATACATTCGACTTTATCACGGGTATGCATGCATAGGAAAGAACGCAGTGTATTCAGGGTTCGGTACCAGCCGTGGTTTCAGGCGTCCGCTGGAGGGTCTCGAAACATACCCCCCACGGGTGAGGGGGGCCTACTGTAATTAATCAGCCAGTTTCCTCTCGTGTCAAACTGGCGTAACCATACCTTGCAGAGCTGTCGCTAGGAGAATTAAGATTCGTTAAAGAGCCTGAAACACGGGCTAACACGTAACAGACGCTCAAGAAATCTTTATTACAGTCAAGTAAAAAAAAAAAAAGCAATCCTCCAATTTAAAGCGTTGGCCTCACGATAACATATGGAAACTAGAATCCAGCGCGATTCTCTTTCACTTTGCTGCTTGGCCCGTTTGCCCTCCCGGGACCCGGACACCCCCGCGCCAGCCCTCCTGGGCCCCAAGCTCCAGCTCATGACCTCCCGTTGCCTTGGCGGGGGGCGCCCTTGAGTCTTCCATCACCCCTCTGGCGGAGAGTGGTTCTAAACGGCGCGGCCCGGACCAGCAGGCCCAGCACCGAGGAACTTGTTAGAAATGCAAATTCTTGGGTCCCATCCAGAGGTACTGAGTCAGACGCGCTGGGGTTGGGACTCGGCCGGTTATGACAAGCCCTTCAGATGATTCGGATACACTAAGTGTGAGAAGCCCGCTGCTTTAAAGTAGGGGCCACGGAGGGCGGTAAGGGCAGGGTGTTGGGGGGGAGTCTTGGCTTCTTTCCTTGGGGGGGGTCCTGTCTCTTCCTTTATCTCAAGAGAAGCATGTTTTCTCTCTCCTCGGGGGACCTTGCGTTGTAGCTCCAGCCAGTCCCTTCGCTGTGTGTTCCGGGCAGCCGCAGTCCGTCTCTGAATGTTGGGCTTTAGGCCCGAACAACATTTTCTCTCATCTCCCTTGGCTTGCTGTTATTATCAGAGCCAGGCACGTTTCCCCCTCAAAGGCTCCACTTCCCTGCCCTCTGAAATATGCCTCCAGTCCCTTTCCTCCTCAGGGCTCGGAGCCCTCACCCCAGGGAGGAAGGGAAAATGGGGTGAACTGGAAAGCAGGGGAGGGGATGCCGAGCCAAATGGGCCCACCCTGGTTCTGGTGTTAAATGGTGGACGGTAATCTTTGGTCCAGTTTCTTTTATGACTATCAGTTTCTTGGGGCACAGCTGACGCACAATGTTCCGTTAGTTTCAGGTGCGCGACGTAGCGGCTCGACGACTCCGTCCGTTATGCCGAGCTCGCAAGTGGGGTTAGGACTCCAAGCGCAGGCCCGTCTGCCGTGCCCTTCCTCCCTTGGTCCAATTTCTTGTCCTGGATTTCCTTTCAGGTTGTTTTATCTGAAGGACCTTCGGAGCCCTTCCACTTCTCCCCTCTGCCCCAACTCCAAAAGACACGACTCCTCCTTCAGAGCCTCTTTGGTGGTCTCTGTGTTGCCGTTGCCGAGAAGATGGAACGCAGAAAACACAAAGCACACCGGAGAGCAGCAGGTGTCCTCCAGGAGGGGAGCGAAAAAGGCCGGGGATGCTTTTCCCCAGAGTGGACTTTTCATTCTGATGAAATCAAATGATAACCCAAAATAATGAAGCAACAAAACAAAACAAAACAAATATTAAACCAAAATGAAAAAAAAAAAGCTTGCCTTCTTCTCGGTTACCTCTTGCTCCAAAGTCCGCGCAACTGTCTGCATTCCTGAGAAGTGCTTGCATTTAAATAGGAGCCCACTGCTGGGCGTCTGGAGGGCTCTGTCGCTTGAGCGTCCAACTTTGGCTCACTTCATGATCTCGGGGCTTGTGAGTTCGAGCCCCGCGTCGGGCTCTGTGCTGACAGCTCCGAGCCCGGACCCTGCTGCGGATTCTGTGTCTCCTGCTCCCTCTGCCCCTCCCCAACTTGTGCTCTGTCTCTCTCTCTTTCAAAAATAAATAAACATGAACAAAATTTAACCAGTAGCCCAGTGAACGGGGATAAGGAATGAAAATTGGACGTGCGAAACGTCATAGAGAATATAGTATTTATTTTTAAGACCTCTTTGTTAAGGAGCATTTCAAACATTAAAAAAGCAAAGAAAATAATGTAATGAAACCCCTTTCCCATATGTTTTGAAACAAATCTCCAATGCTGTATTATTTTCTCCATTACTATTTCAGCAGGTAAGGCCTTTAAAAAAAAAAACAAACCAGCCAGAATACCATTATCATATTTTAAAAAGGTAACGAAGGGGGCGCCTGGGTGGCTCAGTGGGTTAAGCGTCCGACTCGCGGTTTTGGCTCAGGTCGTGATCCCACGGTTCGTGAGTTCGAGACCCCCAGTGGGCTCTGCGCTGACAGCGGAGAGCCTGTTTGGGATTCTCTCTCTCTCTCTCTCTCTCTGCCTCTCCCTACCTCTCTCGCTCTCAAAATAAATAAATTACCAAGGTAACAAAAATTCCTTAATGTCATCAAGTATCCATTAAGTGTTCAAATTTATAATTTTTTCCTACGTAGCATAAACTATATTTGCCTTAATCAGGATCCGAAGGAAGTCCACATCTTGTCCTTGGTTATTCAGCTTTTAGGTCTCTTTAAATCTGTGCATTTCTCTCTTCTTCCAATTGATTTTTCATTTGGCATGTTCTCCTGCCTTCTCTATATCCTGTACTGTGTTATTTGAGCTAGATTTCATCATATTCAGGTTTGATTCCTTATTTATTTATTTTTTTGGGGGGGGAAAGGAAGCAAGAACGCTTTGTATGTGCTGTTGTGTCTGGCAAATTTCACAAAGAAACATTAAGGATTATGGGCTTGTCAGCTATTTTGCATTTCACGAATCACCATTTTATCTCCACCACAGCTGATTCTAGAGAATCTGTAGCGTCTCCCAATATCTATTAAACCAATTTTAATTCTTCAGAGAGCGGTGAGGTGTTTTTCTTCTGGTAGAATTCTGTGTGTCTGGCCGTGTGTGGTAGCAAGACCTTAAGCTCTACACCAGACCAAAGGCCCCCTTAGTAAACAATTAGGGCCTTTGTTCTTGGATTTTTTTTTATTGGCAAATGTCTAGAAAGGTCAAACAAGCACCGTTATGTGATTTTCACTGGGCTTCTCATTCGGAAGGTCCAAAGGTATTTGCAACGGCAATAAGATATTCATCCGTGGCTTTAGTGAATTCGCTGATCAGTTCCAGCAGTTTGGGGTGAAGTCATTCGGGTTTCCTACATGGAGTGTCCTGTTGCCTGCAAACAGTGAAAGTTTTGCTTCCTTTTCCATTTGGATGCCTTTTATTTCCTATTGGCTGATTGCTGTGGCTAGGACAGCCAGTACTATGTTAAAAAATCGTGGCGAAAGTGGACATCTGTGTCTCGTTCTTGACCTTGGAAGGAAAGCTCTCAACCTTTCCCCATCGAGGATGATATTACCTGCGGGGTTTTCATCGATGGCCTTTATTATATTGAGGTATGTTCCCTCTAAACCTACTTGGCTGAGAGCTTTCATCACGAATGGATGTCGTGCTTTGTCAAATGGTTTTTTCTGCATCTATTGAAAAGATCCTACGGTTCGTTTAGTAATGCGGTGTCTCATGTTGATTGATTTGCGACTATTGAAGGACCCTTGTGGCCCAGGAATAAATCCCACTCGACTGCGGTGAATTATTCTTTTAATGTCCTGTTGGATTCAGTTTGCTAGTACTTTACAGAGATTTTTTGCTTCTGTGTTCATCAGGGGTATTGGCCTGTATTTCTCTTTTTAGTGGAGTCTTTATCTGGTTTTGGTATCAGGATGATGCTGGCCTCCTGGAATGAATTCGGAAGTTTTCCGTCCTTTTCTATTTTTTGGAACAGTTTGAGAACAATAGGTATTAAATGTTTGGTGGAGGGGCACCTGGATGGCTCAGTCAGTTAAGTGTCCAACTCTTGATTTCAGCTCAGGTCATGAGCTCGTGGTTTGTGGGACCGAGCCCTGCGCCGGGCTCCGCGCTGGGTGTGGAGTCTGCTTGAGATTCTTTCCCTCCCTCCCTCTCTGCCCCTCCTCTGCTTTTTCTCTCTCAAAATAATTAAAAAAAACCATTTAAAACAAGAAAATAAACATCTGGAAGAATTTGCCTGTGAAGTCATCTGACCCTGGACGTTTTGTTTGTTGGGAGTTTTTTTTTTTTTTTTAATTTTTTATTTATTTCTGAGAGCAGGAGAGACAAAGCATGAGCAGGGGAGGGGCAGAGAGAGAGGGAGACACAGAATCCGAAGCAGGCTCCAGGCTCTGAGCTGCCAGCACAGAGCCCGACGCAGGGCTCAAACCCACAGACCGTGAGATCATGACCCGAGCCAAAGTCGGACGCTTAACCGACTGAGCCACTCAGGCGCCCCTGTTGGGAGTTTTTTTGATTACTGATTCAGTAAGGTTGCAGGAAACAAAATCGCCATACAGAAATCGGTTGC
The DNA here is from genome assembly GCA_030068075.1 of Paguma larvata. Classification (NCBI taxonomy): domain Eukaryota; kingdom Metazoa; phylum Chordata; class Mammalia; order Carnivora; family Viverridae; genus Paguma; species Paguma larvata. Next base: position 38,198,532 of record CM057830.1, on the reverse strand, counting down.
ATTTCTATATAACAATAACGAAGCTGCAGAAAGAGAAATGAAGGAATCAATCCCGTTTATAGTTGCATCAAATACCATAAGATACCTAGGAATAAACCTAACCAGAGGTGAAAACTATAAAACACCGATGGACGAAATTGAAGACGACACAAAGAAATGGAGAGACATTCCACGCTCGTGGACTGGAAGAACAAATATTGTTAAATTGTCTATACTATCCAGAGCAACCTACAGTTTAATGCAATCCTTAACAAAATTCCAATGGCAGTTTTCACAGAACTAGAGCAAACAATCCTAAAATGTGTATGGGAAACCTTTTTCTTTAAATGGTTATTTTTGAGAAAGAGAGAGAACGTGAACTGTGGAGAAGCAGAGAGAGAGGGGGACAAAGGATCCTAAGTGGGCTCTCTGCTGTCAGCGCAGAGCCCAGACGTGGGACTTGAACTCATGAACTGTGGGATCACGACCCGAGCCAAAGTTGGACGCTTAACCAACCGAGCCACCCGTGCAGCCTCGTGTGGAAACCTTAAAGTTAAGTAGACGTCTCTGAATTTCCCATTTAAAAAACATTCTTTAGCAGATACTTTGATTGTCTTCAGTTTTCAGAAATTTGATTTTAATATGCCTGGATATGGATATGTGTTTATCCTGTTTGTTATATTTGTTCTTTTGTGTCTGGCTTTCTCACTTAGCATAACGTTTTCAAGGTTCGTCCAAATTACAGAGCCATAAATTTTTATATATTCTATTTTGCTTTTCATTTTAGTTTAAAATGTTTTAAAATTCTCCTTGACATGACTTCTTTGGATTCATGGGTTATTTAGAAGTATATTGTTTATAATATTAAATATATAATTTAATATTAAGTATATTGTATATAATATTAAAAATATTTGGTGATTTTCCAGATATCTTTTCATTTTTTTAACACTTATTATTGAGAGACAGAGAGAGACAGAGCATGAGTGTGGGAGGGGCAGAGAGAGAGGGAGACACAGAATCCGAAGCAGGCTCTATCGGCACAGAGCCCAATGTGGGGCTCGAGCTCACGGGCTGTGAGATCATGACCTGAGCCAAAGTCAGACACTCGACCAAATGAGCCACCCGGGAGCCCCAGATATCTTTCTGTTTTTGATTTCTGTTTTAATTTTTTGTTATGGTCTGAGACTATACTTTGTACGAGGTCTATTCTTTTTAATTTGTTAATGTTGGTTCTGTGTCCCAGAATGTGGTCCCTCTTGGTGAATGTTCCACGTGCACTTGGAAAGAATGTGCATTTTGCTCTCGTTGGGTGGAGTGTTCTGTGTCAGTTTAGTCTAGTTGTTCGATGGGCCCATCCACATCACCTCTGCCCTTACTGGTTTTCTGTCTACTTGTTCTATCGATTACTGAGAGAGGGTCGAAGCCTCCAACTATAATTGTGGATTTGTTTGTTGCTTCTTTCAGCTGTATTGATTTTTGATACTCTGTTGTTAAGATGTGTAAGGAGTCTTTTTCATTTATTTTGAAAACCTGATTCTTTTTTGAATGAAGTAGGGCATGACGAACTAAAACCATGGGGGAAAAAAATCTCTTAAACTAAAACTAGAAACACAGTGCCTTGAACTTGTGGTTCTTGAGTCATTTTGGTGAGCCATCTTCGTGCCCACCCAGGGGCGCCTGGGTGACTCAGTCAGTTAAACGTCAGACTCTTGATGTCAGCTCAGGTCATGATCTCACAGTTCATGGGATTGAGCCCCATGTAGGGCTCTGCACTGAGTGCTTGGGATGCTCTCTCTCTCTCTCTCCCTCTGTCCCTCCCTTGTTCACATTCTCTCTCTCTCTCTCTCTCTTTGTCTCTTCATCTCTCTTTCTCTCTCAAAAATAAATAAATAAACTTTAAAAAAATAAGTAAAAGGGATCCAGAAATTGCCTGTCTCATCGAGTCGTGACATACACTGCTGGCCTTCAGGGTCATCATGTAGCCAAAGCTGAATTTAGGACAAGTAGAACCAGTTCGGTGGCACAAATTTGCCACACGAAGACTTTTGAATAATTTCAAGGTTCTGGCAACCGGTCGATGTCCCAGAAAGGGGACACAGAGGAGATGGCCTCCCTGGGGTCAGGAACATTAGAGAGGTGACAGTTTGTCTGTGGTTGTCTGGTATGTAGGTGGGTGAGCATGTTCTGCTGACCACACTCAACAGACGAAGCCCTCTCCACCTCTCCCCCAACTCGTCACATAGACTATATGCCTCTTACAAATACGGCGTAGCAATGTGACTCACCCTTGGCCTCAACTCTCCTGCTGGTCTGAGACTCAGAACAGGGCCCAGAAAATAAGCTACTCTTTTCTCCAGCTGTGTTGTTCCACCAAGAGTTCACAGTGGGTCTTCAGGACAGTGTCCCTGACGTTTGGAGAAGGAAACTCCAGTCCCTTTGAAGGACACGTATCTGCTGTTCCTTGCGTTGACATATTGCCCTCAATTCTTTTCTGCTTCCCCCATCAAGAAGTGGAGTTGACCGACCCTCCTCTTGAATCTGGCCAAGTCCGTGACTTGTTATGACCAATAAAATACAGTACAAGTGACACTGTGCAACCTCTGAGGCTGGGCCTTAAGGGATCTGTAGCTTCAGTTTTTGTATGCTTGGAATGCTCCCTCTTCTAACTCATCTTCCATATTATGAGAAGGCCAAGTTATTTGGAGAGGCCTTGTAGAAGCCGTCCTAGTTGACAGCCCCAGCTGAGCCCTCAGCCGGTAGCCGGCACCAGCTGCCACCATGCGAGTGCTCCATTTTGGACATCTCAGTGTAATCAAGTCTCCATAGTCTCCCCAGCAGACATTCTGTGGATATGCAACAAAGGATTAACTTACCCAAAGAAAGGTAGGGCCCTTGCCCTTCTTCTAGGAGGTAGCTTCTAAGATCTTAAAATGTCCGGTCTGATAAGAGTGTCTTTGTTTACCTGGGAATAGTTTTTGCTGATAATATGATTTATGGTGGGGGTCTTAGGCTACATGGTATTTGCTTGATCTCTGAAGGGACGGGATGCTAAGGTCAGTCTTGGGGGAGGTCAGCCAGGCACAGACGACTGGGCCCCAGTAGAATCTCTGGACCCCAAGGCTCAGGTTAGCTTCCCTGGTTGGCAATGTATATTCTTTGCACGTTTCTAGGAGAAGCAAGTTCAGTCTGCACAAGTCCACTAGGAAAGGACGACTGGAAGCCCGTGCCTGTCTCTCCTGGCCCCTGTCCTATGTGTCTCTTCCCTTTGAGGACTTTAATCTGTATCCTTTCGCTGTAAGAAACTGTAACTGTGAATATACTGGCTTTTCTGAGTGTTGTCAGTCCTTCTCATTGAACAGGAGGATGGTCTTAGGGACCCCCCAAATGGCAGTGGAGGCAGAGCTCCGCCCAGCTGAGTCTCACCAACCCACGGGATCGTGAGCAATAGGAAATGGTTGGTAGCTTCTTAAGCCCTTGTGTTTTGGGATGGATGGCTTGTTCTGGGGCAACAGGTCACTAAAACACCTGTTCTCTCTACTAGATGGTGAGCTTTTTGAGAGCCAAGGTAATTCTGTAATTTCTACTCTATTAGCATAGCACCTTAGGCATCATAGGTATACACTAAACATCTAAAAAATTTTTTTAACATTTATTCATTTTAGAGACAGCGTGAGCAAGGGGAGGGGTAGAGAGAGAGAGAGAGGGAGAACAGAATCCGAAGCAGGCTCCAGGCTCCAAGCTGTCAGCAGAGCCTGACGCAGCGCTCAAACTCACGGCGCACCATGGGATCATGACCTGAGCTGAAGTCGGACGCTTAACCGACTGAGCCACCCAGGCGCCCCTACACTAAACATTTTAAATTGTTCAATTGGAGGAGAGACATCTTCATGGACTAACTGAGATGGACGACTTGCAGAATTACATGATTTCATCTGGATATAAAAGAAGGGAATCCCCACCTGTTGTATGAAATCTAGAGATAATTGCAGTTTTTCAAGACTGCTGGGCTAGTAATGATTTGTTCTCCTTCTTTTAGGATAATTATACCACGGTGTAATGAATACATATCCTGAGAATATAACAGTTCAAATCCAAGTTCTGCCTTTGCTCACTGCTTTTACGAACCTGGGCAAGTCTCCCCTGACCGAATCTCGTCTTGGAGCAGAGATAATAATGGCAACCCTACAAGGTTGTCCTGAGTCTTTTTTTAATTGAAGTACACTTGACACACACTGTTACATTAGTTTCAGGTGTACGACATAGTGATTGGACAAGAATCTACGTGACGCTTGCCACAAGGTAGCCACCACCTGTCACCATACAGCGGTGTTCTGATACCATCGGGTATGTTCTCTCTGCTGTAGCTTTTATTCTCATGACTTATTCATTCCATGACTATACGCCTGTACTTCCCACTCCCTGTCGTGAGGTTTTAACGCGTGCGAAAGTGCTGTGAGGGAGGTAAAGTGCTACGTAGGTATAAAGTATCATCGTGCGTAGACTTTTGATTGATGGTACTTGCTTAATTTTTATCATTTTTAGCCCTTTCTAGCCCATCATCTGTTATCAATACTTTGATTTACTTTTTATTTTTTTAAAGTTTATTTATTTCTTTTGAGAGAGAGAGAGAGAGGCAGGCAGAGAGAGAGAACAGAGAAAGAGAGGGGGACAGAGGGTCCAAAGTGGGCTCTGTGCTGACAGCAGAGAACTTGATGAGGGGCTTGAACCCACAAACCGTGAGATCATGACCTGACCGGAAGTGGGACGCCTAACTGACTGAGTCCCCCAGGCACCCCTATTATCAATCTTTTTAAATATGGCTGGCATCTCAGTAGCATAAGGAATAGGAAAATGTGTCAAATAACGATAAAAACAACTTGTAGAGGGTAGTTTTCCCTCTGTTTTTCTTCTATCGCTTCTTCACCCTCACTAACCATGCCACTTCAGTTTTCTCAGAAAAGAAGTGGAGAAAAACAACCAGAACAGGCGGCATCGAAACAGGGTATCTTGTCTCCCGTGTCACATAATACATCAGCCTGTCACAGCTTCCTACTTCACATCTCACCGTGCCTTTTCGTCCAATAAAGAGCAACCGCCAGGTATTGAGAAGATACTATTTGTCATGCCCCAACAGGCTCTGTGAACTCGGGACCCTTCTTGCTGACTCAGTTCTGATAATGTCAAGTGGTGATGCGCCCAGCCTTTTGGAACTGGTCCACGGACCTGGGAGAGACACCTCTGGCTTCTTCGGATTCATACCTGCAACTCAGAGGACAGGATCGAAAAAACCTGACAAGCCTTGCCATGACCCTTCTCCAAGATGCTGTACTTCCTCAGGGTCTGCCCCGGCATATTGCTTTGATGCCATTTATAAAACACCAGTTGTCTTCCCGGATCTCGTGAGGTACCCGCCGCCTCCTGAACTTGCACGCATCTTTGCGATCTCAATAATTTTGAATATCTGCCAGTTTCTAACAGAGGAGAATGAAAGATCAACATTGGATGGAACCTCGGAGCTTGGAGCCCTGGTTCGGAGATTGGTCGTCATGAATTGACAAGAGTTAAGAGCAAGGCGTAATGGCCTCTAATGGGAACATGTCAGCAGGTTCTAAGAGCCCGGCAAGGAAGGGTTTAAACCAGAGCCTGGAGACAGAGTGTTAAGTTCCGGGGATGGACACCGAGGGAATGAGAGTCAGTCGAAGCCAGTTGATATGCCGAATGAGAAATCGGGATTGAAAGATATTTTGACGGCCTGGGAAAATGAGCTCAAACCAAAAGAGAGGCAATTTCCAGAAGTCAATAAAAAATATTTCCCACAGATCCTAAATCAGCCCCAGAGGCATATAGGGGAAACAAGGTTTAACAGACATTCAGTAAAAGACTTCTGTTTCCACAGTCAGAAAGGCCAGAATGAGCCCTTCATATGGTATCACTCTCTATAATGTGAAAGCGGTCTTAGGATGCGTGAATTAAGCCCAGAACAAAGGAGGTGATGGTCCCACTCTCCTCCGAGTTATGTGGAAATTGTATCCTGCTCTCGGGGCCCTGTTTTAAATTGTATGGAGACACGAGACTGTATTCAGAGAAAGAATGTAATATGGCGGGAGGTTTAGAAACCACTTCGCCTGAGGAATGGTCGGCTACACTGGGCCAGTTACCAGGTAAGAGAAGATGGTTGGAGGAAAGCATCAGGTGCTTCGAACAATTTGAGGGATTGTTACGTGACAGCAGAATTGGGCTCATTTATATGGATCTTGAAGATAGGCTGTTGATAACTGGCTGAAAGCCAAAATGGGCAAATTCGAGGCAAGCCGAGGTGAGAACTCTGGGTTAGAAGTTGTGCATACATGAGGAGGGATATGGTGTGAAGGGGGCACGTTACTCACTGGGGAAGTGCTCAAGAAGAGGCTGGCTGGCCGCCTACTAGGGAGACCGGCAAGTGGATTCCTACACTTGGGGAGAGGCTGAACAAAACCATCTTCAGGATCCCTATCATCTCGCGAGTTTCACGACCCTGTGACCCCCTGCACCAAGTCACATAGACTTGGGATGCCTGCGCGGCTTTGTTGGTTAGGTGTCTGACTCTTGATTTTGGCTCAGGTCATGATGTCAAGCCCCACGTCTGACTCTGCATTGACAGTGCAGAGGCTGTTTGGGATTCTCTCTCTGCAGCTCCCCCCCCTCAAAAAAAAAAAAAAGACACATAGTCATCCAGAGATGTCTATTGGCAGTCTAGTGCTCTAGTTTGCCACATAATTATGCAGCGGGCAGGCGAGCGAAATGGCTAGTAGGTCCAGTGTCAGTGTAGAATGCCGACATGACCCAGGCTTAAGGTCCTGAACTAAACTGGATTGTAAACTTTTCGAAGGCAGAGATAGCCTCTTATCTGCTTATGTGGCAGTACCGGACACATAGTGAGACATGCTTGTCAAGTGTTTGCAGAACAGGGACGCTTGGGCGGCTCAGTCGGTTAAGCGTCAGATTCTTGGTTTCGGCTCAGGTCATGATCTCATGGCTCATGGGTGTGAGACCCCCGCATCGGACTCAGGGATGACAGCTCAGAGCCTGGAGCCTGCCTCAGATTGTCTGAAGCCTCTCTGCCACTCGCGCCCTCCCTCTCTCTCAAAAAAATAAATAAAACATTTTAAGAAAAGTGTTTGCAGAATGAATGAATGAATGGACAAATGACTGTTGGGCCTTACATTAGTCTCCTAGGTTTGCCACAACCAATTACTACGTACTCGGTGACTTAGAACAACAGAAATTTGTTCTCTCATAATTCTAGAGGCCAGCAGGCCAAAATCATGGTGTCAGCAGGGCTGGACTCTTTCAGAAGGTTCTAGGCAAGAATCTGTTCTTGGCTCTTCCAGCTTCTGGGGGCTCCAAGCCTTCCCTGGCTTGCGGCTCTATCACTATGCTCTCTGTCTCTGTGGCCACATTTGCCCTCCCCTCTTCTGTGTGTCGCTTATAAAGATACTTGTCATCGGATGTAGAGTCCACTTGGATAATCTAGAATAATCTCCACATCTTAAGATCTTTAACTTAATTATATCTGCAAAGATTCTTTTTCTAGTGAGGTCACATTGATACATCCTGGGGATGACGACGCGGACATATCATTTTGGAGACCACCATCCATCCCACTACACTCATTTTAAAAAATTTTTTTTAAATGTTTATTTACTTTTGAAAGAGAGAGAGAGAATGCTAGTGAGGGAGGAGCAGAGAGAGAAGGAGACACAGAATCTGAAGCAGGCTCCAGGCTCTGAGCTGTCAGCACAGAGCCCAATGCGGGGTTTGAACTCACGGATGGAGAGATCATGACCTGAACCGAAGTCGGACACTTAACCGGCTGAGCCCCCCAGGCGCCCCTACACTCATTTTTAATGGTCATTAAATCATCATCACTATCCAACCAACAATTCTTGACCTGCGACGGTACTTTCTACGTGCAAGACAACAGGATTGAGAGAGTCACAGTGCAGTGCTTAACAAACTGACTCTTAGAGTCAGACAGGTATCTGAATTTGATGCCATTTTTTTTACTTAGTAGCAGTGTATCTTTGGCCAAAGTATTGCACTCCTGTATATTTCATGTTCTCCATCTCTAAAAGGAGAATAGTAATACTTATCTCATAGGCAAATGCAAATGTCCAACGGAATAAATCTGGAAAATTAACATAGCGGTAGGCATATAGCTGACATGCTACAAGTGGCGAGTGTTATTAATTCTTTTGAGCTTATTCCTTTTCCCTGGTTTCCGTCTGCCTGGGGTGTCAGGCCTTTTTTTTTTTTTTTAAGTTTATTTATTTATTTTCGAGAGAGACAGAGACAGTACAAGTTGGGGAGGCGCACACAGAGAGACAGAGACAGAGAGAATCCCAAGCACATAACCCAACGCGGGGCTCGAATCCACAAAACCACGAGATCACGACCTGAGCCGAAACCGAGAGTTGGACACTTAGCCGACTGAGTCACCCAAGTGCCCCTGGATGTCAGGTTTTTATCCTTCCCTGGAAATTTAGTTGAAATCAACATATGTTTATTGAGGATTTATTGTGTACCATTCGCTAGCATATGGAATAGGTATAAATGATAAACAAGGCAGGCAAGATCCTTGCCCTCACAGACCTCACCAAGCGATGGCATCAATGGCTACGGAAACATGGAATTATAGTGAGCATTGACATTATGACAATTGGGGAAATATAGGAGCTGGAGAGGTATGTATAGAATGGGGACCCAACCAGGGCGAAATCTGGGTAGCAGAAGAGGCCCGTCTAGGGGAGGATGCTGGCGTTTATAGCAGGGGCTGATTTGGACACAGAGCCCGGCCGTGTCTGAGGAACTGGTGGACTAGTAGCTCCTCAGGTGTGTGTTGGTTTTGCCCGGAAGAGGGGAGCCTAGGAGGAGCTGTGCACTCTGTCTGGAGAGCAAGACTGGGAGGTGAGGCATCTTGGTTTAGGTCCTCCTGGAAGGAGACTCTAAGACGAAGATCTGAGGGCGAGCAGATATTTTTTTGTTGGAGGTAATTTTCAGAAACACTATTAAAGGAGCAGGAAAGTGACATGGGTAAGGAAAGAGCCGCCACGCGGTGTCCGAGCAAGCCAGTTATCACCGGAGCTTCGTTGAATCGGGGAGCTCCAGAAGCCAATGGAGAATGGAAGCTTTCGAGTTATTCCCACCTACTCCTATCAGAAGTTGGTAGAGGACTGTGCCCAAGCCACTGGGTGGCTCAGTGGGTTCAGCGTCTGACTCTTGATTTGGGCTCACTGTTAGTGAGATCCAGCCCTGGGTCGAGCTCTGTGCTGACGGCGCGGAGCCTGCTTGGGATTCTGTCTCTCTGCTCTCCCCTGATATGCGCTTTCTGTCTCTCTCTCCCTTTTGAAAGAAATAAATGAACCCTAAAAAGAAAAAAAAAAAGACTGTACCCAAGAAGCTTGGTCACAAGCAAGGAAGCCCTCCTGCAAAGCAATGCAGCTGTTGGGCCATTGGCAAGGCCCAGGGAGGTATGGGCGGGACATAGACAGCATGAGATACAGGAGGAGAACACGGCATGCACCCCAGCTTGTGGGCAAGGATGAGGTCTGAGGCCCATGGGCACAAGGGCTTCTGGCAAAAGCTAAAGAAGATTTTCTCATGAGGCTCTGTGTAATACTCGGGAAGCAAAGAATGCTTCCCAAGCGCCAGGTGACGAAACGCAGCGCGTTAGTGCCTAGAACGCAGTGCGGCCCATCAACACAAGGACTTAAAATGAACCGGTTCTGTTCAAACACCCCATGGGCCACAGCTTTGAGGTAAAGCCAAAGCTGGCATGGAAAATCAGGCTCTCCTGGAGGGCACTGGACACGGCGAGGCAGCGCGGGAAGGCCTGTTTCTGGCGTCGTGGGACTCAGGACTCCAAAACCAAGAGCGAGGAGGAGGAAGACTTGGGGAACACACATAAAATTCTCCCAGGAATTCTTAACAACAAGCGGAGAGATTTGGGGAGAAAAGCGTCCTGGTGCAGGCGAGGCGAATGGGCCGGGAGGGGGTTGAGTTGCAACCGTTGACACACGAAGCCATGAACAGATTGTGGAGATTTAGGTTACGTGCGACTGCCTACCTACGCCGCCCCGCTGAGAGGCCGCTGAGATTCAGAGGTCACCTATTTATCGTGTCAAGCATTCTATGTATCTTATCTCATTTATTCATTGTGATGAACTCACGAAACTGAGCTTCGACAAGGGTAAACAGTTTGCCTACTGAACGCGGCTAGTAAGGGGCAGTTCGACTGCCTTGTTTGCTTTGGGAACCCGTGCTTCTTTACACTACCTCTTTTTTAAATTATTTTTTTAATGTTTATTTTTAAGAGAGAGAGACACACACACACACAGAGCATGAGCAGGGGAGGGGCAGAGAGAGAAGAAGACACAGGATCCGAAGCAGGCTCCAGGCTCTGAGCCATCAGCACAGAGCCCGACGTGGGGCTCGAACTCACGGATGGAGAGATCATGACCTTGAGCCGAAGTCAGACGCTTAACCAACTGAGCCCCCCAGGTGCCCCTACACTACTTCTTTATGCTAGCTGGCTGTGTCAACAAACACACGTGCATATGTGGGTATATTCACGTAGGCAGTTTGACCCTGGAAATGGATTTCAAGTTAATAATAATCTTGAGATGCTGAAACCACAATCATTTATTGAATTATATGAGATGCTTAAGTTGCACAAGAGATGTTTAAAAAATCTTTTAGTAATACCCCAGCAGAACTTAAAACGGAAGGCTCAAGAACTGAAGGTGAAGGGGCGCCTGGGTGGCTCTGTCGGTTAAGCACCTGGCTCTTGATTTCAGCTCAGGTCATGATCTCACGGTTGTGGGCTCAAGCCCCTAGCTGGGCTCTGCGCTGAGCGTGGAGCCTGCTTGGTCTCTCTCCTTCTCTCTCTGCCCCTTTCCTTGTTCCCCCCTTGATATATAAATAAGTAAATAAATAAGTAAAAGCAACAACAAAAAACACTGGAGATGAAGCGAGTGAATGCCATTGTTACTGGCATGAAAAAACACGAGAAATGGAAAAAAAGGCACACCTTTGTCTTTTAGAGCAAATAATAGTTATTTGCTTTACAATGCCTTGTTTTTGTCCCAGAGTCATGGATGGAATCTGGGCCCGTATGCTCAAGGCTAAACATTCCCTTTCTCAAATGGCTACCCGAACCATTCGGAGAACTAACTGAGACCGAGCGCTCATATTGGCATCTCATTCTTATGCTAGAAGTTCTAGCAGTGTCTCTCTGATTTGCTGTTAAATGAATGGGAAGAGTTGGCTTTATTTTGGGGACTGAGCCCATATGTCAGTCCATGATGGCCTTCGGAAGAAAGGGAAAGGAAGGAGAGATAGGGTTTAAGGTGCGAGAGTGAAGAAACTTAGACTCTCAAGTGTCTGCACTGAGCACGATCCAAGTGTAGCCAAAAGGAGACATTTAAAGAAAGTGTTGGGATGGATCCTATATTCTCCTTGGTGTTGGCAAGAAAAATGTCAAAGATGTAAAGAAATGGCTGAATAAATACACGGAGAAAATACGAACCCGAACCTCCCTTCACGATACTAGTGTATCCTCTAGATGGGCACGAATCGTAATATGATCCCTGGTTAGTAAAACTACAGATAACATTTACTTAGCACTCATTATATGTCAGGCAGTATGCTTTGTCACGTACCAAATCAGTTATCTCAAGGGCACCCCAAAGCAGCCTTTATTTTTAGATGAGGAAACGGGGGTGAGAGAGAGAATTGACACTGCCCACGCGCTCGCAACTTCTACATGGTAGAGCTGGGATTTTGAACTCAAGTAGTCAGACTTCAGAACTTGCTTTCCAAGATGAATATGTTATAGCTTCCCTGTATGCTAAAATCGGAGCATGGGCCTGCCTGGTCGTAAAACTTTTCCTTGAAGTGTAGAGGTGCATAAATTACCTTTGGACTATCTATTCCTTCTTAGCACGCATCGCCCTTGGGCATAAATTTTTGAAGTATTGATTCCATTCGTGCCTTCCTGCTGGGTTTTAAGCGCAATGATAGCAGGGTCGTGTCTGTTGTGTCTATCTCTGTCTTCCCAGTAACCAGCCCAGGGTAGTCCCTGTATAGAGTAGGCACTGAGGAATTTTTGTTGATTGAATAAGCTATCCATTCCTCTATTTCTCTGTTAATGAGGGGAAAACTCCCCAGAGTTGCTGAGGAATGGAATACATTTTTTAAAAAAAGGTTTATTTACTTTTGAGAGAGAGAGAGAGAGAGAGAGAGAGAGCACAAGCAGGGCAGAGAGAAAGGAGGACAGAGGATCTGAAGCAGGCTCTGTGCTGATGGCAGAGAACCCATCGTGGGGCTCGAACTCACCAACCATAAGATCATGACCTGATCCGAAGTTGAATACATCACTGACTGAGCCCCCCAGCACCCCGGAATGGAGTACATTTTAAAAAATTTTTTTTAATAGTTTATTGTCAAATTGGTTTGGAGTACATTTTTAACTTATTGGTTTCTAAAACAGTAGTGCCCTGCCCTGATAGCTCTCTACACTCCTAATGGCTAATTATTCAGGAGGCAGCATTTGTTAGCTGCCTTATTTTAGGCAGAATATCAACTCCTAGAGGCGAATTATATTTTCATATTCATAGGGTCCAGAAATGTACCTTTTGAGGCATTCATGGGGGTGGTATTTGAAATGTACTTTTAAAAAGCTGCACTCAAAGGAACTGACTTGGTTTTGTTTTGTTTTGTTTTTTTCAGACGAGATTTCCCTAGGTTTAGCTCACACTCTAACAAATCTACTCTTCTAGTAATGTATACATATCATAAGGTGCTTCTTCGAACTTTAGAAAAGGAGCCTATATTTGAACCGTCCACAGTCTGCAGCTGTGTGATCCATCAAATGTTTAGCTGACATTCATTCAAAGATCCAAGGTGAGTTTTACGCAGTGCCTACTATGGTGTCTGGTATACAGTAGGCACTCAGTAAGCGCTGGTTGGTTGGCTGGTTGAATGAATGAATGCATGCACGAAGGTACGGTTTGAATCACGTTGCTATGAACTGAAGAGACGGAAATTCTCCCACCCCCCCCTCCACCTGCCAATGACGAAAACTCTCACACGCATCCATATTTGGTCGAACACTTTGGAAAGCGGTTAGAATGCAAATGTACCAAATGAGTTCCTGACCCACTACCTTGAGTTAGGATTCCAGATTTAGAGTGTTCCAAGCTCTAGATAAAAAGGAAGATTCAGGAATCCGGGAGGCAAGACAGTTTCATTGCAATGAGGGGTGGGGAATGTGGCGAGGGGTAGAGAAGTGACAGGCAAGACAGGAAATCAAAGGAGGGACGACACCATAATAAGATCACAGACAGTTGCTATACGGGGCTCGGCGGAGGCATCCAAAGTCATCTTCTGGTTTCCCATTTGCCACCTGGGTCCCTTCAGGTTGCGATGTGTGGCCAGGAGAGCAGGACTACAGCCTAAGGAGACAGGCTTCTATCCACGACTTTGGATACTTCTGACTTGGTGAGAGTGTCCTGTGTGTGTCTGTGGCAAATGAGGAACTGGATGCTTGACAACTCCAGCTTTCCCAGCCTGCCCAGAACGAGCTGAGCACTTGCCGTGGTCGCCAGCTTCCAGGATGGGCTGCCGTGATCTTCCCCTCTTGGTATTCACTTCCTTGTGTAGACTCTCCTCCTACACCGGATGGGACACCGCAAAATGATGGCGCGGGGGCCTCTGAGGTCCAATGGAAAAGATAACACAGCTCCCACTTTGGCCTCTGCGGCGGTTCGTTCTGGAGGAAGTGAGCAACCAGGTCATGAGGACTCACACGCAGTCTTCTGGAGAGGATCGAAGGCCGCCCACCAGCAGCCAGCGCTAACCTATCAGGCACGTGAGTGAGCCCCCTCGGGAGGAGATGCGACAGCCTTAGCGGAGCCTTAAGATGACTCTCGCCCTGGCTGCCATCTTGAGTACAACTTCATGAAACCCTGTGCTAGAACCACCCGGCCAAGCCATCCTCAGATTCTTGGCCTAGGGAAACCGTGCAAGATGATACGTGGTTATTACCACTACGTCTGGGGTCATTTGTACACAGCATTAGAGACAAATACATTTTCTTCAACTCTGCATTCACAATGGCTATTATACTCAGTACTTTATCAGATAGGAATGAAAAGCTTCCAGATCTCTCTTTTTTTTGGTTGTTGCTTATTTTTTTATTTTGAGAGAGAGCGAGAGAGCAGGGGAGGGGCAGAGAGAGAAGGAGAGAAAGAATCCCATGCAGGCTCCACACTGTCAGCACAGAGCCCAATGCGGGGCTTGAACTCGCGAACTGTGAGATCATGACCTGAGCTGAAACCAAGAGTCGGATGCTTAACCAACTGAGCCACCCAGGCGCCCCTTCCAGATCTCTATAAAGGTGGTGATTTGTCCTTTTAAAATTTTTTTTAAAGCTTCATTCCCTTTTAAGTTTTTTTGTAAGCGTCATAAGAATATGGGAATGTAAGCAAAAACCAGGGGGAGGGGAAGAGGGGAAAGGACAAAAAGACACAGAGAGGGAGGGAGATAAAACATAAGAGACTCTCAAAGACTAAGAACAAACTGAGGGTAAGGAGGGTGAGGGAGGGGGGAGAGGGGGTGACGGGCATTAAAGAGGGCACGTGTTGGGATGAACACTGGGTGTTATATGTAAACCAATTTGAAAATAAACTATTATAAAAAAAAAAAAACAGAATATGGGAATGTAGAGCAAGGATTCTCAAGCCAGGCAGACTTGAATTTGAGTACTGGTTTGGCCACCTGTGTGACTTCGATCAAGTTACTTAATCTAACTCATTAATTTATTATGAGCATTAAAGGAGCAAATGCGTTCGAAGTGCTTAGGAGAGTGTGTGGCTTGTAGTAAGAACTCCATAAACGCTATAGCTACTATAGTTTTTCACTTTGTATAAGAAGATGCCTCTAAGGGCCTTGCCTTATGGGCAACAAATATTACCAATCCTCCAAAGTAGCCAAAGTATGTTTTGTGCCCTAAGTGGGAAATTTGGTTCCCATTAGAATTGTTAAATACATTTATCGAGGTATTATATGTACACCCTAAATTCGCCCATTTTAAATGTGCGATTTATGGGTTTCGGTACCTCTACCAAGTTGCGCAACTATGACCAGCATCCAGTTTTAGAATATTTTTCGTCAGTCCCCCAAAAGAAATCTTGTGCCTATTTGCAATCACTTCCCATTCTTACCTCCAGCTCCAGGCAACCACTAAGCTACTTCCTATCTCTATAAATTTGCCTTTTCTGGACTCTTACTAATAGAACCATGTAATATATGGCCTCATGTCTGGCTTTCTCCTTGTAGCCTATATATCGGAACTGTTGAATAAAATCTTTTCATTGTTGAGTAAAATCCCACTGTTTGGCTCTATCGCCTTTTGTTTATCTTCATCCATTGATGGATGCGTGGGTTGCTTCCACTCTTTGGCTTTTATGGATTATGTTACTACGAACAATGGTGTACAAGTTTTTGCGTAGGCGTATGTTTTCATTTACCTTGAGCGGATACCAAAGAGCGGGGTTGCCGGGTAATATAGAAAAGGTGTGTTTAACTTTGCAAGAAACTCCCAGTTTTCCGAAAAGGCTGCATCATTTCTATTTCCCCCAGCAATGTCTGAGAGCCCTCCTTTACCCAGATCCTTTCGACATTTCTTATTGTCTAACTTTTTGATTACAGCCATCCTAGCGGACACGAAGTGGTATTGCCTTGTGGTTTTAATTTGCAGTTTTCTAACGACTCCTGATGGTGAGCCTCTTTTCCTGTGTTTATTGAGCAGTCATATATTTTATTTGGGGGAATATCTATTCAAATCACTTGCCAGTTTTGAATGGTTTTTCGTCTCATTATTGAGTTGCGAGTGTTCTTTCTATCCTCTGGACACAAGTCTTTGGTTGGATATATGACCTGCAAAGATCTTCCCTCTGGCTGTTGCTTGTCCCTTTGTCCCTTTTACTTTCTTAGTGGTATCTTTTGAAGCACCACAGTTCAAGATTTCGACGAAGTCCAAACTATCAAATGGTTTTCTCTTATGGATCATGCTTTTGGGGGTTGTATCTAAGACATCTTTGGAGAACTCAAGGTCTTGAAGATTTTCTTTGGGATAATTTGATAGTATTAGCTCTAACATTTAGGTCTCCAGTTCATCTCTGGGCCCGTCGATGTCCACCTGTACCAGCACCATCTGTTGAAAAGACTACCCTTTCCCAGGGAACTGCTTTGTATCCTTTATGGAAAATCCATCGATCATAAATAGAAAAGCATAGTTCTTGACTCTCAGCTTTGTTCCATTGATCTGTATGTCTATCCTAATGTACTACCAGACTGTCCTGATTGCTGTAGCTTTATAGGAAGCTTTAAAAGTTTTGACATGTGGGATGCCTGGGTGGCTCAGTCAGTTGAGCATCCGACTTTGGTTCAGGTCATGATATCGTGGTTTGTGGGTTCGGGCCCTGCGTTGGACTCTGTGCTGACAGCTTGGAGCCTGGAGCCTGCTTTGGATTCTCTCTCTCTCTCTCTCTCTCTCTGCCCCTCCCTTGCTTGTTCTCCGTCTCTCAAAAATAAATAAATGTTAAAATTTTTAAAAATTTTTGACATGAAAGTCTGCCAAATTTCTCTTTAAAAAATTGTTTTAGCTATTCTGGGGCTTTTGGTTTTTCATAAAAATTTTATGATAATTTGATTGATTTATTGATTGAGAGAAAGAGAGAAAGTCTGATGAAAATTTGATGGGGATTGCACTGAATCTATTGATCAATTTTGGAAGAATTATTATTTTAACAATATGGAATCTTCCGCAATCCATGCACACGGAATGTCTCTCTATTTGTTTAGATTTTCTTTAATTTCCCTCAGCAACGTTTGGTAATTTTTAGTGTCCTTGCTTAGCAATTCTTTTGTTAAATCTGTTGCTGAATTTTTATTCTCTTTGATGATATTATGAATAGAATTATTTTCTTACTTTCAATTTTGGATTATCAATTCCTCACATATATAAGAAGACAATTTATTTTCATATATTGGTCTTGTGTCCTTCAACTTTGCTGAACTCGCTTATCCATTCTAATCGTGTTTTGGGAATTCTGTAGGATTTTCTATACAAGGGTTATGTCATTTGTGAAGTTTTACTTCTCCCTTTCCAACCTGCATGTTTTCTCCTCCTTTTCCTTACATAATTTCACCGGTCAAACCTCAAGTGCGATGTTCAATAGAAGTCGTGAGATGGACTTCCCTTCTTTATTCCTGATCGTAGCGGAGAAAGCATTCAGTCTTTCACCATGAACTTCATAGATGCTCTTTCTCAGTTTGAGGAAGTTCCCTTCTTTTTTTTCCCCTGTTTATTTCCGAGAGAGAGAAAGAGAGAGAGAGAGAAAGAGAGAGAGTGAGCAGGGGAGGGGCAGAGAGAAGGAGCAGAATCCGAAGCAGGCTCCAGGCCCTGAGCCATCAGCACAGAACCTGATGCAGGGCTTGAACCCACAAACCGGGAGATCATGACCTGAGCCAAAGTTGGACGCTTAACCAATTGAGCCACTTCCCAGGTGTCCTGAGGAAGTTCCCTTCTACGCCAAGTTTGCTGAGAGTTTTTTTCATGAACAGGTATTGGATTTTGCCAACTACCTGTTCTATATCTGTTGAGGTGATCATGTGGTATTTGCCCTTTATTCTTTTAATATGGTTTGTTATGTTAATTGGTTTTAAGCTTTAAACCAAACTTTCATTCCTAGGATAAATCCCACTTGGTTGTGGTAGTAATCCTTTGTATATCTAACTAGATTTGGTTGACTAATATTTTTTGAGAGTTATAGTGTCTGTATTCATGAGAGACGTTGGTCCACAATTTTCTTTTTTTTGTGGTATCTTTGTCTGGCTTTGGTATCATGGTTAAATTATTCTATCCTCTCTTTTCAGGAAGAGTTTATATAGGGTTGACATTATTTCATATTGACATCTTCGATAGATTTTAACTTTGAATCCATCTAGTCCTGGGTTCTGCTTTGTGGGAGGATTTTAAATTACTAATTCTGTTTCTTTACTGGTTATAGGTCTATTTCGATTTTTCTATTTGTTTTTGAGTCAATTTTGTTAATTTATGTCTTTCTAGGTATGTGTACATTTCATCCAGGCTGTCTAATTTGTTGTCATAAAGTCACTCATGGTATTCCCTTATAATTCTAAGGTGTTTTGTAAGGTCAGTAGTAATGTCCTCTCTTTTTCATCCTGATGTTGGTGGCCCTTGTCTTCTCATTTTTCTTGGTCAGTCTAGCTAAAGTTTTATCAGTTTTGTTGATCTTTTCAAAAAATTAGGTTTATCGATCTTTCTTTATGATTTCCTATTTTGTATTTCATTGATTTTCACTCCAATCTATTATCTTCTTTCTGCTTGCCTTGTGTTTTTTTTTAACATTTTTTTATTTTACTTTTGAGAGGCATAGAGACAGAGCGTAAGCAGGGGAGGGGCAGAGAAAGAGGGAGACACAGAATCCGAAGCAGGCTCCAGGCTCTGAGCCATCAGCACAGAGCCTGACGTGGGGCTCGAACTCACAGACAGTAAGATCATGACCTGAGCTGAAGTCGGCTGCTTAACCTACTGAGCCACCCAGGTCTTGTGTTTAATTAACTCTTTTTTGGGAGTCATAAAGTGAAAACTTACTATACTGATTTGAGATCTTTCTTCTTTTCTGACACATCAATTTGCTATATGGTGTGATTTCATTTTCATTCAGCTTAAAAAATACTTTCCTTTGTAATTTCTTCTCTGACTCACAGATAGAAAAGTGGT
The DNA here is from genome assembly GCA_030068075.1 of Paguma larvata. NCBI lineage: Eukaryota > Metazoa > Chordata > Mammalia > Carnivora > Viverridae > Paguma > Paguma larvata. The sequence continues at coordinate 38,179,700 of CM057830.1, read as the reverse complement.
ATCTAGTTACCAAATATTTGTGGATTTGGCAATTTAATTTATTTCTAATTTATTTATGTACCTAGCTTATTTTTAATTAAATTTATTTCTAATTTAATTTCATCCTGTTTCAGAGCACATGCTTTAAATTATTTCAATCTTTTTCAATTTATCGGTGCTAATTTTATCGCTTAGGATGTGGTTTATCCTGCGGAAAGTTCTGCGTGTACTTGAAAAGAATGCGTATTATATTGTTGTTTAGTGGAGCACTCTGTAGCTGTCCATTAGGTCAAGTTGTTTGCTAGTGTTGTACGTATAAGGCACAGCAAGTCTTATAGATCCTTGGTCATTTTCCATCCAGTTGTTTCATCAATTTTGGGGAGTTGAATATTGAAGTCTCCCAATATATTGTTAAATTGCATATTTACCCATTTTTGTAACGTGTGTGTAGGCATAATTATTGCCCTCCGATGTGTCCAAGTCACAATCCATAGAATCCATGAATATGTTACATGACACAAGAAAAGGGAATTAAGGTCGAAGATGGAATTAAGATTGCTAATAAACTGACCTTTACAATATCTGAAGCAACTCTTAGTCTAAAATGAATTATCATGCTTTCCTGCCCACAAACCACATGGCTAACGCCAAGTCAGAAAATCTTGGACTGTCTTTAGAGAATCAGGGACCAAGATCCAGCATCCCATCCATTATGTCAAGCAGCAACAGATTCGGATTCTTCTTTAGCTCTTCATGTGACATGGAACAAACCACTCAGTTTGACTGAGCTTCAATTTCATAGCTTTACAATATTTTATGCCGGTCCCAGAATGATCTATATTAAATACATGAGATCTTCCAATGGATGTCAAGAAGCAGAGCGAAAATCATCTTAAAACTCATTACACGTGCGGAGAGAGGTGGTGTGTTTGAAAACGTTCACTGCCTGGGCACTGGAAGGCGGCCAAGGGCAAACCTCAATCCTGACCAATCCTGATTTTCCTTCGCAGTCTGTAAACATTTAGCTTTGCGGGAGAACTGCCTCACTTGGGCTTCTGAGAAACTTTTCGCTGCCATGGTGAAGCTGAAACTCCTGCCCCACCCCCATCTCTTCATCATTTGACTTGGAGGATTTAAGATAATCGTATCTCAGCTTTTTTTCCTGCGATTTTACTACCGAGAGTGAGATCCGCTAAGAGTCCAACTACCACCATGTTTCACAAAAACCCTCAGTGTGTTCTTAATTTGGACTTGCCACTGTCAGCTTGCTCCAGTGCTTTCCCTGCCTCCTCCCACCCCTGCTACCACCCACCCACTCACACCATTTACACCCACACAGCGACTCCCATGTAGAGTGTAGGCTTGCGAAGCAGCAGACTTTTTGAAAATCACAAATGGAGTTATCAAGGCAATCTCCAGTTACATAAATGGCAGGGCCCAGCGCAAAAGGAAGCTGTGGAGCCATTTGCTCAAAAAGCAGGAACAAAGGGCCATGAAAGGTACTAAAAATACAGTTTTGTCTTTTCTTCCATGGTCTCCTCTCTTGACTTGTCACTATCTTTTTCTCTTTGCTCTTTAATGTGGTTCTAAATAAAGAAAAATTTAGAAGTTTGAATTATAAGCGTGAATTTTACCACTCATCTTTGTACTACCCAATGCCGCTTTTAACCTGTAAGGAGTCCCCGAAATTGCACAAATAGTATTTTGTAGAATCCCAAACAGGCTCCACACTGTCAGCACAGAGCCCGACGAGGGACTCAAACTCGTGAACCTTGGGATCAAAATCAAGGGTCAAACCAAGAGTCGGATGCTTCACCGACGGAGCCACCCAGGAGCCCCTATTTCACTTCTTGATATGGTCACACTGTACTGATACTTCACCTTTGGCTTACTGATGAGTCAGAAAAAACCGAAAGGGAAGGAACTCTAGGTTGCTGTATCTTCCGTTTCCCTTCTGCGTTCTCATTTTCAGGGTAAACGGTTAGCTGATACAATGTAGTAAATGGGAGTAAGAGAGGATATAATAGGGTCCCTGGGTTGGTTGTATTTCTTAGAACACCACTAACATCTTAGCGAGTTCTAGTTTGCATGGTAAATGTGGCCCCTGACAGCTGTCAGTGGCCCTACGTGTTTAGTCAGTAGACATAATGCATAGATAGAACTTGTACTCATTTTTAGTGTCACCGAATTCCTTTTTTAAATATATTTTTAAATGTTTATTTTTGACAGAGAGAGAGAGAGAGAGAGAGTGTGTGTGCACACAAGTGGGGGAGGGGCAGAGAGAGAGGGAAACACAGAATCCGAAGCAGCCTCCAGGCTCTGAGCTGGCAGCCCAGAGCCCGACATGGGAATCGAACCCATGAGCCATGAGATCATGACCTGAGCGGAAGCCGGACGCTCAACAGACTGAGCCACCAAGGCGCCCCGGCGTCACTGAAGTCCTGATGCATCATAGATCCACTGAACTGCGGTGCTCATGAGATGTCACGAATGCTCTATATGACTGGGCTGACGAGGAACAGCGGACATGAGCGTTGCCCATATCTCTCCTGTTCATTCTCATGCGCCATTGTTCCATTAGATTTCCCTTACAAGACCCAAGTTTGGAGATAAAATTATCAAGAATTTCAAGACAGCCGGGGCACCCGGGCGGCTCAGTTGGTTAAGCATCTGACTTCGGCTCAGGTCACCATCTCACGGTTCGTGAGTTCAGGCCCCACGTCGGGCTCTGTGCTGACGGCTCAGAGCCTGGAGCCTGTTTTGGATTCTGTGTCTGTGTTGGCCCCCAAGCGATCTTTTCCTTCAACTTCTTCCCCTTTAGCCAACATGTCGGCTTGGCTGCTGACTTCCCCTCTCAGTCGTTTTTTTTTTGAAGCAGTTCATAAATACACGTTCGTACCCATCGCTGTCCGTTGGCATTCCAAGGCCAGGTGCTCTAGGAGGAGTGTTCCTTCTCTTCGTTTGCCCCCACAAACTGCACCCAAACTGGATGTTTCAGGAAGCTTTCTGAAGAGACTACTCCAGTCTTTTGCCATCTCCTATTGTACCGTGAAGTTCCACTGATGGATTCAAAAGGTGCTGAAAGTAGCTTGAGAGCTTTGCTTTGATGTCACCTGGACGCCATGTGACTTCCCTATACAGAGGTTGTAGCTGGTAAGTATTCCTGTATATATATATATATATGAATAATTTATTGTCAAGTTAGCTAACATACAGTGTGTAAAGTGTGCTCTTGGTTTTGGGGGTAGATTCCCGTGATTCATCGCTGACATACAACACCCAGTGCTCATCCCAGCCAGTGCCCTCCTCAGTGCCGCTCACCCACTCTCCCCTCTCCCCCAGTCCCCATCAATTCTCAGTTTGTTCTCTGAATTAAGAGTCTCTTATGGTTTGCCTCCCTCCCTCTCTGTTCAAAACTCTTTTTTTCCCCTTCCCTTCCCCCATGGTCTTCTGTTAAGTTTCTCAAGAACCTTATATGAGTGAAAACTTTATTTTATATATATTTTTAACATTTATTTATTTTTGAGAGACATAGAGACAGAGTATGAGCAGGGGAAGGGCAAAGAGAGAGGGAGATACAGAATCCGAAGCAGGCTCCAGGCTCTGAGCTGTCAGCACAGAGCCTCATGCGGGGCTCAAACTCACAGACCGCAAGATCATGACCTGAGCCAAAGTTGGCCGCTTAACCAACTGAGCCACCAGGTGCCCCAACTTAATTATATTTTAATAATAACTTTATTTTTAAAAATTTTTTAATGTTCATTTATTTTGAGGGTGAGAGAGGCAGAGTGTGAGCAAGGGAGTGGCAGAGAGAGAGGGAGACACAGAATCCGAAGCAGGCTCCAGGCTCTGAGCTGTCAGCACTGAGCCCAATGCGGAGCTCGAACTCATGAACCACGAGATCATGACCTGAGTTGAAGTCGGACGCTTAACCGACTGAGCCACCCAGGCGCCCCAATAATAACTTTATCGAGACATGTCACATACCATAAAATTCCTCCTTTTAGAGTGTACAACTCAGTAGTTTTCAGTATATTCGCAAAGTTGTACAACCATGGCTACTGTGTAATTCCCGAACATTGTCAATACTCTCCAACAAAACTCCACATCAGTAGCCATTCCCCATTTCCTCCTCCCCCAGTCCCTGGAAGCCACGAATCTCCTATCTGTTTCTATGGGTTTGACTCTTCTGGACATTTAATACAAGTGGAATCATATAATATGTGGCCTTTTATGGCTGGCTCCTTTAACTCAGCAGAACGTTTTCAAGGTTTATCACATTATAGCATGTATCCGAGCTTTATGGCTTTTTATGGCTGAATAATAATCTAACATATGAATATCATCACATTCTGTTCATCCATTCATCATTTGTGTTGTTTCCGGTTTGGGGTTATTATGAAAAATGCTGCCATAAACATTCATGAGTGTTTTGTGTGGATAATTCTCTTGGGTATGTAACCAGAAAGGGAGTTGCCGGGTCATATGGTAACTCTAGGTCTAACTTTGTAAAGAACTGACAGACTGGTTTGCCCTGGGGCTGCACCCTTTGACGTTCCCACCAGCGGTGTATGAGGGTTCCAGCTTCTCCCCATTCTTGTCAGTACTTGCTATTGTTTGTCTTTTGGATTATAGCCATCCTGGTGAATGGTATATCTCCTTGTGGTTTTGATTTTTATTTTTCCAATGACTAATGATATCGAGCGTATTTTCATATGTTCATTGGCCATTTGTATATCTTTCTTTGAATAAATGCTTACTCAAACCTTTGCCCAACTTTAAGTTTTTAAAAAATGTTTAATGTATTTTTTTTTTTTTGAGAGAGAGAGAGAGAGAGAGAGAGAGAGCGAGCATGTATATGTGCACGCACAAGTTGGGGAAGGGCAGGGAGAGAGAGACACAGAATCCGAAGCAGGCTCCAGGCTCCAAGCTGTCAGCACCAGAGCCCAACGCAGGGCTCAAACCCATGAACTGTGAGATCATGACCTGAGCTGAATCTGAATGCTCAACGGACTGAGTCATCCAGGTGACCCTGCCCAACTTTTAATTGAGTTGTTCGTTTTTGTGTTGTAACCTTTTCCGTCAAATGTCTCCTTTATATTCGTATTTCTTTTTTGATGCTATTAGGAATAGAACTGTCCTCTTAACTTCATTTTAGGGTTTTTCATTGTTGGTGCATAGAAAGACAAATGATTTTGTATATCGATCTTGTATCTTGCAATCTTGCTGCATTTGTTTATTAGTTCTAATAATTTTAGTATCAGTTCCTTTTGATTTTCCACATACAGGACCGTGTCATCTGTGACTAGCTTCATCACTTCCTTTATGAGCTGTGTCCCTTTCATTTCCTTTTCTCGCCTGACTGCCCTAGCTATAACCTCCATTACAATATTGAATGGAAGGTGTGAGAATGGACATCCTTGTCTTGTTTCTGATCTTAAGAGAAAGCAGTCTTTCACCATTAAGTATGCTAGCTGTGGGGTTTTCATAAATGTCCTTTCTTAGGATGAGTAAGATCTCTTCTGTTCCTAGTCTCTTGAGTGTCTTTATCAGGAAGGGGTGCTCGATTTTGTGAAAGGCTTTTCTGCATCCATTGATATGACCATGTGGTTTCTGTTTTCTGTTCTATTAATGTGGCGTATTACACTAATTGATTTTTGTGTGTCAAACTAGCCTTGCATTCTTGCGATACATGCCACGTGGCCATGGTGTATAACCTTTTTTCTATGTTGCTGAATTCAGTTTGCTAATTTTTTAAAAGGAGTTTTGCATCTACATTCGTAAGAGATACCGATCTGTAGCATGTTTAGTGACTTTCCTCGACTCAATCTACATTATTTGTTGTGTGAGGCTGCTGAAGGCTTTGCATGGTTAGCATAACAGTCAGCTATCCACGGACCAGGGATTTTCTTAAATGCTTTGAGCCAGTACGTCTCAGCATTTGCCGAGCTCAGCGCATGTTTTGAGGGCACGCTTTGAATACTCCAGCAGGTGGTTTTGTATCTTTGTGCTAGCCTTCACTTCCTGCCTGTGAAGAGTCTCAAGATGAGCCAGAGGTAAGAATTTAGGGCCTTCTGAGGTCTTTCCCGGGACATGCGCCCAGCCCAGCACATTCGTGTGACCTTCTTGATTCCTGACAGTATGTCAGAGCTTTTCAAAGGGCCCAATGGAAATCTTATTCCCCAGTTTGTTTTTTTTCTTTTAAATTCTTTGGTCAGCCTCTTGTTAACTCCAACTCGAAATACCATCTCAGGCAGCTGTAATTTTAAATAGTTGCCAATGATTGTTTTTACAAATGTCCTGCAGGTAGGGTTGTTTGCACATAGAAGGTTCTGAGTCAGGTCAAGTAAAGATGAGCTCTAAGAATGGAGCTTTTTAGTGAACTGCCAGATGGGCCAAAGAGTGACAATTCTCTGGGGTTGGGTTTTTTGAGGGACTTCCAAGGCTGTTCTATGGTCCCTCCAGTGAATGCTAAGCCACTAGGTTTCCCAGCTCCCTTAGTTGTGCTTTCATTGGTTTTCAAGGCTACCACGGAAATGAGGAGAAAGGGTGAGATTAGAACAAGTTAAAATGCCACGATATTTGCCGTTCTCACCAAGATTCAGCCACTTCTCTTGAAAAAACATTTCTAAGATTGTCGTAAGCCCTTAGTTAATTTCCAGAGTCTTGAAAATATCGATTGTGATAATTTTATACAGTCTTCTTGCTTTTATGAGGAGTGGATTTGTGGAAGTCCTTATTACATCATCCTACAAGCTGAGGTTGAGCTCTCGCACCTATCTTTAACAAAAAAAGGAAAAAGGAAGGAAGGAAGGAAGGAAAGAAGGAAGGAAAGAAGGAAGGAAGGAAGGAAAGAAGAAAAGGAAAAGTTCTCCTACATTTACAAAAAAAAAAAAAAAAAGGAAATACTTCTAATTTTTCTTTGTCTCCTTGTGCTCATACCTGGTGCCTATCAGAAATAAAGGGTATTCTCAGGCATTTTTTCTGGCAACTGACACTCTTTAAGCCTGGGACTGGACTGGGCATAGAGAGAGCCATACATAAGGCATGGAACTATTCTCCAGAAGCCCATCCTCTAAGGAGCTTCAATCTCTTCTCGTGTCATGGCCAATCAGTCAGTTACACGCTTATGACAATCCTCAGCCTTTATTCTACTGTAACACAAATGATACATATCATACTCCCACGGATGTACTCAGGGCAACGGATGTCTCCTTTATAGCCCACTGGCTCTCCCATCCAGCAAAGTATGTCGGGGAAAAAAAAAGTCAGTAGGTGTCTTCGTTGGCTCACCCCAGAACTAGACCCCATGACAAGGATTTGAGTGCTGCTTGTTAATTTGGGGGGGAATCCCAGAAAGTGCTGGTTGGAGACTGGGGATAGAAGACAGGGAAGGGAAAGAAGCCAACAAAGGGTGTGTCTTTTTGCAAGTTACTGTTGTGAGAAACTGGGGAGCAATCCTGTGGCACTCCAGGAGCCGGCGTAGAAGATACTCCTCAGAGTTATCTCAGCCAAGGGGATAGAAAGCTGGGGGTGTTTAACTCCTAACTCCTATCCCTCATTGGTTGAGGGACCTGGGGGACCTTAATTTTTTAGCACTTTCTATTTGCCATGCACAGGGTCCAGAATGTTCTGGTAGCCGGCTCAGGCAGAAAGTCACAGATATTCGCAGTAAACAGACTTTAGTATGTAGAGATGAAGGTCAAGGGGCTTTGGGTAGGGAGCTAACAGTGTCTGCTATAGTACTGATGACATTATTATTGGGATAACTTTGAATATTCGAATAGAATAAGCAAATAACATATTTTAGTATTTAACTCTCATTGGTAACATGATTTATGATGATCTTACAGTAGATGATGAAGCTGACCGCTTTATAATAAAAATTTTCAAAAAATGGACCAGGTGGGGCACCTGGATGGCTCAGGCAGTTCAGAATCAGACTTCTGCTCAGGCCATGATCTCCTGGTATGAGTTCAAGCCCCACATGAGGCAGTCTGCTTGCTGTCCATAGGGAGCCCCCTTCAGATGCTCTGTCTCACTCTCTCTCTCTGCCCCTCCCCCACTCATGCTCTTATTCTCTCAAAATAAGTAATAAGTAAACTTAGAAAAAAACTTACAGGCCACTGCTGCCCACTGCGTGAGAAGGTGGGCTACACACTCCATGGCAGCAGTGCGGACTGGTCCCCTCCTCAGGAAGCTTCACGAAGAAGAAGCTGCTGCTGCCAGTTGGGGTGGCACCACGGTGACCAGAGCAAATGCCATGCTGCTGGACTTCCCAAGTAAGAAGTGGAAGAGGAGCCACTGGAGCCAAGATACAATGGAACAGAAGACAGTGAATCCAGGAATGCCTACAAGTTACCCCGCCTGGACTTGGGAACAAGAAAGAGCTTGTAGAGTGCACCTGCAGAGAGAAGACCTGATTCCTAAGTTGGGGCCAGGAGTCCTGGGCATCCCCCCCGCCAACCCTGGGGACAGGCCCCCTTCCCCTGAGCCCATCTACAATAGCGAGGGAAAGCGGCTTAATACTGGTGAGTTCCGTGCCTGCAAAAAGCTTGAAGATGAGGGGCATAACCTCATCATGGAGATGGTCGCCCTCAACTGTGATTTCAAGCCACCAGCTGATTACAAACTTCCAGCAACATGTGCGAGTGATAAACTAATGATTCCACAAGATGGGTATCCAGAAACAAACTTTGCGGGGCTGCTGATTGGGCCCAGACGGAACACCTGAAGAACGCAGAGAAGGAGTGTAAGGCCAAGATTATGATCTGGGGAAAAGGGTCCATCAAAGAAGGGAAAGTTGGGTGCAAAGATGGCCAGCTGTTGCCCAAAGGAGATGAGCACTCCATGCCCTAGTTACCTCACTACCATGGGGAATGTCACGAAAGCTGCGAACTGATAACAAACATCCTGTATGGGGGCATCTGGGTGGCTCAGTCGGTTAAGCACCTGACTTCAGCTCAGGTGATGATCTCACAGTTCGTGGGTTCGAGCCCCGCATCGGGCCCTGTGCTGACAGCTCAGAGCCTGGAGCCTGCTTCAGATTCTGTGTCTCCGTCTCTCTCCGCCCTTCCCTTACTCACACTCTGTCTCTCTCAAAAATAAATAAACATTAAAAAAAATTAAAAAAAATCCTGTATTTAAGCGATGAATCACGGGAATCTACCCCCAAAACCAAGAACGCATGGTATACACTCTATGTTAACCAATTTAACAAGAAATTATATTAAAAAAAAAAGAGAGAAAGAAACGTCCTGAAGCAGGGAACTGAGACCCTGAAGACCAGAATGATCTATGGAAGATGCGGCTTCAGGAGTTGGCTTGCTTGAATGGAACCTTCCACGATAAACTGCATCTTAAGACCCTGGCAGAACTCAGAGACCTACAGCAGAGTTCCCTCCCAGAGGCAGGGACGCCCCGAGCCTTGAGAGTGAGAACTTCGGAGCCCATTGGTGACCCTTCCAGGCAGACCGCCTCAGCAGCGCCCCTGGTGGACCGGACGGTTCGGCAAAGTGGCCCGAGTCATTTTTGTTGACGGAATTTTGGAACACGCTGGCTCCGCATCATGAAATTTTTATTAATTTTTTTTTCCTTTGTTATTTCCTTATCTCTTCCTTTCTTCAGACTCCACCCGAGGAGACGCTCTTCAGATCATTTGCTGCAATCTGATTCCTTTCCTTTTTATCCCTTCCTTGTTCTTCTCTTCCCAAGGAGAGGAGGGAGCAAGGGATTTTAGGCGTAGACTTGACCATTATTGTCAGGCTAGTTGCAGGGGTGGGGGGTTGTCCTTTGGTTCTAAGATTTTCAAGGTTGCCATGATCACCCTGGAAAATATGTTTTTTTTGTTTTGTTTGTTTTTGTTTTTGTTTTTTTTGCAGTGTTAGATTTTTGCCTTTGCCGCCTTCGTAAAGTAGTGGGTTAATTTCCAGGTCTGGGGTAGACATCCATCTCAGCATCCCTGCCAGCGGTAGGCGGGGCCACCCGAGCCACCTTTGGCTTGGCTGCCACCTTGGAGAGTCCTTTCCAGACTCCCCGAGCGCCTAAGCTGCCTCAGATTCCATTTGTCCCTCTCCTTTCTGGAAAGTTTCCTTTTAAATTTTCTTTTAATCCCAAACGTATGAAGGTTTTGCAGTGTCTAGGGGTTTGAGCCCCTTGCTTTTCGCCCTACTTCCTTTTCTCTCCCCTTCCCTCTTCACGGACTGATTATGTCGGCAGTAATGTATAATGCACATTCTTTTCACTGGTATATCTGCGGAAAATTTTCTGGGCTTTTTTTTGGGTGTATGATTCAACACTGCATTAAAGGAGGATGTTCCATGGAATAAAAGAGCAAAGTGGTAAAAAAGGAAAAAAAAAAAGAAAAGAGAAGAGGGAAACAAATCATAAGAGACTCTTAATGATAGAGAACAAACTGACGGTTGATGAAGGGAGGTGGGTGGGAGGTGGGCCAGATGGGCGATGGGCACTAAGGAGGGCCCTTGTGATGGACACTGGGTGTTGTGTGTCAGTGATGAATCACCGAATTCTACTCCCGTAACCACTATGGCATTGTATGTTAACTAACATTTAAGTAAAAAAGAAACAAAACAAAACAATAATAAACAAATAAATGGATAAAGGACCAAATACCTTCTATCAGGGAGTTTGACGATAGCCACGCTGAGCTAGTAATTATGACCATTAGAGCAAGGATGTAGTCGGTCATCAGGCTTATGCTCTCATGATGAGTTTACCATCCTCACTACAACAATCGAATGATAATTGCGTTCATTTGTGTGTTTCTACTAACTGGTTCACAGACCTTCTCTTGAGAGTTTTCAGGCCTTCGGGATGGAAACACGCGTCGGCATCTCTCTCGCTGCTCACACATAGCATGGCCAGTCGGATGGTTTCCTGAGGTCTTCCCTTGCCCGTTACCTTTGTCTCAGCTCCAGCAGCCCACCGCAGGCAGCTGTTCTCAGCTCCCGAGGCTGTCGTGTAGGTTCGAGAATGCCTCCACAGGGCAGGACCGGCAAATCTCCAGAATTCCAGTGTTCCAGGAAGAGGCAGGGGAACCTTCGCCTGCGTGAAGGTCTCCCCAGGGCTCAAATATCTCAGCTCCTTGATGTGAAGTCACGTCTGATGCTGAGGTGAGCCCACTAAACCCCCCTGCTTATTCCAAACCTTTTGCCAGGGAACTTTAACCACCAAGCGATCCCCAGTCTAGGCAGGACTGAGATACCTGCTGTACTAAAAATGGGAATGCTGTTGAGCATTGGACTCTTGGTTTTGGTTCAGGTCATGATCTCACGGTTCCTGAGTTTAAGCCCCGCATCGGGCTCTGCGCTAACAATGCAGAGCCTGCTCGCTCTCTCTGTCTCTCTTGAAATGAATAAATAAACTCAAAAAATAAATAAAGAAAGAAAGGGAATGCTTCTATAGCTAACTCGGGATCTCCACAATTTGAAAATTTGCCAACCTGCTTTTAGTAACCTGCTATTGCCTTCTTCCATCTGCTTCCTTTTGCAATAGGCTCTTGCATAAAATATGCCTTTACTTCTTTGCTATTTCTGCTGATGCTCTTGTTAGAGCTTTCCCCGTTCCTCCAAACGGCACAGAAATTCGACTCCTAATTTCCCCCAGTGACTTGTGACAACACATTCCCTTATCTTTCAAGAGCTTCAAGGATGCGAAACATTTCAGACTATTTCACTGTTGATTCTCCCACCCTCTCTTCCTCCCTCCTTATCGTCTTTATTAATTTATGGTGGGAATCTAGCGATACGGGCCTATGGAAGGGGCTAAGGAGAAACCAATTTGGCCTTGGTGGCTGGCTGTGAGGGACACCAAGGTGGCCCGCTGCTGGTTCAGAAGTCCATCTCTGTGGCATCTGATCCAGCTGCTGGGGCCACAGCACTGAGATTGGTGTGGTGGGAAATTTTGTCATTCTTGTGAGTAGAAGCTCTGCGGTTATAGGTATACCAATCCATCTGTGATCCTCAGCGTGGTAAGACTTAAGCAAGATGTGAGGGTCTTAGTCAGAAGAACTACTTCCAGGAGATGATGGATACGAGCATGAATTCGAAATCGATAGATCTAGGTTTGAATCCTCAATCCAGTCTGTAGTAGTCTCGGTCTTCAGGAACTTGCTAAACCCCTAACAGTGGGGTGCCCGGCTTGCTCACTTGGTATAGTGCGTGACTTTTCTTTAATATATACTTTTTAACGTTTATTTATTTTTGAGAGAGAGAGAGAGAGAGAGAGAGAGAGAGGGAGAGAGTGCAAACGGGGCAGGCGCAGAGAGAGGGAGACAGAGAATCCAAAGCGCTGTGGGGCTCGAACTTGTGTACTGCAAGATCATGACCTGAGCCAAAGGCAGACGCTCAACCGACTGAGCCACCCACGTGCCCCAAGAACGTGTGACTCTTGATCTCAGGGTCATGAGTTCAGGCCCCATGCTGGGTGCAGAGCTTACTTTAAAAAAAAAAAAGGGAATAACAACAATATTTACTATTATTATGGGCTTTTTGGACAAGTTACATGGGACTTAGCCTGTATTATATGCTCAAAAATATCACATGTATGGTGGTTAAGACTCCCATCTCGGCTGGGGAATAGGAGGGCCAGTCAGGCAACCAGAGGTGGAAGCCATGGCATTTGAACTGCCACCACACCAGAGATTTTGGTGTGGGAGGAACATGGGCAATTGGGTGTCACCAGGCAATGGCTCTGGGTGTTTAATTCACCCCCGACAGGGAGCAAGTTGATAGGTCTGGGGCTGTCTCTGAAAGAAAGACACGAAGAATTGATCCTGCTGGAAGGACAAAGACTACACCGAGAGACTTTCATTCTTGCTTCGTTTTGAATGACTAGATAGCAAATCTTCACACACTTTTCCTGCACAGGGTTACTGCGTCCCACGTGATCCTGAGTTCATCTAATCCTGGAACCCTAGCATTCGAGACTGCAAGCGACCCAGCGCTACTTACCTTCGGCAGCTTACATAAATTCGAATTCAATTCAGCAAACCTAGTTTACGTATGTAATATGAGGATAACAGTAATACTGACCCCATAAAATGGAGCGAGGATGAAAAGAGAAATTTCACGACACAGAGTAAGTCTTCGGCAATGTTATTTAGATGCGCTACCTGTCAAATGTTGAGAAATATGCCCCCCTGTAAGGTTCCTACGTCTCCCCTGTGTTGCCATAGAGAACAAGTGTGATCCGTGGGACATTCGGGAACAACTCTCGTGTTTTCTTTCTCCCACGGAATAGTCCCGATTCTCTCCTTTATTTCCAATGTGATCTGGCAAGGAACAGTCCTTCCCGGAAGGGAGATACCTGTCTTGTTTCAGGTGTGGTTCATCCAGACGGCCATAATACTGGCACAGCTCATGTCTCAGACAGAAATGCCTTGGTGTTCTCTAAGACTGCATTGAACTTGCACTCCAAACGCCTCCATCTTAAAAAACAAACAAACAACAGACTTTATTTTTTAGAGCAATTTTAGAATCACAGCAAAGTCGAGCAGGAGGCACAGAGATTTCCTCTGTAACCTGTGCCCCCGTGCATGCAGAGCCTCTCATGCTGTCAACATCCCCCACCGGAATGATGCACTTGTTATACTTGATGAGCCTGCAATGATACCTCGGCATCGTCCAGAGCCCATGGTTCACATTAGGGTTTGCTCTTGGCGTATATTCTATAGGTCTGAACAAATGTATCATGTCAGGTCCACCATCACGGTATCGTTAGGATGGTTTCACTGCCCTGGAAATCCTCTGTGCCTATTCATCTCCCCACCCCACTCCCCCACCCCCGCCACAACCCCTGGCAACCACTGACCTTTTTAACGTCTCCATAGTTCTGCTTTCCCCAGAACGTCATATAGTTGGACTCATATAATATGCAGCCTTTCCAGATTGGCTTCTTTCACTTAGTGTGTACATTTAAGTTGCCTCATGTCTTTTCATGGCTTGACAGCTCATTTAATTTTAGTGTCGAATAATATTCCGTTGCCCGGATGTGCCACAGTTTATTTATCTACTTACCTATCGAAGGACATCTTGGTGGCTCCCAAGTTTTGGCAATTATGGGTGAAGCTGCAGTGAATATCCGCGTGCAGGTTTTTGTGTGTTTTCAACTCCTTCGGGTAAATGCCAAGGAGCATGATGGCTGGATCACAAGGTGATCTCACCAAGCTGTCTTCCAGAGTGGTTGTGCCCTTCACATTTTCCCATATCCCATATTGCTCCATATCCTCGCTAGCATTGGTGCTGTCAGGGTTCTGGAGTTTGGCCATTCCAATGGCTGTGTTGTGGTGTCTCACTGTTGTTTTAAATTTTATTTCCCTGATAACATGATGTGAAACATCTTTTCATATGCTTTTTTGCCATCCGTATATCTTCTTTGTTGAACTGTCTCTTAAGATCTTTAGCCCAGTTTTTAATTGGGTTGTTTGTGTTCTTACTGTTGAATTTTAAGAGTTCTTTGCATATTTCGGATAACAGTACTTTATCTGATATGTTTTTTACAAATATCCTTCCCTAGTCTGTGGCTTGTCTTTTCCTTCTCTTGATAGTGTTTTCCTCAGAACAGAAATGTTATTTTTAATGAAGTGCAGCTTATCAATTATTTATTTTATGGATCATGCCTTTGGTATTGCATCGAAAGAGTCATTGCCAAACCCAAGGTCATCCAGATTTTTTTCTTATGTTATTTTTTAGGAGTATTATAGTTTTGCATGTTATATTTAGGTCTATGATCGATTTTGTGTTAATTTATTTTATTAGGAGTGTTATTTATTTTTAGGAGTGTTATTTATTATGTATTTTTTGGGAGTATTATAGTTTTGCATGTTATATTTAGGTCTATGATCGATTTTGTGTTAATTTTGTGAAGAGTATAAGGTCTGTGCCTAGATTAATTTTTTTATGTGAATTTATAACAGCATTTGTTGAAAAGACTATATTTGTTCCAATGAATCACCTTTGCTCTTTTGTCAAGATCAGTTGATTATATTTACGTAGGTTTATTTCTGGGCTCTCTATTCTGTTCCTTTCATCTATTTGTCTATTCTTTTATTAAAACACACTATCTTGAGTACTGTAGCTTTATAGCAAGTCTCAAAGTTGACTAGTGTCAGTCTTCCAACTTTTTTTTATCTTTCAATGTTGTGTTAGCTTTTCTGGGTCTTCTGCCTCTCCATATAAACTTTAGAATTAGTTTGTTGATGTCCACAAAATAACTTTCTGGGGTTTTGATTGTGATTGCATTGAAACTATAGATCAAGTCGGAAAGAACTGACATGCTGACAATATTGAATCTTCCTACCCATGAATATAGACTATTTCTCCATTTACTTAGTTCTTTGATTTCATTTATCAGAGTTTTGTAGTTTTCTTCATATAGATCTTGTACATATTTTGTTAGACTTATAACCAAGTACTTCATTTTGTGGGGTACTCATGGAAATGGTCTTGTATTTTTAATTTCATATTCCACTTATTAATTGTTGGTATACAGAGATGCTATTGACTTTTATGTATTAACCTTGTAGCTTGGTTATTAGTCTAACTGGTTATTAGTTCCAGAAGTTTTTTTTGCTGATTCTTTCAGATTTTCTACCTAGATGATCATGTCACCTGTGAAGAAAGAGTTTTATTTCTTCCTTCCCAATCTGTAAACATTTTATTTCCTTTTGTCTTCTTGCATTAGCTAGACTTTCCAGTATGATGTTGGGACTCCCTTGGTCTTCTAAAATACAAACTGCTACCTACTCTAGGCTGACCCATTCTTTGAAGTAAATGTGGGACTTCGCATTCTGGTTAACTCTCATCCTGTCAGCGAGGTCCTTCATTACGCCTTGTCAAATGCTTCCTGACTCTTGATTCCCTCGTCTGTCTTTTATGTTTACTATTCCTCCCATCTTTGAGTCATTTGCAAATGCTTGAAGTATATATTTTTGTGTGTGTTGTCATCCAAATCATTTAAAACATTTTTGAAAGAATCAGGAAGACCGAGTACAGCATCCCGAAGTATGCTGGTAGAGCGTGATTATCAGATACGGTTCTACAATGAACCTGTCAAATTGATTTGCCAGCCTCCCAGCATTTTCCATTAAGTTCCATACAGAGAATGGGAGAGTACTTCTGAAACATCTTGCTGAAACCCAGGTACACTAGTCCCATCTCATTCTGCTCTGATGCCTCTGGATTGAGTTCATACCCATTTCTACGCTCTTTTATGAGACGAGTCTGAATACTCTTGCGTTTACGACACTGTGTTATAATTTTCCATTTGTTTGCTAACCTCTATCTTTGTATTATGAACTTCTTGAGGGCAGGGATTACATTTTATTTACATCTATATATCTAGTACCTGGCAACTATAACCCACCAGGTGTACCAGGAATTCTATACATGCGTATTAGGAGTTCTATATGCCCTTTAAATATGTTGAATTCTGCTTACATATTAGTCTAGTTCTCCCTTCCTTCAAAAGAGAAATGAAATCAGCTTGGCAAGACTTATTATTAATGAATGGCTTTTGAGTTATGCAAAGACATTTTCTTTACTGATAATTATAAAAGCATAATATTCTCTCATATGCTTGTACCATAGTTAATTTAATCTGTATTGTTCAACATTTAGGTTGCTTTAAATTTGTCATGGTTTTAAATAGAACCGTGATGAACATGCTTTATATAAATCCTTGCCCGAATCTCAGATTGTTTCTTTAGAATGCACGGCTGAAGGATGATTTGTTGCGTTAATGAAAATTAATGCTTTAAGGATAGAAAGGTTGCACCAATTTGCATTCCCGTCAGCAGAGAAGGAGAAGGTTCGTTAAAATGTACCTTTACCGGGGCACCTGGGTGGCTCAGTCGGTTAAGTGGCCGACTTCAGCTCAGGTCAGATCTCACAGTCTGTGGGTTCGAGCCCCGCATCAGGCTCTGTGCTGATGGCTCATCAGAGCCTGGAGCCTGCTTCAGATTCTGTGCCTCCCTCTCTCTCTGCCCTTCCCCTGCTCATACTCTGTCTCTATGTCTCTCAGAAATAAATAAACGTTTAAAAAAAATGTACCTTTACTAACTGGTTTATTTTTAATCACTAGGGTGACGGTTCGCTGATCTAAAAATAAACTATTTTCTTTTATTATTTTCATCAGTACTTTGTTGCTTTCTTTCTTTTCTTTTTCAGTACTTTATGTTTCTATTGAGGTTGGAGATGAACCAAACACATTCTCTATGAATTATCTGTTTATGTCTTTCAACCATTTTCTAATTGAAGTTTTAGCTTTTTCAATTTTATACATATTTACAGATATGCGTTAATGTGCATGAGGAATTTAGAGAATGTGACTGAGATGGCATTTCGTACTGTGGAAAATAATAGTCTGTACAATAAATGGTGTTGGGAAAGATGGTTCTTTCTTTGGAAAAAAAGTGAGATCTCTACCTTATACCATGCCCCAAAGTAATTCCCAGCTAGAATAAAGAGCTAACTATAAAAACAAAACTAGGGGGTGCCTGGGTGGCTCAGTCGGTTGAGCATCCGACTTCGGCTCAGGTCATGATCTCGCAGTCTGTGAGTTCGAGCCCCGCGTTGGGCTCAGTGCTGACGGCTCAGAGCCTGGAGCCTGCTTCACATTCTGTGTCTCCCTCTCTCTCTGCCCCTCCCCCACTCATGCTCTGTCTCTCTCTGTCTCAAAAATAAATAAACATTAAAAAAATTAAAAAAATAAAAACAAAACTATAATACTAGACAAGAGAGTATTTTTCACACTGAAAATGGAGAGGGATTTTTTTAAGACAGCGGATTGATTCTCTGAATTCACTAAAGTAAAAGACCCGTGTATCTACACGGAACCACAGACCTTCTGTACGGCGAAGACACAGAGCAAGCATAAAACATTACTGAGAAATGGAGAGAAAATATTTGCAACATTGGGAAACAAGGAGATTATTAAGATCTAGATTATACAAAGCCTTACCAATTTATAAGGAAAACAAGAACAACCCAGGAGATACTGGAGTGGCTAGCACATATAAAAAGATGGTCAACCGTATAATCGCCTAGATTAAGGAACCCCAGCTTTACTGCTTTCCCATTGCCTTCATGAAAAGTCCAAGTTTCATATTTCCTTCCTCGATTTGACTCCTCTCTCCCTTCTGGTCTCATCTTGGCCCCTCTGTCCCCCACCCCTAAACTTCACACTACAGCCGTGAGGACCCCTTCAAGACTCCCAGCACCAACCTTGCTGTTATCTGATATACCTGCTCTGACCCTGTCGGACATGCCACCTCGTTCGCTGGTACCTCGAGGCAATGATCTCATCTACGCAAGCCTTCCGGCCCCTCCACCAATACTCTTTGTGAAAACTCTTGGCAGTCTTCATCATCGTTGCACCTCTAATGCCTAGTATTCTTTTTAAGTTTATTTATTCATTTTGGAGAGAGAGAGAGAGAGAGAGAGTGAGCACAGGCAGGGGAAGGGCAGAGAGATGGAGAGAGAGAATCCCAAGCAGGCTTCACGCTCCATGCTCCATGCAGAGCCCAACGCGGGGCTTGAATTCACAAATACGAGCTGAAACCAGGAGTTTGACACTTAACCGACTGAGCCACCCAGGTTCCCTGCCTAGTATTATACTATGTATAAATATACATAATGTATATTTACATTATATTACAAATGTACATATATATATACACACATATAAATATATATGTATATTTACTTAAAAAAAGCATAGAAAGTAAAGTTTTTAAGACATAATTAACCGATCTGTCATCCAGATGTCTAGGAGGAGAACCAGGAGAGTACCTGTCTTCTAAGAAAAGACAGTTTCAGAACATAGGCAGTAAACAGCTACATCACCAGCGCCCAAATTCATTACAAGCGAGGACAAAACTGGTGCATTTTTTGTTTGGCAATAAGAAGGTACCTGGTGACCTTTTCCAGGGTAGTTTCGGTGGAAGGATGGAGGACAGTGCAGTCAGCTAGACATAATGAGGGGAAAAGAAGTGGAAACGGTAAAATGGGGACTATTCGTTAGAGCCACATACCCTGTTTTGTGATTCTGAAACCACTGGAACCACGATCGGGCCTCCTGCTCCGGGTTTTGCAAAGCTCACATGTAGGAATTGAAGCGAAGGCAGAGCCCTTTCTGTCTTGTTCATGACTAATTGGACACTACCCACCTAGCACAGTACCTGGCACACAGTACATGCTCAGAAAAATTTCTTCATTGAGTACTGAAATCCTACCATAGACAGAGAGGTGGGAGAAGAAACTGAGGCTCTAGAGGTTAGTAGTTCAAGGTTACTGTAGTGACATAATTTGGGGGAGATTCTGGGTCAAAATTATTCCCCAGTGGCCAGGTCTGGGCTTTCCTTGCCACGTTTCTTGTGTCAGACTCCATCTGTCATCCTGGCCATGGGGCGGGGGAGGAGAGTCAATGATCCATGGATGGGCACAAGAGCCATTTTTTTTCACCATGATCTTCTCACCCTGCACCCCACCCCCCACGCTAGAGAAGATTCTCTTTTCTTTCCAGGGCTGGGGTCATCCATGTTTGAGTCCAGAACTGCCAGAGGCCATGTTCCCTGGTGCAGAAATGAAATCTACTCTTTAGTAGGAGAGACCGGAGCCTAAATGTTGAGTCAGCAGAGGACAGATCCTAGAGAGTTTGAGGTCCTAGTACTGTTGTTCCTGAGGCCAGCCCACCCATGGTTGGATTACCTGAGTCACTAAGGACCTCTTCCCCCACCCCATTTTCCTTGAGCTCCTTTGAGTTGAGTTTCTGGCATTGACACGTGAAAAGGCTGGGGAGACACGGGGGTGCAGTTAGGAGCCCAGTCTTTTCCACCACAGTCCTCATCTGCCTCTCATACCTGATGCTAGGGGCAGACCAAGATCGCTGCTTGTCTCCAAAAGGACAGGTGGAAGACATAGTAGCCTGTTTTTGTCCTTAAAACTCTGTTGGGGGACAATCTGGTCCATTCATTTACATTTCATCTAAGGAGATCTTTGCACTATGACAAAAGGGCTGAGTGGCAGTGACAGGGACCCTATGGCAAAAGTTAAACTATTTAAACTTTGACCCTTCGTGGAAAAAGTTTGCTGACTCCCGATTTAGAAGATAATGATGGGGGGCGCCTGGGTGGCTCAGTCGGGTTAGGCGGCCGACTTCAGCTCATGTCATGATCTCACGGTCTGTGAGTTCGAGCCCCGTGTCGGGCCCTGTGCTGACGGCTCAGAGCCTGGAGCCTGCTTCAGATTCTGTATCTCCCTCTCTCTCTCTGCCCTTCCCTTGCTCACGCTCTGTCTCTATGTCTCTCAAAAATAAAATAAAAACGTTAAAAAAAAATTTAGAAGATAATGATGGAGGGAGAGGCAGTGGAAGGTTGCCGATGTCTCACCCAGATTCTTTTTTCCTTCCCCTGTACTCATAGTCCGGCTGTTGCAACCGTTAGCTGATAACTTACAAATGCCTTTTTCTCTAGATTGCCTGGCAACCTCCATGCCCCTTTGCCTACAGCAGACCTTGGCCCGTAACATACAGGGGTGTGCCCGAGCTTTCCTGTGGGATCCGGCTAAAGCTAGTCTCCTGCTGAGATCACATTCCTGCCAGCCACCCCGCCTCCCTTGCCTGGAGCCTTTCCTCAATACATCACTTGGGTAGGAATTCCTGTGTCAGCCATGGCTTCTAGGAACTGTACCAAAGGCAGGGGGTAAAGAATCTTTTGCAGGTAAAGAACCTTCTGCAAGGATAGCCTAATGTGGAAGCACACTTCGTGGAGACTGGTTATGAGCTTTGTAGCGTTCCTGGGTAGGTGAGCTAGACCAGGCAAATGACCACACTCCTCTGTTCCAATACACTCTTTCTTTCGCGCTTGTAATCCCCCATGTGTCAAAGCCCCTTCTTGACCCCAGGTACGTCAACATTAAATATAAAATGAAAAAAAATGACCTTTCTTGCATTGGAACCAGAACAAGTATAAAGAGAAGAAGGTGTGGGAAAAAGGTAAACATCTAGGAAACGCCTTGATATTTTGAAGTCCTTGGTCAGCTAGAAAGTTGGACCACTCGGGTTCTTTTTACAAAATGTTTATTTATTTATTTTAAGAGAGAGAGAGAGAGAGAGAGAGAGAGAGAGAATGCACACGAGCAGGGGAGGGGTAGACAGAGAATCCCAAGCAGCCTCTGCGCTGGCAGCACAGAGCCCCACGTGAGGCTCAATCTCAAGAACCGTAAGATCGTGACCTGAGCTGAAACCAAGAGTCAGACACCTGACTGACTGAGCCACCCACGGACCTCTGAGGTTCTATCTTTCCTCCTGGCCTTTGACCTCTCCCGTCCTTACACAAAGCTTCAAGACTTTGAACTTCTTAATGATCCGATATTCAGATCCTGTGAATGGCGGATTTTGCCAATTCAGGAGAGCTTGCTGCTGAGCAAAGACATGTATGGGTAAAGCTCAATTTATCAAATCTTTATTCACTGAAGCTGGCCCGGAGTAGCTGCTTAATGCTGGCTTGCCGACGAGTCAGCCCGCGTCCTGCTGCTGGGCAGGGAAATGCAAGACTGTGTGAGCCGCTCATGTTTGTAGCCTCTGGGAAGAGGGAAGAGATCAGCCCAGCTCATTTCCTCATAGACACAGGTGTTTCTCAGCTCTGAACTTGGCCGCTGGCTCCTGTGTGAATTCCATGTTCAGGAGTGGCCAGGGCCTCAGAGTGGGGCAAGGGTGTGGCTGGGCAGCGTTCAGGAATGCATTGTTCCGGAAAATTCGTCCCAACAGTTTTTCTGCCTCCTCCTTTTTCCTGGCTGGCTTCAGTTTCTGTAATAGAAAGCCTGCCCTTTAAGCGTTTGCTTTAGCTGCTGCCGCGGTGGCCAAAGGACTCTTGCTACATTTGGGAGGGCCATTGCCAAGGGCTTCCCAGAGGCAAAGCATAGACTCAAACCCAGTTATCACCAAGTGGTTAAAGGAGAAATGTCCAATGTCCTGTGTGGGTCAAGCCCCTAAATGCACCCAGGTTAATACTTCCTAGGGTAAAAAATTAAAACAGACCCCAGTTTTCTGTGCTTCGACTTTTGCCTCCTTTCCTTCCACTCTATCCCCACCCTTTCTCTGTCAGCCTTTTCTCTTTTCTATCTCCTGCTCCCATGAACCTGGCATTAGATGGCCAACACACAACCATCCAGGCTTCTATAGAGCTCTCCAAGGAATCTTTCGGTCAACGGGCAAAAATGAAACTGCGCTAGTCACCTGAGAAAGAGGCACAAAAATCACTCCATCCCAACCTTTCCAACAGCAAGCTTTGCGTCAGTAACAGATTAAAAAAAAAAAGCTGTAACCCAAGACATGACTGAAGTCACATACCCCTCTCTTCTTCCTATGACAACTCCAGGCATACTTCAGTTAAGAGCGTTACCTAATTTTGAGGTGCTCCTGAGGTGCATTAGCTGAATAAACCCTTCGACCTCTATTTGGGTTATCGAACTATGTTTTTCTTGGCAGTTAAATGTCATGACTTATATAGAATCTGGATGAACCCTGAATCTTGCTGAGGTTTCAGAGATGGACCCAATGCGCTGAGGAACCCTTGCTTCCTCTGTTCTTGGTCACATCTGTTGGGTCCTCCTCCAGGCTCGTGCTTCAGATTTTCCTTGTTGCATGGAAGTTTCAGGCTTGGATTTCTTTGAAAGGTTAAAAGGTTTGAAAGCTGCTATCGTCTGATAAGCAGCTGCGTCTTTCTCCTTTGTCTTTTGGGATTCTCTTTCAAGTAGAGAATTAGATGATAGTCCTAAGGTAGGACAAGGCCTTTCTCCCTTCTTCCATTCGGGACCCCTTTGATCATGGAAAACACAATCTACCCAACCTTTCTTCCCCCCTCCACCCCCAATGGGCATATGTTCTGCCACTATGATCCCCTTACATTCCTCTCTAAGTGATGGGACTTCAGGAAAGACTATATCGAACTCCAGTGTGGGGCTCCAAGGGGGGCTTTTGGGACAAGCCAAAACTTATATACTTGCATGGTGCCCTAGAACAAAAGAAAAGCAGCTCACTTAAAATGGTAAAAGTAAGGGCGCCTGGGTGACTCAGTCAGTTAAGCCTCTGACTGCATGATCTCGCGGTCTGTGAGTTCGAGCCCCGAGTCGGGCTCTGTGCTGACAGCTCAGAGCCTGGAGCCTCCTTCAGATTCTGTGTCTCCTCCTCTCTCTGCCCCTCCCCTGCTCATGCTCTGTCTCTCTCTGTCTCTCAATAATAAATAAAAAAACACTTAAAAAATTTAAAAAAATGGTAAAAGTAGCTCACTTAATACGTAAGAGGAAGCCACAGGAAAAAAGGAGCAATTCAGACAGACTTCCATCTATGGAGGTCTCTCTTATACGACTTCAGCCTTCTTACATGAAGACTGCCTCCCCTTTGTCTAGCTGTTTCTGCCTCTGATAACCCTAGTTCTCTCTGGCCGCCCTCATTTCCTGATCCTTGCCTTCCCTTCTTCCTCCTGCCCTTCCTCAGCTCCTCACTTTTAGACCCAGACCTTCATCTGCTCCCTTCCAAGAAGGTCCGGACCCAAGTCAAACACCCCCAACCATAACCTAGTTTGGGGCTGATTTCCATGCCATCGTTGAAGATTTCCAAAATCTTTGAAAGGATAGAGAGAAATGTATTGAGCAATTCACGATAATTTGGGGGGGTCTTTATTCTTCTGAGCTCCCTGGTCTATTTCAGTTAGCACAACTTTTAGTGGTACCAACGGGCGAAAGAATGTGGGTTGGCAAAGCCAAATGGACACCATAAGTGAGGATTTAGCCACACAGAAATAACACTCCTCCAGATATGCTAAAGCCCTAGAGATAGTCTTTTCAAGATGATTCCTGAAGGTTCCCTCCACCCCCCCCCCCCCATTGACTGGAGAATAATCTAGTCCCGTCAACAATGGTGCGATGAGCGTGTCTCCAAGTTTAGGGACTGGTTAAGTCCAGCCTTCACTTGTGATCACCACCTTTTTATTAATGGTCCTGAGCCTGAAATATCCGATGCTGTTCTAAAGCACAAAAGAGGCTGACAGATGACACCTATCTGTGAGTTACAACACTTAGCCCAGCATTTTAGAGATAATATGGTAAAAAAAGAGAAAATCTCATACCACAGATTTCTGGCAGTACAATTTAAACAGCTTGAGGAAAACAAAGGGCCTCCCTCAAATACAGCAGTTTCCTATCTCCTTGGGACTCTTAACTTCTCAACACACTTTTCTCCTTAGTCTTTCCATCCTCCCGTGGCTCCTAAACTATTAGGAGTGGGACCTTTTGGCTCAATGAGAAGCCATTATTAAGGTCTTGTCAGAAGGACTTGCTCTCTGGGATGACCCAGCACGCCCTCACATGGTGGCTCCTCTTGATTACCTTACACTCTTACTTCCCCAACTCTTTTCTTCCTTAGAATGACCTCATTTGTCTGACTTGCTTTTCTCAGTCTCTGATGTCCTCTGGGCTTCCTCGTCTAGAAATGTGGGAAAAAGAAAGAGTAAAGTGCCTTACGAAGATCCCACAATGCCTCTTCCTAAATTGCCCCAGTATCTCCTAAAACTCAAAGCACCACAGGGACTACGACCCACTATTGCTGAGCTACTTATTTGTTGTACCTGTCCCCATAGCACTGCTGTTCTCCGCTTTATATAAGTCTTGGGGACGATGAACTGTATAGTGCAACCACGTCTCCCTGGATTTATCCTCCAAACTCAACACACTACAGAGTAATAGATCTCAGTTCATTCTTCTCCCCTAACTGGAGACTTAAAACTGAGAGTTTCCTGAAAGTCTTCTGAAGCAGACGATGATACAGAGGAGACAAATATCCCAAGAAACTTGGTACAAGCAGAGCAGATGACCTTGGATAGTGGACGGCTTTTGCCCAAGATGACAGAACAATCCTGTCCCAATTTTATCACCTCACTTTTCATGCCAGCCTTGTTTCTCAGTCTTTATTTCTAACTTCTGAATATGTGTGTCTCTGTAGAAGAATCTCCAACCGTTATCCTTGCCTGTTATCTCTCTTTCTGTTTCTTTTTCCTTTTCCTTCCCCCTTTCTCCCCTCTTCCTCCCTCCCTCAGCCTTCCTGCCATCATTGACTGGCATTTGACATCCTCTTGGCATCTAGGGGATGTGCTTGTATACGTGTCAACGGTGATTTTTGCACACACACACCTCCAAAACTTTCTGAAATCTTTTCATTGAATGAACACATCTGTGAAGCCAAGCAAAACATTTGTCGAGTGAATGATGGAGTCCTGTCCTTTCAGACCTATGGATCTTTGTCTGGTGATTGGAGAAGGGACCTCTTTCCCTGGGTATTCGCAACAGAGATACAGTCCTTAGGATACACTAAGGACTAGCGATCATTTTCTTTTTCCTCTGAAAAGAGCACCCCTCCTCAAGTGCATTCAATCACACCCAATCAAGACCAGCAGGACTGTCCTGTCCACATAGATGATTCAAACCATGATTAAAGACAGAGACCAAAGAACAAACTCTTCCAACCCACTACGAGAGCCTTCTTGACTGAATTCCTGAGCCTTATGCCTCTCTGTAATTTTGTTTTTCGCTCCCAAGAGATTTGCCTAGAGATGAAAGTCATTTATCTTGGCCAAGAAGTGGAATTATGAAAGAATTAAGGCAGACCCCAGTTTTCCTCACTTAGACCTTTACTTCCTTTCCTTTTTCCTCTCTTTTTCATTTATTTCCTTTTTTATCTCCCACTCCCCTGAAACTTGACTGACATTAGACAGCTAGCAGACAACTCTCAAGGCTTACAAAGACAACTCTGGAAAGAACTGTTCCTTTAGCCACTGAAATGAGATGCACCAGCGATTCCAAGACAGGGGCATGGAAACCAATCTGTCCCAGCCATTCCAACCACAAGTTTTGCATCAATTACAGATAAAGAACACTGCAACCAAGAACAAGACCAAACTCCTGTACCCCTCTCTTCTCCAATCTTGCCTCAGTTCAGAGAGTTGCCTAATTTTGAGGTGCTCTTTGTCGTGCATAGAGTGAATAAAGTCTGTAACCTCTATTGGGTCACTTTAACTATTTTTTTCCTTGACCTTAAAATCTTTTTCCAAAACACATACCATCGTTAAGGTGGATAAAGATATTTGAGCTGCCCGTGCTGGGCCCAGCCACTGCATCTAATCCCTTCCCTATTTACATGTTTCGATGTACTTAGGTGTTTAAATTTTTTTTTAATTTGGAGATGAGAGAGAGAGGGAGGGAGGAGCATGGAGGTGAAGAGTGAAGAGGTGGTATAACATCCGTTCCTGGTTTGATCTAGAGCTGATTATCTTCCATGTGCCCCTGAAGATTCACTCTCCACCCTCTCTATCCTGCCCTGTTCGTTAGGAGACTGACATTACGAGATATATCAACAGGCTCCCCACCCTTTGGCTTTGTGTTGGGTTCAGCCAATGAGAGGCACCAGAAGGACATCAGAGGGTGGGCATAGTGAAGTCAAGGTATATATTCTCCGAGTCCTTTCCTGCCTGATCACCATGGGTTGACTGAATCCTTGACCCAAAACTCCACTCAAGGCTTCTTTTAGTTGTACTTTCCCTTGTTCCTGTAACTTCTTTTTCTTCCCTCTTTGGGCCTGGGGAATAACAGCTCCCTTCTGTTGCTAAGCTCAGAGAAGTGCACCATATCCTACCATTTCCGAAAACTCTGTCTATACCTTTGGAAATAACCCCTTATGAAATTGTCCTCAATTGACGATTTTTAGTGCCATTTGTTTCCTGATGGAACTCTGACTGATACGGGCCCCTTGACCTGGATTTGAGCCTCTTGTGGTTGGAAGGGAGAGATGCTGGCAAAACTATATAGATATATATAAACACACATTAGATCGAAGAAGATTCTCCGCACTTTTGCTCACGCCGTTCCTCCTTCCTGAAATCCACCCCTTTCCCTTACCTGGCCCTCCCCATCCTCCGAGGCCAGTACTGAGTCTCACATGCTTCTTATGGGCTACACAGTCCTTGCCAACTCCTAGAAACATCCTCACTCAATTTCTCTAGTGCTTACTTTCTGAACATTTCCCCTGGGAACTTAACCCTTTATCTGTATGACTCCACTGAAGCTCCTCACGTTAGGCTTACCAGTCAGGTACACCTGGCCAAAGCCAGTGGCCACACGCTTTTTTTTCTTTTCTCTTTCTCTGCTCTCTTGAGGTATAATTGGCATATAACGCCGTGTAGGTTTAAGGGGTACGCCGTGATGATTTGATACGCATATATATTGTAAAATGATCACCACAATAAGGTTATTTAACACGTCCATCGCTTCACACAATTACCTTCTTTTCACGGTGACAAGAAGATCTACTCTTCACAACTTTCAAGTCGATACTACAAGACCGTTAACTAGAGTCACGATGTTGTGCGTCAGAGTGCCAGAAATTATTCCTTTTAAGTCTAGGAGTCTGTACCCTTTGACCATCTCCTTCTTGTCCCCCCTCGCCCCCCATCCTTGGCAACCACCATTCTACTCTCTATTTCTATGTGTTCAGCCTTTTTAGAGTCTGCGTATTAGTGAGAACGTACAATATCTGTTTTTCTCTGTCTGACTTATTTCACTTAGCATAAAGCCCTTACGGTCCATCCCTATTTTTGTAGGCAAGATTTCCTTCTGTCATGGTTGCATAATATTTTGTGTGTATATACCACCTCTTCATCCTTTCATCCCCCAGCAGAAGGTCGTCTCCACGTATTGGCAAGTGTGAAAAATACTGCAGTGAACGTGAAGACTCAGATGTCTCTTGGAGATAGACATTTCATTTCCTTTGGGTATATATGCAGAATTTATTCATCTTATAACTGGAAGTTTGTACCTATTGAGCAACATCTCCCCTTTCCCCCTACCCCTGGCCCCTGGCAACCCCCATTCTACTATTTGTTTCTGTAGGTTCAGTTTTTTTAGATTCCACAAAAAGTAAGATCATACGGGGTTTGTCTTTCTCTGTCTGCCTTATTCCACTTAGCATAAAGCTCTCACGTTTCATCTTTGTTGGTGCAAAGGGCAGGATTTCATTCCTTTTCATGGATGAATAATATTCCATTGGAATTGGAATATATGTGTCTAAAATCACATTTTCTCTATCCATTCATCCATCAACGGACACTTAGGTTGTTTCCACGTCATGGCCAATGTGAGTAATTCTGCAATGAACATGAGAGCACAGATAGCTCTTTGAGACAGTGATTTCATTTCCTTTGGATCTACATCCGAAATTGCTACCATGTGGTAGTTCTATTTTTAATTTTTTGAGGAACCCCCATTGTGGAGGTGTTCCATGGGGGCTGTTTTCCATACTAGCTGTACCAATTTACATTCCCACCGACGGCGCTCGGGGTTCCCTTTACTCCGCGTCCTTGCCAACACTTGCTATTTCTTGTCTTTGTGATAGTAGCTCTTCCAATAGGTGTGAGGTGGTAGCTCTCATTGAGGTTTCGATTTTCATTTCCTTGATGGTTGGTGATATCAGGGCTGTGGGAGCAGGCCTCCCGCTGGGGTTGGTCAGGAGCCTGGGTTTGTGGGGGCCGGTCTGGAGTCCAGGTCTGTGTGGACTGGCTTGGTGCTGGGGAGGGTGGGGAGTCCTGGGGCCCTACGAGCTGCCAGACACCGGGGTGGGTCAAGGGCCTGGGTTCATAGGATCCCCTTTGGAACCTGGGTTTGCAGGGACCAGTCAGGAGCCCGGGAACCCAGGAGCCAGGTGGGGCCACAGAGTCCATCTGGTGTTAGTGTGGGGCTTGTTGCTTGGGTCCATGAAGAAGTTGGGTGCTCATTTCCCTACCCCCCCCCCCCGGGAGGATGTCTGTCCTCATGCTGGGGTGCCTGGGTTTGATGGAAAGATAAGGAGAGTAATGTGAAACAGTCTTTCCTACTGCCTCCGATGTGTTTTCTTATTTCCATGCTCTACCCAGTTGTTGTAATCCCTGATGGAGAATCCTTAGCTCTTGTGAAGGTATACCCAAGTGAGGATAGTTGTTCAAACTCATGCGTCGGGGGGGACGAACGCTAGAAATTCCTACACTTTCTCTTCCTCTTCTTCCCCAAAGTTAGTGTCTTCTTGAGACACTTTTTTTTTCTTTCCTTGACTTCCAGGATACTTCTTGGCTTTCCTCCTACCTCACTGGCTGCTTCACTTTTGCTTTCTTTTCTGGATCTTCTTCCTTTTCCTGGAAACATGGGGTAATCTGGGCGTTCTCTGTTATCTTCTGTTCTCCATCTACACTTACACCCTGGGTCTGTGGTTCCCATACTAGGGTGTCTCGGGTGTGCTGCGCAAACTCACAGGGGCACTATAGATATTTAAAATTTTGGAAGGAAACATGATGATTCTTTTTTTTTTATAATAGATTATTTTCAAATTGGTTTACATATAACACCCAGTGTTCATCCCAACACGTGCCCTCTTTAATGTCCGTCACCCCCTCTCCCCCCTCCCTCATCCCCCTCACCCTCAGATTGTTCTTAGTCTTTGAGAGTCTCTTATGTTTTATCTCCCTCCCTCTCTGTGTCTTTTTTTCCTTTCCCCTCTAGCCCTCCCC
Source organism: Paguma larvata (assembly GCA_030068075.1). Lineage (NCBI taxonomy): Eukaryota > Metazoa > Chordata > Mammalia > Carnivora > Viverridae > Paguma > Paguma larvata. The sequence continues at coordinate 38,150,119 of CM057830.1, read as the reverse complement.
CTGGTTTTTGCTTAGTCTCACAAAGTCCACCTATTCGTGGAAACATATGGTATCTGTCTTTTTCTGACTAACTTATTTCACTTAACATAATACCCTCCAGTTCCATCCATGTTGCTACGCATGGCCAGATTTCATTTTTTCTCATTGCCATGTAGTAGTCCATTGTATATATGTACAACATCTTCTTTATCCACTCGTCAGTTGATGGGCACTTGGTCTGCTTCCATGATTTGGCTATTGTCGAAAGTGCTGCTATGAACATTGGGGTACACGTGCCCCTATGCATCAGCACTCCTGTGTCTCTTGGGTAGATTCCTAGCAGTGCAATTGCTGGGTCATAGGGTAGCTCTATTTTCATTTTTTTGAGGAACCTCCACACCGTTTTCCAGAGTGGCTGCACCAGTTTGCATTCCCACCAACAGTGTAGGAGGGTGCCTGCTTCTCCACATCCCCTCCAGCATCTATAGTTTCCTGATTTATTCATTTTAGCCACTCGAACCGGTGTAAGGTGGTATCTCAGTATGGTTTTGATTTGTGTTTCCCTGATGATGAGTGACTTTGAGCATCGTTTCAGAAACATGATGATTCTTGACACTTGGCTGGCCCTACACAAACACCGAGCTTGAGGTCGTGCATAGCTCCAAACCCTCTGCGAAGCTGGGTTTTGGGGGGTTGCTGCGAAAAAAAGCAAATATCTCACAAAAATCAGGGTGAAAAAGGAAACGAAAGCAGCAGTATTCAATACGATCCCAAGGTTTGAGAAGTTGTACAGCGCCCAACATGGGAATGCTTCCAGTTACCAAGTGTTTGTGGTTATTTGGGAATGAAAGGAAAATATCATTTTGTCTTTCAGTAATGCGTACAACTTTTGCAAATGGCTACTAAGTTGCTAGGACACAAATACTTACTCAGATGTAAACCGACTTGGTAAACAGAATTGTTGGGTGTTTCTTCCGGTGGAGAAGTTCTGTGAAAAAAAAATTAAGGAGACCCCAGTGACCCAAGAAAGGTGTCTTGAACCAAGAAAGTTTGGGAACCTGTGCTCTAAGTCATCATATATGACTCCATGGCTTTCAATTCCTCTAATGTGCTGACTTCTCCCACATTTTTATCTCCAGCCCTGATTTCTCCCCTTCGTTCCAGACTCTATTTATAATTGCTTACGCTACATCTTTGATTGGGCATTGAATAATCCTCTGAAATGTGCTTTGTGCGAAAATCAAGCTTTGGTTCCTCCAGGCCAAAGTGCTCTTCCTGGAGGTCTCACCGTCCTGGCTGTCATTCGCACAGCTGCTGTCATTCACACAGCTGCTGTCATTCACACAGCTGCTCAGGCCAAAAACACAGGAGCCATTCTGGATAGCTCCCTGTTTAGGGATCAGCGAAATTATCTATAAAGAACCAGAGAGTACATATTTTAGGCTTTGCAGGTCATGATGTCTCTGTCACAAGAGTCCAACTCTGCTCTTGTAACGGGAAAGCAGCCATAGACAATAGTGTGCGAGCGGGCATGGCCGAGTTCCATCCCAACTTTGTGTACAAAAACAGATGGTGGGGTGGATTTGGCCTGCGGGCTGGAGTTTGCCAGCCCTGCTCTGCTTTGCCCACGCCCTTGCATCCAGTCCATTGCGAACTCTGCCGGCCCTTCCTTCAAAATACGCTTCGAATATGGGCTCTTCTCATCACTTTTGTCATCTCTTGCCTGAATCCCTGGACGTCTTCTGAACATCCACCCTTGCCCCCAGCAGCCAATTCTCCCTGGAATAGTCGGAGTGATCTTTCTAAAATATAAACCAGAGGGCATCAATGTCCTGTTCGAATCTTTCAGTGGATTCCCATCATAATAAGAATCCGACTTGAAGTCCTACAGGACCACACGGATTGGCCTCCCCTCATCTCTCCAACCTCATTTACTGCAAACTCTCTCTGCTCCGGTCACGACTGGCGTGATCGGCGCTCACCTTCGGGTCTTAGTATCCCTCCTGTGTGGACCGATCTTCCTATCTAAAAACAGTCCCTCGCATGTTTCTATCATGTTTTCGGTCGTTGAGCTGTTTTAATTTTCTTCCTACTGTCTTACACGGATTGGGATGATACTATATATTTATTAGTTTATCGTCTCTCTTCCATACCAGAATGCATGTTCCAGCGGGGTGCAGAATAAACCGCGTTTACCTCTGAATTACCGCTGCCCGGCATAGTTCCTGGTCTACAGGGGATCTTCGATAACTACTTGTAGAATAAATGAATGAATAAATACACTGCTGTATTAGCCAGGATCCTGGCAGGAAACAATTCGGCTCAGATGGTTTAAAAGACTTTGATGAAAGGGCTATTCAAGAAAGAACAGGCGGGGTTTAGGCGACCAAGTAGGGATATTGAGGCCCTCAGAGAGAAGCAACAGCAGGGAGACCATTACCACCCTCAAGGACCTGTGGGACAAGGGGAGGGAATGGTGTTCCTGGAGCCAGTATGAACTGGAGCTCTGGAAGAAGGCCCACCCAGTAGGAGCTGTAGACACAGGGCTGCAGCCACTGCCAAGAAAGTGGCACAAAGCAGGGAGGGGGCAGGGAAAACATTCCTTGACTTCTGTATCCTCCTACCTTCCAATGTATTTCCAGTGCCTCACATTGGCCAATCTCCAACTGGAAGCCAGAAGCCAAAGGAGCCCGGGCAATGGTCTCTTGTATAGCAGGGATCAGGGCAAAGGAAGTTGGAGAGGGATGCGGACGGGAGGGGCAGACAGGGAATGACCAGGACGACTGTTGCCTTACGGCCTGGCAGGTACAAGTGGCGATGCCTCACACTTCTGCAGTGTGTCTGCCAGCTCTTCCAGCCCAGGAATCGTACCTTTTAACAATCTCACACGTCTTCCAAAGTTGGAGCCTGTACTGGATGTACGTGTTTAGTGCTTATTGACTCGAATCATCCTCGTTGCTTTAAACTCCAAAGTCTTTACGACGATTGGGCATATCCCATCCGCCATATTGCCCCAAATCGGCACAGCATGAGGGACCTCCCCTTTGCCCGTGAGATCCTGTTGGTTGAATAACAATCTTTCACCTGGCTGCTTTACACTGACCAGAAGCTGCTTGCTTCTCTTGATTTCTGCAAGTGTCAACACTCCTGCCTTTCACCGCAGAACTTCTTGCCATCCTGGAAGCTTCCTTTTCAGAGGATTTATGTATAGACAACTCTGTTTTCCATGCATCGCCTACTTTCATTGTTCTCTTCCCCGCTGGCTGGCTGTTATAGAGTCAGTCGCCGTGGTACTTAGGTGCTTTTGAAAAGGTGAAATGAAGAAGGGATGCCTTTAATCATGCGATAGCTGAGCTTTAATGAGCATGGCTTTCTTCAGATTCCATTGTAGCGAGCAACTCCATAGTTAGACTGCCCTGTCCTTGATGTACAGAGAAGCACGGACTGGGGGAGCTAGGTGAGGAAATGAACCTGTTTGTGAGAGTAGGTAAAATCTGCCTGCAGCTTGCTAAAAACCCACTCTTTCCTGGAGTCGGGAGAGGTCTGTCTTCAGTCACTGCCTCCTCACGTCAGCTGTGGGTCTGAGCCAGTGTATCAGTTATCTACTGTAGTGAAACGAATTACTCCCCACGCTTAGAAGGTTAAGAAAATATAAACGCTGAGTATCTATCGCATGGAGTTTTGGAGGGTTTGAAATTTGGGAGAGGCTTAGCTGGGTGGTTCCGGCTCGAGGTCCCTCAGGAGGCTGCAGTCAAGTCATCGGCTAGGACCGTAGTCGTCTTGAAGTGACTAGGGAATTCGCTTTGAAGCTCGTTCATGTGATCGTTGGCAGAAAGAATGAAACAGGCCGCGTGGGCTTCTCTGTAAGACTGCTCACAACACGGCTTTCCTCAGAGGACGATCTGACAGGGTACGTCCAATACAGAAGCTGCAGTCTTTCAGAACCTAGTCTCGAAAGTGATGTCCCATCACTTCTGCCGTATCATGTGGGAAGAGACTACACAAATGATCATTGGGGGCCATCTTGGAAGCTGCCTCCTATACCCAGATCTTGGCCAAATGATAACGAGGCTTCTCATGATGCAGTGTTGGCTGGAGTGGGGTCAAAGGCCAGGAGCTCCCGTCAACAATGAATAGTCAGATCAAAGGGCTCTACGGAAATTAAACCGTGTAGCCCGAGAAATAGGAACAGGCCTCCTGGACAGTAATGTCCCATAAATGTAACTCTAGATAGGCTTATGCACCATCTAAGGACTCAAGAACTGAGGATCCAGACTGCCTCCTCACCTTTCCTCGTTCCAAAGACGAACCTGCTGTGTCAGACTCATCTGGAGAACTTGTGAAAAACACAGATTCCTTGCCCAAGGTGTACCGTATCGGAATCTCTGGCGCGGGCTTACAAAATAATTTTGATGTGTTCCAGGTTTGGAAACCACCATAAGATAACACGGGTTTTGAGGCAAGAACATTCAGCCTGTAACTGAAGCGAGGGGGTCTGGCTTTGACGGTTCAATGGATTAAGTGAGTGTAGGCTGGTCTATAACTGAAGCTTTTTGAAGGCACAGTGGTGAAAGACACCCAATTAGCTCTTGTGTACTTACTACTATAAATTATTTAAGGGATGCATCTCTACTTTCCATGGGATTGGAAGGAGAAACAGACAGAACTCAGAATGCAACGGACTAAATAAAATACGCGAAGTGTGAATTTACAATGAGATCAAATTCGGACCTTCTTGACTTTGAGCAGTTGGTCACGGAAGGACCTAGAGACATAGGGAAGTTTCTGCAGGCTTAAGGGGGTAGATGAGAAAACGCTACTAGGCTTTTCCCAGGATATAAATGTTCAATATCATCTTCCCTTCTTTGCCTTTTGTTTCATAGCAGACTGATCTGAACAATCACTTGTATGCCCAGCCATGAAAGCTGCAATTCTATGGCCTTTGGTGGAGTAACCTCTTTGCTATGAAGGTCGTTAGAAATTGCTTTTGAACATCTCCCCGAGGGACTTCCGATTTCAATACAGGGATTTAGAAAGCCAGAGAGGGTCATTCCCGCCTTTGCAAGAAAAAGGCCAGACAAAATGCAAGTACATAAATCCTCTGGAAGGCTGAGTAGCGGGATAACCAGTTAGCCTGAAATCAGAGACAGGCGTCCTGCAGACAGGATGTAAGCACTCGTTTACTTAGGGCAGAAGTTTCTAGACACTGGTATGAAAAATTCACCGAGAAGCAATGGAGACTGAGTGTGGACTGGTGGTAGAAAATGGTGACCAGGGGAGCTACAGACAGAAGGCAAGTTTTTCTCCACGGGCCCCACCTGCCGAGCGTTCTGAGGAAGCATCCTTCACGGTGAAAGTGATATCAGCCATTATGCAAAGAGCAGGAAACTCTGCCCAAGACCTTAACCCCTGTGTCCTCTGTGAAACAAAAGCTTTAATCTATACAGAGAAGGGCAACGTGCTTTCCCTAGAGCGTTGCTTGCAAATCTATTGCAACCGAAGGAAGGGACCAGAAAAGAATAAACCTATACCCCTGAGGGAAGGGCAGCAATGGCTACAGGGCCCTGAATTATATGTGGGGGGAGGGACTAGAGCCCTCAGAGGGGACGTAGGCCTTAAAACTTAGAGTTAACCAAAACAACAAGTATACCATTCCCGTGCTAACACCCATCTAGCAAGGGTCAAGTAACGAGTAATAGTGAAATGCTGGCAGGCAAGTCGCGAGACGGTGAACACCCTCACGGTTTGGGAGGAAAAGCTGAAGCTGATGTGACGTTGAAAAAAGTCCCTCACACAAATCAGTCTCCAGCCTCAACACAAGGTATGGCTAGAGGAATTCGAAGTCTATGGTACGTTGAAGGTGCACTAAAGCCACAAGAGACTTAAGCAACAGCAAAACTCAAACCCAGCTTAATTCCTGACTAGATTCACTCAAGCCGCCATGCTAAAGATTTGGCCAAAAAAAAAAAAAAAAAAAAAGGCGGAAAAGCAATGCCCATTTCCAGGCCTAAAAACGATTGACTTCGGTTTTTACCGCACAAGATGTCTGACTTTCAGCGAAACGGCACGAGACATACGAAAGGAAAGAAGAAAAAACACGAGAAACAAAGAGATCGCCAGACTGAGGTTCATGGATGACACAGATGTTGGAAATACTTGACATGGTATTTGAGAAGCCATGAATAATGTGCTAAAAAGGCCCCAGTGGAAAAGGTGGCCAGCATGGATACTTAGTGGGGAGATTTCCACAGAGACAGCAAATCTCTAAGAGCAAGGGGCGCCTGCGGGGCTCAGTCAGATAAGCCTTATACTTGGGCTCAGGTCATGATCTCACGGTTCGTGGGTCTGAGTCCTGGTTCGGGCTCTGTGCTGGTGGCAAAGGGCCTGCTGGGATTCTCTCTCTCTCCCTCTCTCTCTGGCCCTCCCCGACTCGTGCTTTCTCTCTCTCTCTCAAAAGAAATAAACTAAAAAAAAACCACAAAAAAACGATAAGAACGAGTCAAATGAAAAACACAGTAAGAGAGGTGAAGAATAGCTTTGACTGGCTCCTTTGTAGGCCTGACACAGCCAAGGAAAGAAGCAGCGAATTGGAAGCTAGGTCAATAAAAATGATCAAAACCGAAACACGAAGAGACACATTAAGTGAAAACAAAGAAAACAGAGCACAGAATCCAAGAACTATGGAGCAACACGAGAGAGTCTAACATACACACAACTGGAATCCCAGAAGGGAAAGAGAAAGAGAATAGGAGAGAAGAAATAATTGCTGGACGCCTTGGGTGTCTCAGCCGATTAAGCCTCTGACTTCAGCTCAGGTCATGATCTCGAGGTTCGTGGGTTTGAGCCCCACATCAGGCTCCACGCCGGCGCAACAGAGCCTGCTTGAGATTCTCCCCACCCTCTCTCTCTCTCTCTCTGTCCCTCTCCCCCCCTCAAAAATAAATAAACTTTTTTTTAAAAAAGAAGGAATTGCTAAAAATTCTCAAGAGTTAATGACAAACACTACATAACAGAAGAAGCCGAGAACAAGAAAGGCAGATACCAAAAAAAAAAAAAAAAAAGAATCTAAGCTCTCCCCAAGCACCCATCGAAGCATAAAATCATCAAACTGCTGAAAACAAAATGCAAGGAGAAAATCTTGAGGCATCCAGAGGGAAAAAGACACATCGCATACACCGAGGAAGAAGCTTAAGGATTGCCGGAGGCTTCTCGTGAGTGACAACTTAAAAGTACGGAAAGAAAAGCAAATCTTTCAACCCAGAGTCTCTAAAGCCCACGAATATACTTTTCAGAAATGAAAGAGAAGTAAACACTTTCTCAGACAAATAAAACGTAAGAGCTACGCTACCAGAAAAGTTCAAAGAAGTTCTTCAGGCGGAAGGAATATGATTACCAGGTAAAAACTTAGACACAAAGAGCATTTGAAATGGAATAGATTAAAGTAAAATGCAAAGTGTTTTTTTCCTCCTTTAAAATTGCTCTAATAAAACTGACTGATTAAAGCAAAACTGTGTTTATGTCCTATGTAAACGTAAAATGTGTGGCAATGGAGAACAAAGAGTAAGAGAGAGGCATTGGGAGTGTCCTATTTGAGGTCTGTATGCCGCACATGAAGTAGTGTGTTATTTGAAGGTGATTTTTTTTTTTTACATTTGTAAATGTTTATTTATTTATTTTTGAGAGAGAGCGAGAGAGAGAGAGAGAGCGCCTCAGCGGGGGAGCGTTAGAGAGAGGGAGACACAGAATCTGAAGCAAGCTCCAGGCTCCCACAGAAGCCTGAGGCGAGACTCGAACTCACGAACCGTGAGATCATGACCTGAACCAAAGTCCTGTGCTTAACCGCTTAACCGACTGAGCCACCCAGGCACCCCTGAAGGCGATTCTGATTTCCCGGTGATGTGTATTGTAAGCCTTAGGGTAAGACAACGTTTTTTATAAAGTATAAAGAATAAATTCATAGCAGAGATAAAATGGAAGAACAAAAAGCTCAGTTAAAAATGTGTAATTAATACAGTAGGCAGAAAAAATAAGAAAAAGGCAGCAAAGAACAAATGGAACAAGGAGAAAACAGCTAGCAAGGTGGTAGATTTTAATCTAACCACGCCGATAATCACGTTCAATGTGAATGGTCTAAATGCACCAAATGAAAGAAGATTGCCATATTGGATTAAAAAAAATAAGAAAGACCCGACTATACACTGCTGTACTAAATCCAATTAAGATAAAAGGATACAGAGAAGTTAAAATAAAAGGATGGAAAATGACATATAATGCAAACACTATAAATAAAGAAGTTGGGCAGCTATGTCGCTATCAAAGTAAACTTCAGAGCAAGGAATATCAGAGATAAAGAGGAATATCATGTAATAATAAAGGGGTAAGTTCTTTTTTTCAATATTTATTTTTGGGAGAGACAGGAGTGTGAGTGGGGGAGGGGCAGAGAAAGAGGGAGACATAGAATCCGAAGCAGGCTCCAGGCTCTGAGCTGTCAACACAGAGCCCGATGCGGTGCTCGAACTCACGAAGCGTGAGATCACGATCTGAGCCAAAGTCGGGCGTTTAATCGACTGAGTCACCCAGGCGCCCCTAAAGGGGTAAATTCTTTAAGAAGCAATTTTATATGTACACGTATCTAACAACAAAGGGTTTCAAAATACATAAAGCAGGGGTTCCCTGGGTGACTCGAGTCAGTTAAGCATCTGAGTCTTGACTTCAGCTGAGGCCATGATCTCCCAGTTCACGAGTTCAAGCCTTGTGTAGGGCTCTGTGCTGACAGCGTAGAGCCTTCTTGGGATTCTCTCTCTCCCTCTCTCTCTCTCTGCCCCTCCCCTACTCATGCAGGCAGTCTCTCCTTCTCTCTCAAAATAAATAAACATTAAAAAATACAAAAAGCAAAACCCAATAGAAGTGAAAGGAGAGATCAACAAAAACTATAATTATGGCTGGACACTTTAATATCAGTCAGTCATTAGTTAGAACAAGTACACGGGAAGTTGGTAAGGGCTGAACAATACTATCAAACGACGTGACCTAAATACTATTTGTAGAGAATGCATACCAATAAGAAGTGAATGCGCATTCTTTTCGAGTACACGTGGAACATTCCCAAAGACAGACCATATCTTGTGTCAAAAATCAATAAGTGGGGCGCCTGGGTGGCTCAGTCGGTTAAGCCGCCGACTTCGGCTCAGGTCATGATCTCGCGGTCTGTGGGTTCGAGCCCCGCATCGGGCTCTGTGCTGGCGACTCAGAGCCTGGAGCCTGCTCCCAATTCTGTGTCTCCCTCTGTCTCTGCCCTTCCCCTGTTCATGCTGTGCCTCTATGTCTCTCAAAAATAAATAAACTTAAAAAGAAAATCAATAAGTATACTTAAAGAAATCATGCATGTTCTCTGATGATAATGGAATTAAACTAGAAATCGGTCACAGAAAGAGTTCCCAAATCCTCTAAGATATCAAAATTAAATAATATCGCTGCTATGAACATTTAAGTTTTTTTTTTAATAATTTATTGTCAAATTGGTTTCCATACAACATCCAGTGCTCAGCCCAACAAGTGCCCTCCTCTGCGCCCGTCACCCACTCTCCCCCCTCCCACACCCCCCTCTCCCCTCAGTTTGTTCTCAGTCTTTGAGAGTCTCTTATGTTTTGTCTCCCTCCCTCTCTGTGGCTTTTTTTTCCTTCCCCTCTTCCCCTCCCCCCTGGTTTTCTGTTAGGTCTCCCAAAGGCCACCTATGCGTGGGAACACATGGCATCTGTCTTTCTCTGCCTGACTTATTTCACTCAGCATAATACCCTCCAGTTCCATCCATGTTGCCACACATGGCCAGATTTCATTCTTTCTCATTGCTGTGTAGTATTCCATTGTATATATATACCACATCATCTTTATCCATTCATCAGTCGATGGACACTTAGTCTCTTTCCATGATTTGGCTATTGTCGAAAGTGCTGCTGTGAACATCGGGGTACATGTGCCCCTATGCATCAGCACTCCTGTATCCCTTGGGTAGGTTCCTAACAGTGCTGTTGCTGGGTCATAGGGTAATTCTATTTTCATTTTTTTGATGAACTTCCACGCCATTCTCCAGAGTGGCTGCACCAGTTTGCATTCCCACCAACAGTGTAGGAGGGTGCCTGCTTCTCCACATCCTCGCCAGCATCTATAGTTTCCTGATTTGTTCATTTTAGCCACTCTGACTGCTGTGAGATGGTATCTCAGTGTGGTTTTGATTCGTATTTCCCTGATGATGAGTGACATTGAGCATCGTTTCATGTGTCTGTCGGCCATTTGGATGTCTTCTTTGGAGAAGTGTCTATTCATATCTTCTGCCCATTTCTTCACTGGATTATTTGTTTTTCAGGTGTGGAGTTTGGTAAGTTCTTTATAGATTTTAGATACTAGTTCTTTATCTGATATGTCATTTGCGATTATCTTTCCCCATTCCGTCGGTTGTCTATTAGTTTTGTTGGTTGTTTCTTTGCCGTGCAGAAGCTTTTTATCTTGATGAGGTCCCAGTAGTTCATTTTTGCTTTTAATTCCCTCGCCTTTGGAGATGTGTCGAGTAAGAAATTGGTGCATCTTAGGTCAAAGAGGCTTTTTCCTGCTTTCTCCGCTAGGATTTTGATGGTTTCCTGTCTCACATTCAGATCCTTCATCCATTTAGAGCTTATTTTTGTGAGTGGTGTAAGGAAGTGGTCTAGTTTCATTCTTCTGCATGTTGCTGTCCAGTTCTCCCAGCACCATTTATTAAAGAGGCTGTCTTTTTTTCCATTGGATACTCTTTCCCGCTTTGTCAAAGATTAGTTGGCCATATGCTTGTGGGTCCATTTCTGAGTTTTCTATTCTATTCCATTGGTCTATGTGTCTGTTTTTGTGCCAATACCATACAGTCTTGATGACTACCACTTTGTAGTAGGGGTTGAAGTCTGGGATTGTGATGCCTCCCGCCTTGGTCTTATTCTTCAGTATTACTTTGGCTATTCAGGGTCTTTTGTGGTTCCATACAGAGTATAAGTTTTTATGTGGACAAAGATTTCATTTCTCCAGAGCACATAACCAGAAGCGAAATTGCTGGGTCGTACCATCAGTGTATGGGTAGGCTTTTCAGAAACTATAAGACTATTTTCCAAAGATTATTTTTCCCCCATCAACTTGTCTCGGACCTCTGTTGGAAATCAATTGGCTATAAATGTGGGGATTTATTTCCAGACTCTCAGCTGTACCACTCCTATCAGCTGTGAATAAGGATCTCAATTTCTCCACATTCCCTTCAACACTCATTATTATCTGTCTTTTTGATTATGGTCATTCTAGTGGGTGTCAAGTGGCATCTCATCATGGTTTTCATTTGCCTGATGACTAATGATGTTGAACATCTTTTCACGTGCGTATTGGCCATTTATATATCTCTCGTGGAGAAATTTCTATTCAGATCCTTTGCCCGTTTTTTAATTGGGTGGTCTTGTTATTGTTGAGTTGTAAGAGTTATTTATATATTCTAGACACAAATTCCTTAATAGACATATGATTTGCAAATATCTTCTCCCATTTTGTCAGTTATATTTTCACTTTCTCGATGATATCCTTTGTCATAAAAAAGTTTTTAAATTTCGATGAAGTCCAATTTACCTACTTTTCTTTTGGTTGCTTTAGCGTTTAGTGTCATACCTAAGAATTTTTCGCTTACTTCAAGGTAATGAAGACTTAGCCTCTGTTTTCCTCTAAGAGTTTTATAATTTTAGTTCTCACGTTCAGGTCTTTGATCCATTTCGAGTGGATTTTGTATATGGTATGAGGTAGGGGTCTGACTTTATTCTTTTGCATGTAGGATGTCTGTCTTAGTATCATTCGTTAAAAAGATTATTCTCTCCCCATTGACTTGTTTTGTCACCCTTGTTGAAAACCAATTAGCCATGAATTTGAGGATTTATTTCCCGATTCTTAATTCTCTTTTTACTGACCTGTATGTTCCTCCTTATGCCAGAGCCACGACTACCTTAATTGCTGTAGTTTTCAGAGTTTCGAAACCAGTAAGTGTGAGTGTTCAAACTCGCTTCTTCGAGACTGTTTTAGTTATTCTGAATTTCTTAAATTTCCATCTGAATTTTAGGATCAGCTTGTCAATTTATGGAAAGGAGCCAGCTGGAATTTTGTTTGAAATTGTATTGAATTTGTAGATCAATTTGATGAGTATTGACATCTTAACAATATTTAGGCTTCTGGGCGCCTGGGTGGCTCAGTTGGTTAAGCCTCTGACTCCTGATTCCAGCTCAGGTCATGAGCCCATGGCTCATGGGACTGAGCTCCATGTTGGACTCTGTGCTGACAACCTGCATGAGATTCTCTCTCTTCCTCTCTCTCTGCCTCTCCCCTGATCATGCTCTCCCTCTTTCTCTTTCTCTCTCAAAATAAATAAACATTTTAAAAAGGTCATATTTCTGATATAAGACTTCTACCCAGACCCTATGAAAATCTCCCTAAACTTAAGACTAAGAAAACAAAAGAGCTGAACTGAATTTCAACGAAGACATATCGATTATATATAAAAATGAAAAAAATGCCCGACATCGTTTATTATTGAGGAAAGGCAAAGTAGGACAACAAGGAGATATTTCTATGCACCTATTAGCACAGCTAAAGGAAAAGTACCACCAATACCAAGTGCTGATGAACATTCAGAACAACGGGAACTCTCATTTGTTGCTGGCAGGAATACAAAATGGGACCGCCACTCTGGAAAATGGTTTGGTAGTTTCTCATAGCACTGAACATATGTGTACCATGTGACCCAGCAGTCTCACTCCTAGTTACTTACCCTAGAGAAATGAAAACTTATATTTGCATCAAAACCTCTGCACAAGCGACTCTGGTAGCTCTACTGACAATTGTCACCAACTGAAAACAACCCAGATGTCCCTCAACCGATGGATATATAAAAAAAGCTTCATATTTCGATACTGTGTAATATTCCTCAGCAATAAAGGGGAGCAAGCTATTGACTCAGACAACAACACAGATGCATTTTAAATGCCCGTTGTTGAGGGCGCCCGGGGGGCTCAGTCGGTTGAGCGTCGGACTTCGGCTCAGGTCATGATCTCGAAGTTTGTGAGTTCGAGTCCCGCGTCGGGCTCTGTGCTGACAGCTCAGAGCCTGGAGCCTGCTTCAGATTCTGTGTCTTCCTCACTCTCTACCCTTCTCCTGCTCACGCTCTGCCTCTCTCTCTTTCAAAAATAAAAAAAAAAATTAAAAAAATTTTTTGAATGCATCTTGTTAAGTGAAAGAAGCCCACCAAAGATTACATATTGTAGAATTCTATTTATATAACAATATGATAAAGGAAAAACTATAGGGAAGGGAAACAGATCAGGGTTTTTTTTTTAATCTTTTAATGTTTATTTATGTTTGAGAGAGAGAGAGAAAGTGTACAAGAAAGGGAGGGGCAGAGAGAGAGGAAGACACAGAGTCTGAAGCAGGCTCCAGCCTCTGAGCTGTCAGCACAGAGCCCGATGCGAGACTCGAACCCGCGAACCGTGAGATCATGACCTGAGCCGAAGTCAGAGGCTTAACTGACTAAGTCACCCAGGTGCCCCCGACGTTTTCTAGGGTGTGGGGAGTGAGGGAGGATGGACTAAAAGGGGTGACAGGAGAGAGTTTTTGTTGTGGCAAAACTGTTCTGTATCATGAATATAGTGTCAGTTAGATGACTCTATGCTCTTTTCATATTCCGTGCAGAGTGAGTTTTGTTGTAAGTAATTAAAAAATATCAACTGGCATGTGGGGGAAGCCCCAATGGAATACCGACCGAAAGAGCTGAACCTAACTGTATTGCAAATGAATAACGTAGCCTTACTGAAGGGCATGGGGAAGAAAGGAACTAACCTAAGTAACTTTGGAAAAAAAGTGTTTTTACTGGACACTGTAGACCTGGAGACAAACAGAACTGTACACAAATACTGCATTCTAGTTAGTAAATCTACTCTGGCAGGAAATGGGTTAGCAATTTTGAAATTTCTCTTTGTGCATTTTAGAGCCGAACCATGAAGTAAATATTTTGTAGATAATGAGAGTCGGGTTTCGCTGTTGGAGAAATACAGTGATATGAATAAGGAAAGGGGGAAGGCTAGAATGGACTCTACCACGCTGGATATTAGGGTCACAGCTATCAGCGTGAACTCCTGGGCTTTAAATATATATACAGAGAAATGGACACGGAAATAAAGAACTGCACGTATGCACGGAAACACACATGCATATACATGCGCAAATACACATACGTATATTTCTTAGTTCTGTCCTCTGAGAGGGCCTAGGAGCAGTGACACATCTTAGCAGCCAGATCTTGGCTTCTAAGACATCATTTTCCAACAAGAGGAGCAAGGGCTTCTCGAAGAAGTCATGGATTCCAGGGCTGGGAAGAAGAGAACAAAAGATGAGCTTGGAGCAACGTACGTGGCAGAAACTGAGGAAGTTCTTTACAAAGTATGGGCCTTGTCGAAGGGCATACGGGCCAAACTGAAAAAACTCCCGGCAGCCAAAGCTGGAGCAAGTTGGGCAATAAAATGAATAACGGTAGTGTTGAAGTATAAAGTGCCGGATAAAATACTAAATATATTCAGAAGTCCAGACTGATGTAAATGAATGACGGAATAAATAATCGAACAGGAAGAAGAGCTAACTCTTCCTTGCAGAAGAATTACAAGTAATATATGTCGAAGAAGGGGCGCCGGGGTGGCTCAGTCGGTAAAGTGTCTGACTTTGGCTCAGGTCACGATCTCGCGGTTCATGAGTTCAAACCCCATTTCCGGTTCGGCACTGACAGTGTGGAGCCTGCTTGGGATTCTGTCTCTCTGCCCCTCTCCCCCTTGGGCTCTCTTTCCTCTCGAAATAAATAAACAAACTTAAAAAATAAAAATAAGTAAAACAGTAGCTTTAATATATATATGGAATGAGGGAAATGAAAAATCACCATTAGAAAACCACAGTCCATCATAGCAGGCAAAAGATCCACTATCAAAGCCAAGATTAGGCAACAATAGTTTAAGAAGGAGTAATGGGATACTTCCATGCCTTAAAAGTATTTCTTCAGAGAGATTTATTAACTACAAAGAGAAAAATAATAATTGTACAGTACAGAAACTCAGTCAAGGGATTAAGGTTAACGTCATGAGTCGTAAGACATGCTGCTATCATGTATCCTCTGGCGTGATATACTGAGGGGGTTATAGCATCACTCCTGTGGTATTCTTGCCCAAAATGTATATTCTGAATATAATTGTGAGAAAACATCAGGAAAACCCAAACTGTGGGACACTCTACAAAGTAACTGGTGCTTCTCAAAAGTTTCATGGGGATGGGGCGCCTGGGTGGCTCAGTCGGTTGAGCGTCTGACTTTAGCTCAGGTCGTGATCTCAGGGTTTGCGAGTTCAAGCCCCATGTCAGGCTCTGTGCTGACAGCTCAGATCCTGCTTCAGATCCTCTGTCCTCCTCTCTCTCTGCCCCTCCCCTGTTCACTCTCTCTCTCTCTCAAAAATGAATAAACATTTTAGAAAAAAGTGTCAAGGGAAGACGAGGAAAGAATGAAGAAATGTCACAGACTGGAGGAGACCAAATGACATTTGGGACACTCGTTTGTATCCCGGCACTGCAAATGTTCATTAGTGGCAGAACTGGTGAAATAGAAATACAGTGTGTAGTAAAGTTAATATTATTAATGTTTTAACTTTTATTTTTGAGAGAGAGAGACAGAGTGCGAGAGGAGGAGGGGCAGAGAGAGAGGGAGACACAGAATCCGAAGCAGGCTCCAGGCTCTGAGTTGTCAGCACAGAGCCCGATGTGGGCACGAATTCAGGAACCGCGAGATCATGACCTGAGCCCAAGTCGGACGCTCAACCCACTGAGCCACCCAGGCGCCCCAAGTAATTTAGTTAATATCATTGTGGCAACATCCATATCTTGGTTTTGGTGGTTGTACTATTGCGATGTTAACATTCGTGGAAGCAGGGTGAAAGCTTATGGGGATTCTTTCTACTATTTTTTTTTTAATTTTTGTAACCTGTCTCTTTAATCTAAAATTATTTCTCTATATCTACGTTGAAACCAAAAAGTTAAAAACCGTTTCTCTGAAAGGGTCCAGAGGCGGCAGAGATATAAGAGAGAAAAACAAAAAATCACCCCAAAACAAAAATTCTGTTTTGGGGATTGGGAAACAAAGTGTGCTAGAGAGAAGGGCTTCTGGAATTAATGAATGGCTTCCTTCCACACCTGAAGTTACTTTAGGTCGAAGGACTTGTCTCCTGGAACAGCAAGGCTAAATCAACATTGCACCATGTAAATGTCCTTGAAAAGGTGGATACAGTTTGGGGCAGGCAGTCTACCATGTCCCCGGCCAGAGCTGATCAGCAAAATTAGTGATAGAATATCGTTTAACAAGCTCTTCTAGAAGGATTAAAACGAAAGTTCTTTGTGTCGATTGAATACATTTGATTAGTACGCCTTCCAGGGAATCTGGGAGCCTGTGGAAAACTAATGTCGGAAACCAGCAACAAGCAGCCACGTGCAGTTCAACCAAATGGAAGAGAGTTCAGTGAACTCTACACCGAATGGGGGATGATGAAGAGAAACACAAAGAAAAAGGAAGTAAGTCATTTATTTCATAATTAAAATCAATATTTATGTGAAGAGCAGACGCCTGGGTGGCTCTGTCGGTTGAGCCTCCAACCCTTGATTTCGGCTCAGGTCATGTTCTCACGATTCATGAGTTCTAGCCCCGCATCTGGGATTCGCTCTCTCCTTCTCTCTCTGCCCCTCCCCCCATTGATGCTTGTGTGTGCTCTCTCCCTCTCTCAAAATAAATAAATAAGCTTAAAAAAATTCTTAAGTAAAGAGCAAATATTTATAGTGTCTACTATGTGCGTGGCACCCATTATTGTGTGTAGCGCTCTACCGGCCTGGACCAAGTTCTGACATTAATCATTTCATTTGATCCTCGCAGAAACCAGGCGAAGTGTGCAAGGCATTGTCTGCTTTCTCACAGGTGAGAAATGGTCTCCCAGAAGTAAGCGGCTTTGCCAAGGTCACACAATAAATGGCCAGGCTGGCACTTGAGTGCTGGCCTTCCACTTCCCGGCTCCTTTTGAGGATTCTATTTTTAAAATAAAAATAACTTTCCATCTGCACCTCCCGATGAAGACTGAGCAAGTATACCAGAGATCTGGATTCATCTAAAAGTTGAAAATTTGTTTGAAATATTCTGCACTGGACATGATCCAGAATGTTCCAAAAGACACATTTTCCCCCTTAAATGTTTAAATGCATGTCCTTAAGAATAAATTAAATCCATATGCTTCTGATCAATTTGCATTTACTGTAATTCATTAAAACACTGCTTTGGAAGTTATTGAGCACTGGAGAACATTTTACCTCTTGCTCCAAGTAGCACAGAAAGTTCTACTGATGGTCTTAAAATCAACGTAAAGCCTTTTGCATACGTACAGACTCAGTCCATTCATTTCTGGGGAGGTGACCCTTGGGCGAGTGTAGTAGATTTGGACTTTGTCCTGTTTCTCAGGCTTCTTAGTCTTAAAGTGGAGAGAGGAGTGCCCCACACAGGAGTGGAAAAAACATTTGCCCTTCGAATGTTCCAAGTACATTTGAGGGGTGCCTGGTTGGCTCAGTAGGTTGAGTGTTTGTCTCCTGATTTTGGCTCAAGTCATGGTCTCGTGGTTGTGGGATGGAGCCCCATGTTGGGTCCCACGTCAGGCTCTGCGCTGAGCATGAAGCCTACTTGGGATTCTCTCTCTCTCCCTCTGCCCCTCTCCCTTGCTTGTGCTCTCTCTCTTCCTAAAAAAAAAGAAAAAGAAAAAGAAATTTAAACAAATGATGGTTAAAAAAAAACAAAAAAACAAAGTTCAATTGAAAAGGAAGTCAATACATGTCACTTCTCTAGCATGTCTAAGAGTACAAAACCCAACCATGTTTTGTCCATCCATCCGTCCATCCATCCATCCATGTATTCAGTCATTCAAATAACATTTACTGGCATCCTACTATGAATCAGGCATTGTAGAGGTTTCCAAGAAAAAATAAGTAACATAGTTTTCATGTCACATTATGAGAATACTATAGGATCCTAAGAACGGCTTTACAATTTATACAGATAATTTTATTCATTCTTCATGAATGGATAAAGGGGGTTCAGAAAGGTTCGGCAAATTGCCTGTGATTCCTGGCGATTTTGAACATACAACAAGTACTACGTTAATGTTTGTTGAACTGAAACGAGTGAGCGAGAGGTGTGGTGGTGTCTTTGGATCTGTTCTGGTTAGGACGTCAGAGTCTAAGAATAGGGTAGTGGTAAGAACGTGGGCTTCAGAGCCAGACGAGGTCTGGGTTTCAATCTCACTTCCATTACAACAACCATGTGTATCTGTCAGGGTCCCAGCAGGAAACAGGTGGCACGCTCAAATTAGGATAATTTCAGGAAGGCTTGAAAAAGGAACCATTTATGAAGGTGCGGGAAGGGTGAAGGGAAACCACGTGGGGCAGTGCACTAATGGTGTGGCTGTTACTAGTCCTGGGCCTGAATGAACAAGAGAAGGAAGTGGTTATGATCACCCGGCGGGGGGGGGGGGAGGGGGCATCTGATGGGAAGTGTGACCTTCAGTTGAGGGCTACGGCCAGTCTGAAATGCTTCCGGAGGAGGAAAGTCAAGGAATAACTACCCTGATGTCATTCACCATATCCTGCCAGGGCACCCACAGGCTGAACCCATTTGGGCAAAGCAACCTTTGATGCGGTCATAGATCAGGACAGAGAACAAGTGAGGGGTGGATCCTGAGAGGCGAGTGGAAGCTATCTCACACTGTGTGTGATGTTGGGAAACCATTTCATTTCTTTTACCCCATGACCCTCCTCTTTTCACTGGAAATGAAGAAGCCTACCTTGGGGGGTGGTTGGACACGATTAGATGGAATCACGTGTATACACCATTGGACATAGTACCTTGCACCAGAACTAACTTGTGATTCTTCTTTCCCTGGACTTTGGTGCCCCAAGCTAGTGGTCCTGGCAGCTCAGAACAACCCAATGCCCAGCCAGTCGTACTCTCTGAGATATGTAGTCCTCAGTTTCGTAGAATTGTGCTTGCCATGTCATGGGGACATGGAGCTGACAGTAAGGCGGTGAGCCCTGGAGACGGCTGGGGGAGAAATATAAGATGGGAAGGGTGACAGGGTGCACGTCCTGTGAGCTGACAGCAACAGAGGGAGCTGGTGGAGAGTGACCAGCAGCCACGTGTCTGAGCAGGAATGGGGGAAGACAGGTAGGAACAGACACTTCTGAGACGCTCAGGTCTTCACTGGAGAGCATCATAGTCTCCACACTTCCAAGAGCAGCCGATTCAATCCTATTGCTGAGTGTCTGAGCGGGGCCCAAGAGTACGTGTGATTATGCCTCTGCCCCTCTTCCCCCCAGATGGCCCTGCTGTGGAATTCCTAAAACAACCACACTTTCGGAAACCCTGACATGATGTCTGGGGGGTCGATGCTGAAGCCAGATTGACCTAGTTTGAATCTTCATTTTGTGATTTCTAACTATGTGACCTTGGGCAAATCATTTAGCTCCTCTCGGCCCCACTGCTCATCTGAAACTTTGGCCATTTCATCAAGTCATGTGAGGTTGAAATGAGATAATCCATATAAAGAATTTAATAAATCTCGATGCTAAGTCTGCGAACAGATGGCAAAACCCCAAGCACTTCACCAGGGTTCTGGGATGGGCCTTTGACACGAATGTGAAGAAAGAAAGGTCTCGAAGGCTGCTATCAAGCAGGACCCCTCGGGTCCTGGATGCAGCCTTTCCTGAATCCCGTTCGGTGCAGTTGGTCAGCTTCCCCCTCAGGGCTCCCTCCAAGTCTGATTCCAATTTTGGCAAGAGTGGATCAGTCTAACATATAAGCTTCCCGAAATGACACGAACCAATCTAACACCCACATGTCCACAATATCCACCATCGGACCTGATTTGGACACGAGGTCAAAACAAAGCCCAAAGCCAGGTGGTTTCTCCCAGAGCTATGCTGCTAATTTAGATTCGAGGCCATATTGGGTGATCTTTTCTAACCAGAGAATCGCTTATAGCTTCAGCCATGCACTGGTCAGTTCGTATCCTCTGAAACCGGTAAGGGGACAGGGCAGAAGTAGCTCTTTCCTCCAGAACCAGAGTGGTAGTACGGTATGGGGATTGGAGCCAAACGAAGTTGGGTTTGAATCCTTATTCTACTATGTAGTGGTTCTGTGAACCTGGAGATGTTACTTGACCTTCTGAACCTCATGTCCTTCTCTGCGAATGAAGAAACTGCCAAATATTTTACCTGATTATCATGAGGATTAATCAAGAGCATGTAGGTAACTTCCTGGCATTTCGTGATATTCAAAAAATTACTATTCCTATTGTTTTCAGCTTCATAAGATGGTTTTCTTATCATTGGAAATTTCTACAACATAGATGTGCATTTTTTTTAATGTTTATTATTTTTGAGAAAGAGAGAGACAGAGAGACAGAGAGCAAGCAGGGGAGGGGCAGAGGGAGAGGGAGACACAGAATCAGAAGATGGCTCCAGGTTCTGAGCTGTCAGCACCAAGCCCGACGTGGGGCTCGAACTCACAGACCGCGAGATCATGACCTGAGCCGCAGTTGCTGCTTTACCAACTGAGCCACCCAGGTGCCCCAGATGTGCATTTTTTTTAAGTGGACCCAAAGAACTTTATTTTTTGGGTTAAATCCCTCTCGGATTAAGAGAATTTTTTAAAATATAATTTATTGTCAAATTGGCTAACATAAAGTATATACAGTGTATACCATGTGTTCTAGGTTTTGGGGGTAGATGCTTGTGGTTCATTGCTTACATACAACACCCAGTGCTCATCCCCACAAGTGCCCTCCTCAATCGGATGAAGAGAATCTAATAGGTTATCAGTTCCCATTGCTAATACACACTTTATCATTTTGGAGATAAAACTTTCGATCTTTCAACTTAAGAAGTACAGGGGCGCCTGGATGGCTCAGTCGGTTAAGCGTCCAACTTCGGCTCAGGTCATGATCTTGCAGTTCATGAGTTTGAGCCCTGTGTCGGGCTCTGTGCAACAGCTCGGAGCCTGGAGCCTGCTTCGGATTCTGTGTCTCCCTCTCTCTGTGTCTCTCCCCCACTCACACTCTGTCTCTGTCTTTGTCTCTCTCTCTCTCAAAAATAAACATTAAAAAATTTTTTAAAGTTACTAAATCTCCGAACGAAGACCTCACGTGCCAGTAGGTCATGCTTTCCCATCATATTAGATTTATAAGGGATGCACAGCTTTCGAGGATTCTTTTTTTAATTTTAATTTTTTAAATTAAAAAATTAATTTAAAAATTTGAAAAGTTTTTGTTTTAATGTTTATTATTTATTTTTGAGAGAAAGAGAGAGAAAGCACAAGTGGGGAGGGGCAGAGAGAGAGAGAGGGGAACAGAGGATCCAACGCTGACCCTCTGCTGAGAGCGGCGAGTCAGACGCAGGGCTCAAACTCACGAACCATGAGATCATGAGTTGAAGTTAGACACTCAACTGACCAAGCCATTCAGGTGTCCCTGGTCTGTTTAAATCCTTTGCTCAAATGTATTAGGATTTTTTTTTTCCCTCTGTAATTAGGTCTAGGAGCTTTTTACTCTGATGGGAATAATTATCTTGATGGGAGGAATCTTCTTCACAATGTATAAGTATGGCAATTCACCATGCTGTATACCTTAAATATCTTATAATTTTATTGTCAATTATACATCAATAAAGCTGAAACTCTTTTCTCTGATTAGTCTGGCTAGACGTTTATCAATTTTATGGATCTTTTCATAACCGACTTTTGTTTTTGTTGATTTATTTCCTTTCTTCTATTTACTTTGAGCTTAATTTCTTTTTTTTTCTAACTTCTTAAGGTGGAAGCTAATGCCATCGATTTGAGACCATTCTTCTTCCTCAAATATAAGACTTAATGCTAAAGAAATTTCCCAAAGTATTGCTCAAGCTGCATCTCACAAATTTTGATATGTTGTGTCTTCACTTTCATTTAGTTCAAAATATTTTCTAATTTCACTTTTGATTTTATCTTTGACTCATGGATTATTTAAAAGTGTATTATTCAGTTTCCAAATATTTGGACAATTTTCCAAATATTCTATTATCGAGTTCTAATTTAATTCCATTGTGGTCAGAATATACTTTGTGCGACCTTATTCTTTTTATTATGACATATTTTTCTCTGAATACAGCTTATTTCAGTACATGTTTTATGTGCAATTGGAAAGAATGTGTATTTTCATAGTGTTGGATAGAATGTTCTATAAATGTAATCATGTCGAGTTAGTTGATAGTGTTGGCCAAGTATACTATATTCTTCCTGATTTTCTGTTTATTACTTCTATCAATTATTGAAAGAAGAATATTAAAATATTAGACTATAATTGTTGATTTGTCTATTTCTGTTTGTGGTTCTGTCAGTTTTTTCTCCATGTATTTTAAAGCTCTATTATTAGATACATATTTAGAGCTGTTATGTCCTCTTGATGAGTCGACCATTTTAATGTTTCAAAATGGCACTTTTAATCCCTGGTAATATTCTTTCCTCTGAAATCCACCTTGATTTTAATATAGCCTTTCTAGTTTTCTTTTGCTTGTCATTATGATAGCATATATTTCTCAGTTCTTTTACTATTTGTGCCTTCTTACTGAAATCATTTCTTATAGGTAGTATTTGACTGGGCCTTCCCTTTTTATTCAATCCGACAATCTCTGTTTTTTAATTGGGGTGTTTCAAACTTTTAGGATTGTTTTTTTTTTAAGTTTATTTATTTATTTTGAGAGACGGAGAGAGAGAGAAAAGGAGAGAGTGTGGGGGGGGGGAGGGGCAGAGGGAGAGAGAGAGAGAGAGAGAGAGAGAGAGAGAGAATCCCAAGCAGGTTTCGCTGTGTTAGCACAGAGCCCGATGCGGGCCTTAAACCCACAAATGTGAGATCATGACCTGAGCTGAAGTCGATTTGGATGCTTAACTGACTGGGCCACCCAGGTGCTCCAAACTTTTAACATTCAGTGTAATTACTGATATAGCTGGGTTTAATGCTACCAACTCGTGTTTTCTCCCTATTTGTTTCATCTTCTCTGTGTTCATTTTTACTTATTTTCTACCTTCTTTTGGGGTGTTTGAACTATCCTTTGATAGCTCATTGGGTTTAACCTTTTGTGTTACTTTAGTAGTTACTTTAGGGTAATAGTATCCATTTTTAATTGATCACACCCTACCTTCTAGCAATATTAACATTTCTTGTAGTGTGGGTTTGCTGGTGATGAATTGTTTTATCTTTCGTATGTCTGAAAAGTCTATTTTTCCTTTGTTTTTGAAAGACATTTTCACTGGGTATAGCTTTCTAGGCTAACAGTCATGCTGTGTTCTTTCTTTAGTTCCTTTTTGAATTTTTTTTTTCCATTTTTCTCTCTGTGTTACAGTTTGAATAATTTTATTGCCATGTTTTCAAGTTTGCTCATTTTTTCTTTTGTGATGTCTATCTGACATTAATCCCATCCAGTGAATATTTTCATCTCATGCATTGTAATACCCATTGCTAGAGGTTTTCTTTGGGCTTTTAAAATATCCTTCCCACACTCACTTTTCTTTCGGAATGCATGGAATACAGTCATACAGTTACAAACTGCTCTGATACACTTTGCTACCATTTGGACATCTGTATCGACTCTGTGTCTGTTTTTTTACAGTGAGCTTTCTCCTCATTTCTGGGCCATAATTTCCTGATCATTTTTGGCCATTTTATATTTGATGCCAGCCATTGGGAATTTTACCTCTTCACGTGCCAGATATTTTTGTATCCTAAAATTATTTGGGCTTTGCTCAGGTACTCAGTTAGGTTACTTGGAAACCGGTTGATTACTTTGGGTCTTGCTTTTAAGACTTGATAGTCATGGGGCGCCTGGGTGGCTCAGTCGGTTAAGCGGCCGACTTCGGCTCAGGTCATGATCTCGCGGTCTGTGAGTTCGAGCCCCGCATCGGGCTCTGTGCTGACAGCTCAGAGCCTGGAACCTGCTTCGGATTCTGTGTCTCCCTCTCTCTCTGCCCTTCTCCTGCTCACGCTCTGTCTCTATGTCTCAAAAATAAATAATTAAAAAAAAAAAAAGACTTGATAGTCAGGACCAAGGATGTGTCTATTCTAGGGGTAATCGTCCACCACTACTCCAGCAAGACCCTTTTCCAGACTTAAGCCAACGCTTTATGAATCTTGAGGCTTGGTGGGAACAGACACATTCCCAACTCTGTGTAAGGCCCTGGCACTATTATCTCTAATCGCTTTGGGTGAATCTTTCCCGGGCTTCAGGTAATTTCTTTACACATACACACTGATCATTCTTCAGCTGAGTACTTCTGGGAGACCATCTGCAGATGTCCAGAGCTCTCTGGGTATAGTTCTCTCCTCTCTGGTACTCCTTCGTGAGACCTCTGGCTGCTTTGGTCTCCCAGAATCTCAGATTTGCCTCTTTAATTCAGGAAATCACTGGACCCTGCCCGTATTTTCCCTTTCTGAAGCATGGTCGGCAAAATCCCTCAAAGCAGTAAGCTAGGGAAATTATAGGGCTCATATTCTTTGTTTCTCATCTCTCACATCTCTGTCCTTTGTTTTCTGGTGTACGGTGACTTATAAAGCGTTATTTCATACAACTTATGTGTTTTTTAGTTGTTTCAGTGCACAGGTAAAATGCTGGCCTCATTACGCCATCTTGGCCTAAAGCTGGAGTCTTTGGACAGCTCCTTTCGTGATCTTTAAAGAAGAGTATTGGTAGTCCTCTCTTTTTTCTTTTTAGTGACTACACATTTCCATTATCTTACTGAAATCCTAGCAGTTCTGTTAATGGCAATCATTAGCCTTGAAATTTATTTCTCTCTTTGGTTGCTATTCTTGCTCCTTGCTATTAAGTCCTAGAACTAAAGTGACAGATGGAAGATTATGCTTCAAGTGTTATTTGCCAAAAGGAGAACAAAGCAATGAACTGCTCCTCTGTATTAATTATCAATTGCTGCTGCATAACAATTCACCACAAACTTAGCAGTTTAAAATAATGCACGTTTATTACCTCACAATTTCTGTGGGTCAGGAATCTGGGCATAACTTAACTGGGTTCTCTGTTTTAGACTCTTTCACAAGGCTGCCATCATGGGGTCAGGTAGGGTTGAGGTCTCATCTGGAGGCTTGACTGGAGAAGCATATGCTTCCAAGCTCATGTGGTTGCTGACACTATTTGTTACCTCAAAGAATGATGGACTGAGGGCCCCCATTCTTTGCTGGATATTTGTCAGAGGCTATCTTAAAGTTTTCTGCCATCTAGTCCTCTCCACTGGGTAGCTCAAAACATGGCAGTTTATTTTACCAAATTGAGTAAGCAGAGAGTCAGCAAGACAGAAATTGCAGACTTAGGTATCATAACCACGGAAATGATATCTCATCACCTTTTCTGTTTGCTATTTGTTAGAAGTAGATCCCGTCTATACTCAAGAACAAGGGATTACAGGGACGCCTGGGGTGGCTCAGTCGGTTGAGCATCCAACTTCAGCTCAGGTCATGATCTCACAGTTCATGAATTGGAGCCCCGGGTCAGGCTCTGTGCTGACAGCTCAGAGCCTGGAGCCTCCTTCAGATTCTGGGTCTCCCTCTCTCTCTGCCCCTCCCCTGCTCTTGCTCTGTCTGTGTATCTGTCTGTCTCTCTCTTTCTCTCTCTCAAAAATAAATAAATGTTAAAAAAGTATTTAAAAAAAAGAACGAGGGATTATACAATGGCATAAATAATAAGAAGTTGGGATTATTGAGGGTCATCTTAGACTGTGCTCCCCACACTCCTTTTCTAGAAAGGGACAAAGTACAGGTTTCTTTAAAAACATATGCAGGTTTTACATATATAGATTGTTAAGCCTAGCATGTCCTATCAGCAGAAAACAGGGGACTGTATTAAAAACAAAAGGGCTAGAGATACAGCATTAAGAAATGTTGTTGGCGGGGGTGCCTGGGTGGCTCTGTTGGTTAAGCATCTGGCTCTTGATTTCAGCTCAGGTCACGATCTCACAATTCGTGAGTTCGAGCCCCGTGTTGGGCTCCTCGCTGACGGTGCGGAGACTGCTTGGGATTCTCTGTCTCATGCTCTCTCTGCTCCTCCCTCTCCCCTCAAAATAAATAAATAAACACTTAAAGGAAAAAAATATATTGTTGGGAATGAAGGCTTACGGTCTCATTGCTCTAATCCCCCCACCTTAGAGGAAACAGTTTTACTTTAACCCCTACCTACTATCATGTTTACTTCTCTCCAGAATGGTGGTTCTTTGCCTTTAGAAAATGATCTTGCCATCAGGAAATATTTAAACTTAAACTGCTTTAATCCTTACTGTATTCAACTAGCATTTACCACGTATCAACTTTATAGCAGGCTTTACGGTAGATATAAGAGATAAAGTAGTGAGTAAGAGTCTGAGTCTTACAGTATAATAGAAAATTAGCCATTAAACCTATGTGGCCAGTGCTACCAAAGGAGATTCCCCCAGGTGCCTTGGTGGTGGATAAGCAGGGCAATCTCCCACCTGGGGGTTGAGAAGCCCCAATAAACACCTGGAATTTTATAGTAGACAGATGTTTCTTCATCAGCCCTTCCCCTGAGGTCTATACTGCATTGATCACAGAAGTTATGGCTACATTTCTTGACCCTAGAACCATACTGGGTACCTAGTAGCCCTTTAATAAATATTTGCTGAACTGAATTGTAGAAACCAGAAGTTCGAGGATCCAATATGATACATTCAACAGTGCCTCTAAAAGTGTCAGGTACAGGGGCGCCTGGGTGGCTCAGTTAAGTGTCCAACTTTGGCTCGGGTCATGATCTCACAGTTCATGGGTTCGAACCCCGCGTCGGGCTCTGTGCTGACAGCTCGGAGCCCGGAGCCTGCTTCGGATTCTGGGTCTCCCTCTCTCACTCTCTTTGCTCCTCTCCCCCTTATGCGTGCTCTCTCTCTCTCTCTCTCTCTCAAAAATAAAATAAACATTGAAAAAAAAGTGTCAAATATAAACCGAGGACTAAAAGGTATGCTGGATACCCCTGACAACCTTCCACAAACAGGAAAATTTGAGGCCTCTGAGTCCCCGAAAGTCCACATTTGACTTTCTCCAAGTTCCTGTGAGTCCATGGAAGCAAAATGAACTTGAAGGAATGTGCAAAACACCAAGATGTTCTAGTGCTGCTGACAGCATGTTGTTTACAGCTGTGGAAGCCTACTTACTTGGTGGCAGTCCGCAAACGCACTATTCTTTGACCTTCATTCACCAGTCTTTTCGGAAAGGGGCTACATGACTTGAGGTCCTGCCTGATTTGGGCCTTGGTGAAAGATTTTTTTTTGTTTGAAACCTCCAAATCCCCCCGTCATGACCTTCCTGCCCCATCTCAAGGGAACTGCCATAGAGGTTTAAGCCTTACTCTAAATTTTAGCCTCAGCGTCATTTGCATTTGAAGTCATATCTTCTTTGGGGCTAAAAACGTTTCAGTAATCATTCGTTCACGAGTCCCATGTAATCGAACACCTAATGTGTAGCAGGTAGTGTGCTGGGGACTAGGGATGCAAAACAAAACAAGCAGAACGCTGTCATGAACGGACCCACTGTTTTTGTCAGGGTCCCCTGCGTACAGCTAGGCGGGGCCATCAAATGCCCTCGTATCCTAAATACTTGACAGTGGTGTTGTGCAGGCAAGCAGCTGCTCTAGGCCTCGTCCCCATTATTAAGGCAAGAGTTCTCGAACCGTAGTCTATGACCTTTGGAGCCCATAGACTCCTAGCAATGTTAGCCACAGTGGTATGTATATTTTTCCAATTTTCTGGGACAGCCTTTATCTGATCTTCATTGATCTATGAACCCCATAATGTTTAACATCATTGTATTTAAAGACTTTTCTTGGGGTGCCCAGGTGACTCGCTTGGTTGGGCGACTGACTCTTGGTTTCAGCTCAGGTCATGATCTCATGGTTTGGTTCCTAAGATCAAACCCCGTGTTGGGCTCTGTGCTGACAGCAAAGCCTGCTTGGGATTCTCGTTTTCTCTCTCTCTCTCTCTATCTCTGTGAAAATTAATAAACTTAAAAAAAAAAAGACTTTTCTGGGGCGCCTGGGTGGCTCAGTCAGTTAAACGTCTGACTTTGGCTCAGGTCATGGTCTCGAGTCCGTGAGTTCGAGCCCCATGTCAGGCTCTGTGCTGACAGCTCAGAGCCCGGAGCCTGCTTTGGACTCTGTGTCTCTCTCTCTGCCCCTTCTTCCACCTCTCTCTCTTAAAAATAAATAAACATTAAAAGTTTTAAAAAACAAAGACTTTTCTAAGTTACTTGGAGTCTTCCGAATTAGGCAGGCCATAAGTCATTCGTGAAAAACACTGACTAAAAATAAATAGAAAAAAAAACTACAGGACAGGAAGTCAAGAAGTTACTTTTGTTTATGTGACTTTTTTTCATCATCTAATGTCACACCAAGTAGATAAATGACAATTCTATTAATTATTTAAATCTATTTATCGTCCAAGATTTATCTGGGAACTGAGCTATGTCCTGAGCAGACATACATCTGATAGCACCTAGTTCTGTACCATAGTATATGGAAGGAAAAGGCTTTGGAGTCACATATTTCTGGATTCAAACCGCAGATCCAGGACCTAATAATTGTGACCTCGGAGACAAAGAACTTAACTTAGAATCTCAGGGTCCGTATCTATAAAACGAAATAATAATACTATGGATTCCCTGGGTCTAGGGATAAGATGGGGAGTGACTTCAAATGGAGGTGAGGGATCTTTTTTGGGATGATGGAAAAATTCTAAAGTTGGATTGTAGTGATAGTTGTACAACTCTTTACATGTACTTAAATACCGTTAACTTGCACACTGAAAACTGGTGAATTTTATAGTATGTAATCATACTTCAAAAGAGCTGTTATTTTAAAAAATAGGGGAAAAAAAGCAGAATTTTTTTTTTTTACTCTCCATTTAAAAGAGTTTTTTTCCCCCCCTTGAGGGAGAACTTCATAGATTCTGTTTTTTTTTTTTTAATTTTTTTTAACGTTTTTATTTTATTTTTTGAGAGACATAGAGACAGAGCGTGAGCAAGGAAAGGGCAGAGAGAGAGAGGGAGACACAGAATTTGAAGCAGGCTCCAGGCTCTGAGCCGTCAGCACAGAGCCCGACGCGGGGCTCGAACTTACAGACTGTGAGATCATGACCTGAGCTGAAGTCGGCCGCTTAACCGACTGAGCCACCCCGGCGCCCCTAGATTCTGTTCTAATATCAGCACTTTTCCTGGGAAGATAAACTTGGATATCAGGCTCCAAGAATACATGAGGGGAAATGTTTTGCAATAACGTAGGCTGAAATTCACATGTTTGATCATTCACTCATCACGTTGGCGTGGAGTTCCTGTGCTCTGGTAAATTTTATAAATCTGACAGAGATTTTTAAAAAGTGCCAACAGTTTTATGTACAACATCAGGTGTAATGATAAACCCGGCTTAGTTTTGTATTACACACAAGCCAATTTCAGCGGTTATTAAAAACTCTTTATTGCCAAAGTGCGTATGGATCTGTCGTTAGCTGTACTCCCGCTGAGATCTCGCGGGGCAGTAATGTTGCTTAGAGGCGTGCGCTTCCGGCTTGCCGGGGAGGGAAAAACAGAGAAATATATTCTGAATCGAGAGGAACTTTGTGAGATTTATTTCTCTCCCAGCAATTTGTTGAAGAATACATTTTCTGATTGATACTCATTTGTCTTAGTATTTTCCCCAAGAGCATATTCGCACCTTTTTCCTTTGAACATTCTGTTTCATTCCCCTAGTCTCCAAACAGTCTTCTTTTTAACCCTTGGCCCGATTGCAAGTATGTATTAACTTTTGACTCCTCTTTTACAATGCCTCCAACTGTATAGGTTTATTTTGGACACCAAGTAGGTGTGACTACCTCCTGAATGGAAATGGATGGTTCCATGACCTTGGTAAAATTTATACCTCCTGGGGTTATCTAAATGTGGATACACTTTTATGGTTTCCTTTGAAATGTATGTATTCTTTTTCTCTAGCTCCCCTCCCGTTGCTCTGAGCACTGGGGTAAGGAATGGGGTAAGTCAAGTTCTGAAAATGCTTTTACATCTTTCATTATTGACTTTTGACATAATTTCCTTCCACCCGCCAGGTGCAGGAATGCAGGTAGCTGCGGGCTCTGCCAGGGCGTGGTCATCGGGTTAACTTGGAACACTGTCGAATTAAGCTATTCTGGGAGTAATTGTGAACAACAGAGTTTCTTGAATTATAGTTTATTAATTTGAGCTACCATCCCTCACTGGCAGATCATTTGACTTAATAGGCTTTTTCCCAGAGATTGCAGTATTTGTGCATTCCCCAAAGTCCAGTTCTGAAATAGACTGTACTTTTATTTTTTTTTAAGTTTATTTATTTATTTTGAGAGAGAGAGAGACAGAGAGAGCTCGTGGCGGCGGGGGGGGGGGGGCGAGAGAGAATTCCAAGCCCCGACTTGAGGCTCAAACTCATGATCAAGACCTGACCCAAAATCAGGAGTTGGGCGCATAACCAGCCACCCAGACACCCCTAGACCTGCACTTTTAAAAGTTAACTAAAAACAGGAACTCAAAAAAAAATTATAGCAGCCATGAAAAGTTGGAGTTGGCTATTGTTTATACATTCTTTGAATTGCTTTATCGCACTTAACCATACATAATTTTACTAGAAGTCGAAATCTTTGGGAGGTAATCTCATAGGGTGTTTCTTTAAAAAATTTTTTTTAAGTGTTTATTTATTTTTTAAAGAGAGAGAGGGTCAGAGTGTGAGGGAGACAGAGAATCCCAAGCAGGCTCCAGGCTCTGAGCTGTCAGTACAGAGCCCCGCGTGGGGCTCAGACTCACAAGCCATGAGATCATGACCCGAGCCAAAGTCGAATACTTAACTGACTGAGCCACCCAGGCGCCCCTCACGGGGGCGTTTCTAAGCACTTTCAGTTAGAAAATGCCCACCTGTTTGGTTTCTGCCTCAGACATTATAATCTCCTGTTTAGTGCTTTATGCTGAAGCATTTTCTACCCTATCTAGGACATGCCTAATACTCCAGGTGAGATGAATGTGGTTAACATTCACAGCGGCATTTGTAAGGCACACTGTGGAAAATTTTTACACCTGTAATCAAGTGTAATTACTAGCATTAAAGTCGCAGCTCTTAAAAAGAGCTGCCTCTACTCATAATATTATTGAGCATTCGGGATTAGTTCGTTTGGCCTAGAGTAATAACATGGAGGAGTACGTTGCAGCGGTGGTGGTGGTGATGGGGGGCCCTTCACGGACTCTCGGTTATTTAAGACCCTTGTCGAACATTTGGGAGTTTGAAAGGACCCCTAAAGTCTTTTTGCCTTAAGTGTTTTTTCTTAAAAAAAAAAAAAAAAAGAATAGATTTTCTTTATAATCAAGAGAACATTGATCCACTTATGCCATTTAAACAAAATATGGTACTGGGGGCCCTGAATCGCTTTAAAAGCGATGGCTTCCCTTACTAAGCCATAGTTTATCCAGAAAAAAAATAAAGTAAATCCTGAAGTACTGAGGTTTCTTTATACTTCCCCGTGACGGATTCGAGTAGGCTTTTAGCGTGATACAATTATCGCTGGCGTCGGCGCAACCATATCACTAGGTAACAAGTTCCGTGGCTGCAAATGTCTTTGTTCTAAAGAATTGCTCATCATCTCCAGCTTAGCACTCATGGCCTGCATGCTTCCAATTTCAATTCCAACTCCTATAAAGAAGCTTGCTATAAAAAGAATTTAGAGTTAGCCAGCACTAATCTGATGCTACAGACAAATTCTCACAATGCCTCAAATAACTCAGCAATCAAGCAGGGCCTGTAATATGCTCCTATATTTTAATTGGTTGAGTGGAGGTGAGCATCCGGTGAGAAGCGGCTAAGTGGAGAGAAGATGAAGAAGTGATTGAGTTTGGGGCGCCTGGGTGGCTCAGTTGGTTAAGCGTCGGACTGAGACTCAGGTCACGAACTGGCAGTCTGTGAGTTCGAGTCCCGCATCGGGCTCCGTGCTGACAGCTCAGTGCCTGGAGCCTGCTTCGGATTCTGTGTCTCCCTCTCTTTCTGTCCCTCCCCTGCTCATGCTCTGTTTCTCTCTCTCTCTCAAAAAATAAATAAACATAAAAAAAATAAATAGGGGAACCTAGGTGTCTCAGTCGGTTAAGCGTCCGACTTTGGCTCAGGTCATGATCTCACAGTTCATGAGTTCCAGCCCCATGTTGGGCTCTGTGCTGACAGCTCAGAGCCTGGAGCCTGCTTTGGATTCGGTGTCTCCCTCTCTCTCTACCCCTCTCCCACTCCCACACACTCTCTCTCTCCCTCTCTCAAAAATAAATAAACATTAAAAAAATAAAAACAAAAAAAGAAGTGATTGAGCTTGCAGAACTCTGACTTTTTTAGTGGAAGACTAACTGGATTTTATTCAGTCTTCTCTCTCCCTTTTATGGACCTTCCCACCTCCCTCCTGTTTCCTTAATTCTCACCAGCTCCTCACCCTGAGTTTGTCCTTTCAGTTTCTGAGCTTTCCAGCATTGCCTTGGGAGCCTGCATGGGTTGGTCCATTCTCTCCAGGCATACACTCATTCATCCACTCCTATGCATTTATCAAGTATCTCTTCTGTTCTTGGCTCTGTGCAAGGCCCTAGAGATCCACCTTGAGTAGACCAGTTTCTGCCTGGAGAGACTAACAGTAGGACCCCACAATTCTAATGATCAAGTAGCTTCCAAGCTACAAAGACTGCATGTTGTAGAATGCACACCGCGTTTGGTTTGATTGTCAAAGTTGTACAGATATCTCTATTATTCTTTCTTAGATGTCTATCCTCAAAAGAGAACAGCGGCTTTAGGAGCAGAGAAGACCTTTAGTCTCTCCATCTGGGCATTCGGAGAAACTAGAACCTGTGAGGTGAGAACAAGTCTGCCATTTTGCTAAGGTGCTGTGGCGTGGCTGGACCCTCATTGGAAAAGGCCAGCGGTTCTCCTATGTTTGCCAAACTCCTCCCACAATCCCAACTTCTACTTTTGTGGAGATATCTCTGATGGACAAGGCATATTTCCTCAGAGGAAGGTCCTGAAATGGGTTAGAATTAGACATTAGATTTACTCCAAGCTTGCTTCATGGCTGAGAATCCACTCCCTGTTTTACTTCCTGTCCCAAATTAGGTCCAGCTATGTTTTCCTACCCAGCCGATTAGAGTATCTGCAAGGAGGTTAAATGACGTCATAAAGATACCAAAAACAAAATGCAAAAAAAATATATAGGGATATTCCATATTTGAATATAAATTTCCTCCTACTATGAATTACCCAGGGAGAAATTCGTGTCTCCTCTGTGTCCCACTTTTAAAGAGTCCAAAAGTATAATTCAACCTTAAATCCAGAGATTAAGGGCTTTGCCAATTTCTTGTTCTGCCCCCGGTTGGCCAGAAAGGTTCATAATGTTCGAGTAGAATTATCAATACCTCCACCACCATGGCCTTGGATGCTGTTCCTCAGAATGGGTGTCATTCTTTTTGGGGCCTAGAAGTTAAATTTGTCTCTATTATGTCTCTTTTTTAAAAGAGTCTAAGTTGGGGCACTGGGGTGGCTCAGTCGGTTAAGTGTCTGTCTTCAGCTCAGGTCATGATCTTGTAGTTTGTGAGTTTGAGCCCCCCATCGGGTGAACGAGGGCCCCACTTTGGGTTAGCACGAGTCCTGCTTCGGGTGAGCTTATGCCCTGCTTCTCTCTCTCTCTCTCTGTGCCCCTCACTGCCTTATGCCCTCTCTCTCAAAATAAATAAGTAAACAAATAAATAAAGAAATAAGGAATACAAGAGTCTAAGTCATCTACAGGAATCACAGGATTTTGGCAACGTTGACTAACATCAATAACATTTACCAATTCACAGTGCTTGAACCGTTTTCCCAAACACAATGAAATCCCTCATATAAATAATATAAATATATAAATAATAAATAGCCTAATGCTGGTGCGGTCTAGACATAATAGAGGCTCGGAGGGATCTGGAGGAAGAAGGAGGCAAAGGCATTCTTCTGGGTTTGGGCTTCTCTAAAACACCAGGTCATTTATACCAGTTGTCCAATGCCTGTGACCTGCGGACCGAAACTCCCCGGGGGGAAACACCCCACTCAGAGGTGAACACCGACCCTAGGTATTTATTGTGACTTTAGCGGGAAAGCCCTGGTCATACTCTGAGCTTGCCATTCTGGACATCGATGCCTTCTTGCAAAGTGTGGGCGTTTGAAGTGATGCCAGTCACAGACTCCAGATCTCATTTGAATTGCTCTTTTTTTCCCAGACGGTATATTTGGAACCCCATTATTTCCGTTTTCCCCTGGCCTTGTGTGTCTTCCCGGTGATGAGCTTCACTTTCTCTTGAGTGGGCATTTTTTAAAATGTTTATTTATTTATTTATTTATTTAGAGAGAGCTGGAGAGGGGCAGAGAGAGAGAGAGAGAGAGAGAGAGAGGGAGAGAGAAACCCAACTAGGCTCTATGCTGTCAGCACAGAGCCTGACACGGAGCTCGATCTCGCAAGCCATGAGATCATGACCTGAGCCGAAAATCAAGAGTCAGAAGCTTAACCAACTGAGCCACCTAGATGCCCAAGTGGGCATTTTTCATCATTTGTCACAATGGCTGTGGTTGTAGCAGGATTCTCGCACGGAGAGTCGTGACACTGAGGCTTTTCTTTCCAGGAAGCAACTTTATTCCTGCCGGCACCGCTCAGTGGGGTTCCTACCCAAAGAACTGAGCCCCTAACATGTTTGTTTGTTTACTTCTTTGTCTCCCATATATGGTAACACACACAAACATGCAGTCTGATTGAGTGGTCACACGTTACAAGGTCATGAGGGATGTTGTCACATATGCGCCCGGCCAGGTTACCTCGAGATTTTGTTTTGTTCTTTCTTTCCTTTCCTCAGGGAGAGACCCTACCAGTGGTCACTAACTCTCACTGTGGGATTGCAGAAGCCTCGGAAACCTGCCTCCAGAAGGCTTCTGGAACCTTGGCCCCAGTGGACTTCACGAAGACCAGGACCTCCTAAAAACCCAGGCACGTGGATGTTGGAAGCCTAGATCCCTGGTCCAAACCAGGCGATGATGTAATCCAGAACCAAACGGAAGCTGTGGGGTTGGCATGACACCTGACCCCATGGCCTCTCCACAATTCAGCCTTGGCCCTGAATCTGTAGGGTGGGTTTTTGGGCAGCTGATCTGGGGCTGCTTGCCTAAGCCCAAACCATAAGGGTCTTTATCACGCTCACGACACATCTGCCTTGAAGCTTAAAAGTAGCAAATGTCTTTCTGTCTTATCCCACAGAGATAATGCTATGGCGTGCTGCCCTGGTATTCCTGTAGGAATAACAGGCTAGTCCCCTGGTCTTAAGACTGATATCAGTAGACAGCCCTCAACTGTTTCTCCTGTAGGGATTGCCTCAATCGAAGACAGCTGCTTTGCTCAAGGTCATACCCCTTCCCAATGTGACCCACCCGCAATGACAGATTGCTGCCTTTAAGTCCAGCCCCCTTGACTCTAATTCGGGACAGCTGAGGGAGCATCCTATCTTCAGAACTTCCTACAGGATTGGCTGAGGTTTGGGATCAAATCACAGCGTGACCTCTCTCTCCCCGGTCCTTTATCTTTCCCTTCTGCTCCCTCGCACAGGAGGCAATCCCAAAAGCACTCCCTCAGAGACCTCCCACATGCCGATCGTCATCTCAGAGTCTATCCTCAAAGGAGAAGAGCAGCTTTAAGAGCAGAGGGCATTCAGAGAAGCTAGAACCTGTGAGGCGAGAATAAGTCTGCATCTTTTGCTAAGGTGCTGTGGCGTGGCTGGACTCCCATTGGGAAAGGCCAGTGGTTCTGCTCCTGTGTTTGCCAGGGAACAGACCCTCACGACTGATTGGCTGCTTGCCTGACTTCCTGGCTAGAGCGATCCGGTGATAGCTCACGTCGTCGCCCCTGTTGTCTGAAAGCCCACCTCACCTTTGCCTCGTCTCCCGATACACAAAAACTCTCCTACCTGAAATGGAAATAATGATCATTTCGCCACTACTCTTGGATTACCATCTGTCTTGTCACTTGGCCTAACTTAAGCTTCTTTATACTCATCTATTGAAAATGGAGCCAAGTTATCAGCAAAAGTGACGTTACCGGACTCCATTATTAAAATGGCAGCTCTTGGTAAAGAGCACTCAGGGACTCAAACTATCGGTGAGGTATTGCGTTAGGGGCAAAGCATATATTCTCTGTCTGGACTGAGGGGGATGGCCAGTGAAGCAATAACATGGCAAGAGGAAAATCCGTCGTAATAAAAAAAAAAAAGGCAGAAAAAGATATTCGAATAACCTGTCTTTTGAAGTGGCTTCTGAGTGCGAGGCATTACTCCAAGATCAACAGCAGGAAGTGGTTGAGAAATGAAACCAACACAGTGAATAGATAGTAGCACAAGAACTCAACCATTAGACTCCTTTTTGCTGGTGGCTACCACCCTCCTTGGGTGGGCAACCTCATACATCAGAGACAAATTCTGGGGACCTTTAGGTTCCGGGAGAATAGTCGTTTCTTTCTCAGGACAGGTGAGTTTTCGCCTGTCTTTTCTGAGTTGTCACCTGGTTCTTGTCTTCAGGTAGTGTCTGCCCACGTCTGCTTTCACTAAACCTGTGCAGGCTTGTTATGTTCGACGAGACTAATCTCATGTAGGTTTGTCTTTCCGTGGATCAGGTATCAGAAACACAGTGGTATTTCTGTAACTCAAGGAGGCTCGATGCCCCTACCTTTGCCTTTCTCTTGTTTCCAGAGGTAGGCATTCGCCGTTATGCTCTTCGGCATGTTGGTTTTAGTGGGGCTCATGTCATATTTGATTACTCCCATATAGCTTTGGTGACTCTTGTGACATTTCGCACCGTCTCTCTCTCTCCACCTTCTAACACACAGGGCATTATTTTTAGCTTTTCGTTTTGAAATAATTTTTGGACTTACAGGATAGTTGCAGAAATAGTACAAAAAGCTCAGGTGTATTTTTCATCCAACCTCCTCTCATGTTAGTATCTTATATAAGCCTGGTACAATGATCCAGACCATGAAATTAACACTGGTACAATATGATTAACTAAGCTGCAGGGCTCATGTGATTCTTACCAGTTTTCCCTCAAATGTACCTTTTCTGTTCCAGGTGACATATTGATGTTGTTGTGTCTCTGTCTCCTCAAATCTATAATAGTTCCTTAATCTTTCCTTGCCTTTTGTGACCGTGAAACTTTTGAAGAGCACTGGTCCATTATTTTGTAGAACCCTTAATTTGGGTTGTTTTCTTATTAGTTTGAGGTTATGCATTTTTGACAAGGATAGTTGAGCAGTTGTGTTGTGACCTCCTCGGTGCATCATATCAGGGGGTACATGATGGCAATATGTTTTATTATTGGTGATGTTGACCTTGATCACTTGGTTAGGATGGTGTCTGCCACCTTTCTCTACTGTAAAGTTACTATTTTTCCTTTTGGAATTGATTGATATCTTGAGAGATATTGATAGACTATGCTATATCCTGTTTCTTCTCAAACTCACTAATTTGATAGCATCTCTTGGTGGATCTTAACCACAGCTACTATTAGTGTAGTGTTTGCCCCATGGTGATTTGGTTTTCTCTCATCCTTTCTACATTTTTATTTTTTATTTGTTTTAAAATTTTTTTATGTTTATTTATTTTTGAGAGAGAGGCACACAGAAAGAGAGAGAGAAAGAGAGAGTGTAAGTGGGGGGAGGAGCAGGGAGAGAGGAAGACGCACAATCCAAAGCAGGCTCCAGGCTCTGAGCTGTCAGCACAGAGCCTGACGTGGGGCTCGAACTCATGAACCATGAGATCGTGACCTGAGCCGCAGTCAGACACTCCACCAACTGAGCCACGCAGGTGCTCCCCTTTCTACATTTTTAATTGGAATTCTTCTATAAGGGAAAACTTATTTATCCTTGTTTATTTATGTATTTAATTATTTATTTTTATCAACATATTATCAGCATAGACTCATGGATGTTTATTTTCCTCCATGGATTATAATCCAATACTGTCGTTATCCTTTTTTTTTTTTTCTCAAATGGGTCCTTCCATATTTGGCCATCGGGACCTTCTGCAACTTGGCTCTTGTGTCCTAATATACCCCCGTCCTTTCCTGAGCACTCCCTTATTTTCTGGCACAACAAAATGCTCCAGGTAGTTTTATTGCCCCAGCCCTGGAATCAGTCACGTCTCCAAGGATCCCTGGTTCCTTCCATTGGAGAATGGTGTTGAATAAACCAAGATCTGGACACTAACTGTGCTCATTGCTACTTGGGTATCACTGTTTCTAGGATCTCTTGGCAGACAGAACTAGGAAATATATGTGTGTATGTTAATTCATGTGTACATATCTATCTGTCTAGTCATCTATCTATATTAAAAATCACAAGTTCATTCTGATACCTCCAATCCCAATACAACTCCACAAGGTTCATTATAACACTTTCCTTATTTGGATCTCTGAGACTGGGAAACTTCACTCTCGTTATCTAAAATATAAGGCACTTATTGGGTGCCTGGGTGGTTCAGCCAGTTAAGCATCTGACTCTTGGTTTCTGCTCAGGTCGTGATCTCAC
The DNA here is from genome assembly GCA_030068075.1 of Paguma larvata. Taxonomy (NCBI): domain Eukaryota; kingdom Metazoa; phylum Chordata; class Mammalia; order Carnivora; family Viverridae; genus Paguma; species Paguma larvata. Next base: position 38,111,331 of record CM057830.1, on the reverse strand, counting down.
AGCTCATGAGTTCGAGCCCCCCTTGGGCTCTGTACTGACAGTGGGGAGCCTGCTTGGGATTCTTTCTCTCCCTCTCTCTCTGTCACTCTCTCTCTCTCTCTCTGCCCCTACCCCGCTCATGCTCTCTCTCTCTCCCTCTCTCAAAATAAGTAAATAAAAATTCAAAAGAAAGGTGCAAAGAAGGGGCAGTAGAGGGTTTTTAAAAACTAAATACATAAAAATAAAATAAAATATATTTACTTATTTCGGCAACTCTAGATTTCATAAAATAATTCCAGAATTGCTCACCCACGTGCCTGTGAGAACCAGAGGTGCCAACTGGAACACAGTATTGGTGAGCATTTCTTTTTGTCTTCAGCCTTACAATAGCCAGTCAAAGTACTCTTTTCCGAGGATACTCAGATTAGGACTTTTCTTCCCAATCTCCTCCACTGTAGTTATGTTATTCACTAGATCGTACACTTAGGTTTATTTATTATTGTTGGTCCTCCATTCGAGGTCGCCCTCACGTTTTGGCTTACTTCAGGTGCTTATTGGGGAGGCTATGCTAAACAGTTTTTTTTTTTTTTTTGCATTTCAATGACTTAATTGAAAGGTAGATCCCTTAGTACCAAAACATAATGGTAGCTGGTGAGGCTATCTCTGCCAACTCAGAATTAACACCGCTGGAGTCAAATTCGTGAAATAGGCAAGCCATTTGGGAAAACGGAAGCGATCCACAAAACACGGCTTACCAAAGTTTAAGATACGCTGTGGTTCTTTGGCTTCTTGTCCAGTGCACATTTATCCAGAATATGATGTCAAAATGGGGACGGCCACTCTGGATGGACTCAGGCTACTCCACCACACTGAGTACCTGTTTACAGCACTCGTAAAGCTCCAGATGTCCGTATAGTCACTGACCTCAAACATTACATTTCTGAGAGACCAAGCTACACAAAAAAAGTATAATCAGACCCGTTGCCATTCTTCTTTTCTTTCTCCTCTTTTGCTGACCATTCCCTGTAGAAGACAAAAATCTTCTGTTCCTGGGTTGTCTTTTTTATATTCGTCTTGCTCAAAGGAGTAGATACGCGTGCATTTTCTTATATTGGCTTTCTTCCAAGAACTGTAACGGAGGATAGACACTCTTTCGCACTTTGATATTTTCACTCTAAGTCAATTCACAGAGATCATCATTTTTTTTAAAGTGTTTTTAAACAGCCACATAGCACTCCATTGTGTGGCTATACCATAGTTTATTCAACCACTCTCCTCCTCTAGGTCGTTTAGATTGTTTTTCAGTATTTTGCAATTGTAAACAATCAGATAACCTTGTGAATAACCTTGTGCATATGTATTTTTGTATTGGTGGGGGTATAGCTTCAGGGTAGATTTCTCCTATTGGAATTGCTGAGTCAAAAGGTAAGCTTACAAGTAGTTTTGTTACTTATTGTCAAACGTCCTTCCAGAAGGATTACATTAATTTGCATTTCCACCGGCAATGTATGAGAAGGCTAGCTTTCCCATAGCCTCAAGAACAAACCGTGTTGCCATGCATTTTCAGCATTGCCTGTCTGATAGATGAGAAAGGGTATCTCGGTCCTGTTTTAATTTGCATCTCTCTAATTATGAGTGTGTTTGAAGATTTGTTATATTTGAGGGATATATATACATAATCTATTCATGCCTCTTTTGCATTTTACTATTGGTCGTTTGTTTTTCGTCCTTCAATTAAAAAAACATTTTATATTAAAAACCTTGAGGGCATGATGCTAAGTGAGGTAAGTTGAACAAAGACAGGTAATGTAAGATATCACTTATATGTAGAATCTCAAATATATGTCGAATCTTAAAAAGCTGAACTCATAACTCAGAGGTGGGGGAGTTGGGGAGAAGCTGGTCAAAGATTACCAAGTCGCATTTAGAAGATAAATAAGTTCTGGAGATCTAATGCACAGCATAGTGACTGCAGTCAACAGTCCTGTATTATATACCTCGAATCGCTAAGAGAACAGATCTTAAATCTTTTTACCACAAAAAAAGAAATGATAACCGTGGGACATGATAGCGGTGTCAGCTAATGCTCTGGTGGTGAGATCGTGTTGCAACATAGAAATGTATCAAATAAACACACCGTCCACTTTAAACATACGTAATGTGTCCAGTATATCTCAATTTAAAAATGATAGGAGCCTTCGATTCTGACACTCCTGCCTCTCCCTTATAAAGACTCCTGTGCTTACATTGAAGCCACCTAGGTAATCCTGGTAATCTCCACGTCTCAAGACCCTCAATGTAATCACATCTGCAAAGTCCCTTTGTGTCATGGGACACAACCTATTCACAGGTGCTGGTGGTTAGGGCACGGCCATCTTCGGAGGGCCATTATTTAGCCTGCTGCACCATGTCTGCCATTTTCTGTTTTGTCTGGTGGGAATAAAAACTGTTCTTTGTCCTCTGCGAGTTTCGAAGATTGTTTCCTCCAGTCCCATGAGTAGTTCTTTCTCCAGCCTGGAGTAGTCTCCCCCCAGGCATGTTCTGATCAGAACCCACTTAAATCCTTGAGGAGAACTCTCTGCAAGTCTCTGGAGCTCTCTTTGTGCCCGCTTGTCTCTTGTCTGTTACTCTGTTCTGTGAAATCTACCAGCCTTGGGCCTTCCTGGACCCCTTTCTCTCCCTCCTTTTTTTTTTTTTACTTTTAATTTTTTAAATGTTTATTTATTTTTGAGAGGGAAACAGAGCACAAAGCAGGAGGGCAGAGCGAGAGGGAGACACAGAATCTGAAGCAGGCTCCGGGCTCTGAGCTGCCTGCACAGAGCCTGACGCGGGGTTTGAACTCATGAACCATGAGTTCATGACCTGAGTCGAAGTTGGACCCTCAACCAACTGAGCCACCCAGGTGCCCCTCTTCCTTTTTTTTTTAAGCTTATTTATTTATTTTGAGAGACAGAGAGAGTGTGAGCACAGGAGGGGCAGAGAAAGGGAGAGAGAGAATCCCAAGCAGGCTCTGTGCCCCATGAGGGGCTCCAGCCCACAAACTGAGAGACCATGACCTGAGCCAAACTGAAGTGTCAGATGCTTAACCAGCTGAACCACACAGGCGCACCATGGAAACCTTCTTCTTTTTCCTCAACTCAGGGTGACTGTCCTGCAGGCTACACTCTCTCTCCAAGCAGTAAGTGGTGGTAATCACAGAATAGCTTTGTTTCCCATGTCTTAGGAATCATTCTTCTCCTCTTGTCTATAATCTTGAGACCCATTATTTCATATCGTTTTCCAACTTTTTAGTTGTTTCAAGAGGGCAAGTAAATCTGGTCCCTTGTTAGTTCAACTTGACCAGAGGTGAAAGTAGAGATGCCATTTTTTTTATTTTTTTATTTTTTTATTATTATTATTTTTTTATAATAGTTTATTTTCAAATTGGTTTACGTATAACACCCAGTGTTCATCCCAACATGTGCCCTCTTTAATGCCCGTCACCCCCTCTCCCCCCTCCCTCACCCCCCTCACCCTCAGTTTGTTCTTAGTCTTTGAGAGTCTCTTATGTTTTATCTCCCTCCCTCTCTGTGTCTTTTTTTCCTTTCCCCTATTCCCCTCCCCCTGGTTTTTGCTTAGTCCACAAAGTCCACCTATTCGTGGAAACATATGGTATCTGTCTTTTTTCTGACTGACTTATTTCACTTAACATAGATGCCATTTAAAAAATACCCTTGATATCATGACTGCGATGGTCACAGAAGTTTATAAAACGGGGGCCCGTACAACAGGACTAACACTTTATAATTCAACATTTACGGAGCAACTTTTACATACAAGGCAGTGAGCTAGACGCTGTCAAGAACCCAAACATGTGGGGCGCCCGGGTGGCTCGCTCGGTTAAGCTTCTGAGTCTCGATTTCAGCTCAGGTCCTCATCTCCTGGTTCATGGGTTCGAACCCCACGTCTGGCTCTGTGCTGACAGTGCAGAACCTCCTTGAGATTCTCTCTCTCTCTGTCCCTCCCCTGCTCACACACTCTTTCTCTCTCTGAAAAATAAGTAAATACACTTAAAAAAAAAAAAAAGAACACAAATACGCTCCCTGGCGATGCGCAGAAGGTGCGTGTGAGTCAACATGGGTTTTTGGGAGGCATCGGAATGGAGAAGAGGAAGAAACACAGATCCCTGTGTGTTAGAAAGTTACATGTCTTCCGCAACAGTTCTTAGGATGAGGCCTAGGCTGGGACCACTTGGGTTAGTTGGTTTAATTCGTTTCCCCTCCGCCAGGAACGTCCCCAGGAGGGTAGCATCTCCATTGGGAAGGAACTGCCATCACCCCGCCCAGATAAACTCCGGGATCAATCATTTCTTTTTCTCACTGGGTCTCTAACATGCGTTTTTTTTTTTTTTTTTTTTTTTTTGGTCCACTAGGCAGGCGACCCCCGACAAACAGCTCGGAACCTTGCAGGAAGCACATCAAGGAGAGCGAGTCACATTTAGTACATACTCCGCTCTCACTCGGCTAGCCCGTTTTTATCTGCAGATTGTCCAAGAGGCAACAGACGCCTCTCATCTAGCTCTCCGGTGACTCGCAACCAGCGGAGCTGCTGTCGGGATCACAGTCGGGCTCGAAAGCCCACGAGGACGAAAGTCTTCATGGCTGCTCATGCCCTCCATTTGCCGACTGTATTTCTGACATTCTGAATGCTCTGACCTCTTGGTTTCTGGTTAACTTCCTTATGTTAGAAAATACAATTCCCTTGCAACTCGCTCGGGTGTGACTCCTGGTGCTTGCGCACCAGGATTTGCCTTATTTCCATACTCGCATGTTCTTCCCCACACCTGGTTCTTAGTCGTTGCTTTAATCCGGCTCTCTCTCTCTCTCTCTCTCTCTCTCTTTTTTTTTTTTTTTGTCTTTTATGTCGTCTCGTTTCCAGATTCCTCAGCTCCTTCCCTGGCATTGCTACTCGAAAACAGACAGCTTTCGATCCTAAGCTTCTAAATTTGATGTGTTTCTTGTTTCCAGGTCTGATTCCAGCCCAGTTCTACAAAGCATTCCCTTGGCTGACTTTCAGACATTATGGCATGCCCATATGCACACGATTCATTCAATATTCGTTCGTTAATCGTTTGTTGTTCACAAACATAGTTTCGTTGAGCACCTACTGTGTGACACACTCTAGGGACACAGCAAGGCACTAAAATAGGCAGAACAGCTGGCCAGGGAGCGTGGAGTTCCATTATCAGAGGACTAACAACCATCTAGGCAGAGCCCATCCTTCTTTGCCACTTCGGCAGAAAGAGATGACTAGTTTGACCCAAGACAGATGAAAGAGAAGAAAGTAGTTAAAGAAAAATCACCAATACAGTAAAATCTTGGATTGTAAGTAACTTGCTCTGTAAGAGTTCCGCAACATGAGCAAACATTTCTCAGAAAATTAAAAAAAAATTTTTTAGTGTTTATTTATTTTTGACACAGAGAGAAACAGAGCATGAGCCGGGGAGGGGCAGAGAGAGAGAGAGGGAGACACAGAAACCGAAGCAGGCTCCAGGCTCTGAGCTGTCAGCACAGAGCCCAATGTGGGGCTCAAACCCACGAACCGCGAGATCATGACCTGAGCTGAAGTCAGACGCTCAACTGACTGAGCCACCCAGGCGCCCCGCAAAAAATATTTTTAATGTTTATTTATTTTTGAGAGAGAGAGAGAGACAGCATGATGTGGGAGGGGCAGAAAGAGGGAGACACAGAATCGGAAGCAGGCTCCAAGTTTTGAGCTGTCAGCACAGAGCCCGACGTGGGGTTTGAACCCATGAACTGTGAGTTCCTGACCTGAGCCGAAGTCGGACGCCCAACCGACTGAGCCAACCAGGTGCCCCAAACGTTTCTCATAAATTTTAACTTGATAAACAAGTGACATCTTGCAATATGAGTAGTACGGGATGCTGAGTGTCACGTGATCACAATGGAGCCAATGGTCCTTGAAATTTGCTTTGATATACCAAGCGCTTTGGATTACAAGCATGTTTCCAGAATGAATTATGCTTGCAAACCAAGGTTTTACTTGTATATCGCTTCGACGTGTGCCCGGGGCGGGGGCGGGGGGTGTATGTGGGATGTGGTAGTCTTTGTTACCTGCTGCCCACAGCTCCCTGTATCAGTTTTCCAGGGTGCGGTAACAAAGAACCCCAAACTGGGTGGCTCAAAATATTAGGAATGCATTGCTTCGTAGTTCTGGAGGCTGGAAGTCCAAGCTCAAGGGCTTGGTGGGGTTGCTTCCTTCTGAGGCTGTGAAAGAGAATCTGTTCCAAGCCTCTCCGGTGGTTTGCTGCCAGTCTGGGGTTCCCTGGCTTGTAGACGCATCACCCTAATCCTTCACTTTCACATCGCGTCTTTCATGGATTTCCTTATATCGTCTTCCCTCTGTGCGTGTCTGTCTGTGTCCAAATTTCCCCCTTTTCATAGAGATCCCAGTCACGGTGGATGGGATATTGTCCTCACTTGAACTCGATTACCTCTGGTAAGACTCTAATTACCAAGTGAAGTCACATTCCAAGGTACCAGGGCCTGGGACGTCAACGCATCTTTTTTGGTGGACACGGTTTGACCCATTCCACCTCCCTTGAAGAAAGATCTGGTTGCCTTAGTTGTTGGGAGTGCTGCTTACAAACAGCTTCCAGGTGTCAGCCCCTGTGGGGCTGCCTCGGCTGCAGAGAAGCACCTCACCCAAGGCCAGGGCCCAGATAGGTCCGTACCCAATAACGAACAGAGACAGCGATATGAAGGCCTGGCTCTCTTGTCTCAACTCGGAACGACTCCGAAGGGCCGTTCTAACTTCAGGGTGCTGCCGCTTGGACTTCTTTCTCTGCGTGAGCCTGCTCGAGACCCCAACCTCCCGATCTCCCACAGATATGGATCCCCCATAACCGTCCTGCCTGCTGGCCCCTGCCTCAGGGTTTATTTCCAGGACGACCTCACCTGCAAAAGGTAGAAAGAAGAAGCAGAGGTCCTTAGGGTGTGAGGTTCTGGCAGGCAAGAGAGAGGATGGAAGGAGATGACACCAGGGGGGTAAGCAAGGGCCACATCACGCACGGTTTCGTAAGCTGCGGAAAAGTTTGGGTGTTATCCTAGACGCAGCAGGTGGGAATCCGTCGGCCGATTTCGAGCAGGGAATGAGGCTCAGTTTGCATTTTGACAGAATGACCCTGGCTACTGTTTGTGCCTCTTGGCCTCCGAGCCCGTTAAGGGCCCCGTGAGTGAAATGTGATGCTTCCCTTGAGACATAGCAGGGGTTTGACTCATAGGGGCCCTATGCTAAGACCGCAGGGAGAGGCCTCCAGCTTTGGCTGGACTCGAGCCTGGAAATGCTTCCCTCCTGTCGGCCCCTCCTCTTCGCCCTCTCAAGCTGCCTTGGGCGGAACAGAACTACATCTGCAACCACCTTGGTTCCAAGGAGTTCTATTGGCTAAGGTGTTTCGTTGGCATGGAATCCCGAACTACCTTTTCCTCTTAGGGTAGACGGCCACCCGACTCTTTCAAAGTCAAGTGAATTTTTTTTCATTGTTAAAAAAAAATCACATGCCCTTTCTAGAAAATTCGCGAAATAAACCTTTCGAAAAGAACTGAAAAATCCCCTGGTAACAGCCACCGTCTGTGCATGTGCGCATCGCACGGCATGGGTGACAAACTTGAGTGACTGTTGTTGAAGCAGAAAGACACTGATCTAGGTGAAGATTATAGTGATTATATTATATTAAGGCTCACGCTTTAGCTGAAGACTCAGCTTTGTTCAACCCTAGCTTGCTGAGTCTGGCATAAGCTCGTTCCAGGTTACGGTCCCTCCGTCCAAACGATATTCACTAGTGTATCCTGCCTCCATCTCTACCAATTTTTTTCAGTCTCCCTCTGTTTACTCCACTTTAAATACACTAGCTTCCTTTCTGCCAAACATGCTCGTTCCTCAGGGCCTTTGCACTTGTTCTTCCCTCTTCTGGAAGCCTCTACCGGTAAATACCCTAATGGCTTCCTTCCTTCCACTCATTCTGGTGCTTGCTTAAAAATTACGTCCTTGGAGAGAACTGTCATTGCCGTTATTCTTCTCCTGGCCCTGATTTCTCTTGTATCCTATTAACAATTGCCATATTCCTGGTTTATTTTCCTTTGGCAGGACTTCCTAACATTTTGTCCATTACGACGCATGGAGAAAATGATAGTATTTGAACAGCAAGCTAGGGAAAATGGAGGAAGTCAATTGTGTCTGGTGTCAGTTAAAGCCGAAGTGGGAAAAAGTTTCCAGGATGACACCTGTTGGTGGATGTCTGTCCCTCCACCAGAACGCGAGCCCCTCAAGAGTCCTCAAAGCAGAGCCTGATATATAGCACTTGCTAAATAAGTTTTGCTAGACGAGTAAGTTATATCATGTATGTTTCTTCATGTCGTTACAAGCTCACGAACGTTTTTAGAGACTTTTGATTGTTGGGCAGATTGAGCTCTGGATTTTGTTTAATTGATCCTCCTACTCACTTGCGGGTTTTTGTTTTGTTTTGTTTTGTAGTTGATTTAAAACCTGCCTTCTGACCTCCATGCACAGAATCTGAGTAGCCCCATCTCCCTGGGGAAGAAATCAGACTGGAGAAGGCACACACCATTCTACCCTGGACGTGCGGGTACACATCATGTCCTGACGAATCCTGGTATGCACGCTCCCAGAACAATCCGAAACATCTCTGGGCATGTTTGGTGTATCACTCCAAAGGAATGAGTCTCGGTACATGTCAAATTCTCTGCAAATCTCACGTCCAACATGAACCACATAGGAATTCCACCTGTAAATTTTTTTCCTTGCTAATCACTTCTAAAACAGAAACTTGGATTAGAACCCAAGGAAGGGATGCGAAGGCCAGCGAGTGTATGAGGAGCAAGTGGGAAGGGGGGAAGAAACCGGACCCCCTGCCCTCCGGAGGATCAGGGGAACCGCGCAGACTAGTGTACTTAATGACTGCCATGGGCATTTTTCTCATTCCTGATGGGCAAGGTAGAAGGTTAGAGTCTTTTAAATTGTACCTGTACAGGACCAACACCCAAACACATCTTGTAAAATTCAACCCATCCCTGGCTGAGCAAACGTTTCCTCCGTCAGCGTCAGCGACCGGTGCGGATTTATGTGTTTACGAACCTTTTCTTAAAGGAACTGTGATTGTTTGAAAAGTCATGGAAACGTCAAGATTGTTTTTCTTCTTAACATGAAAAAAGATATCCCGTCCAGGGTATGAGTCGAGAACTTCTGGACTCAAGTCTTCGTTCTGCCACCGACACACGTACGCTCTTCCACAGGCGACTTGACTCCCCAGTGTCTGTTTTCTGAGGACAATACATGTTTCCCACGGCATTAAGAAATGAGATAAGGACTCGAAGGGCTGCACCGGTAATACAACTTCCAACAGGATGACGAAATAGATTTTCTCCCCTTGTCCCTCTTTTTAAAACTTCTCACTCTATACCGAAAAGCCCTATTTCTCAAAGCGTGTCCTCAGAACACCTGCTCCAAGACTTGCTTAACAACTAGGGCCTCCTACGTACTAGCTTCCCTCTTCCAGGTTCATAACGCCTATCGCCCTGCTGAAACCTCAGGAATTAAACAGTAGGGAAACCTGGTCGATTTTGTTTAATTTGGAATTTTCCAGTCTTCTGTGACCAGACTGTTTCCTTCTCGCGTCACCTCTTACCAGCCCTCTAAGTGACCCTGCGATGACACACGTTAAGAGAATGAGAATGTGTTTCAGAACCAAGGATCGCGGAAGTTAGGAGAAATCGGGAGGGTCCACGGTGAGGCTACACTATCCCGCCTGGAACGCCGGAACTCCTAGCTTATCTAGAGACACATACATCTCGTATATGAAGTGGTGGTATCATCGTCCTGTTTTTCATAATCTCGAATAATTGATGAGTAAATGTAATTTAAATCTTCTCTAATTCGGCTTGATAGCTCTTAGTTTTCATCAGCCTCTATTTTTGTTTTTATCTTTTCGTTTTTCTTTGCAAGCGTCAACTTTTGGTTCACTCAGCGTGGGTGTAAAAGGGTGGGGTCTCCCTTCTTCACCAAACCCTCAGGCAGGTGCAGCCTGCAATAGTGATGACTCATGAGTGACAAGACTAGGAGCACTTAAAACATCGATTATAATGAGAGAGCAGCAAGTTATTGCTTGATGAGGCTGGATTTATTAATAGATGAGCTAATCCACTTGTTGCAAAAAGTCTGACTTGTAGTTTCTTCGAAACTTCTCTTAATCCTCTCTTATTTATTGAGAAAAATGGTCTGCATCCAATCCCGTCCCCATAAAACAGGGAAATTTCTGTGTCAGCACTTCACGGCTGCCCAGAAAAATACAGAAAGCGACTTCTGAAAATGTTAGAGATGAGAAAATAGGGAAATGGGACAAGAGTTCAAGTAAGACAGGAAGAAACATGAGGTTTCCCCTCACCCGCTCTCTCCCCCCACCAAAAAGAAAAAAAACAAATAAACACCAGAATAAGAAAATAAGAAGCTAACAAACCTAAAAAATATATAAAAATAAGGGGGAAGAAGCAGGAAAAATAAGAACAAAGATTTGTAAGCACCGAGTAGTAAAGGTCACTTTGAGATTTGGTAACAGATATCCTGTAACAGAAAGGAAACTGTAAAATTGTAGAAATACGTCTGAAAAGAGAAAATGATAGAAAAGAAGAAAACGTTTTTGACCCTCCCCCCCACTAACAGATGGGGAAGAGAATCTGTTAGCTGCTGACGCCAAAAGACAGACTCCTACTGAATATTTCATGTTCTTCCCCTAAAATAAAATAGTTGTGCGCGGAAACCAGAACGGGCAACCCCTCCCCGCAATAATAAATGAAAAATAAATAAAAAGAGCTATCACAACCCTGTCACGTCGGGAACGATACAATCCCAATCTGGAATGGAACTTTTCTTGTGAACATTACTGACTGATTTCCGTCGCGAGTCATGGCAGGCTGAGTTCGTTGGACCAAGCTCTTTGCAGAAAAACAGCTACACGTTATGAAGAAAATGCAAAAATAAAATGTTTTTTAAAAAGCATTGAGAAGCTGACAAGAGAGTGAGGAATTTCTAGGGCGAACTTGAAAGGAAAGCAAGAACCCAGATTAGTACAGGGAGCTCAGAGGCTCCGGAAGACCGTGGTCGACCTGAAAAAATTAGAACTTTAGTTTTAACAAGCCAGAGCGACATGGCCTGTCGAAGGTAGGAAGTCTAAAAGGACACCATCTGTCTTATAAGAAGAAATTCCAAAGGGCTGTACTATTACGGCGAGGGTGAAGCAGGAGTAAGTTGGCCTTCGAATGTACTTTTAGCTGAAATTAACATCTTAGGGAATGCCGAAGGGGAAAAAGCTGTAAGGATGGAATCTTCATGTCACTAAATTTGGTTTGAAGAGATCTTGAACAGATAGCATCCTTAGGTATTTTGGTTTAAACAAATGCATATTTTCTTCTGTGTATTTTTGCACCTTTCCCATTACTCAAATTATTCCTATAAATAAACTTTCGAAGATATTTAACAGCAAAGAGTACCATTCACACAATAGAAAACATTCACATTGGGCATGAGAACAGGCAGAGAGAATAGACACGAGAGAGAGAGATCCACTAACACTCCACGCATACACTAAGTAGCTAAGGCTTGCAAAACAACAATGTTTTCAATGTTTAAATAAATGAAAGGTGAACCGACATATCTGTGCAAGCAGAAAACCTGATAAGGTGACATCAGATTTGGAAAAGAACCAGTTAGAACTTCTAGAAATGAATATATGTATATAAATAGATGTAGATATGGATATGAGTATGGATGGATACATATGCACGTGTGGGTAGGTGTAGATATATCTATTATGAATTAAAGCCTAAAACTAATAGATCACTCACGGGTAAAAAGATAACTGGTCAATTTGAAGGTAAGTCAGAAAAAATTATCCAGGATGTGCCAGAGAGAGAATAAAGGATGGAAACTAGAAAAGACAGATTAAGAAACATGGGGGAGAGAGTGCAAGGGTCTAATAATAATTTAAGAAGACAGTAGAGAGTAGAAGAGGAAAGTAGAGAGGGAGTAAAGATATGATGGCTATTAATTTTTAGAACTGATGAAATACACAACCCACAATTCTAGAAGTCCCCCAATTTCAAATGGGAGAAGCAAGTGAAATTCCCACCTATGCTCATCAGAGTGAAAATGCAGAACATCAAAGACAAAAGGAAAACGAAGCCAACAGATAGGCCCAGGATCAGAGACAGATGACATTCAAAGTAGTGGCATGCATTTAGACTAAGAGGTGACCCCTCAACTTCAACAAATCGAATAATATCTTCAACGTATTGAGAAACTCTTTTTTTAAGTTTGTTTAGATTTATTTTGAGAGAGGGAGACTGGGAGCAGGGATGGGTCAGAGAGAGAGGGAGAGAGAGACTCCCAAGCAGGCTCCGTGCTGACGTAGGGCTTGAACCCATGACCCCGGAGATCATGACCTGAGACAAAACCAAGAGTCGGACACTTAACCCGCTGAGCCGCCCCTCGACACGTTGAAAGAAAGTAACTGCTGATCAGAATTATACACAGAGATCATTGAGGAATGCTGGCAAAATGGATACGTTTTTAAAATTAAGAATTTATTTCTTTACAGCAGTGCAAGGTTCACAGGAAAACTGGGCAGAAGGCACAAAGATTTCTCATGTATCTCCTGCCCCGTACATACATAACGTCTCATTTTATTAACAGCCCACACCGAAGTGGCATATTTATTAAAATTGATGAATCTACAATGACACATGGTCATCAGAGTCCATAGTTTCCATTAGACTCTGTAAACTATGTACGACTAAGTGTTGTACATTCTATGGGTTTGGACGAATATGTAATGATATGTATCTATCATTATAATATCACACAGAATATTTTCACTGCCCTAAAAGTTTTCTGTGCCTCGCCTATTCATCCCTACTCCCTCCCCACTGCAACCCACCCAACCTCCAACGCCTGGCAATCTTTCTACTGTATTTATATTTGTGCCTTTTCCAGAATACTATGTAGTTGGAGTCATATAGTAGGTACCTCTCCAGGGAAGCAGACTCCATGCTGACAGCAGAGAGCCTGACGTGGGGCTCGAACTCATGAACTGTGAGATCAACACATGAGCTGAAGTCAGATGCTTAACCGACAGAGCCACCCGCGTGCCCCCATTTGGTGTTGTATCTTAAAAGTCATCACCATACTTAAGATCATCTAGTTTTTTTCCTATGCTATTCTTTTGTGGTACGAGGATGCAATTTTAATGTGGGAAGGTGGGGGGGAGTGATTCCCCACACCACCAGGCAATGTTCCAGACACTAGTTGCGTGTCCTAACGATTCAACTTAATTCTGACTCTACCTAGAGATAGTATCAGATTCCACAGGTTAAAATCATGGTCTTACAAGACTGTCCCCCCTTTGGATGCCAGTTGCAAGCCCAGGGTTACCTGTGCTTCTGACAGATGGATTAGATTGGAGGTTCCCAGGACCTCCTCCTTTGATTCAATTAATTTGCTAGAGCAGCTCACAGAACTCAAAGAAACATCTTACTTACTATATCACTGGTTTAGTATAGAAGGATGTAACTCAAGAAGAACCTGATGGAAGAGATGCACGGGATAAAGTGTGGGGAAAGGGCACAGAACTTCCATGCCCTCTAGGTGTGCCACTCTTCCAGAACCTCTGTGTTCACCAACCTGAAAGCTCTCTGAACCCTGTTCTTTTGGGTTTTCATGGAGACTTTGTTATATAGTCATGATTGATTTCATTGATGCTGAACAAGAAGTGTAATGTATGGTTCCCGCTGGGGCAGGTCAAGAAGATCAGGCAAACTGATGAAGAGATTGAGAAGGTGGCTGTGCCCATCATCATCTCCTAGGAGCTCGAAGTCTTCCAGGAGTCGCTGTTGAAAAAGGCCTGCCAGGTGACCCAGTCCTGAGACGCCAAGACCATGACCACATCCCGCCTGAAGCAGCACATTGGGCTGGAGCAGCAGTGTGAGTTCTGGAAGGACCTCAGTGGCCTCTGTGCCAGACGTGAAGGAAGGTGGGGAAGACAACCACAGGGAAAGGGACAAGAGTGCCCCCAGGGGCCAGAAACCAGGCAGCAGTGGCCGGAAGAGTGGGGGGATGGGAAGCAAAGGCAAAGACAAGAAGCTTTCAGGACTTGGAGCAAGAGGATGAGGCTGAGGACGCAGACACTGATGGGGAAGAGGAGATAGTGTTGTAGGGTATTTTCGCTCAATACCCAGGATTCATTGTCTCGCTGCTCTGAAGAATGAAGAGGTGGACACAAAATGAGCGGTTAGACAGAAGTTATTAGAGTATAAGATTAGAAAGGAAGAATAGTAGGAAAGCTCTCTTTACAGAGAGAGGACATTGGAAAGTGAATGCCTGCGACTATAGGCAAGGGTCCTTGTTTTATAAGGTTCTGGTCAGCCCTCCCCCTTCCCTTTCCCCTAGTTCCTTCTCAGGTCCTACGCTTATTGGCTGAGTAACTCTAGGTGCTGGCTCATCCATTCCTGATTGCTCGATTCTATCATATGAGGGGTGGCCTATGGCCATACTTAGGTCTTTTGTCAAGTTCCAGAGGGAAATCTGAGGGTGAGTAGGTGGGTAGGTGGGGTCCGTTACATTCTTAAGAGGAACCTTATGCCTGAGGGGGTTTGCTGTGGTCAGACACTTCCCAGCCTTGTTCTAAAATATTTGTTTTTCCCCACCCAGGGACCTCACATCCTAACCTTCCCCTGTCTATTTTATCCTGTCTTTTCCTATCATAATACCACAGGCTCCACCTCAGGCCTGCCACCCCTTGCCCACTTTTAGAGTCCCCGCCAACACCCTTCATACCCTTCACCTCAAATCTGCCTCTGTCCCCAACCCCCGCCCCTGCTTCTCAGCACCTGAAGCAGAGGATGAAAAGGACTATGACTCTTAGCGCCCTCTTTCTTTCAGGCCATGGCCCCTTTTAGTCCCTCTGGAGAGACGAGAGAAAATAAAGCTGTTCTTCGATTCATTAAAAAATTAATATCTCAGCAATTAAATTTAATTTGCCTCCCCGCTCCTCTCCCTGCCGGTGGGGGTGGGGTGAGACTGAAAGTTCCAATCCTCTAATCACATCATTGGTTCTCCTGGCAGCCAGCCCCCCTCCTTAGGTGACCTAATGGCTTTCCCAAAGTTGCCTCATTAACATAACAAAAGACACCTCGATCATTCTTATCACTGAAAACTCTGAGGGTTTTAGGAGCTGTGAGCCAGGAACTGTGGACAAAGACCAAATATATATGAGAAATACAGTTTGGTCATCTGAATGACCAAATATATATTTCTTATAAGTCACAATATCACAGTTATATTTTAGGAGTTTTATAGTTTTGCATTTTACATTTTGGTCCGTAATTCATTTTGAGTTAAAGTTTGTGAAGGATGTGAAGTCCCTCTAGATTCATTTCTTTGCCTGTGGATATCCAGGTGTTCTAAGCACCATTTGCTGACAAGATTATTTTTGCTCCATTGTATTGACTTTGCTCCTCTGTCAAAGGTCAGTTGACTAGACTTATGTGGGTTTATTTCTAGGCTCTCTTTTGTTCCGTTGGTCTACTTGTCTATCTTTTGCCAATACCACATTGCCTTGATTATTGCAGTTTTACAGTAAGTCTTAAAGTCAGGTAGTGTCAGTCCTCCAACATTGTTCTTCTCTTCAATACTTCAATATTTTGGGATGCTTGTCTATATAAACTTTAGAATTAATTTCTCACTATCCACAAAATAACTTGCCGGGATTTTGATTGGGATTGAATTAAATCTATAGATCAAGTTGAGAAGTGATGACATCTTGACAATATCGAGTCTTCCTATCCATGAATATGGAATATCTCTCCATTTATTTAGTTCTTCTTTAATGTCATTCATTAGATTTTTATAGTTTTCCTCATATAGATCTTGTACATATTTTGTTTGATTTATACCTAAGTATTTGCTTTTTGGGGGTACTGACATAAATGACATTCTTGCAGGATTTGTTACCTGCATACCTGGGATTCGTTGTTTCGCCACTTCGAAGAATGAAGAGGTGCGCACAAAATAAACAGCAGACAGGATTTTATTAGAGTATAAGATCAGAAAGGAAGAATAATAGGAAAGCTCTCTTTACAGAGAGGAGACATTTGAAAGCAATGCCCGCAACTATAGGCAAGGGTCCTTGTTTATAAGGTTCTGGTCAGCAGCCCCTTTCTTTCCCTCTAGCTCCTTCTCAAGTTCTACCCTTACTGGCTGGAAAGCTCTAGGGGCTGGGTTGTCCATTCCTGATTGGCTCGTTTCCATTGTAGGAGGGATGGTCTATGGCCATACCATTTCTTGTGGGTCATACGTTTTATGGTCTACTTATTTTTAGCCAGGTCTTTTGTCAAATTCCTTAGGGGAACCTGAGAGGGAGTAGGTGGGGTCTGTTACATTCTTCAGAGGGACCTTACGCCTGAAGGGGTTTTCTGTGATCAGACCCTCCCAGCATTGTTCCAAAATATGTGTTTTTCCCCACCCAGAGACCTCAGGTCCTGATCTTTCCCTCTCTGTCTACTGAATCGTATCTTTTCCTATCAATATTACATCAATTTCAAATTCTCCTTGTTGTTTGCTGGCATCTAGGAGAAGGATTGACTTTGGTACATTACCTTTGTAGCCTACAACCTCGCTACATTCACTTTCTAGTTCCAGGACGGTTTTTGTCATTCTTTTGGTTTTTCCACACGGACCATTGTGTCCTCTGTGAAAAAAGACACTTGTATTTTTTCCTTCCCATGGATACACTTTTATATTAAGAAATTGAGGAAGTTTTCCATTAGGAAAAAAGGGTGAAGGATAAACTACGAAGGAAATACTTCAATCAGAAGAAGAATGATCTCAGATGGAAAAAAATACGAGGGGCAAAAAGCAAAGAAGGGCAGAGAAAATGGCAAAAATACAGGGAAATCTAAAAGAAGGTTGCATGTGTAAAATAATGTCTTACAAGGTTTTCAGAAAACAAGGAATTAAAATATATTATCTAAGTCAAAGCTCCTGGAAGTAGTCCACAAATTTACAAGATTTCAGGGTACAAGTATGATCTATAAAAATATAATGTATTTCCATATATTAGTAGTGAATTATTAAAACTCCAATTTTTTTTTTTTTTTGCCTCAGCCCCTTTAGAAAGTGCCTACCTTTGTTGAGAGAGGTGGCTGGGACGGCTGCTCTTTCTGCTTCCCTGGTGCTTGAGTATAAGCCCCCAATAAATGCTGCCTGAATCTTTAAGGAAAAAAAACCCTCCAACTTAAAGAAAAATTATTTATTTATTTTGACAGAGATAGAGAGCAAGCAGGGGAGGGGCAGAGAGAGAGAGAGAGGGAGAGAGAGAAACCCAAGCAGGCTCCGCACTGTCAGCGTGGAGCCCCATGCGCGGCTCGAACTCACGAACCTCAAGATCACGTCCGGAGCTGTCGGACGTTTAAGAGTCAGTTGCTTAACCGACCGAGCCCCCCAGGAGCCCCCAAAACTCCAGTTTTTAAAAAGCACCCCATTTAAAAGAGCTACCATAAAGATGAAATAGTTATCGATAAATCTATAAAATATGTGCAGTATATGAGGTTGAAAACTATAAAACAATGATGAACAACTCAAATCAGACCTAAATTCATTGAAACATACACCATGGGCGTGGGTCAGAAGACTCACGATTGTTAAGATGTCTATTTTCTCCAAATCGATTGACAGATTGAACACAATCACAATCAAATTTTTGGCCCAATTTTTTTTTAGACATCTAAAACTGATTCTAAGACTTATTTGCATTATAAGGAAACTTGAATAGGCGAGACCATTTTGAAAAAGTTGAGGACTCCTGATTTGAAGACGTACTGTAAAGCTACAGTAATCAAGGCAGCATGGTATTAGCAACAAGATAGAGGAGTAGATTAATGGGCCAGAGTAGATATTCCAGAAGTAGATCCACTCAAAATGGTTAATTGGTGCAAAAATCATTCAGTGTAGAAAGGATAATCTTACCAGCATACATACAAAATCTTTGTGACCTTGTGTTAGGGGCCGAGTTCTCCGATGCGAACCAGTCATGATATATAAAATAAAAATGTATAACTCAGACTTCTGAAAATTGTAACTTTTGCTCCGTGAGGCACTGTTAAGAGACTGATAAGACAAGCTACAGGCTGGAGGAAATATTTGCAAATCAGATATCTGACCAAGTATTTCTTTATTTATTATTTCTTTATTTACTTTTTAGATCTTTCTTCCTTTTTGAGAGAGAGAGAGCATGAGCAGGAGATGAGCAGAGAGAGATCGGGGGCAGAGAATCCAAAGCGGGCTCTGCACTGCCAGCAGTGAGCCCAACGCGGGGCTCGAATCCACGAACGGAGAAACCATGACCTGAGCTGAAGTCAGACGCTCAACCGACTGAGCCACCCGGGTGCCCCTGATATCTGGCCACGTGTTTATATCTAGAATATGCAATGAACTCACACAATTCAACAATAAGAAAGCATACAACCCCTCAAGTGGGCCAAAAGTTTGAACAGACACTTCACCAAAGAAACTGTGCAGGAAAATGAACACGTAAAGATATAGTGACCATCATTAGTTACTAGGGAAATGCAAATTAAAAGCACAATGAGATACTACTGCACACCTGTTAAAATGGCTAAAATAAAAAATACCGACAATATAAGGTATGGATATAGATATGGGACAGCTGAAACACAACCTTCCTGATGGAAATGCAAAATGGTACAGTCACTCTAGAAAACAGCTTAGCGTTTTCTTATGAAGTTAAAAATACACTTACGATATGACGTAGTAATCCCGGCCCTAAGTATTGACTATGTATCCTAGAGAAATGTAGACTTATGTTCCCACACAAAACCTGTACATCAATGTTTGTAGCAGCTTTATTCGCAATGACACCAAACTGGAAACAACCCAAATGTCCTTCAACAGGCAAATGCAAACGGATACACTGGCGGTGGTACCTCCGTAAAATGAAGCGCTACTCAGCAACGAAAATGAGCAAGCCAGAGATACAGGCAACAACATGGCTGTGTCTCAAATGCCTTTCTCTAAGTAAAGGAAGCCAGACTCAAAAGGTCTCACATGGGGGTGCCTGGGTGGCTCAGTCAGTTAGGTGACCGGTTCTTGATTTCAGCTCAGGTCACGATCTCATGGTGCGTGAGTTCGAGCCCCGTGTTGGGCTCTGTGCTGATAGTGTGGAGCCTGCTTGAGATTCTCTCTCTCCCCCTCTCTCTGCCCCTCCTCTGCTTGTGCTCACTCTCTCAAAACTAAATAAACATTTTTTAAAAAAATTCTCACATGGCATAATCTCATCTCTGTGATATTTTGGAAAAGGTGAAACTATAGGGAGGGAAAACAGGGGGTGAGGGAGCTTTTCTGTATTCTGATTTTGATGCCGGTTACACAACTCTATGGTTTTTGTCAAAAATTATAGAAGAGTGGGACACCTAGGTGTCTCAGTCGGTTAAGCATCTGACTCTTGACCTCAGCTCGGGTCTTGACCTTGGGGTTGTGAGTTCAAGCCACTCACTGGGCTCCGTGCTGGGCATGAAGCCTACTTAAAAAAAAAAAAATACAACTAAAAATTACAGAATTGTACCCCCCAAAGGTGTGAATCTGACTGCATATAATTAACAAAAATAAGCAAAGGCGATGCTTGTCAATGCCTCATGCATCACAGAAATAAGGTGTAGCATGATTAGATACCAAGGTTAACTCAGAAGGTTAGAGGGGTGTGTAGTCCATTCTTTAAAAACATTAAGTCTTTGCTTTAAAAAAAAAAAAGGCTAAAATGTGCTGCATTCTTTGTTAATTTGAACCAGGAACAAATGAATCAGATGCATTCCTCCGATTGTGCTAAATATAAGAATTCTGCCAGTCATCATAACCGTGAGGGAAGTTCAATGGATTCTTCTGCAGTATCTCTTGTATTTTATCAGGACAATCTAGAAGTCTTGGGGAACTGTGGCATTTAAGAAGATAATGGCTCAAGCCAGCCCTTGTACTCAGGTTTATCAACTAAGAAGCCGCTAGGAGAAACCACTATGGTTCGTGCTAACATATATGCAGCTTAAAAATCATTACATTTGAGGTCTGTTGAACGTGCACAGATATTAAATTTTCTTTTCAAAAGTATGATGTTATCATTCAGTCTTGCAGCAATTCTCCAGGTCCCTGTAGAACTCCCAGTTATGACCGACAACCTGCCGGAAGCTCCACACCGCACAGACACAGTCTCGCCGACGTAGGTAGACACACGTGTGTACACACTCCCATATGCACACGCATGTGGACACACATGCATAAATAATGCACACAGGCATGTAGATGTGTGTTCACACACAGCGTGCTGATGTACAAGCACACCTCCCCCAACTACGTGCCTACCTTTTTTTCCCCTCACAAATGTAAGCCATCTCTCAGAATCCGGAGTGTAAGAATTGCATTTGGGGCGCCTGGGTGGCTCAGTTGGTTGAGCGTCCAACTTTGGCTCAGGTCATGATCTCATGGCTCGTGAGTTCGAGCTCCTTGTTGGCCTCTGTACTAACAGCTCAGAGCCTGGAGTCTGCTTCGGATTCTGTGTCTCCCTCTCTTTCTGCCTCTCTGTCTCTCTTTCTCTCTCTCTCTCTCGAAAATAAATAAACATTTCAAAAAAATTTAAAAATTGCGTTTTAAGGTTATAATGTCTACCTTAAAGAAGGGGAGCTTCTGACTCAAATCCTTTTCTTTGAAATGAGCTGGTTATAAACGAAACACAGAAAGGATCAGGTGATACTTGGGATTTTCAGCTGAATTCTTTAGTAATAACCAAACATAATCCATTTAGGTTTGGGATGTTCGCTCTTGGAACTGGGCCACTGTGCTGTGAGGAATCCAACAGCCCTACCTCCCTGCCACCCTCAGCCTTAGCTGAGCTCCCAGCTGGCAGCCAACACTGACTTGTCATGTGTGAATGAGCCATCTTGGGAGTGGGTCCTCCCGCCCCTAGTCAAGCTGCCCCAGCTGATGCCATGTAGGGCAGATACAAATGCCCCTGCCAAGGCCTGCCTGAATTTCAGATTTATGAGCAAAAGAAATGGCTGGTATTATTTTAAGCCATTAAGTGTTGGCGTGATTTTGTAATGCAGCAGTCGAAAACTTAGGAGTGCAGAATAAAAGGATATTGATGTGATTTTATCTTCTCTCTCTTTGACACTCTCTTTCTCCATTCTGCCAGGCTGTACTCTTTCATAGTTCACAATTCACCCCCCCCCCCCACACACACAACCAGAATAGCATAGAGGAGAGACAAGCGTTGGTAAAACTAGAGGGAGGGGAGAAGAGGGGAGAAGCCAACTCATGAGTCTGATAACCTTGTATTGAGTAGTCAATGCAGGAAATCACTTTCAATATTTGAGTCCATCATGAGTGGGAGCTTAGGAAAGGTGTGTCCACAGGGTGATCTTCGGGGAAGAATTTGGGGAAATGTTTTCTGGGGGCTTTTGAGACTTTGTGGTGCCAATTTGGAGGTGCCATGACCGGGAGATGGACTTGTTTTGCTGAAGTTAACTATATTAGGGGTGGATGCAGTGGGCCCAGGTAATAGATTCAGTCATAGGACAGAGAACCTCTGGAGGGAAAACAAATCTTCTACTCTAAAAGTAGAAGGAGGGAGGGATGGGTTCTTGTAGGAAGGATTAAGGATGAACACTGATGAACAGTGTTCATATATCAGGGATAGTCCCAAATGAGAAAATATGACGGAGTAAAAGAAGCCATCTTGGAGCATTGACCAGAGGCGGGTGGCGGTGGTTAGAAGTCCCTGGCCTCAGGAATTTATAAATTAGTCGGGAGGGGTACATAAACTAATTAAGCAGTGATATAAACACATGTAATTGATCCTTGAATAATGCCGGGGTTAGAAGCACCAACTCCCCACATGGTTGAAAATCCATGTATAACTCTTGATTCTCTAAAAACTTAACTACTAATAGCCTACCCTTGACTGGAAGCCTTACTGAGAACAAAGAATCGATGAACGTATATTTTGTATATTGTAGGGGCCCAGAGCAGGCTGCCCCAAGATGGGCCACTTTGGCATAAAGATTCTTTTGAGTTAAAAGTAATTAAAACCCAGCAGATGCAGGAAAAGCTCTCTCCCTGCCCCTCAGCTGCCTAAATTTGCCTGGGAAAGGAGAGATGTACCGGGAAGAGAGCTATTAACAGAGACTCCCCTGTACCTAAGGAACTCACCTGCGTAATAGGGCAACCTCGTTTTTCCAAACATCTCTTTCCACCTTCTTGCTAATGGCCTTCCTCCCCTTCGTATCCTCAGACCCCTACCCCTCTGCTTAGCTCATATGAGCTTCACGTTGGCTGACTGCCTTTGGAAATTTAAGTCTGTGTGGATTCCCTGTATGCACGCCTATGAAATTTGATTTTCTCCTGTTAATCTGTCTCATGTCAATTTGATTCCAAGCCCGGCTAAAATAGGACCATAGGGCAGAGGAAGGTCTTCCTCCCTGGTAAATGTTATGTGTATTATATACTAGATCTTACCATAAAGTAAGCTGGGGAAAAGAAAATGTTATGAAGAAAATCATAAGGAAGAGAAAATGCATTTACAGTATCATATCGTATCTACAAAAAAAAAAAAATCCGTATATAAATGGACCCTGCAGAGCTGAAAGCCATGTCGTTTAAGGGTCAACTGTAATTAGGAATGATGAGAAGTGTTAACGAAAGCGCCCCAGTTCTTTGGGAGAGAGAATCAGGAAGCCAAACTCGTAGACTCTGCTTCCTGGGTGTTTATAGTTTTTCTCCTCACCTCACCTTTTTCACACTTTCCAAGAAGAATTTGACAGGCTCTTAACTTTACTCCTCAGCTTTTTGAGTGCTTGTGAATGATTTAACTTGTTTATGTAAATATAGCTTTGAAAGGACAGTTAAAGTAGGTAAATAGGAAATATCCATATTCGAAGGTCTTTAAAGTCTACGTGATTGTCAATAGTAAAGTTCCATTTGGATTCTGTGGATATGGGCAAGACAGAAGACTTAAATGTTATAACCTCTGCCTTCTGGGAACTCGCATCTCTCTGGCTAAGGTGGCCCACATGACTCACGGGCCTTCCATAAGACATACCACACCATCATAAAATCCTAGATTACGGCGAACTGGCCTTCAGTGCTGAAGAAACTCAGAGAAGCTATGATGAACATGGCAGCATCGAGAGGCTATAAGGAGGGGGCGCCTGGGGGGCTCAGTTGGTAGAGTGTCCGACTCTTGACATTGGCTCAGGTCATGATCCCAGGGTTGTGGGATCGAGCCCCACGTGAGGCTTTCCGCTGAGCATGGAGCCTGCTTGGGATACTCTCTCTGCTCCTCCCCTGCTCATGCTCTCTCTCTCTCCTTCTCTAAAAATACATGGGTAAACTTGAAAAAAGAGAAAGAGGCTGTAAGAAGAGGCAGGTTTAGAAAAGGGTGTTGTTGTTTAGTTAAGGTGTGGGGCAGTGCACAGAGCAGCACTGTAACTGAGGAGACGAACAAGGTTCAAGGCTCAGAGGTGGAATGGATGGATGACTAGAAATAGATAAGTTCTCATTGCATTCAGGAGGCTTTAGTTTACCAGTCTTCGAGAGCAGGCTTATTAACGAGTATAACCAAAATGGAGAGGACAGGGGTGGGGTGTAGGGCTGTGTGGGAGGTGAAACTAGTTGATGATGGGTAATTTTAGAATGCACGAACATTTAACTATGCCCACATGCACGTTCCTTTCCCTTTTATTCTATCACTAGGTTGGACAGTATGAAATTGCTAATCTTCAGTCTTTTAGCCTACAGATAGGTCAATGTCATACGCTTCAACCTAATAGATCATTAGACGACATTTGTATTAGTTTACTGCCTGCATCTCCAGGCAGTTCTGCACTCTCGGGAAGCTGGAAATCTAGAAACTATCAGAGATATTTTGCCATGATAGTTGACGGATGCTGCGATGTGCCACCTAGGTCCTTCTTCAGGACACAAAAGTCCTCCCCGCCACCTACGGCCAGCCTCTGGGAGTATGGGTGACTGACAGCCCTCAGCTCTTGGCTGTCTTCAATGATTGCCTCAGATGCAGGAGCTACCTTGACTCAGGTCATGCCCCCTTCCCAGGGCAGTCCACACCTGAAGACTTATTCAAGAAGGGGTATGAAGTTTTGATCATCTAACTTCAACTCATATTAAGTTCAAGGAATTACCCAAGCTTTAGAGCTGTAGCGTCTGCTGAGACCTCTACCGACTTTAAAACACTGCTTAAATTCTCCCTCCTCCCCATCATTTTGTCCTCCACCTCTTCCATGGGAGTTGACCCCAAAGCCCTCTCTACCAATCTTATTGCACCGTAAGCTCTGTCTGGGAGTCTGCGTCCCACGACGCCTGACCTACAATAGTTAGTGCTAGATCTGAGGCAGTTAGGAAGTAGATCACCTGTCCCCTGTGGAGGCTGCTTTTAGGCAAACGGGCTTGAGCAATGGAATGTAGAAAGGGCCACAGTGACTACCTGGCTGAATAAAGACAGGCCCATCAGGCGACCCACCCGAAATATCCATAGGCCCTAACTGACCAGCGGGCTACTTACAATCAGGCACGGTTACCAAAACAGGGAGAATTCCATAGGGAGAATTCCAATAACTAGGGTTAAGACCACACTTCTTCGTCTTCCCCCTTTAGAAACAGCCCCTACCCGCTGCCTCTTGGCAGACAGTCTCTCCTGTGCTGTCCCGCCCGCCGTTCCCAAGTGGTGTATTCGATAAGCTTCTATCTCCTTTGTTCGGCCTCAGGTGAGTTCTTGCGCCTCCCGCAACACCGGCTTCCACCCGATTGTCGCCCCCCATTTGGGGGCCCCATTTAGGCACCACACCACTCACCTGGCAATGAGAATGCCATCACCGGTGACAGGTGGAACATAGGGAGCCTTCCGGCACAAGGGAGCACTACTATCGTTCAACCTTTTGCTGCGGGTGACACGGGGTGGTATACTGGTGAAAACGAAAGTACCAGCTGACGATCAGATTCACACATTTAAGAAATATGAGGGGAGAAGTTAACGGTTAAGTGCAACCAGGGCGCAGGGGTGCAAGGGCACTGGCTCCAGGGGCCCCAAACAGCCCAGGTTCAGCCACTCTCTGCTGATAAAATCCAAAGGCGGAGGCCAGTGGCGGTGAAACCAAAGAATTTATGTCATGAGGCCTACCCCGGGAAGACAGTGGACCAGCATCTCAAAGGCTGTCTCCAAAGTCCTGAAAATACCCTGAGGTTTATATAAGGAAAACGTGGGGCAAAGGTCGGCGGGTATTGCAGGTTGATCATCGTCTTGGGGTCAATCACAGGAGGTCTTGCTGGCTCAGAGTAGTTTTCATTGCTTGAGGGGGTACTTTCGGTTCCCCTCACGGGGTGCTTTGCCCACAGGGTCTTTCGCCTGAGTTAAGAGATATGCTGAAAGAACTTCATCCATTAGAAAGTACAGATTGAGGTCAAATGGAGGTGGTTGAAGTCCTCTTTCACTTTTTTTCTCATTAAAAAAATTTGTTTTAAGTTTATTTATTTTGAAAGCTTGAGAGCAAGGGAGGGGCAGAGAGAGGAAGAGAGAGAGAGAGAGAATCCCGAGCAAGCTCTGCACTGTCAGCGCAGAGTCCAATGTGGGGCTTGATCTCACAAACCACGAGATCACGACCTGAGCCGAAACCAACAGTTGGACTCTTAACCAACTGAGCCACCCAGATGCCCTGAAGTCCTCTCTCCTAGGGAAATGGAAGAATGGGCCCAGGACTTAACTTTAAGAGTAACAGAGCTCCAGGGGCGCCTGGGTGGCTCAGTCCGTTGGGCGGCCGACTTCAACTCAGGTCATGAACTCACGATCTGTGAGTTTGAGCCCTGCATTGGGCTCTGTGCTGATGGCTCAGAGCCTGGAGCCTGCTTCAGATTCTGTATCTCCCTTTCTCTCTGCCCTTTCCTTGCTCATGCTCTGTCTCTATGTCTCTCAAAAATAAAATATAAACGTTAAAAAAAATCTTAAAAAAAAAAAAAAAGAGTAACAGAGCTCCAAAGAAGATGAACTTTAAAAATAAGATCTGTTATGCCGAGTTCATGATCTTTGTTGGAAAAGGATTCTGACACATAGGATGAAGACAACCGGGTTGATGTGCTCAACATCTCAAATCTCCAGATTCCTCTCAAGGCTCCAGCCCCTCTTCCCTATAGTTAATACTCCCTACTTGATTGAAGATGAGGCAGAGGCTTCTACCACATAAGGCAACATGTGACCACCCATCTCCCTTGCCCCCGGCTCAGGATCTGTGCTCAGCCTCCTTCTGGTCATTAGGCCAATAACTAGGGTTAAGACACACCATGGCTTGGCCGAGGAGATGTTGGCCTGATAAATAAACATTAATATGCTCCTGGCATATCGATTAAAATTTTTTTTAATGTTTATTTATTTTTGAGAGAGAGAGAGAAAGAAAGTCAGAGTGCGAGCAGGGGAGGGACAGAGAGAGAGAGGGAGACACAGAATCCAAAGCAGGCTGCAGGCTCTGAGCTGTCAGCACAGAGCCTGATGTGGGGCTCGAACTCATGAAATGTGAGACCATGACCTGAGCCGAAGTCAGACGCTTAACCAACTGAGCCACCCAGGCATCCTTGGTATATTGATTTTGTAAGCTTGTTTTTTTAATTTTTTTAAAAGAAACTGCAGACACAAGAGAAGCCCTAAGAGCTTCAAAACTGAGAAGCTACCATTTTGTAAGAAATGTTGGTGCATATAAGGAAAATCTCCATGTGTACAGGCATCTTTCTGACTCTACCAGGAAGACCGTGTGTGTGGGGGTGGGTAGATGAGGGGAAGATGACTCTAAATCTCTAGAAAGTTCTACCAATGGAGAAGACTGACAACCGAAATCTGCATAACAACCAACCTCATAATTGACTCCCCACCCCCGATGTCTTCTGTCTTTAGCCGAAGATGGTATTCGAGGTGGTGGCTTCAGCTGTTTGGGGAATTCCTCAGTTTTCCTAGGTCTCTCCCTGATATGCAGGAGGTCTACGTGTTTGTAAATGTTTTTCTCTTGTGAATCTGTCTTATATCAATTTAACTATTAAACTAGCCAGAAAACGTAGGAGAGAAGAAACAACTTTCTCACCACTACAGTAGGGAAGGAAATCTACCTCGAAGGAGCTGCGGTTCCCAGCCATTACGCACTGGTAGGGGTTGGGGGATATGTGTGAGACTAGATTCTTTTTTCGTAATGTTTATTTATTTTTTTTTGACAGAGAGTGGGGGAGAGACAGAGAGCGAGGGAGACGGAGAATCCCAAGCCCCCAGTATGGGGCTCGAACTCATGCACAGTGAGATCATGACCTGACAGGAGCTGATGCTCAACCGACTGAGCCACCCGGGTGCCCCTGGAGGCTTGTATGTATTGAGAGGACTAAGAGGACATGCCATTTTCCATCACAATTGCCACAAATACAATACACAGATATATTAGAATCCAGGTGGTAGTGCTCCCACCATCAGTAGCCAGGCCGATATAATTATAGTAATAAGCAACACATTTGGAACAAAAGCCAAGTGACCCTGACCTTCAAAGAGTGATGGAGATGTTTAACAGAACATGGCATTACTAGGGGAAAGATCGAAGGCATCAAGAGAAATCAAGGACAGATGATCAGGTGGCTGGGGACGGTCATTCCAATAAAGTCCCTGTTTCTTGCCCTGTTCGTGAACTTGAGTCAGTTTTTGGAACCTGCCCCTACTGACCAAAAGAGAGGCAAGCCAGCAGAAGGAAGGAAGACCCCTGTGACACTATGGTACGGACGCCGGTAACAATTGTCCCAGGCCATTCCAAGAGGGACCCACAGCTATTTACCTAACTGTTCACTGAAGAACGGGTGGCATCCAAACATTTTGAGAACTGTTGGGCACAGACTCCAAGTGGACCTTGATATCCAATGTCCGAAGCATTGTTATGAACCCCCTATTTGAGTGGGAGGATATGAGAGCCAGGTAATATATGGAGTTGTGGTTCAGGTCTGGATCACAGCGGGCTCACTGGGTCTACAGACCCACCCAGTGGCCATTTCCTTGGCCCTAAAATGTATCATTGAAATGGATATGCTTCGTAGCTGTCAGAAGTGCTGAAATGAGAGCTACCATAGTGGCAAAAGCCAGGTGGAGGCCTCAAAAAAGAATATTTAATCTTAGGGGGAATGGCAGAGATGAATGCCACCCTAAAGAATGCAGGGGTGAGGGGCTCCTGGGTGGCTCAGTTGGTTAAGCATCTGACTCTTGATTTCAGCTCAGATCATAATCTCAAGGTTCCTGAATTCAAGCCCCGCCCACCTCAGGCTCCGCACTGATAGCGAGGAGCCTGCTTGGGATTTTCCCTCTCCCTCTCTCTCTGCCCCTCCCTTGCTCACACTCTCTCTCTCAAAATAAATAAATATATCTATATTATAATATATATATATATAACATATAAATATATATATTATAATATACATGAATATATATATATATATAGAATGCAGGGGTGATAGTCTTCATCGTATCTTCATTTGAGTAACCAGTCTGGTCCTCGTAAAGTCTGGTCAAACCGAGGAAGATCAAAGCAGGTTGCCGTGAACCCAACAGTAGCCCCGATTTCAGCCGCTCGCGCCTGGGAGAGAATCTTCGCCGCATCAACTGAACACGATCCCAGGTACGCGCTCTGCGGCCGTGGATCTGGAAATTGCCTCCTTTTTAATTTTTGATCAGAAGCAGCTTTCGTTCCGTGGGAACATGGAACAGAAGACATTTACAGTTTTTCCCCAGGGATACGCTAACTCTCCTCTTTCATAAAATAGTCCAGGGAGCACCGGACCGGCCACCCGGCACACAGAGCATCGGAATGGTCCACTCTACTGGTAACATCACGCTGCTCTAACCGGTGGAGAAAAACACGCCGGCAACATTTGCCGCGTTAAGACACACACGCACACTCCGGAAGGTGGGAGATAAACCCTAGGAGAGCTCAAAGGACGGCCGCAAAATTAACCAAGATCTTAGGACGTCGGCGGTCCGGGATGGGCCAGTACCTCCCCTCGACGGTAAAGGTGTTTGCATTTTTCTCTTCTCACTGCAAAGGCGCACGTCACCTCCCAAGTCTCTCTGGGCTCTGGAGGTACCTGGAAAAGGGCTCATCTCTTCGGATAGTGCTGTGACCATATCCTGGGAGACAGGAAAGTCTGTCGGCTTTAAGTAGAACACGGAGCAGGCAAAAAAAAAGAAAGGCTCCCTAGCAGGTCCAGGCTGTGAGGCCAGCAGCCCTGTTTGAATGATAGGACCTAGATGACCTCAGGGTACCAGAGGTATCATAGAGGTACTGGTGGGAAAAATTGGGTGGATTTATAGTCATCGCCCATCGGAGAATCTCAACACAGACCTCTGGGCTTCGGGAGAAAGGCATGTCATATACACCTTTCAGGCCTCCCCTGACCGAGATGGAGTCCCTGTCCCCCAGATCATTGGGATAGGAAGCCATCACGAGGCTTGACTAATTCATTTAGAATACTACCCTTCTTCCCCATTACTTCTTGAGAGAGAGAGAGAGAAAGCACGAGTAGAGGGGAGGGGCAGAGAGAAGGAGACGGAGAATCAGAAGGCGGCTCTGTGCTACCAGTGCAGAGCCCGACCTGGGGACCGAACCCGTGAACCACGAGACTATGACCTGAGCCCAAATTGGACGCTTAACCCACTCAGCCACCCAGGCTATGCCCCCCCCTTTTTTTTTTGCAAAGCACTTTCATGGACACCCTACTCACCTGCTTGATGAGATATTTTGTATCTCTCCTTCAAGTATCCCTCAGATCTAGAATTCCAACCGGATGTGCTATCTAAGCAGGGGTGTGTTGATAACTGTGCAGTGATTTGCAGCAGTTGCTTATTTCCATGGTATTACTAGTTCTCCCACAGCTGAACTGAGGCCACTGGGTTGATGCAGTGTGACTGAACGCAGAGCTGGGAAGAGATACAAAGTGGCCACCAGTACACAGCGTTTCCATCCTACAGGTCGGAGAGCTGTCAACAGCGTCAGCAAATAGATAGCAGACACATTCAGTGAAAAAAATTAGGAAGTGATGAATTTCAAGTCTTCATTTCCCTTGTATGGAATTTAACTGTATTTTTATATAATTTAAGCTTTAAAAATGTCTTTCACACTGATCTCAAAAAATTCCTGAGGGGCGCCTGGGTGGCTGAGTCGGTTAAGGGTTCAACTCCTGGTTTGGGCTCAGGTCATGATCTCATGGTTCATGAGTTCAAGCCCTGCATCATGCTTTGCGTTGAAAGAGGGGAGCCTGCTTGGGAGTCTCTCTCCTCTCTCTCCCTCTACCCCTCCCTTGGTCTCACGTGCTCTCTTTCTGTCTGTCTCTCTCTCTCTCTCAAAAATAAATTAAAAAAGACTTAAAAAATTTCCTGAAAATTTAAAAGCTGGCGTTTGCAGCTGGTATCTGTCGGTTCTTGTGTCCTTGTGAAAGCTTCGCTGTGAGACTTTCACTAGGTGAAGAGGTCTTATAAGTACATCCGAGTTTTAGTCATTTTTGGCCTAAGACTTTTGATGTTTCAGTGGTGACGGTTGTCTACTCTCTTAATTTTTTCCTAATTACTATTTCAATGAACTGATTCTTGTTTTGGGGGGACCTTTCTAAACTCAATTAAAAGGCTTTTTAGGGAAACAAATGGGTTTTTATCTGTTCGTTTGACTTTTTTTTTTTGCATGTCGCGGGATCGTAGTATGTATTCATTAATTTGAACACATTGTACACGCCAAACATGAAAGTCAAGATCCATAGATTCCAAATTAATCTAATAAACTGCTCAGATGCACCATGTTTTCATTTTTAGTAACATTAGAGTTATTTTCTAAGGGCGATGGGAGATGGGCGTCAGGAATGGACCTAATACCATTTTTTAAAATGTATTACTCTCATTTCTAATGTTTCTGCAATCTGCTACTTAATACATTGGAAGTTCCCAAAAAACAGTTACAACTTAAAAATTCTCCTTAGCCTTAGAGTATTAGAAAACACCACTGACTCATTCAAGAAAGTTTTTTTTAATGTTTACTTATTTTTTGAGAGAAAGAGAGACACCGAATGTGAGTTGGGGAGGGGCAGAGAGAGAGGGAGACACGGAATCTGAAGCGGGCTCCAGGCTCTGAGTTGGCAGCACGGAGCCCAACGCGGGGCTCGAACCCATGAACCATGAGATCCTGACCTGAGCCAAAGTCGGGCACTCAACTCTACTGAATCATTTTAAGTGGGCACCTCACCAGGCATGGTTAACTTTCTCATCTCCTGATGAATTTCATACATCGGTATTCTCAACTGAATTTTATCCCTGGAAACATCACCAAAATGATAAGTAACTTTCAAGAAGAACTTCACTGTACACCCTCTCTCTCTAAAGTACTAACCATCAGAGAAAGACAGAAATGTGGTGATAGTGCCTCAAAACAGTCAAGAAACTATTCAGCGGAATTTAGCCGGGTTCTGGATGAATCGGAGTAAACTGGCAGTGCCGAGTCTAATCTGTGCCCGAGAGTAAATGTCGCCGCCAATGGCGACATCTTACATTTCTTCCATCTCCACTGGTGAATGTCTGTCTTCAGGAAATAGAAGTCAGTTCTATCGAAAGCACGTGATTAAACGAGCTATATTTGTGTAAGGGGGGGAGAAAAGGAGAGATACATTTATTCCATGTCCGTGTTCTTACGGTCTTCTTTTTCCGACAGACCTTAAATGTTGACAAAATTTCTCAATAATTAATGACTCTACAGAGAGGTTAACATTAGCTTATAATAAAGGAAGCCCTAGGTCCTCTGCGGCTCAAAGGATTGCCAGGGATTATTATATTTCTTTCGGTTGAAGATTCTTCTAATTACCTCATTTCTTCTTAATTGGTGCCTTTTAAAAGTAAATTGGGTACGATAATTGTTAATATTCATTTCTGACATCTCCAGATATTGGTCTAAATTAAATTAATATTATAGTGCATAAAGAAGTGTCATTTTAAGTGTCTGTTTTCAGACTTGAATTCATTTATAACTGTACCATATTTATCACATAAGTAAAAATATTGTCCAGGTATAGGCTGCTTGCAAAAGGATAACCTGTTAAGTTAGTACAAAAGTATCCATGTGTTGTATTATTAATGGACTTAATACTATTTTTACAAAATTTTTAATGTTAATTTATTTCTGAGACAGAGAGGGACAGAGCACAAGTCGGGAAGGGGCAGAAAGAGAGGGAGACACAGAATCTGAAGCAGGCTCCATCCAGGCTCTGAGCTGTCAGCACAAAACCTGACTCGGGGCTTGAACCCACAAATAGTGAGATCATGACCTGAGCCAAAGTCGGATGCTTAGTGGACTGAGCCATCCAGGTGCCCCAGACTTAATACTCTTTTTAATAATATTCCAGGAAAGAAGAAAATGGAGAAAGAAAGAAGAATTTTCTAGTTTTCATTTTTAAACGTTTAGTTATTTGTTTTGAGAGGGAGAGAAAGAGACAGAGAGAGAATCTGAAACAGGCTCCATGCTCACAGCAAGGATCCCAAAGCAGAACTCGATCTCATGACCGTGAGATCATGACCTGAGCCTAAATCAAGAGTTGGAGGCTCAACTGACTGAGCCATCCAGGAGCCCCAAGAATTTTCTTTTTAATTGTGCAGCTACATTTCAATTTCTTTCTTTTTTATTTAAAAGCATTTTTTAAAAGATTTTATTTCTTTTTAAGAGAGGGCAAGCAGGAGGGGGGCAGAGAGAGGGGGAGACAGAGCATCCATCCGAAGCAGCCTCTGCGCTGACAGCAGTGAGCCCGACGCGGGGCTTGAACTCACAAACCGCGAGATCGTGACCTGAGCCGAAGTCAGGTGCTCAACCGACTGAGCCCCCCGGGGCGCCCTACAGGTACGCTTAAATTTCTAACATCTACTTAAAATGGCTCGGATTTCAACATGGGTTTTCTGCGTTGTTGTTGGCAGTGGTGGGTGCCACTGGCGTAGAACAGCAGAAAAGGAACTACATTCAATGATTATATACCAAATAAAACAGAATCTGCACATCCCTTTCATTTTCTCTCATAAACACCACTCTCTCATAATCTATGAGGCAGAGATTAAATTAGTTATCTCTTTAAATACCTTCTTAGCGGTGAGGATGCAGCTTTTCATCTGTGTTGTTGATGCTGTTGACGGAGCATCGGTGGAGTATGATTGACATGAACCAGCACTCTCTTGTCTGTGTTTCCTCGTCTCCGAAGGCCTCTGCGCATAACGCAATGCTGAAATGGCCTTTGCTACGGACTCGGTCCCTGTACGAGCAGTTTAGTACTGCGTTCTACACGGAACTCTGGTGTACGATCAGACTTCGAATGAAAAATTAGATCATAACAAGAGAGACATAAATTAACGTGAAAGTATCATTTCCAACCCGTTAGTTTGTCAGAGCTCAACGATATTGTTGCACATGAGAGCAGGGAAACTCATACTCACTCATATATATTGCTAGCAAGAGGATAACTAGTAAAACCTCTGCAAATGGAAATTTGAGAATATGTAACACAATCACCCAACGCAAGACCAACAATTACCTTTTAAGACTTTATCTGACGTGCACACCAAATAGGGAAATACATCCAGTAAAACCTTGGGTTGCGAGGAACTTGTTCTGTGAGTGTTCCACAAGACGAGCAAACATGTCTAATAACTTTAACTTGGTAAACGAGCACTGTCTTGCAATACGAGTAGTACGCGATGCCAAACATCACACGATCGCAATGGAGCCAACGCTTCTGGAAATTTGGTTTGATATATGCGTGCTGTGAGTTACAAGCATGTTTCCGGAATGATTTATGCTTGGAAACCAAGGTTTTGCTATACATTCAAAGATATTCACCATAGCTTTATTTGTATTAGCAGAAGATCAGAAACAATTTAAATATCCATCGATAGGGAATTGGCCAAAGAAAGTACAATGCATCCATATCATAGAATGTTATGCCACCATTAAAAAGAATGAAGAAGATTCATATACATATGGATATGGGAGGATTTCTAAGATATACTCCCTTCCCCAGCTTTATTGAGATAGCGTTGACATATAACATTGTACATGTTTAAGGTGTAGAAGATGTTAATCTGATCCATGTATATATTGCGATATGATCACCACCATAGTATTAGCTAATACCTCCATTGTGTCACCGTAATAACCATTTCTTTTTTGTATTGAGAACATTTAAGATCTACTGTCTTAGCAACTTTCGAGTACATAATACATTACTATTAGCTCTATTCACAAGGCTCTACATTAGATCCCCAGAACTGGTCAATCCTATAACCGGAAATTTGTACCTTCTGGCCAATATCTCCCCATTTCTCCCACACCCGGCCCCTGGTAACCACCATGCTCCTCTTTGTTTCTCTGAGTCCCGCTTTTTTAGACTCCACAATGAAGGGATACCATGCAGAATTTATTGTCTTTCTCTGTTTGACTTATTTCACTTAGCACAAGGCCCTCAAGTTTCATCCAAGTTGTTGCAAATGACAGGGTTTCCTTCTTTGTCGTGGCTAAATAATATTACCTTCTCTCTCTAGCCCACATATTCTTTATCTGTTGATCTGTTGATGGGCACTTAGGTTGCTTACAGATGTTGGCTATTGTGCACAATGCTGCAGTCTTTAAGGTCCTGATTTCAATTCCTTGGGATACGTACCCAGAAGTAGAATTGCTGAATCATATAGTAGTTCTATTTTTAACTTTTCGAGGCACCCCCACACTGTTTTCCACAGTAGCTGCACCAATTTACATTCCCACCAACAGTGAACAAAGATTCTCTTTTCTCCGCTCCCTCACCAACTTGTTACCTCTTTTCCTCACGATGACAGCCATTCTAACAGGTGCGAGATGATGTCGCTGTGGTTTTGATTTGCATTTCCTGACGATTAGTGAGGACAAGCAGCTTTTCAAAGATATGTTTTCTTTGAGAGAGAAAAAGGTAGTGGTGGTGGGGGGGGAGAGGGGCAGAGGGAGAGAGAGAGAGAATATCTTAAGCAGGCTCAGCGTGCAACCCAAAGTGAGGCTTGATCCCACGACCCTGGGATCATGACCTGAGCCAAAATCAAGAGTTGGATGCTTAACTAACTGAGCCAGCCAGGCGCCCCCAGCAGAAAGCATTTTATTTTTCAGAAAATAAACTGGCATGTTTTTAGCCCGCAATGATTTCTATCTCCTTAGGCAACATTTCTTAATTTTAACAGGAGATATAGTGACTGTCTTCCACTTGCCATAAACTTAATCTTAGCGTAAGCTATTCTTCGAGTTTGCTTAAGAGTAGTGATATCCAGGGGCACCTGGGTGGCTCACTCAGTTAAGCGCCCAGGTGTTGATTTCGGCTCAGGTCATGATCTCGCGGTTCGTGAGTTCAGGCCCCGCATCGGGCTCTGCGCTGGCAGTGTGGAGCCTGCTTGGAATTCTCTCTCTCTCCCTCTCTGTCTGCCCCTCCCCACCCCTGCCCCCCTCTCTCAAAATTAATAAACTTAAAAAAAAGAAGGGTAGAACTATCCAGTGTCTGTTAATATTTTGATGCTTATCATTCCACTGAGAAGGTCACGAAAAACCCTGGGGGATATTTTGGCCGTGACAACCCTCTTCCTAATTGACCTCCAGCCAAGTAATCCCTGTCCCTGTAGAATTTGGGATTTCCTATGGCACCAAACCGTTCCGAAGGCAAAATTTCGGAAATTTCATACCCAGACACTAAGCAGATGGTAGAAAATCCCCATACTTAGTGCATGTGGAATTTATTTCACATCGAGAATCTTCTCTTCTCCGTGTTCATCTAAGGTCTCTGGGTCTCTATCCCATTCACTGCCAAGAATGAGAATAAACACGAGCGGGAAAGATCACTATAGCTAGTTGAGACTAGTTTCACCGGTCGAAGAGCTGTAACACACTCATCCTGAAAGAAATAGCTCAAAGAAGCTTGTCTCTGATACTGACACGAAACTATGAAAATTTCCACAATAGTTTCCTTTAATAAGATTTTACCATTGGAAAGGTGTTTTACAGGAGAACTCAACAAGGAGTTCTCATAAAACAGCTGAGAGTTCAACTAGAGACACGACGTACCGGTGTTCCAGTGCTAAGACATGTTTTCCCTAGTTTCTCCATAGAAAAATCTCGATTTAAATGTGGTGTTTTTCCACATCCACGTTATTTTTGCCTTTCAAGTTCAGGGGGAAGGATGATGAGGAGAAAGTCTTTTGGGGCCCCCCGGGGGCTCAGCTGTGAAGCGTCCAGCTCTTGACTTCCACTCCTGTCATGATCTCATGGTTCTTGAGATCAAGCCCCGCACCGGGCTCTGCGCTGACCGTGCAGAGCCTGCTTGGGATTCGCTCCCTCTCTCTCTCTCTGCCCCTCCGCTGCTCGCACTCTCTTTCTGTCTCAAAACAAAGAAATAAATAAACAAACATTCAAAAAGGATAACTGTAACATTCATTTATTCTTCTTGAGGCGAATGACATACATTTTCCCCTTATCTTCTCTTTCATCTTTTTCAAAGTATATTTATTTTAAGAGAGAGAGAGAGAGAGAATTCCAAGAAGGGGCCGGGCTGTCAGTTCAGAGCCCTTTGATGTGTAGCTCAATCTCATGAACCATGAGATCATGACCTAATCCAAAATCAAGAGTTGGATGCTTAACCGACTCAGCCACCAAGGCCCCCACTAATGTCGGTATTCTTTAAAAGTGATACCCTTTCTTACCAGAGCATGTGCTGTCCGTAATCCTATTGGTTATAGGCATGTCTACGTGTAGTAGGCTAAATTATTCTCTTCCCCTTTTATTCTGCCCTGGATGGTGAACGTAACTTCAACGTTACGATAGACATTTTGGTATTCACTGATTTGGTTCTTTCTGACATTCATGTATCATTTTTAAAAACCCATTTTACTAACTCTGTGTGTGTGTGTGTGTGTGTGTGTGTGTGTGTGTGTGTATAACATCAAACGAACTACTACGGTTTTGCCGACAAACTTTGGGAGCAAGGATGTGCCGTGAAGCCTTGAAACTTAAGTACAAATGAATGAGCTTAATTCATTTAATCTAGAAACCAATTATTTAGAGATTTAAGCAATTTGGCAGCTGGGCGTGCAGAAGGGGATGTGGGTGGGACTAACGTGTTTTTGCCAAGACTGAATTTTTGCCGAGTGCTTTCGGAATTTCAAGAATCTAATTAAGACTTTTGGTAAATTTGCTTTAAATCACCATAGAATTAATAAACTAGAGGCATTACGGTGTCTGTCAGCGCTGATTTAATTTAGATGCTCAGTCCTTTCAAAGTGGATCAAGGCTTCAGAGAAGTGCCAAAGAGGTGACACTTTTCAAACAGCCTGCAGGTATCCGCTGACACCCGTGTTGCCACCGTAGGTGCCTGGCCAAGCAGCGACAGCTGGTTTACCGCATCCCTCACCCGCGTTGCTGAGGGACCCGTGGCACCCCTCCCACGACTCACAGCAGATATGGGGACACCTTGGGCCCAAGTCGCCTTTCTCTCCATCTCCCAGCTACAGAAGTCTTTAGCTCCTTGCTGCCACGGAGCTGCGCTTACCAGCCCCTCCTCCCCCCTAGGTGACTACTCTCTGGGTTCAGGTCTCCATGAGGTTCAAGCTCAGCTGAGCTTAGGTGAGTTTAGGCTCAAGGACTGGGATGCAGACATCTTGGGGGCATTGGGAACTAAGGGCAAGAGATGCTAGTATTGCTACCACGCTGTGGGTTAAGTAGACCTTTGCAGGCTACTCTAAACATGACACCACTTTGTCTAACTTTTTTTCATCCAGGAAAAATTACACTGAATTCCTGAATATCTTCTTAAGTTTTTTTTTTAATGTTTATTCATTTTCGAGAGACAGAGAGAGAGAGACAGAGTATGAGTGGGGGAGGGGCAGAGAGAGAGGGAGACACAGAATCCGAAGCAGGCTCCAGGCTCTGAGCTGTCAGCACAGAGCCTGACGCGGGGCTTGAACCCATGAACTGTGAGATCTTGACCTGAGCCGAAGTCGGACGCTCAACCGACTGAGCCACCCAGGCTCCCCCAATTCCTGAATATCTTTAAGTGATCTTTTAGACCACGATTAGGTTTCATGTTATTCTTCTGCACCCTTTTTTCCTCTTCTCTCTTTCTCTTTCCCTTTCAGGTGCATTTGTGCTTTCATCCCCACCTTGTTCCGAACTTTTAGCTCGTTGCTAAGGATCACTGACAAGTTGGGAACGCCTACTGTTTAATCATAATTACTGAAATACCGCCATCACAGTGCTTTTCCATCTCCTTCCCTAATTAGGCCAATACATCAATTGTCATTTCTAGAACGGCTATGGCCAAAGTGTTAGCTTGAGCAAGCTGCTTATGCTTTTATTTAAACAATACGAAGATAATCTGAAAAACAGCATGACAGCAATATGTCTATGGGGGTGTCTTGGTTGGCCTGGAGCTGACGCTCAAATATGGTAACTTGTGCAATTAGGCGGCACACCCAAAGTCCTCAATGAGCTGGACTGGATAAAGTTTTTCTCTCTCTCTTTTTTTTTTAACTTCGAAAGTATGCTCAAGAACACCTGAACACATATGCCATTTCATGATCGGCCTTCGTTCCGGGAATTCGATGGGAAATAACTCTGGAGCTCTGTACGGAATTGGAGGTTTAGGCCTATACAGACATAGCTGATGAAATGGGGATAGAAGAGATGGATAGAATTCATAATTCTAATAGAACTCATAACAGAATTCATGGAAGCGGCCCTTCCATGAGAAGGAGAAATCGCCACGGGTGAGGGCCAAGTTGAAGAAGGTTCAGTCAATTGAGCACAGAGCTCTCGGTGCTCGAGGTGGCTGGGGCTTCAGGAATGATGCAAGGATGAGCTGGAGTCCCAGCGGACCCCGCCTCCCACTCCTTCCTCTTCTGCCACCTCACTCCTTCTGGAGCAACCATGGCTCCGGGAATGAGAAGGAAATGTTAAAAGAAAAGCCCTAAAATTTCTCAAGCTGGGCCCCCAGAAGGGCTGACCATAAAGGGAAAAAATGATAAAATGAACTACCTAAAAGTTAAGAATTTCCGTGTATCAAAGGCTGTCATTAGGAGAATAAAAGGCAAATCACAACCTGAGAGATGATATGTACTATACGTATATCCAACAAGAGGCTCCTATTCAGATTATATAAAGAATTCCTATATGCCTTTCTAAGAAAGAGACAGACCACACAGCAGGAAAATGGGCAAAAGACTTGAACACTTTATATATTTTTTAATATTTGTTTATTTATTGAGAGAGGACACAAGTGGGGGGAGGGGCACAGGGAGAGAGAGAATCCCAAGCAGGCTCCGCACTCAGCGGGGAGCGCAGTGCGGGGTTTGATCCCACGACCCCGGGATCACAACCTGAGCCGAAATCAAGAGTCAGAGGCTCAGCCGTCTGAGCCACCCAGACGCCCTCGAACACTTATGAAAAAAGGATAACCAACGGGCCAATAGATGTCAAAAGTTGCCCAGCTTCTTTATCAGGGAAGTAAATACAAACGGATGCTACAATGCAGTGTGTATACATACTCACCAGAATGACTAAAATGAAAAATATAAAGAAAAATGCCAAGTGGTATGCTATGCGAAGCAACTGGAAGTCTCATATGCTGCCAATGGGAGTGTAGATTTACACAGCCAGTTCGGAGGACTCTGTGGCTTTATCTACTAAAGTCGAATATATGCACAGAATGTTCATAGCAGCCTACGCATGATAGACCAAACTAGAAAATACCTGTAACGGTTAATTTTATGGGTCAAGCGGACCGGGCCACAAAGTACTGAGATATCTGGTCAAACCGTGTTCTGGGTGTTTCCGTGAGCATGTTTCTGGATGAGCTTGACGTTTATATCAGTAGACTGAGGACAGCAAATTATTCTCCCTGATGTGGGTGGGCCTCATCCAATCAGTTGAAGGCTTAAATACAACCCAAAAAGCTGGCCTGCCCCCAAGTGGGAAAGAATTCCTCCTGCACGACAGTCTTACAACTGGAGCATTGGCTTTTTTTTCCTGCCTCCAGATTCGAGCGGAAACATTGGCTTTGCCTGGGTCTTAAGGCTGCCAGCCTTTGGACTGGCACTACACTGTTGGCTTCCCTGGGTCCCCAGCTTGCTGACTTACTCTACAGATTTTGGAATCTGCCAGCCTCCGTAAGCATGTCAGCCAATTCCTTATAATAAATCTCTTTACACACACACACACACACACACACACACACACCCTGGGGGGTCTGTTTCTCTGGACAATCCTGACTAGTACAACACCCTGAACGTCATCAGGAGTAGTTCGGATGAATTAATTGTGGCAGTTCTACAAACTGTAATACTGTATAGCAATGAGAATGAGCGAATTACAACTACTCACAATAGAACAGATGGATCTCATGAGCATAGTGCAGAACAAAAATATCCCGACACAGAAGGAAATAGGGAAAACCGGTCTATACTAGTAGGAGACAGTTTGATGGTTCCCCCGAGGGAGGATAGTTACACAACTATCAATCCCAATACATTGACAACGAAAAATCCCTGGACGGCATGCAACAAACAAGCATAGGACAACCGTGAAAGATGGAAAGGATATGGTAGGTTGCCTGGATACCTCATGATTCAAGAAACACACAGAGGGGGGTTCCCTGCGTTTCCTTATTGCCTTCCATATACCCTAGATAGGGCATTGCAGAAGCCTCCAAGCCAGAACTCAGACAGACAACCACCAAGAAAACCCTTGCCTCTCTATCCAAAGTACTTGGAAATGAGCCATATGACAACAGAAAATCTTTTAGGAAATGCCCATCCTATCCAGGAAGCTGACATTCCCCCTTGCCCTACTTTCCAACCTGGCAGAAGTGGAGAGCACATTCTGACTCCCTTG
Organism: Paguma larvata; assembly: GCA_030068075.1. NCBI lineage: Eukaryota > Metazoa > Chordata > Mammalia > Carnivora > Viverridae > Paguma > Paguma larvata. The sequence goes on along the minus strand of CM057830.1, from coordinate 38,070,241 downwards.
TTGGTTGGTGTTGACTAGCCGAGCAAAGAGCTGGTCTTCCATCCCTTACCCAGCAGAAGCAGGTAACAGTGACCCAATTCGCCTGCTAAGAGGGTGTCAGCAGAACTACACACACGGCTGATATTCCATTCCATCCTAGAACCAGGGAGTGTTAGATTTCCTAGTCAGGGTGGTGTGAGTGGAGCCCGGTGGTGAGTTCCTGCCCAGCTTCGGTGAGGCAGAATGAGCCAGTGGGAAGTCTTAGCTGGTAGTTCTCTTCCCCTGCTTCCTTTCCCTGGGGTTAACAAGGCCCGGGAAGAAGCCGAGCTTACTTACGTCTCTGCTTGGAGACAATGAAGAAGTGTGATTCCACATTCTGTTTTTGACCAAGAGCAGAGTTGAACTTTCACTTCACCCATCTGTGGGAAGTCAGCATTTCATTCACGCCAGGGTGGTGTTAAAGGGACCTAGCGGGAACCAGTGGCAGGCGAAACATATGCACTCACCAGGTATTCCAGCGGCACGTCAACAGAACTGCCTGCTTAAAAAAAAAAAAAAAAAAGATTAAATAGGATCCAAAGTCTTATAATCTCCTAAATATAAAGTAGATTCGATACAATAAAATATCTTTCATCATACCAAGAACGAGGAAAATCACACAATGAATGAAAAAAGACAATTCCCAAACCCTAGGACCAAGACGAATCAGATGCTGGAGTTATGTGACAAGGGTTTAAAAGCGGTCATTGTGGGGCGCCTTGGGTGGCTCAGTGGGTTGAGCGGCCGACTTTGGCTCAGGTCATGATCCCAAGGTCTGTGAGTTCGAGCCCGCATTGGGCTCTGTGCTGATGGCTCAGAGCCTGGAGCCTGCTTCAGATTCTGTATCTCCCTCTCTCTCTGCCCTTCCCCTGCTCACACTCTGTCTCTATGTCTCTCAAATAAAAAGAAAAAGAAAATTAAAAAAATAAAAGCAGTCATTGTAAAAATGCTTCAACAGTCCAATTATGGATTCTCTTGAAACTGATGAAAAATAGAATATCTCACTGAAGAAATAGAAACTATAAAAGAAAGGCAAAGGGAGATGATAGAACTGAAAAATATAATACCCAAAATAGAAACTTGGCAGATGGGATTAATGGTAGAGTGGAGATGACCAAGGATAGAATTAGTGAACTTAAGGGCAAATTAACAGAATTTACATAATCTGAATAATAGAGAGGAAACAGAATGAAACAAAATAAACAAGATCAGGAAGAAGAGCCAAAAAGGTGACATTTCTATTATTAGGATCCCAGAAAGGAGGAGACATAGAGTAAGATTTAAAAGGAATCTGAGAAAATAATGGCTGAAAACTCTCCAAATTTGGTGTAAGACAAACTACAGACTCAAGAAACAGAGTCATCTCCATATAGGGTGAATCCCTAAAAAACACCATCCGAAGACATGTCATAATTAAACTTCTGAAAATAAGGCAAAGAAAAAATCTTGAAATCCACCAGAGAGAAACAATTCAGTACTTACAGACAAACACCAATTAGAATGACAACGGATTTGTCATCTGAAACCGTGGAGGCCGAAATTATGTGAAACAACATTTTTCAAGTGCTGAAAGAAAAGAACTTTCAACTATGAGCTCTATATCAGGAATGAAGGAGAAATATATTCTCAGGTAAAACAAAACTAAAAAAAATTGTTGTTAGCAAATATACCCTTAAATAATGGCTGAAATACATTTTTTATAATAGTTTATTTTCAAATTGGTTTACATATAACACCCAGTGTTCATCCCAACACGTGCCCTCTTTAATGTCCGTCACCCCCTCTCCCCGCTCCCTCACCTCCCTCACCTCCCTCACCCTCAGATTGTTCTTAGTCTTTGAGAGTCTCTTATGTTTTATCTCCCTCCCTCTCTGTGAAAGACATTTTTGTAAACAGGAAGAAATGATAACATAAGAATCAGAACATTAAGAAAAGGAGAACATTGGGGGTGCCTGGCTGGTTCAGTGGATACTGCACATGACTCTTGATCTTGGGGTGATGAGTTCATGCCCCATGTTGGGTGTAAAGAAGACAAATAAACTTAAAAGAAAAGAAAAGAAAACATTGGGGTAGGCTAAAAAAATGAGAGAGAAGTATAATAGACTATCTTCGTGAGATTCTTTAATCATATTTGAGGGTTGAAGCCAAAATTATAACATTATTGGACATAAAATTCAATGTGTGTACAGAAATGGTTCAGACAGTTATATTTACAACAGGCAGAGAGTAAAGGGACCTAAGTGGAACTAAGTTTTCTACATGTAACTTAGAGTGGTAAAGGTTGATACCAAACTATGATAAGTTACATACATATTTCGTAATTCCTAGAAAAGACACTAAGAAAATTATACAAAATAATATACTAAAAAATTATATAAACAAATTAAGATGGAATTCTGAAAATGTTCAAATAGCCTCCAGGAAGTCCAGAAAGAGAAACAACAAAATAAGAAACAGAGAAAACACACAGAAAAAAAATAATAAAATGAAGACTTAAATCTTAATATACCAATAATTGCCTTGGATGTAACTGATCTAAATGCGATAATTAAAAGATAGAGATTGGGGGCACGTGGGTGGCTCAGTCAGTTAAGCATCCGAGTCTTGATTTCTGCTCAGGTCATGATCTCATGGTTCCTGAGTTCGAGCCCTGCACTGGCAACATGGAGCCTGCTTGGGATTCTCTCTCTCTCCCTCTCTCTCTGACCTTCTCCCACTCACGTTCTCTCTCTTCCTCAAAATAAATAAATAAACATTTTTTAAAAAGACAGAGATTGGTAAATAAAAAAAATGATCCAGCTATATGCTACCTATAGAAAACTCACTTCAAAGACAACAACAGAAGTAGGTGTTATGGGTTGAACTGCTCCTCTCCGAAAAAGATATGTTGAAGTCCTAACCCCCAGTTACCTTAGGACATGACCTTGTTTGGAAATAGGGTATTTTGAGAGTCCTGGACCCAAACACCAAGCAGTTCTCGGATACAAGATAATTCATCTCAATTTTGACACTATGTCCCTGCAGAGAGCATCAGATCCCACAGGTCAAGAGTTCAGTCCTATAAGGAGCCCCCGTTCCTTATTTCAGACATCAATTGCAAGCCCCCTGACCATTACTTGTGCTTCTGACTGAAGCTAGAGAGGCTTACGGAACTCAGGGAAACGTTTACTTATATTTATCAGTTTATTAAAGGATATGATAAGGAATATGAATCACTAACCAGATGAAGAGATACCTAGGGAAAGTTCTCAAAGGAGCTTCTGTCCTTGTGGAGCTGGGGGCCTGGCTTGATGGCACGTGGAAGCAGTCTGGTTCCTCAAACATAGAAAGTCTTCAAAAAGGACCATAGAGCTGTCCTTTTAGGTTTTAACAGAAGCTTCGTGACACAGTTATGATTGACTAGGTCGCTGACCACTGGCTGAGTCAACTTCCAGCTCCCCTCCCCCTTCCCAGAGGTCGGGACACAGGGCTGAGAGTTCCAACCCTGTAATCACATGGTTGGGTCTTTTGGTAACTGGCCCCACTTGGGTACGGTCCAAAAGTCACCTTTACTATTAACAAGACACTGGTTTCACCTATGTAGCTCAGAAACATCTTCAGGAATTATGGATGAAGACCAAATATATCTGAGAAATATATTTTGGTCATCTGAAAGCTCAAATATATATCTCTTATAAATTATTATGTTGCATAAGGTCATTGCAGAAGTAAGTTAAGATGATGTCATACTGCAAAGTTAGCAGAAGGAAGAAGTAACAAAGATAAGAGCATAAGTAAATAAAACAGAGACTACAGAAACAATGGAGAAAGTCGATGAAACTAAGCATTGACTTTTATAAAGATAAACAAAATTGACAAAATTCAGCAGGACTAAGAAAAATAGGAAGAAAACTCAAAGAAAATTATGAACGAAAGAAGGGGCATTACAACTGATACCACAGAAATATAAAGGGTCATAAGAGATTACTAAGAACATTTATATGCCAACAAATTGAAAAACCTAACCTAAATGGATAAGTTCCTAGAAACATACACACGACCAAAATTGAATCATGAAGAAATAGAAAATCCAAACAGACCAATAATGAGTAAGTAAGGAGATTGAAACAGTAATCAAAAACTCACCAGCACAGAAAAGCCCAACCTGAGATGGTTTCAGTGGTGAATTCTAACCAACATTTACAGAAGAATTAATACCAATGCTTCTCAAAACATTTCAAAAAATTGAAAAAGAAGGAAAACTTCCAAATTCATTTTATAAGCCCAGCATTTCCTTGAGACCAGAGCCAGTCATGAACACTATAAGAAAAGAAAAGTATAGGTCAATATCCCAGATGAACATAGATGCGAAAATCCTCAACAAAATATTAGGAAGCTGAAATCAAAAGCACGTGATAAAGATCACATACCATGATCAAGTTGGGTTTATACCTAAGAAGTAAGGATATTTTAACTTAGGCAAATCAATAAATGGGATAGACTACATTAACAGAATCACATCATTGGATGGAGAAAAAGCATTTCACAAAATTCAACTCACTTTCATGATAAAAACTCCCTACAAACTAGGTACCAAAGGAATGCACCTCAACCTAATAAAGGCCACATTTGAAAAGCCCATAGCTGACAACATACTGAACAGTGAAAAGCTGAAAGCTTTTCTTCCAAGATCAGAAACAAGCCAAAGATGCCCACTCTCGCCACATCGATTCAATATAGTATTGGAAGTCTTAGAGCAATTTGGCAAGAAAAACATTTTTTAAGGCTTCCAAATTAGAAAGGAAGAAGTAAAATTGTCTCTCTTTGCAGATGACATAATTTTATATATGGAAAACTGTAAAGCCTCCACCAAAAAAAAAATGTTAAAACTAAAAAAATGAATTCAGTGAAGTTGGGGGATACAAAATCAACATACAAAAATCGGTTGTATTTCTATGTACTAAAAACAAACGGACAAAAAAAGAGAAACCAATCCCACTTACGAGAGTATAAAAAATACTTAAGAAATAATTTAACCAAAGAGGTGAGAGATCTGCACACTGAAATCTATAAAACATTAATGAAAGAAATTGGAGAAGCCACAAATAAGTGGAACTATATGGATTGGAAGAATTAGTACTGTTAAAATGTCCATACTAAGAACTTAATACAATCCCTATCAAAATTCCAATGGCATTTTTTTCACAGAAATAGGAAAACAACGCTGAAATTCATATGCGGTTACGAAAGACCCGAAAGGGCCAAAGCAATCTTGAGCAAAAAGAACGAAGCCAGGGGCATCACACCACCTCATTTCAAAGTATGTTACAAAGCTATATTTTTCAAAACAGCATGGTACTGGCATAAAAACAGAAACAGTCCGATGGAAAAGAATAGAGAGCCCAGAAATGAAGCCAGGCACATTTATGTTCAACCGATAATTAACAAAGGTGTCAAGAACACCTAATGGGCCTAATGGGTAAAGGACAGTCTCTTGTATAAATGGTGCTGGGGAAAATGGATATCCAAACACAGAAGAAGGAAACTGACCCTTATCTTATACCATACACAACAATCGTCTCCCAGTGAATTAAAGACTTAAGCATAAGACCTATAACTATAAAACTACTGGAAGAACACAGAGGAAAAAGCTTCTCAATATTGGTCTGAGTAATAATTTTTTGAATATGACACCAAAAGCACAGACGACACAAACAAAAATAGACAAGTGGGATTGCGTCGAACTAAAAAGTTTCTTCGCAGCAAAGGAAACGACCAATAAAACGAAAAGGCAACCTACAGAATGGGAGAAAATATTTGCAAACCATATATCTAGTATGGGATTAGTATCCAAAACATATAAGGAACTCAAACAACTCAGTGGGAAGAAAAAAAATAACCCAATTTAAAAATGGGCCAAGGAACTTAACAGACAATCCTAAAGGAAGGTATACAAATGATCGACAGGTATATGAAAAAATGTTCAATATCACGAATCGTCATGGAATTGCAAATCAGAATCATAATGAGATATCACCTCGCATCTGTGAGAATGCCTTTTATCAAAAAGACAAAATATAACAAGCACTGGTGAGGATGTGAAGGAAAGGGAAACCTTGTGGGCTGTTGGTGGGAAATGCAAATTGGTAGTCATTATTGAAAACAGCATGGAGGTTCCTCAAAAACTTAAAAATAGAACTTCCATATGATCCAGCACTCCCACTTCCAGGCATATATCCAAAGGACTTAGAATCAGTATCTTGAAGGTATCTGCAGTCCCATGGTCACTGCAGCGTTATTCGCCTATGATGGCCCTTCTCACTACTCTTATTCAAAATAGAAGTTGAAGCTTTAGACACTAAAATAAGACAAGAAAAAGAAATCGAGGAAATAGCGATTGACTAGGAAGGAAAAAACTGTCCTATCTGCAGATTAAATGATTATCTTCATAGAAAATCCCAAGGAATCTAAAAAACACCCACTAGAATTAAAAAGTGAGTTTAGCAAGGTCGCAGGGTACAAGGTGAAAACACAGAAATCAATCTTATATGTGTATGTTAACAGTGAACATGTAGAAACCAAAATTAAAATGCAATACCACTTACAACTCTTCCAAATACAATGATGCGCTTGGGTCTAAACCTAAGAAAGAATGCACGAGATCTCTACTCTGAAAATTACAAAACGCTGATGAAAGAAATCAGGGGAGAAATAAATAAAAGGAGAGATAGATTGTGTTCACAAAGCAGAAAGAAAAAACATAATAAAGATGTCGATTCTTCCTACGCTGATCTGTAGATTTAAGGCAATGTCTATCAAAATACTAGGGAAGATTTTGAGGACATAACCCAGCTTATTGTAAAATTTAAATGGAAGCCACAGGCTAAGGAAGCCTAGTATAGCTAAACTAATTTTAAAGACTAAAGTGGGAGTGATCGCTCTACCTTATTTTAAGGCTTACTATATAGGTTACAATAATCACGACAATATGGTCGTGGAGGGATACATATATAGCTCAATGGAGAATAGAAAACCCAGAAAGAGGCCACACAAATACGTCCAACTGATTTTTGACAGAAGGGCAAAAGCAAGTCAACAAATGGGGCAAAACAACTCAAGTGCGGGTCACACACCTAAATGTTAAATGTAAAGCCATGAAAGTTTTGGAACAAAAACAAGGACAAGTTTCTAGAATTTGTGAAGAACTATAAAAAAAAGAGAAACAATGGGGAAGACATGAACAGACATTTTGATGGCCGGAATATGCCATCAGATCCTAATAAGCACATGAAAAAACACTCAACATCATTATCCACTAGAGAAATGTACATTAAAATATGAGATGTCAGGGCCCCTGGCTGGCTCAGTCGGTTAAGCATCTGACTCGTGATTTTGGCTCAGGTCACAATCCCAGGGTGGTGGGAACGAGCCCTGCCTTGGGCTCTGCGCTGAGCGTGGAGCCTGGCTGAGACGCTTCCTCTCCCCTCTGGTCCTCTCCCCTACTTGCACGCTCTCTCTCTAAAAAAAAATTGTTTTTAAACATGAGATGTCACTGTATACCTATCATAATGGTTAAAACTAAAAACGGTGACACCACCAAACACTGACAAGAAGGCGGATGGTGGGAATGAGAGATGATACAGCCATTCTGGGAAACGGCTTGACAATTTATTAAAATACAAGCATGCAATTGCCATACGACCCAGCAGTTGAGCTCTTGAGCACGTATCCCAGAGAAACAACAACCTATGTTCACACAAGAGCCTGTACATCAATCTTCACAGTAACTTGGTTTGTAACAACCAAACATTGGAAACAACTCAAATGCCTTTCGAAGGGTGAATAGATACGCTGTACATCCATGCAGTGGGAATACTGCTCAGCCATAAAAAGGAACGAATTGATATTGATGCGTGCAACAACATAGAGGATCTGATCGCCAGGGAATTATGCTGAGTGAAAATGTCAAATGGTTACATATTATATGATTCCATTCATCAGCACTCATAACCTTACTGGAATGAAAAAATATACAGAACAAAAATTGATGAATGGTTGCCAGGAGTCCAGGATGGGAGACGGGAGGCAATTGGGAGGAGGAAAGTGGGCATGGCTATAAAAAGACCCCACAAGGGTATCCTTGTGGTAATGGAACTGTTCTGTATCTTGGCTGCATCAGTATCATTAATCTGGGTCTGATATTGTGCTATGGTTTTGGAAGATGTTACCCCGGAGGGGAATTGTGTAAAGGAGACATGAGATCTCCTCCTATCATTTCTTGCAACTACATGCGAATCTACAATATCAAAATAAAAAGTTGGATCAAAAACCTATTATAAGATACCACCTAAATATATGTAGCAAAAATTTATAAATATAATATACATATATATATTTAATTACCTGATGGACGGGCAGCCCATCCTTTCTTCTAGATCAGTGGTTCTCAGAAAGTGCTCTACAGAGACCTTTTCAGATGGTTCACAAGGACAATTCTATTTGCATATTGATACCAAGGCTAATTATTCTAGATGTGTACGGCTATATAATTATACGAATTAATACTAAGATTACTAAATGCCCTTTTCACTGTGTGACATTTGCGTGATTGGTGCGAATGCAGTGGCAAACTGCTGGCGCCTTAGCATGAGGCGGATCAAGGCAGAGATGTCAACCATACTAGTAATGGCCGTCTTCCTCTTCTAATTAGAAATTTGGAAAACTTGTATCTGCTCCCGTGAGCTTGACCACTTCCCAACACTTAAAGACTTTTTAATGAAATTGGCGGTGGTATTCTTGAACGTGGGGTTTTTTTTACAAATGCGATTTTTTGATATCATATCATGAAATGTGTCAACATTTTGAAGATCTGTAAACAGTGAACCAATGTTTTCCAAACGACCAAGGCATCATGCTACAACGTCATGCATGGATAAAAGATCCACTCAAAGTACAAGCTAAGGGCGCCTGGGTGGCTCAGTCGGTTAGGCATCTGACTTTGGCTCGGATCATAACCTCACGGTCTATGGGTTCGAGCCCCGCATCGGGCTCTGTGCTGATGGCTCAGAGCCTGGAGCCTGCTTCGGATTCTGTGTCTCCCTCTCTCTCTGCCCCTCCCCTGCTCATGCTCTCTTTTCTCTGTCTCTCTCTCTCAAAAATAAATAAATATTAAAAACCATGTTCAAAGTACAAGCTAGAATGGGGCACCTGAGTGGCTCAGTCAGTTAAGCGTCCAACTCTTGACTTTGGCTCAGATCATGATCTCACAGTTCATGTGATTGAGCCCCACGTTGGGCTCCGTGCTGATGGTGCAGAGCCTGCTTGGGATTCTCTCTCTCCCTCTCTCTCTCTACGCCTCCTCGGCTTGCTCTCTCTTCCTCAAAAAAAATAAACATTTAAACAAAAGAAATCTGAAGTAGAGGCTAGAGCAATAGCTACCATATGAGAAGTTCATTGATATACTTTCAGATTCCACATTGCAACTAACTTGTAAGCGATAGCCACTTGTCAAAGTGTGTTGTCATATCAAAGAAGAATATCCACAATTATCAGAAAAGGGTCTTAAAATACTCTGCCATTTTGCAATGATATATCTGTGTAATACCGGATTTTCTTCATATACTTCAAACAAAAAAATGTGTCCCTTCTTAAAAAAAATATTTGAATTCCATTTAGTTAACATACAGTGTAATATTGGTTTCCGGTGTACAATTTAGTGTTTCGACACTTCCACACAACGCCCGGTGCCCATCACCAACCAAAATGTGTCTTTAACAGCTAGAATGCAGAAGCAAATACAAGAGCCCAGCTGTCTTCTATTAAACCAGACATTAAATGTAAAATGTAAACTTAAATGCCAAAATGTAAAACAACTCCACTCTTCACTCTCAATTTTTTTTGCTTCAGGAAATATGTGATTAAGTCAACATGGGCAAATAAATTTACATTTCCCAAACTTGTCATTTTAATGACAATATTTAATGAGCAAATGTCAATAGATATAACCCACACAAAGGTTCTCTGGAGTCCTCGATAATTTCTAAGAGGGTCCTGCGGTCCCGAGACCAGCAAGTTTGAGAACTGCATCAGCCAGACTAACGAAAAGTTTTCACCTGGATCAATTTGCCATCATCACGGTTCGTTATACTCTCAGTGGACATTCGGGGACACCATGCTGGTCACGTTTTCCCTTTGACTTTGGCGGCTGAGAAGCTCGGAAGCAGGAGTGCGGGCCATCTCTAGATAGCTCTACGGCCTTTGCGTCTACTCTCAATTCAGAATCCCCCAAATCCTCATTCCTCGATGTTCCTTCAGCATTTTTGTCTCCTGTACGTTTGCCTAGTTTGACGGTATGAATTCAGCAACCCACTTTGCGTGTTTTTGTGAAACAGAGGAGGGGCGGGTGGGAGGGAAAGGACAGAAAGTGAAATATGCACTATAACCCATAAATAAACATGTGGAACCTTCTCTGCTTATCTCAGCGGCCCGGTGAGTCAATCTCCTCCGATTCCCCGGAGTGCAGACTGGGAACATTAAGCCAGGAAATCAGAAAGAACCATGGCAACAGGTTTTTTTTTTTTTTCTTTTTTTTTTTCCCCCGGGGAGGAGAGAGAAACGGCCTTCTTTATGCATCCTGACAGAAAGTCAGTTCTTTCTCCCCATAATGAATCACTCTTCTAAGAGACATTTACAAGCCTTTTCTATGATGCCAAGGATGAGAATGATGAACAGTCGGGGGAAATGAGTGAAATGAAAGATCTTTGGAACCGGGTGTCAAGTCTTCTCTGGGTCACAGACAAGATCGAGAAGGCAGGCACAGAATATGACTGAGATCCCAATTATTAGGAAGACCTCCGGGGTGCCGGACAGAAAGCCCAGGTTCTAGTCCCGATTCCGTCCCTAGCAAGCTATGTGACGTTAGAATCTGGGGCCTCTATTTCCTTCATCTACAGAAAAAGGAATTAACATGCTTACCTTACCTAAAGGTTAAGGATCAAGGGAGACCACAGATGTGAACATAATCCTGAAAAGGGCAGATGATATTCAAATTTGCCCTTCCATGTCTGAGGATGAGTTCAGCGAGCGCCAATCCAAGATGCACTGTGTCATTGCTGTGGCCTTTCAGACCTTTTAATTCACTGGACTAGTTCAACTGGAAAATATAGTTAGCCTCCCAAGAATGCAACAGCGAGGATATTCATCAGCCTGGTTAACAAAGTTGTGTTTAATGGAGCCTTATGTTTGTGCAGTGTGTCACAGGGCGTAAGCACCCAGTGGAGCCGTTGACATTGCTCACGCCCTTATCTAGAGCCAACAGTAGATCCCAACCCCTGTCGCATGTCACGGACATCACTTCAGAAACGCGCCCCTCTCTCCTATGTGATTTTTTTTTTTTTTTTTTTTTTACTCTGGGCTGCATTAGTCCCCATCAGCATATAACCATGCGATGACATCAACGAACTGGATTTGTGATTAACTAGCCACCCCCTACCCCAATCTGTTCTCTCTGTAGCCTCCCACACCTCATAAACTGCAACTCCAGTCTTCTGGCTGCTCAAAATCCCAGGGTCATCTTGAACTCAACTTGCTCGCACAGTCGGCCAATCCTGGTGGCCCTGACTTTGAATCAAATCCAAAACTCTGACCTCTGCTTCTGAGTCCATTCTATGATCATCTGGTTTCTGACTTCATGCTTGTTCCCCGTATAGTCTGGCTTGCCGGAGGAAGCCCTCTCTATCATAATCAGGTCATGTCTATTCCCTGCTCTTTGCCGCTAAATGACTCACAGTTTACGTGACATAAAAGCCAGGTTCTGTCCGTGGGTTTTTAAGGCCCTACATCATCCCGTCTCTTTGCCACCTCTTCTTCTTCACTTCCCACCAGCCTCTTCGTCACTTGGTGTCCTCCATCCATATTGGCCTCCTTGCCGTTCCTTGAGCATGCCAAACATGGTCCTGTCTCCTTGTGTCTAGAACACTGTCATCGAGATTGCCAATAGCCTGCTTCCTTACTTCCTTCAGGCCCAAACTTCGCCTTATCAAACAGGCCCTCGCCTGCCACCCTAGTTAAAGTCGTAACCCCCATCTGTCTCTATCTGCCCACATTGCTCTGTCTCCCTTTATAGTATTTCTTCACATACCGCGGTATATATTTATTCATCTCTATAGTCTCTGTTTCCCACATGCAGTGTACGGTCTCTGAAGGGAGAGATCTGGTCTTCTTTATTTTCTGTTATATCTCTAGCACCCCAGGCACATGGTTAATATTCAATAAATATTTGGGGAAGGAAGGCATAAATAAATGTATTACACATTAAAACAAATGCACAGTCTTTTATACCCCTTTACGTGCATTGCATTATCTGCATATATTATAGCAAGTATCATTTCCCTCGATTTATGATTCATCTGATGATTTTTTTTTTGTAGAGAAACTCTGTGATAGGCCTAGGGATACAAGGACTACCAAGACACAGGACGTGCTCATAGGCAGAGGTCACAGATGTTTTCATCCTAATACGAAGCACTACGGAAATACTAGGGAGAAGGCTTCAGTCCAGCTGGAGGGTCTAATGAAGTCTTTTTGCAGGAGATGACAGCTGAGCTAAGTCCAGAAGGATAAGTCTAAATTAACTTAGCAAAGAAAGAAGGGGACGATGTCTTCTCTGGAACAACGCAGTTCGTGAGGGACTTTCAAGCAATTTGGTAGCACGTAGGCTGTTAGGAGCGGGGCGGAGCATAGAGAGACATGACCCTGGTGAAGGAGGCAAGATGGTGACAGAGCTCGTGCACCATGAGGCTCATGAGACCCATTTTTCTCATAAATTATAGCATCTGAAAGGTTTTCGGCAGGGAAACAACATGCCTCGATTTGCAATTGTCGATATCGGAGCTGAAGTCAGAGCTTAAGAGATTGGCTCCGCGTCCTAAAGTACATTGAAAAATCAGGATGTGGTCCAAATATTCTGACCTTGAGCACAGGTGTCTTCACTGCCCTGCTCTGCTTTCCATCCCATCCCCTAGCGAATACATCCTTCTTAGTTTGGCAATGTCTGGAAATAGCTGTCCTCGGAGCAATAGGCATGCCACCAAACTTGGAAGATGTTAACCTTCGTTTTTCAAATCGCCCAAAGGCACGTCCCTCTGGAAGGAAAGGGGAAATGTTTTCACTGGTTTTCCCTTCTTCGGAATCACAGTGGAGCACATCTCGTTTTATTCATTCTCTTTAGTTTGTAACCTACCTTACTAACATCCCCATGTCCTGAATCCACCTGACATGGCGTCTCCTCTGAGTCACTGCTCTGCTTTTGCCAATACTAGCAGGGCTAATAGTATTAGAATAAAATTATTATTTTAATTCAAAGACCACTTTTCAGGGCGTCTGGGTGGCTCAGTCAGTTAAGTGTCCTACTCTTGATTTTGGCTCAGGTCACAATCTCACGGTTCATGAGTTTGAGCCCCAAGTCGGTCTCCAAGCTGATAGCACGAAGCCTGTTTGGGATTCTCTCTCTCCCTCTCTCTCTGCCTCTTCCCTGCATGTACTCGCTCTCTCTCTCTCTCTCTCTCTCTCAAAAATAAGTAAGCTTAAAACATGACCTCTTTTCGTTCTTTTCTCTTCAATCCCAATAAGTGTAGCAGTGCTATTTTTAGTCCATTACTTTACCCAACGAGTAATGTTTTCCATGTTATTCTGTAGTCTCTATCCTCTATGTTTAATAATATTGGGACTCTCCCCAAATTCTTGGGATATTTGAAATGCCAGGATTTAGTGACATTAACACGTGCCACAGACAAGGGTCCCCTCAAGTTCTATGCTTTTTACATAAGTGTCTTAGCATGGGAACGAATACAGAATTATCCACATTTCGAATAAATGCCTCTTTAATTTTCTCAATATTGAGTTCACGCACAGTGTTGCATAGGTTCAAGAAATACAATGGTCCTTCAACATGCCAAGGAAGTGAATATGAGTTGGAAAATGCTGGAATATGTAGGACATGAAGTGTGATATAATAAGTGGATTTAATGGAGGGTGGAATTATTTCTTTACAGGAAGAGATGCTGATATAAATCCTCATAGAACTCACAAAAGATTTGCATCTGGACCCTCATAGATAAAGTCAAAAGGATTGTCCTTGGGGCGCCTGGGTGGCTCAGTCAGTTAAGCATCTGACGTCAGCTCAGGTCATGATCTTTCGGTTTGTGAGTCTGGGCCCCACATGGGTGCCCCCACAGGAACCTATCTTATGGTGCCCAGCTCATGAAATGTTGCCCAGCTTCGTTACCAGAAACTAGCCTGTGAGAAAGTCTTTGTTTTCTTTCTTTCTCCCACATCCCACATTTGACCCATCAGCAATTCTTGGGTGCTTTACTTTCAAAATAAATCCAGACTCTGACCACCAATGACTTACCATATCCCCTGATCCAAGTCTTAATAATCTCTTGCCTGGATTATGGCAATAGCTCTGACTGGTGTCTGTGTCTCTACTACAGCTCCACGTTTCCTGAAAGACTTCCTTAAAAATATAAGTCAAGTTATGTCCATCCTAAACTTATGTCTCCACCCCACGATGGTTTCTGATCATACTCAGAATAAAACCAAAAGCTTTCGTGATGGTTTACGAGATCAGACAGGACCTTGCTCTTTTCCTACCTCTCTGGCTTACATGTCACCTTCTCAAAGACATCTTCTTCGATCACTCTGTCCCAAGTAACATCCCACTCCATTACCTGCTATACGTTTACCTTGCCTTTCTTTCCTACATAGCACTTAACACTCAAAACTTGCCAATATATTTCCAAGCCTTTATTTGATCGCCACCTGTCATATTAAGAAATTGAAGTCAAGTCAGGTTAAGCCAAATTATCAGCAGAGAGTGATGTTTTATGGATGACAGGCCAGAGGGAAGAGGCTTAAATAGATTTATTTATTTTCTTCTTTTCCCAGTTGGATATATGCTCTTTGAGAGCTAGGAATTTCTATGCTTTGATCACTGCTATCTCCCTAGCCCTTGGTAGATTCTCAATAAATATTTGTTCAGGGAATGGATGAAGGAATAAGGATGGCATCCTTTTTTTTTTTTCCTTTAGTTTTGTTCATGATAAAAGATGTCAAATAATATACTTAGGAAAATAAGTTATACACCAGAGGCAGCTACAATTAGGAGAAGGAAGAAGCCTTTAGCTCAACAGAGCTGTGGTTCGAATGAGCTCAAGAAGGCTTTCCCTCTAATGCCTAGCTTTACTCCGCTTATTCTGCCCTAGAAATAAATACGCAGGGCTAATTTTCATCACTAAATTTCTTTCTTAGTCACATTTTCACAAAAGAAAAAAATCAAAATGAACAAATAAACAAGCAAAAACAGCTTTTTAAACACTTACAGAAACAACATGAACAAAAGAGAAAGAAAAGCATAGAAACTTCATTTAGAAAAAAGAAAAAAAAACTAATATATATATGGTGTGTGTGCGTGTGCGTATCTGGATCTAAATCCCTAGAAGTCAAAATAAAGAGGAAAATGGGAGAAAGTACATGGTTATTTTAATCAGAAAGAAGTATCGATGTCAACTGCAGGAATTCAAGTTTTTCCTAATTCCAAAGGTAGAAGGATTATTATCTTTCCTTTATGTCATTTATTTTTGCCATGCTTTCCACCAGAGGATGAGCAGTGGAAAGCTTAAGTTACCCTCGCCAATGACAGACAAAAATCGTGATATTCTCCTGTTTAAGTATAGGTTTGTAAGCTCTGAGACAAGACCGAGAGGCTTGACGACTTATCCTGAACATTAACCAGTATTTTTGCTAACAGAAGGCCAGCCCCTCCTCCACACGGGAGTGGGATAACTGTGGGAAATGCCAAAATCTCCATCCACGACAATATTTAATATTAATTTCAAAATAAAGCCCCAAGAGTGATACCAGCAGACTAGTTTTCCACTATCGTCCCCCCGAATGGCACTGATTTTGACAACTGCCCCCACACAGGAGTACATCTGTGGGAGTCCGGGGGTCCAGAGGAGAGGTTTCAACACGTTGTTAGAGCAAAGACCCCCAACCCTGAACACACTGAAGAGAGTAAAATAAGAGTTTCACTTTAGCATCACGTCTCCTCCGAGGCAGCATGACTCAGCGCCAGAAGAGACCCCGTCAGCCTGCTGTTTCTCCCACAGGAGAAAGCGAGAGTGTGTGAGTGGGTGCCCTGCTCTCCCAGCTGCATGGGACACTACCAAAGAGGCCCACTTCTTTTTTGGCCTATCCAGAGTACTTCGGTGTGCTACATGACTACAGGACAGAGAGGGGCTGGCAACACAGCATCTAGGGCTTGGAGGGCATCGAAGAGACACAGATCCTACAAACTACTTTGCAGGCTCCATCAGGAAGCCCACCCCGTGGCTTCTGGGGACGCCTCACCTGAGGATCCCACAAATGGCCCACGGCCAACTGCTAACACGCCACACGCCGTCATCCGCAAATCTCCCCACCCCGTGACTGGCTCCCTGTGCATGCCTCCGGGGGCAGCGAGTGCAAGCCTTTCCAAACAGCTAGTTGGTTAACACAGACATAAATCTGGCCCAACTTTTGCAGGGCCGGGAGAAGGGATCCACATTTCAGCATTAAGCACCACCCCCAGAAAAGGGAAGTGAGGGGCTGTCAGTACCTGGTGTGGCTTTGCAGGAATTGGGAGAAGGCATACAATCGTGAGAATCTGCCCTGAGAGGGGTATGGAGCGGGTGGGTGTACCCTTAGGAAGGGGGTGAGAAAGGGCTCAGAATGCCTAGCAGCACTGACAGAAGACTTGATGAAGCAGAAGAAAGAATTTGTGACCTCAAAGACAGGGCATTTGAACGATCCAGTCAGAGGAGAACAAAGAAAAAATGACAAAGAGCAAAGAAAGCTTCCTCCCTCTGGTTTATCTTCCATGCAAATGGACAGCCTGCTGTAATTGGGTATAAGCTTCCTCAATCTCGATATGCTCATGTGAAAAATGGTGATCCACAGAAATATATTGGGGAAATATGGTAGAATTTGGCAAGCGTTTAGGAAGTCTGGTTCAAGAGCTCAGATATACGGAAGGTACGATCAACATCGGTTCTTCTAATGCTGTGTTTCACACGACATGATTTACATCACCGTCAGAATCACAACAGTGATATTCACACTGAGGAGACTCACTGTCTGAGAATGAAGATATTTTGAGGTTGTCTATGTAGCCAACATTAGCAGCTAAATCTTGTCCAGTTGTGTATCCAGTTGTGCTTTGAGTTGTCCAGTATCTCAAAGCAGATACTGAAACCGGGATTGCAGTGAAAGTAGTTTATTCAAGGGTGGCTGGGGGTACAAGGAACGTTGGGAGGGAAGTGGAGAAATGATATTGGGAAGGAAAGATGGCCAAAAAGAAAGGGTGCGTTATTAATTTTTGAGAGAGAGAGAGAGAGAGACAGGGTGCAAGCAGAGGAGGGGTAGAGAGAGAAGGAGACACAGATTCTGAAGCAGGCTCCGGGCTCTGAGCTGTCGGCACAGAGCCCGATGCGGGACTCGAACTCATGAGCCGTGAGATCATGACGTAAGCGAAGTTGGACGCTTGACTGACTGAGCCACCTAGGCACTCCAAGAAAGGGTGCATTATTAAGCTAGTTACTACAGTGGGCAATTGGAGTTTATCTCAGAGAGAAAACTTGGGAAAAAAGGCATATAAAAAAAAAAAAAACCACATCTCATTTAGCACCCTCTATGGAAAGAAGAATTGAGGTATTAATACATCAAACCCTAGAAGTCATTGGTTGAGGGCTGCTGGGGCAGGGAAGGTGTTAAATGCGTGGCATTTTCGCCCGGCCATATATGACTAGGTGGAGACAGCAGTGTTTCAAAATTCTAGCAAAAAGTCCTTGGACACAGTGTGGTGGATCCATTTAAATCAAGCAGAAGATAGTGAAGGGTCTGAGGGATCTGGGCGGGCAACGAATCCATGGAGACATTAGGGGTTGATATCATAGCCAGGATGACTAATCAGGCAGCAATACTCTGATATTTATGGAGTTACTATAAGTAACTGTGCCATTCTGAACTGATACATTAATTGAACAATATTTCATCTCAATGAAACAAAACTGACAAAGGTCAGCAAACTTTTTCTATAAAGGAGTCCATAGCAAATATTTTAGGCTCTGAGGGCCATTCCATCTCTGTCACCACTACGCAGCTCTGCCACCATGGCACAGCAACAGCCCTAGACAAGAGTAAACAAAACGAGAGTGTGCGGCTGTTTCCCCCCAACCCCAATACATTATTTACGGGCACGAAAACGTGAACTCCATCTAATTTCCACTTGGCATGAAATATTCTTTTTCTTCTGATTTTTTTCAGTGACCTAAAACTATAGAAAGGGGCACGCGGGTGGCTCAGTCCATTGAGCGTCCAACTCTTGATTTCGGCTCAGGTCATGATCTCGGGGTCGTGGGATCGAGCCCTGCGTCAGGCTCCGCCCTGAGAGCGGAGCCTGCTTCAGATTCCCTCTCTGTCCCCTCCTCTGCCCCTCTCCCCCGCTCATGTTCTCTCTAAAAACGAATAAAATAAATCGGAAAAAGTAAAAATACAAAAAAATATTCTTAGCTTACAGGCCATGTGGGCTGTAGCTGGCCAAGCCCTGACTACATGACCTTACCTGGTTTAAAAACTAGGGTTCTTGTTCTTTTTTAAAATAATTGTGTGTATATTACTTACTTAAGGGGTTTTCTGAGAGATGGTTAGAAATAAGACCGAGGACACTGAACGCATAACCGATAATGTCAAGAACACCTAAGTAAAACTGGAACCCCTACAGTATCCTTTTTCACTCTACAGTTACACAGCAGAAACGTTTTTTAACTTATATAAGTTTCTTCCTATGAAATATTGAAAAATAGAAAGTCCTGTTATTTCCAGCTATGGCGTGTTGATTAATTTCCCAGAATACGAGCTGCCGAAGAGAATGTACAATTAAGAAACCAAGTATCCGATAAATGTTAAGTAATGATGAGTTGTCAGGGGTTGTAACACCAATTTATTTGATTCATTTGATGAAGAGTACTAATTGCAAGCAGTGTTTGTTCAATTACAATAATTACTCCTAAAATTTTTTTTCCTGGTTGCCAACCCTTTGTGGTTGAAACTTCTGCCAGGAAGCTATAGTCAGCAAGTCCCCAGTGGTGCAGTCTCCGAAAATCCCGCATGACTCCCAGGAGGGAGAGGCTTATAATTTTATATCTGCCGCATCGAGAGGGACCAATATCAGAGGGCACGGGACTAAAAACTCAAGACGGTGCCCTTTCCCCCCACTCTCTCTTGTTCCCAAGAACCAAACAACCTATGAATGGGAAGACATGAGTAAGGAAGCTAGAAGCAGCTAATCACACCCCCTCTCAAACCTCAGGTGGGCATGAACAAGGGTGATTGGTAACTCTGGACCAGACCAGCGTTTTGATTCTTATACCGATTGGGTGTTTCGAAGTCCTAAAATACATGTATTCTTGTAACTGAACGTGGCTGGAGGACTTTTAATTTTTTAATTTATTTTTTAAAAATGCTTATTTATTTTTGAGAGAGAGAGAGAAAGAGAGAGCACAAAGTGGGGAGGGGCACAGAGAGAGGGAGACAGGGGATCCAAAGCAGGCTCTGCACTGTCAGCACAGAGCCCGACGCGGGGCCCGAACTCACGAACTGTGAGATCATGACCTGAGCTGAAGTCGGACGCTTAACCAACTGAGCCGCCCAGGTGCCCAGGAGGACTTTTTATTATATAGTAACTAATTACGAAAGCTAGGGGCCCATCTAGGAGGTCATTCAGGGGTAAGGAAAATATTCTTCAACAAGTAAGTTCCAAAGGGTGTAGTGAAATAAATTAAGTTGTTTTGTTTGCATCGTAATTTGTTTGTTTCTTACGGTAAGGCCAAAATTGTAAACGACAACCAGATTAGGATGGTGCCGATAGGGGAGAAAAAAGGAGTTTTCCTTGGCCTTTGTAGGGTCCTTGGCTGGGTCTGAAAATTAAACTGACAAGGGCAGCTTAACAGGGGAAATTTATACACATTTATTTAATCTGTTTTTTTTAAATTTCTTTTTAATGTTTATTCATTTTTTGAGAGACAGAGAGAGACAGACAGAACATGAGTGGGGAAGGACAGAGAGAGAGAGGGAGACACAGAATCCGAAGCAGGTTCCAGGCTCCAAGCTGTCAGCACAGAGCCTGACGTGGGGCTCGAACCCACGCACCTCGAGATCATGACCTGAGTCAATGTGGGACACTTAACTGACTGAGCCACACAGGCGCCCCTGTTTAATATAGGTTTTATGTGACATGGGAGTTTTCCTAAGGAAGTGAAAAGCCAAAGAAATGGTTAAACTGGAGTATTTTCATGCTAGGGTTGACGAAGAGTGGATGGCTGTGGAGACACGGATTTGGGTCGAGGAGTACAAAGTTAAGTGGGGGAAACTGAGCCAGGCCTGTTCTTTCAGATTCCTCTCAAGATCCCTGTGTCTCCACCTCTCACATGAGGGTCTTACGACCTGTTTCCGGAGAAGAGGAAGGGGGAGATCAGAGCCAGTTTCCTGCTTCTGCCATTTTCTCAAACTCCTTCTGCTTAAAATATTTGGTATGCCAAGGTGCCATATTTTGGGGTAGCACGTCCTGATCCCCACCGTATTCAGTGAACGGTGTTTAAACTCTGAACTGGAACAGAGTAGAAATAATAAAACACTTCGGATCCTGTAAGTAAAATGTATAGAAATATAACCAATGTATTGACTTGGATGTTAACGGGGCAAATCTATTGCTCTCTGACCACTGTTGCTCGGAGCGATTCTATTTTACCTCTTCTCTTAACTAGATGAGATTTGTAGAAAATCCAATTATTTTTTTCAGCCGTTCTCTGACATCAAGAAAGTCACATTTGCGGGCATTAAAAAGTCAATACAAATCACAACTTGAGACTCTAATGAATTCAAAGCGTCTTCCCCTTCACACAGCCCAGGCCTCCGGCAGCCCCAGAAGCATGCGATGGTTATGCCTTTTTTCTTCCTCGTTCTTCATCCTTTCCTCCTCACCAGCTACTGCTTTTGGTCGGTCTGGGAATTACGTGGGACATTAAAATTGTAGTTATTACAATATTTGTAGTCATTGTACAATGTTGGAGTTATTACAATATTTAATACTGTTCACCAAATGTGTTCAGCTCTTTCCCCTTTGGGGCCTAGGGAAAACTGCACTTCCCTGCCCCCTTAACAATAGTTACTGGTGTGAAATGTAATCGGTAAAATGTGATTGGTCTTCACAGCTGAAATGGGAGCAGAAGTGGTGTATGTTACTTCCCCGTAGAAGCTTTAAGAGCCAGGACACAAGGTACCGTATTCCGATCTTATTGCTGTGATCATCATAGAAGGAGGTGAGGTGTTGAGATAAAACTTCAATGAAGGGGCGCCTGGGGCTCCGTCGATTAAGTGTCCGACTCTTGGTTTTGGCTCAGGTGCAGTTCGTGAGTTCGAGCCCCGCGTTGAGCTCTGTGCTGACAGCTCGGAGCCTGGAGCCTGCTTCGGATTCTGTGTCTTCCTCCCTCTTTGCCCCTCCCCTGCTCATACTCTCTCTCTCTCTCTCTCAAAAATAAACATTAAAAAAATAATTTAAATTAGAAATCAACAATAAAAAGAGAATAAAGACAAGCAGACCCACAGATAAACAACACACAGATTTCAAAACTTAAAATGCACTCTAAGTGAAATGGATCATTTGGAGAATTATGTGATTTTTAGAAAAAAAACAAACAAAACAAAACAAAAACGAAAACTATTATCTATGAAAATCATGAGATGTAATTAAAACAGTACACAATGTTAATATTTGCTAAAGCAGGATAGTGGTATATGAGTCTCATGATATTATTTCCTTCTTTTTTAAGTTTATTTATTTTGAGAGAGAAAGAGAGAGGGACGGAGCAGGGGAGGGGCAGAGAGAGAGGGAGAGAGAGAATCCAAGCAGGCTCTGAGCTGTCAGCACGGAGCCCGACGTGGGGCTCAAACGCACGAACCGTGAGATCATGACCTGAGCCAAAATCAGGGGCTGGACACTTAACCAACTGAGCCCCCCGGGTGCCCCAAGGCTCATTATATTATTTTCTATTCATATTTTATGCTTAGTCTAATAAACAATAACAAGGAATTTTTGAATGAAAACATTGAACCGGACCATTGTGAAGACTTCCTGCAACTAAAAGAAATGGATTTAAATATAAATATGGAGACTAATTTCTCTGGATGATCATCAAATGAGCAAATTCTCTGATTCTTTCCAATGATGAGTTTATGTAACTGCCATCTTACGGTCTGTGGGCACATGGAAGAGGGCTAACTAAAAGTGTACTACAATGTATCTTTTTCTTTGCTCATCTAAATAGATGGCCACTAATAAACGGGGCATTACTTTGGGAATAAATGAGTCAGTAGAATTATTACATACATTTCTTATCGCAGTGTGGTCCTGATACGGCGTCTGGCTCAGTAGGAAGGAAGCTTCTGATTCTCGTTTCCATCTTCTGCATTATTAAAAAAAATTGTTTTTTGACGTCTGATCTTATTTATTTGTTCCTCTTACAGCAATCTCGTTTCTGACTGGACTCAGACTGCGAGGTAGAAGCTCTCAGAGAAGACAGCCTCCGTCTCTTGGCAATCTGTTCCTGCCATTTTTCTTTGGCCTCCTTCATTCTCTTGGCCAAAAGCTTAGCATATTCTGTGGCCTCTTCCTTGTTTTTCTTTGTGCGCGGCTTCTTCAAAGCAATGCGCCGCTGTTTCTGTTGGAGGACCCGTGGAGTAACAAGACGCGGAATCTTGGGTGCTTTGGTTCGAGCTTTCTTGCCTTCTTTGTTGAGGCGCTTTCTCACCACATCCTGGCGGACATCATCTTCCTTCGGATTCTGCTAGCTCGTTTGGGCCCCAGGCGACGAGGCACAGTAGTCTCAGTAAGCCCAGGAATTTCCTTCTCCCCTTTTTTCACGATGACCAAGTTGAGAACACGGAGGTTGGTTGGCATCCACAATGCAACCACGGACAGATATGCGCTTTCTTTCTCCAGCCCTCCGTGGTCGGTAGCAGGAATGCCCCTTACTCAGCAGTAGGCGGACACGGTCATGAGTCAAGACACCCTGCTTCATGGGGAAGCCTTGTTTGTCATTGGCACCGCTGATTCGGACCACGTAACCCTTCCATTCTTCCCCTAAAGCATCAGCAGCAACTTCTGGGGCCATTCGCTTCTCATAAAAGGTACGAAGTTTGCGTTCATTGTCCACTTCAATGAGTTTCTGGCAGCCAGTAGCTGGGAAAGAGATGTTCAGCTTCATGCTGAAACTGCCTACCGCCTCTGAGGTGCCACGAAAAAGAGAAAAAAAATTTTAATGAATTTATTTATTTTAAGAGAGAGAGAGAGAGAGCATGTGTGGGCAGAGAGAGAGGAAGAGAGAAAGAACCCCAAGCAGGCTCTGCACCATCAGTGCAGAGCCCAACACGGGGCACGAACCCACAAACTGTGAGATCATGACCTGAGCCGAACTCAAGAGTTGGACGCTTAACCGATTGAGCCCCCCAGGTGCCCCCCATCTTCTGCATTTTAAAGTAACACAGGCGGGGGTTAAGAGCACACTTGTCATGATGAGCACTGAATAACATATAGAATTGTTGAATCCCTCTATTGTACACCTGAAATGAATATAACACTGCACGTTAACTATACTGGAATTAAAATTTTAAAAAATTAATAAAAAAAAAAACCGAGGTAACACAGAAATGATTTCACTTCTCCATGAAGGAAACATGGGGCCTTAATTTGACTTTACTGGTCCATGCCCATTTTGAGGCGGCAAAAATTACTAGATGGGCCACCCCAACACAAGGTTTGATTTACTTGGACTGGGTCTCCCTATTACGCTGCCCAAACCTGTAACTTGGAGCAGCACTCACCACCCGTCTTTTCTCCTTCACCACTAGTTCTTTTCCATGCTCGCCTACCCCTTCCGTTTCACCTTGGTGATGGAGCAACTCTGGTGGTCACTGGCTACCACCAGAGATGCGTTTGCCCTTAGTCGGGTTTGCAAATAAAAATGCAATATGAGGGGCACCTGAGTGGCTCAGTCGGTTAAGCGTCTGACTTCGGCTCAGGTCATGATCTCACAGTTCGTGGGTTCGAGCCCCGCATCGGGTTCTGTGCGAACAGCTCAGAGCCTGGAACCTGCTTCAGATTCTGTCTCCCTCTCTCTGCTCCTCCCCCACTCATGCTCTGTCTCTCAAAAATTAAATAAACATTTAAAAAATTAAAAAAAGTGCAATATGAATCTCAGGTTATTTTCTTCAGAAGTTTGAGAAAAAAGTTTTATTATTTTTTTAAAATGTTTACCTATTTGTTTGTGAGAGAGAGAGAGAACACAGAATCTGAAGCAGGCTCCAGGCTCTGAGCATCAGCACAGAGCCCTATGCAGGGCTTGAACCCAGGAACCGTGAGACCATGACCTGAGTGCAAGTCGGATGCTTAACCCACTGAGCCACCCAGGCGCCCCAAGATGTATTCTTAAGAAAGAGAGAATTTGAAGAGACGGTTTGGAAAACAACCTATTGATCAATAAATGTCTTTGCTTTTCTATGTACCTGGCTCATTCTGATTAAAAGCATGTGTGCGAAGAGATGATATAAGAAAAGGGGGCAGAGTAAGAAACTTCAAAAGTCTGCCTCTCAATAAAAGCAATGAAAAAAATTGGCAGAAACTGTCAGAATCAGTATTTCTGGAACTCTGGAAACTAACCAAAAGCTTGCAACAACCCAGGGAGCACTGATTCCAGAAAAACAGTGGAATCTTGCTAATTATAGTGAGGTTCTGGTGTTTGAACTTACACCAGTCTGATCTTTTGCACCCCAGCTCAGCCTTGACCATAACGGGAGGTGCGGAATGGACCCCACTTGCAAAGGTTGTCCTTGGTCGCTCTGTCTGGTGGTTCCTTGGAAGACGAGCTCAAAAGATCTGTTTTGTCTAACCTTATTCATAACTCAGCCAGGACCAAAGTCATTACCCAGGGGGTGGGGATGGGCGGTAGGGGGGGCATGGATCAAAAACATTTCCAGGCAAACGTTCTACACTCCTACAGGAGGCAATGATAACAGTTGGGGAAAACAATATGCAAACAAACGTGACTAAGGAAGGTCCGGGGGCTAGGATACTCTGGTGAATCAGGGCTTTGAAAAGCTCCTACATATTCCAGGAATCTAGAAAGCTCCACATAGAGCTATCACACAGAGACTTTGTCCCTACTAACACTTCCAGCTTCGAATCCACACTGCACGGGGCTCAGGCAATCCTACCGGCTTCCATCTTGCGTGCCGAATTCACATTACTTGAAGGGTGGATTTACAGGTCTTTTGTTTTATAACACAAGTTAGGGCAAATGTTCCCCAGTCAGATAGAATGTCCGTCCCCATAAAGCAATCAGGTAACGGTGATGCAACCACTCCACATAAAGCCTGTTCAAACATTCCAGTTCTCCTATAAACCCTTACTTTAATTCCATCAACCTTTACCTTCCTAACTGCAGCTTCCATTAGAACTTCATCAATAGGTCTTGGTACAGCCAGACTTCATACCCATTCCCATCAGACATTCAGGTCAAGGAGATACGACCACTTCAAATGAAGAGTATTTAAACATTCCGAATTTCATAATTTTATTGGCTGCCCTAGTTTTATATTCTCTCAATCTAATTGTAGCCCACATTGGAACTTCACCAATGGGTTTGGGGACCACGGTGTGTGTGGCTCCTGTATCAGGGAGTCCTGCAAATTTCTCTTCTCAACCTCCTGACCATTTTGTCCACTTTTGTACAAAAAAAAAAGGCTTTGGGTCACCAGTGAGGGGTGAAGCCAAGGGGCCCTGGCCCTCTTTGGTCAATCTTTAACTTGATCAATCTATTTCTTCTCTGCCACCAGCACAAGAGACTGTCAGTCAGGTTTCTTATTTTGATCTGTGTCTGCAGGCTTTAAACACATTTCCAAATTGGGAGAAATAGAATTGGACTTGTTTGGGACCCTTTAATATCGGGATGCCAGCAGGAGATTCCCTGCTCCACCCAGCCTACGGTAGCGCTCTATTTAACCCCGCGATGTCCATTTTATTCCTCTCATTTCTCTTGTTTCCTCTTCGTTTTGCCCCCCTCAATATTTGCTTTATTCACTCGATTCCTTAATAACCACTTAAAATTTCCCACCCTGCTAAGACTAGGCTCTTGATTCTTTCCTCTGGCTTTCCCCATTCTCTTGTTACGTGACCTAATATTTTTATTAGCATCTACAGAGAAGAAACCGAGACAGCGAATTCAGTAAGGCTTCCCGAACTGTCCTTTGGTTCTGCAAAAAGGTTATGTGGGGTGCCCCCCCTTTTAAAAAACATTTATTTATTTTTGCGAGGGGGGGGAGAGGACCAGTGGGAGAGGGGCAGAGAGAGAGAGGGAGACAGAGGATCCGAAGCAGCCTCCATGCCGACAGAAGAGAGCCCCATGCGGGGCTCGAACTCACGAACCATGAGATTGTGACCTGAGCCGAAGTCAGATGCTTGACCGACGGAGCCACCCAGGCTCCCCTGAGAGGGGGCCCCCTTAACCAAGCATCTACTGTGACCTGGATACTGGGCATTCTCAGCAGATGAATATCACAGTCAACATAAAACTAGTCCCACGTGGTTTGCATAGGAAGACTATCAGCTATTTCATCTGGGGTGTTCCATTTGGCGTTCATCCGAGTTAAGGTCAGTCCCCTTTCTAAGGATTAACAAGCCTTCAGGTGGCTTTTGTCCAGTCCACCGGGCTGGCTGTTCCCTCGGGAGTGTCCGGATCACGCAGAGCCATCTGCGGCCCTTCCACGGCGAGCCGTGGGTCCCGCACCAACCCACACGTCCTCTTCCACCCGGCTGCATTCAGACCGAAGACACCGCCCCCAATCAGTTCCTGTCCCCAATCCAGCTCCGCGAAGCTTCCTCAGGAAGCCGAGGACCCTGATCTACAAAATGAAGACAACTCTTTCACAGTCACCTTCTTGGTTTCATCCTCCCCGGTGCTGGCTACATTCTTGATGATCTGAGGTCTTAGAAGTATTTTCTGTTGTCCCTGTATAAGTTGTCTTTTTTTTCCTTCATATTTATTTATTTTGAGAGAGACAGAGAGCATGAGCAGGGAAGGGGCAGAGAGAGAGAGAGGGAGAGAGTCCCAAGCAGGCTCCACCCTGCTAGCACAGAGCCCAGTGCGGGGCTCCAACTAACAAACCATGAGATCATGACCTGAGCCAAAATTGAGAGTCAGACACTTAACCGACTGATCTACCTATATGCCCCAGTTTTCTTTTGAGGGGAAGCTCTGAAGCTAGTGGCTGAAGCTGAGACTCACTGAAATCTGAATTTGGTGTAGTATCAAGATGGAATCCAACATTGTCTTTTATTTTTAGTTTAGCTATTGCAAATAACAGTAACCAAAGAATAGAATATGGCAATTTTCCTTATTACTTTTCATTTGCTTATTCAACTAGTGAACCAAATTCTCAAGAGTTGGATACATTTTGGGGCACCCGGGTGGCTCGTCAGTTAAGCGTCCAACTTCAGCTCAGTCATGATCTCACAGTTTGTGAGTTCAAGCCCCGCGTCGGGCTCTGTGCTGATGGCTCAGAGCCCGGAGCCTGCTTTGGATTCTGTGTCTCCCTCTCTCTCTGTTCCTCCCATGCTAGAGTGCTGTTTCTCTCTCAAAAAATAAATAAAACATAAAAAAAGTTTTCAAATAAAAAAAAGAGTTGGATACATTCTTAACAGATTTTTAAATTCTGTTAGTAACTTTTACCTTTCGTAACATTATAGCACACCTGCTGCTGGGGACCTTGGGTGACGCCGTGGCCACCCAGGAATCAAAGGTGTCTCATTCTTTACCTTTCCATCCTTTCTTCTTTCCAAGCCACGTTTCCATGAGCCATGACCATTCTTAGCAAGTCTCATTTCTCTGACACCAGCTGATTCGGAAAAACCTACTCGGTTGTCTACTAATGTAGGGAACAATCTAGTTCTTCCCTACAAGGAGACTTTCATCTGTGTGTCTCCTTTACCCTTCACAGTGTTACAGAATTTTTTACCTCAATACCCGGGATTCGTTGTCTCGCTGCTTCGAAGAACGAAGAGGTGGACACAACAGAGCAGCAGGCAGAATTTTATTAGAGTATAAAATCAGAAAGGATGAATAGTAGGAAAGCTCTCTTTATGGAGAGCGGACATTCGAAAGAGAGTGCCTGCGACTATAGGCAAGGGTCCTTGTTTTATAAGGTTCTGGTCAGCTCCCCCTTTCTTTTCCTCTAGTTCCCTCTCAAACTCTACCATTACTGGCTGGAAAGCTCTAGGTGCTGGCTTGCCCATTCCAATTGGCTTGACTCCATTTGTGTGACGGGGTCAGACTGGTCATACATTCCCTTGTATAACATAAGTTTAATGGTTTACTTTTTTTAGTTAGGTATTTTGATTGTCAAATTCCTGAGGGGAACCTGAGAGGGAGTAGGTGGGGTCTGTTACATTCTTAAGAGGGACCTTACGCCTGAGGGGGTTTGCTATGGTCAAATGCTCCCAGCGTTGTTCCAAAATATGTGTTTTTCCCACGCAGGGATGTCAGGTCCTAACCTTTCCCTCTCGGCCTATTTTATCCCATCTTTCTGGATCATAATACAAAACACTCACACGGAACACTTTACTTCTGACCCTTCCGGTAACCAAATGTGTGGAGGTTTCTCCCCACATCGAGCAATTTTCTACGACATGAGCTGGGTGTTTTACAATGAAAAAGTTTTTTAATGTTTATTTATTTTTGAGAGAGAGACAGACAGACAGAGCGGGAGGGGCAGAGAGAGAGGGAGACACAGAATCCGAAGCAGGCTCCGTCAGCGCAGAGCCCGATGCTGGGTTTGAACCCATGAACTGCGAGATCGTGACCTGAGATGAAGTCTGATGCTTAGTCGACTGAGCCTCCCAGGCGTCCCTGGGGGTTTAAAAATTTTAACTCACTTCTGACACTATCTACCTGGAGATAGTGGCAGATCTTACGGTTGAAGGGCTCAGTCTCACAAAATTTTACCCCCCCCCCCCTTATCACCTCCGCTTCAGACCAACTGGCTATAGACCAGAGGTTCCAATGACTCCTTCCTTGATTTCAATTACTTTGCTACAGCAGCTCACAAAACTCAGTGAAACACTTATACTTATCAATTTATTAAAGGATATGAGCCTGGGTGGCTCAGTCGGTTAAGCATCTGACTCCAGCTCAGGTCATGATCTTGCACGTCGTGGGTTCGAGCCCCGCATCGGGCTCCGTGCGGGCAGCTCAGAGCCTGGAGCCTGCTTCAGATTCTGTGTCTCCCTTTCTCTCCGCCCCTTCCCCACTCATGCTCTGTCTCTTAAAAATGAGTAAACGTTAAACGTTTTTTAAAAATAAAGGATATGATAAAGGATACACCTGAACAGCCAGATGAAGAGATAATATGAGTTCTGGGAGGGTCCTGAGCACAGGAGCTTCTGTCCTCATGGAGTTAGGGTGTGTCACCATCCCGGTACAGATGTATTCTCTCACCTGTAAGTTCTCTGAGCCCTGTACTAGCCGGGGTTTTATGTAGGCTTCATCACATAAGCATAATTGATCATTAACTCCATGTTCAGCCCTTCTCTCTGGAGTCCTGAGGGGGCAGGGCCGAAAATTCCAAACTTCTAATCAGGGCTCAGTCTTTCTGGTGACCAGCTCCCATCCAGGAGCCTACCCAGAGTCACCTCATTAGAATAAAAAAGACACTCCTGTTCACCCAGGAAATTACAAGGGTTTCAAAAGGTCTCTGTCAGGAAGCAGGGTTAAAGACCAAACATTAGAACCAGAGATGCTCTCAGTCCTGTTACCATTTAGGGAATTGCAAGGGTTTAGGGAATTATTCAGGAGTTCTGAATTGTTACTCAATGGTTCCAAAACAATCAGAAAGCAATGAACAAAATGGCGATAGTTAAGACCTTACCTACCTCTAAATGCAAATGCTTAAATTCCTCAATTAAAAAACAGAGCGTCTGGATAAATGAAGAAATTAGATCCGACTATATGCTGACTGCAAAAGACTCACTTAAGCTTTAAGGATACTCACAGGCTGAAAGTGAAGGGATAGAACAAAAAATATTACATGCAAATGGAAACCAAAAAAGATCAGAGAGCTATGTGTCTATCAGAAAAAAATAGACTTTAAAGCAAAAACAGCAACAGAAAACAAATAAGTTCACTCTATAATGATAAAGGGGTCAGTTCACCAGGAGAATATAACAAGTATGATATTGTACCCGATGTGAGAGGACCTAAATCTATTAAGCAATTCTTAACAAATATGAAGGCAAAAATAGACAAAAATGCAATCATAGTAGGAGACTTCAATACACACTGTCAGAAATGGATAGATTGTCTAGACAGAAAATCAATGACGACACCATGGAGTTGAACTATACTTAAGACCAAAAGACCTAGCAGACATGTACAGAACATTCCATCCTACGGCAACAGAATACACGTTCTTCTCAAGCACACACAGCATTCCCTAGGACAGAACATATGCTAGGTCACAAAACAAGTCTTAACAAACTTAAGAAGGTTGCGATCATATCAGGTATTGTTTCTGACCACAGTGGTATGAGACTGGAAATAATGACAGGAAACCTAGAAAGTTCACAAACATGTGGAAATGAACACACTCCCAAACAATCATCGGGTCAAAGAAGAAATCAAAAAGGAAGTCCAAAAATATTTTGAAAGAAATGAAAACGGAAACGATATACCAAAACTTATGAGATGCAGCAAAAGTAGTTCGAAGAGGGAAGATTAGAGTGATAAATGCTTACATTAAGAAAAAAGAAAAAAGACCCAGGGACGCCTGGGTGGCTCAGTCAGTTAAGTGTCCGACTTCAGCTCAGGTCATGATCATGTGGTTCGTGAGTTCGAACCCTGCATCGGGCTCTGTGCCGACAGCTCGGAGCCTGGAGCCTGCTTTGGATTCTGTGCCTCCCTCTCTCTCTCTGCTCCTCCCCCACTAATGCTCGCTCTCAAAAATAAGCGTTAAAAACTATTTTAAAAAAAGACCCAATGTTTATAGCATTGCTATCAACAATAGCCAAAGTATGGAAAAAGCCTAAATGTCCATCAACTGATGAATGGATAAAGAAGATGGGGTATAAACACACACACACACACACACACACACACACACAATGGAATACTAGTCAGCGATAAAAAAGAATGAAATCTTGACTTTTGCAACAACATAGATGGAGCTAGAGTGTACTTTGCTAAGCAAAATAAGTCAGTCAGAGAAAGACAAATATCATATGATTTCACTCATATGTGGAATTTAAGAAACAAAACAGATGAACATAAGGGAAGGGAAGCAAAAATAAGATAAAAAGAGAGAGGGAGACAAACCATAAGAAACTCTTAAATACAGAGAACAAACAAGGTTGCTGGAGGGGAGGTTGGTGGGGGGATGGGCTAAATGGGTGATGGGCATTAAGGACAGGCACTTGTTGGGATGAGCACTGGGTGTTCTAGGTAAGTGATGAATCACTAAATTCTACTCCTGAAATCATAATACACTATATGTTAACTAACTTGGATTTGAATTTTTTTAAGTGAAAATAAAAATAAAAATAATTTAAAAAAAGAAAAGACCTTAAATAAACAACCTAACCCTACAACTCAAGGGACTACAAAAGTAAGAACAAACTAAGCCCAAAGTTAGCAGACGAAGGAAATAAGGTTAGAGCAGAAATAAATGAAATAAAGACAAGAAAGACAAGAGAAAAAAAAAATCAACATCACTAAGAGTTGATTTTTTGAAAAGATAAAACCGACAAAACGTTAGCTAGACTAAGAAAAAAGAGAGAGGACTCAAGTTAATAAAATTGTAATGAAAGAGGAGATATTACAACTGATACCACAGAAATACCAAGGATCATGAGAACTTACTATGAACAATTATACATCAACAAATTGAATAACCTAGAAGAAACGGGAGAATTTCTAGAAACATACAACTTAGCAAGACTGGGTCATGAAGTAATAGAGAATCTGAACAGACCAACGATGAGCGAGAAGCCCGACTCAGTAATTAATAGCCGCTGTACACAGGAGAGCTCAGAATCGGATGGTTTCATGGGTGAATTCTGCAAAACATTTCAAGAAGAATTAATACCAATTCTTCTAAAGCTCTTCCGTAATTTCGAAGAGGAACGAATACTTCCACACTCATTTAATGAAGCCAACATTACCCTGATCCCAGAGCCACCCAAGGACACTACAAGAAAAGAAAATTACAAGCCAATAGCTCCATAAACATAGATTCAAATAGCCTCAACAAAATACTAGCAGTCCTAATTCAAGAGCACGTTAAAAGGATCACGCGCCGTGATCACTGGGACTCACTGATCAACATCTGAAAATCAATAAATGTGCTACACCACATTATCAAAATAAATCGTAAAAATACTATGATCAACTCAATAAATGCAGAAAACATTGATGAAATTCAACCTCCTTTCATGACAACGACTCTCAAAAACTTAGGCACAGAAAGAATGTACCTCAACATAATAAAGGCTATATATGACAAGCCCACAGCTAACGTCACACTCAACAGTGCAAAAATTAAAAGGCTTTTCCTAAGATCAGGAATAAGGCAAGGATGCTCACTTATACCATTTCTATTCAACATGGTGCTAGACATCCTGGTCAGAGGAAATCAGGTGGGAAAAAAACGACATAAAAATATATCCAAATCATCTGTGAGGAAGTAAAATTATCTTTGTTTCAGATGACATGATCTTTCATATGGAAAACCCTAAATACTCAACCAAAAACTGTTAGAATTAATCAATGACTTCAGTAAAGTTGCAGGATCCCAAATCAACATATAAAAATTAGTTGAGGGGCACCTGGGT
The DNA here is from genome assembly GCA_030068075.1 of Paguma larvata. Taxonomy (NCBI): domain Eukaryota; kingdom Metazoa; phylum Chordata; class Mammalia; order Carnivora; family Viverridae; genus Paguma; species Paguma larvata. The sequence goes on along the minus strand of CM057830.1, from coordinate 38,037,216 downwards.
GGCTCAGTCGGTTAAGCATCCGACTTCAGCTCAGGTCATGATCTCGTGGTTCGTGAATTTGAGCCCCACGTCGGGCTCTGTGCTGACAGCTCGGAGCCTGGATCCTCCTTCGGATTCTGTGTCTCCCTCTCTCTCTGCCCCTCGTGCTCTATTTCTGTCTCCTTCAAAAATAAATAAACATTAAAAAAAACTTTTTAATGAATAAACATTTTAAAAAGTCTTTAAAAATTAGTTGCATTTCTATACAAGTAAAATGAACTAGCTGAAAGAGAAATCAAGAAAGCAATCCCATTTACAATAGCATCAAAAACAAGCCAAAAATACTTAGTAATAAATTTGACCGAGGGGGTGAAAGACCTGTACACTGAAAACTATAAGACATGGATCAATGAAGTTGAAGGAGACACAAAGAAATGGAAATATATCCTGTGTTCTTGGATTGGAAGACTTAATATTATTGCGAAAATGTCCACACTACACAAAAGAATCTATAAATTCAATGCAGTTCCTATCAAAATTCCAATGGCACTTTTTTCAGAGAAATAGAAAAAAAAAAACTATCCTAAAATTTATATGGAACCGCAAGAGATGCAAAGAGACAATGCAATCCTGAGAAGGAAGAACAGAGGTGGAGGCAACATACTTTTTGATTTCAAGCTCTATCAATGGTACTGGGATAATACGGGTACATATAGCAGCGGAACAGAATAGCTAGCCCAGAGATAAGCTCATACATATATGGTCAACTACATTTTAACCAGGGAGCCAAAAACACACAAAAGAAGAAAGGATAGCCTCTCCAATGAATGGTGCTGGGAAAACTGGATATCCACGCGCAAAAGAAAGAAATTAGACCCCTAGCTTATGCTACTCACAAAAATTAACATGAAACGGGTCACAAGGTTAAACGTAAGACCCGAAACCATCAAACTCCTAAAAGAAAAATGGGAAAAAGATTCTCGACGTTGGTCTTGCCCACGATTTCTTGGAGAAGACACCCAAAGCACAGCCAAAAAAAGCTACGATAAACCAGCAGGGTTACAGCAAACTAAAGAACTTTTGCACAGCGAAGGAAATAACTCATAAATTGAAAAGGCAACCTACAGAAAGGGAGAACATATTTGTAAACAATATGTCTGATAAGAGATTCACATCAGAATATATAAAGGACTCATACAACTTACTAGCAAAAAAGCAATTAATCCAATTTAAAATGGGCAAAGAGGGGCACCTGGGTGGCTCGGTCGGTTAGGTGTCCGACTTCAGCTCAGGTCGTGATCTTGCGGTTCTTGGGTTCGAGCCCCGCATCGGGTTCCATGCTGACGGCTCAGAGCCTGGAGCCTGCTTCAGATTCTGTATCTCCTTCTCTCTCTCTCTCTCTGCCCCTCCCCTGTTTATGTTCTCTCTCTCTCTCTCTCCCCTGTCTCTCTCCGCCCCTCTCCTGCTCATGTTTTTTTTTCTCTCTCTCTCTCTCAAAAATAAATATTTAAAAAAGTTGTTTTTAAAAAAAATCTTTCCTTTTCTGCAGCTCAGTGGAGTTCCTCTGCGTTTGCTAGATGCGACGCTGCCCGTTTCTTGAATCGCTGAGTAAAGCCAATTTGATCTTTAAATATACTATGTCGAGGGGCACTTGGGTGGCTCAGTCGGTTAAGTGTCCAACTTCTGGCTTTGGTGGAGGTCACGATCTCACAGCTTCGTTGGTTCAGCCCCGTATCCGATTCAGTGCTGGTGGCTTTGGGATTCTCTCTCTTCCTCTCTCACTATCCCCTTCTCCACTCCTGCTGTCTCTGTCTCTCTCAAAATAAATGGAAAAACTTAAAACAAATGTTTTTAATATACACTCGGTTGAATTTTTATTATTTAACAAACTGTTTAGGGACTTTTAGCTGGACAGGAGCAGAAGGGTGCTTCCCCTATTTGTTCACATACTGTTGGCTCTTGCAGAGTTTCTGGCCCCACGATCCCATTTAGCTCCTGTTAACACATTCATGGCTATATCACCACACGTATAAAAGAGGAAGGAGTGATAGAATTTAAAATCGGGCTACATCCCGTGCTGAATACCTTGACTTCCTAATTAGGGAAGTCAAAATGGCGTTGACCAGGGACTAGAACTTCCAGAATGGTGAAGCGAGGGGCTCAGGAAGTCCTCTCCCTCAAAAGCCATCGTAAAATCGGATGAAATTAACAAGCACACCCATACTAGGACTCCGGAAATTCGCTAAAGTCAGATAGCGAATTGAGAAGCATTTATCCAAGAAAAACTATTGAACCTTAGGAAGGACGGCAGGAATCTGTGTCATTTTAGCCTGAGGCTACAGGAGGCAATAGTACTTGGTTGGCATCGGAGCCCAGAAAACCGCACACAGTGGGGCGTTTTGAAAAACGATAGCAATTGTAGTGGCCGGTAATCAGGGAAGGTCAGCATCACAGCCAGCCTGAGGTCTCCCTATTGGTCCGGAGAAGCAACAGGACCGCAGGGCAGCAAGAGACCTCGAAGAGGGAGATCCAAGGAACGAGAGCCGTCGCGGGTCAGCCTTTAGGAGACACTAAAGTTAGTAAAGATGCTCACTTCTTTGCTGAGATTTTCTACCTTCTTGGTTTATTTCAAAAGCAGCCCTAATTGTCGAAGCTTATTTATGATACTTGTCAAATCCTTACTTAGGTATTTCCAATATTTGTGTCATCTTGGTGTTCGCATCTGTTCTCCGTCTTCTCCCTTCACGTCGGGATCTCCTGGTTCTTGGTACGAAGAGTGATTTTTGCCTGTATCCTGAGTCTTCTCGTAGTGGGGGTATGGTGTGATGAGGTTTCACTTCATATTTATGTCTCACTATTTATTATCACCAGGCTGAGATATTGGTGAGAACTCTCTTCACACAAGCAGCCTCCGTTGATATCTGCTCACGAGAAGACACAGTCGCTTCATCACCTCTGTGGCTGGAGATGGGAGGCTGGCCCCGCTCTCACAAATCGCGTCTGTCCAAATTCAAGTGCGGGAAGACAGGGGTGCTCCAGGAGCTGCCGAGGTGGTCCATTGGTCGGGCTCTGCGCTCATACAGAGTCCCTAAACTTCTATTCAGCTCAAAGGAAAGTGGCTTTACCGGACCAGCACGGTAGACGGGTTCGATTCTCAGGCCCGGCCTCTGCCCATGCACCACCGTCCAAGAACCAGGTACCTTGTTGCTTCGTGGAGTGTTCAAGAGTCTCCATGCTCACAGTACATCTCCCTAGACGCCCTGAGGCCAGGATAAGAAGGCCCCTCACTGCTAGAGCCAGTAGAGAAGTGACTAGTGTTAGTTGTCATCCGACGTGTCCACAGGCCTCCCCCAGTGGGGAGGCCGAATCGCACACAGGCTCATCTCTCAGGCACGGCCTGCAAAGATTCTCGCCAGCGGAGAGGCAGAGCCCTCTCGTTTCCATGGTGGGACGATCGAGAGGTCGAGTGTTCCGACACAGCGCCAGCGGAGGGTTGCCAGCCGGGACGTGGAGTCACCTCGCTGAGGTAGGGTCGCCAAGCAGACACCATGTTTTTTCCCACCATCTTTACAGGTACTGACCAGCCAGGGCCCAGGGCTAGCACGTTGTCGTCAGGACTGGACAGTCAGATCCCCACTCACACGGTCCTGGGGCCAGCGGAGGGTGAGTTTTTTTTCCCCCGTGGTGTTTGGCTATACCAGAGCTAGGGCTCTCGGAAAGGTACTACCATTGAGGCTGTACCCCTTCACCAGTAAACCCAGTGGCCAGACAGGGGTCAGGCCTAGCTCTTTTCTTTTTTTGTTTTGGCTGTGCTTTTTGGTGTTTCTGGGTTTAGATCTGTCCCTGAGCTCAGTCTGAGATAAACAGAAGGAAAAATATATATATATATACATATAAAGGGGGGGCCTGGGTGGCTCAGTCAGTTAGGTGTTCGACTTTGGCTCAGGTCCTGATCTCATGGTTCATGAGTTCAAGCCCTGCCTCGGGCTCTGTGCTGACAGCTCAGAGCCTGAAGCCTGCTTCACTTTCTGTGTCTCCCTCTCTTGTGCTCTCTGCCCCTCCCCCACTCGCGATCTGTCTCTCTGTCTCTCTGTCTCTCTCTCTCAAAAATAAATAGCCATTAAAATTTTTTTTCTAATTATGAAATATGAATAACAGAAAAAAGAAAAATGGATACTCAGAAACCTGTGCAGCAATAATAAAACATCCAACATCTATGTCACCAGAGTCCCATGAGGGTAAGAGAAGACGTTTTTAAAAAATGTTGGCTGGAAATTTCCAAATTGGTGAAAGACAGAAAAAGAGAGATTCAATAGGTTGAGTGAATCCCAAACAAGATAAATCCAGAAATCCATGTCTACATACATCATCAGAAACTTTTGAAAACTAAGAATGGTGAAAGCAGCCGGACAGAAGTAATGTATCTCCGACAATGAGAGTCGATAGAAGCCAGACGGAAGTGACACAATATTTTTCAAATGCCGAAATAGAAGAACGGTCAACCAAGATGTATACTTTTTATTAAAGTAAAACTCACCATTTTAACCACTTGAAAATACACTCTGTACCCACGAAACAGTCACGCCTCATTCTTTCTTCTCCCCAGCCCCTGGCAACCACAAACATGCTTTCTGTCTCTATGGATTCGTGTATTCTGGACATTTTATGGAAATGTAATCATACAGTGTGTGACCTTTTGTATCTGGCTGCTTTCACTTTGCATGATAATTTCAAGGTTCATCCGTGTGGTGGCATGTATTGATATTTGACTCATTTCTTTTTTAATTGTGGTAAAACTCACTCCTTTTTAAGGTTGAATAATAATCCATTCATGGGGGTGCCCGGATGGCTCAGTCGGTTAAGTGTCTGACTCTTGATTTCAGCTCAGGCCACGATCTCACCGATCTTGAGATCGAGCCTCGCGTTGGGCTCGGTGCTGACAGTGTGGAGCCCGCTTGGGATTCTCTCTCTCCCTTTCTCCCTGCCTGTCTACGACCCCCCCCCCCCACCACCAAAATAAAATAAACTTAAAACAACATAAAAATATTTCATTTATGGATATACGACATTTGTTTATCCATTCGTCAATTAATGGACACTTGCGTTCTTTCCACTTTTTTAGCTATTTCGTGAATAGTGCTGCTGTGAACACCCATGGACACGATTTTGTTTGAACATCTCTGTTTTCAATTCTCTCGCCCCACTTCACATTTCTGTCAGCAGTGTACAATTGTTTCCATTTCTTCTCGTCTATGCCAAACTTATTTGATTAAAAAAAATATATCTATAACCATCCTAGGAGGCACGAAGTGATATCTCCCTGGGGCTCTGACACTCTGGATTATAACAGCTAGCCTAAATTTTGGAGCAAAAAAAAGGTAGGTACATGGTGGAGTTGTGCCCGTACATTTGCGTGTTGGTGTTTGAACATACGCGTATCTGTCGCTGTGTGGTTTACATGTGTGTGCCTACGTGTGTCTACATGTGCCTGCATTGCACACGCGTGTCCATGTATGTAGGCGAATGTGTCTAAACGTGCATGTAGGTGCATATGTACCTGTGTGTGCTTGGGATACCGTGTCTGCGCGTGTGTATCTGTGTCCCTGCGGTGTGTAGCTCCAAGAAGATATCAGTCCTAACTGGGAGTTTCCCAGTGACTTGGAGAAATACCGCAAGAGGGACCAAATCACGTAATCCTTTTTAAGAAATTCTGTACTGTGTGAAAATGCAACAGATTTTAAATGTTATTTTCTTTTCAGCTACCCGCGTGCTAGCACACACCATGACATTTTTTCCACGTGGCCCCTTTGTGTACAAAATTGAGGGGCGCCTGGGTGGCTCCGTCGGTTAAGTGCCCGACTTTGGCTCAGGTCACGATCTTGCGGTTGGTGAGTTCGAGCCCCGCGCCAGGCTCTGTGCTGACAGCTCGGAGCCTGGAGCCTGCTTCGGATTCTGTGTCTCCCTCTCTCTCTGCCCCTCCCCTGTTTATACTCTGTCTCTGTCTCAAAAAGAAATAAACATTAAAAAAATAAAAGAAATGCAGATTCTTAGGCCCAACCCAGACCCTACTAAACCAAAGTCTGCATTTAAACAAACAAACAAAACAAAACTGAACAACGGGGTTTACTGGAACCATTATCTTTTAAATAGTGTCGTTCCCAAAGTCTTACAGATTATCCGATAAAATACAGGAGATGCTATGGGGGAACCTATGGAGATTTCTCTGACAATTATGCTTCACGCCTTAATCTTTATATTTAAGACTACCCGAGAAGAAGGATGCTTCTGAAATGATTCATTTGTCTCCGGATCAAGTTGACTGGTAAGAAAAAATGCAGCACTATTTAGCTTTTTTTTCTTTAAAGCAAAAATCTAGGTTTCCAAGGCTACTCTAGCTTGAGCATCTAATAATGATAGACGTTATTTCTGTGGTGCGTGCAGCATTTATATGAAAAGGCAGAGAAAGACAGATACCATATGTGTGCACGCATAGGTGGATTGTGAGAGACTTAGCAGAAGACCGTAGGGGAGGGGAAGAGGGGAACAAATCACGAGGGAGGGAGGCAAACCATAAGAGACTCTTAAGTACTGAGGACAAACTGAGGGTTGATGGGGGGTGTGGGAGGGGGGAGAGTGGGTGACGGGCACTGAGGAGGGCAGTTTGTTGGGATGAGCACTGGGAGTTGTACGGAAACCAATTTGACAATAAATTATATTTAAAAAAAAAAGAAAAGCATCCGTTACCTTCCATATGTTGTAATTTACACTTAGTAAGATAATCTCCTTTTTAAAAATGTTTTTTTTAACGTTTATTTATTTTTGAATGAGAGCATGAGAACGCGCAAGAAGGGGAGGGGCAGAGAGAGAAGGAGACACAGAATGGGAAGCGGGCTCCAGGCTCCAAGGTGTCAGCAGAGAGCCCGGCGCGGGGCTCGAACTCACGATCTGCGAGATCATGACCTGAGTCGAATTTGGACACTTAACCGATGGAGCCACGCAGGGGGCCCCTGGTAATCTTCTTTTTTAGTGTAGAATTAATCATACTAGTTTTGCCAAAATGCAGAGAGTTGTGCCACTACCATTCCAATCAGCATACAGAACAGCTTCTGCACCGGTAAACGTTAGCTCATCTACCTGTTCACAGCCAAACATTCCGCTCTCCCAACCCCTGGTAACCACTTATCTGTTCTCCCTCCCCTGCGGTTTTGCCTTTTCCAGAATGTCAGAGATGAGATTATACCACGCGTGACCTTTTGAGTCCGGCTTCCTTTACTTTGAAAAATGATTTGAGACACACCCCTGTTGTTGCCCGTATCTCTAGTTTGCTCGTTTTCATTGCCGAGTAGGATTTCGTTTTATGGGTGTCGCACTGTCCGTTCATCCATTCACCTGTTGAAGGACATTTGGGCTGTTTCCGGACTGGTGCTATTGTGAATAAAGCTGCTGTAAACATCGACGTACAGGTTTTGTGTGGGAATGTCAGTTTTCGTTTCTCTAAAGTACATAGTAAATATTTAGGCATGGAATTACAGGGTCATATGGTAAGTGTATTCATGGTAAGTAAATACTGTTTAAATAATAGATTTTATTTGTTAGAGTGCTTCGGGTTTACAGAAAAATTGAGCAGGAAGTCCAGAGAGCTCCCATATACCTCCATTCCTCTCCCCTCATCGGTTTCCCCGATAATAACCTCTCGTAATGATATAGTATAGTTGTTACAATTGAAGAACCAATACTGAGACATTATCACTAATAAAGGCCATAGTTTACATTTGGGTCCACTCTTTGGGTTATACAGTTCTACGGGTTTTTACAAATGCATCATGTTATGTATATATGTATATGTATGTGTGTGTATTATATATATATTATATATACGTGTATGTGTATATATGTGTATGTGTATATATGTGTATGTGTATACATGTATGTGTATGTATTATATATATTATATATGTGTGCATGTGTATATATGTACGTATATATGTACGTGTATATATGTGTATGTGTGTATATGTGTGTGTATGTGTATACATGTATGTGTATGTATTAGATATTATATGTGTGTATATATGTGTATATATGTGTATGTGTATACATGTATGTGTGTATTATATATTATATATGTGTATGTGTATATATGTGTGTGTATATGTGTGTGTATATGCATGTGTATATATGTGTATGTGTGTATGTATGTGTATATGTGTGTATGTGTATACATGTATGTGTATGTATTATATATGTGTGTGTATATACGTGTGTATACATTTATGTGTATTATATATTATATATGTGTGTGTGTATATATATGTACGTGTATATGTATGTGTATATATGTGTATGTGTATATGTGTATGTGTATGTGTATACATGTATGTGCATGTATTATATATTATATGTGTATATATGTGTATGTGCATACATGTATGTGTATGTATTGTATGTGTGTATATGTGTATGTATGTGTATATGTGTGTGTGTATACATGTATGTGTATGTATTATATATTATATATGTATGTATATATGTGTATGTGTATACATATATGTGTATGTATTATATGTGTATATGTATGTGTATATATGTGTGTATATGTATGTGTATATATGCGTATGCGTATATATGTGTATGTGTGTGCATTAAATATATATTATATATATAATCGTTATACTGTGCTAAATATCCCGTGTTCCAACTATTCCTCCCTCCTCCTCACCTTGAACCCTGCCAAAAGCTTATTTCTTACTCTCTCTATAGTTTTACCTTTCCAGGATGTCATAAAGCTGGGATTATACAGTTTGTAGCCTTTTCAGACTGGCGTCTTTTATTTGCCAACATGGATGAAAGGTTATTCCACATCTTTAATTGCTAGATAGATCCTGGCTTTTTCTCAGTGAGTAATATTCCATTATAGTGATGTACCACAGTGTGTTTATGCATTCCCTTATTGAAGGACATCTTTGTCACCTCCAAGTTCGGCAATTATGAATAAAGCTCTAGACATGTATATGTAGGTTTCATGTAAACATAGCTTTTCAATTCATTTGGATAAATAAGTCTGAGCGTGATTGTTGGATCGTATGGTTAAGACTATGTTTACCTTTTTAAAAGACTGTCAAATTGTCTTCCAAAATGGCTGCACCATTTTGCATACACGATAGTTACACTGCCCTAAATATTCCCTGTGTTCCTCCTGTAACTCTTGGCAACCACTGAAATGCTTACTGTCTCCATAGTTTGGTCTTTTCCAGAAATTCATACCATTGGACTCATACAGTATATAGCTTTCTTAGATTGGCTTCTTTCACTTAGTAATATGCGTTTAAAGTTCCTCAATGCCTTGGGGCGCCCGGGTGGCGCAGTCAGGTTAAGTGTCCTACTTCAGCTCAGGTCATGATCTCACGGTTCATGGGTTCGGATCCCGTGTCAGGCTCTGTGCTGATACCTCAGGGCCTGGAGCCTGCTTCAGATTCTGTGTCTCCCTCTCTCTCTGCCCCTCCTCTGCTCGTGCTCTGTCTCTCAAACATAAATAAACATTAAAAATTTTTTTTAAATTTTCCTCAATATCTTTAGTGTGTTGATAGCTCATTTTTTTTATTTTTAGTGCCGAGTAAGATTCCATGGTCTAGATGCATTAGTTTATCTATCCTTCCATCCATTGAAGAGCATCTTAGTTGCTTCCAAGTTTTGGCAATTATGGATAAGGCTGTTATAAACATCTGTCAGCAGGTTTTTGTGTGGACCTGAGTTGTCAACTCATTTTGGTAAATACTAGGAGTGTGATTGTTGGATCGTAGGGTAAAAGTATGCTTGGTGTCACAAGAAACTGCCAAACTATCTTCCAAAGTGGCTGCACAATTTCGTATTTCCACCAGCGATGAATAAGGATTCTTACCGCTCTACATACCTGCCAGTATTTAGTTCTGACCGTGTTCTGGACTTGACCATTCTAATAATTGGTGTGCGTGGGCAGCTCGTTTGAATCTGCAGTTCCCTAATGAGCTTGAACATCTTTTCCTCTTCTTCGGTGAGGTGCCTCTTCCGACCTTTTGTCCATTCTGCAATCAGGTGTTTGTTTTCTTATTGTGAAGTTTCCAGAATTCTTTGTGCATTTTGGATACAGGCCCCTAATTTAACAGATACCTGTTTTGCAAAGATTTTTCTCCCAGACCGAGGCTTCCCTTTTCACATCCTCAGTGGTGTCTCCTGCGGAGCGGAAGCTTTTAATTTTCACAAAATCCAATTTAGCAATTTTTTTTCTTTCCTGGATCATGCTTTCGCTGTTGAAGCTAACAAGTCATGGTCACGTCTAAGGTCTGCTAGATTTTCTCCCATGTGATCTTCCGGAAATGCTAAAGTTTAGAATTTCCATGTAGGTCAGTTGTCCATTTTGACTTAATTTTTGCGACAGGGGTAAGGGAAAACGTCTGGGTTTAGTTTTTTGCAGGTGGGTGTCCAGCACCATTTGTTGCAAAGAGATCTTTTCTCCACTGAATTTCCTTTGCTCCTTTGTCAAAGATAAGCAGACTAGATCTGTAGAGGTCTATGTATGGGCTCTCCTTTCTTTTTCTTGATCTATTTATCTAGTCTTTTACAGACACCGTACCGTCCGAACCACCATGACTTCACAGTAAGTCCCCCCCCCAGGTTTATTGAGATATAATTGCCATGTAATTTCAATTTTTTAAAGTTTTTAACGTGTATTCATTTTTGAGAGACAGAGAGGGAGTGCGAGCGGGGGAGGGCAAAGAGAGAAGGAGACACAGAATCGGAAGCAGGCTCCAGGCTTTAAGCTGGCGGCAGAGAGCCCGATGCGAGGCTTGAACCCAAAAAAAGCGAGATCACGACCTGAGCCAAAGTCGGACGCCTAACCAACTGAGACACCCAGGCGCCCCCGATTTATTTATTTATTTTTTACGTAGGCTCTACATTCAGTGTGGAGCCCAGCCCAGGGCTTGAACTCACAACCGTGAGATCAAGATCTGAGCTGAGATCAAGAGTCGGATGCTTAACCAAGTGAGTCACCCGGGTGCCTCCGTTTTAAAGTGTATAAAGTATTGATTTGATATAGTTATATATTCCAGAACGACTACCACCATAGTTAATCCTTTTGCCATGTCACGGAACTGTCATTTCTCTTTTGGGGCACGAACACTTAATATATACTCTGTTAACAGCTTTCAAGTATATAATATTATTATTATCTATAATCACCATGCTGTACATTAGATTCCCAGAAGTTATTCATTTCATAACTGGAAGTTTGTACTCTTTGCCCAACATCTCTTCGTTCCCCCAACTTCTCAGCCCCTGGTGACCACCATTTTACCGTTTCCATGAGTTTGGCTCTTTTAGATTCATCGTAATGTATCATTATGGTATCAAATGTGATATCATTCCTTATTCATCTTTTTCTTAGCAGAATGCCTTCCTGGCTCACCCAAGTTGTTGCAATCGTAAGATTTCCTGCTTTCTTCTGGCTGAATAATATTCCATCGATCATCGTGAATGGCCATTCCAATGCATTGTCCGATCTGGTTTGCTGAGGATTTTTGAATCTATATTCATCAGAGAGACTGGCCGGTAGTGTTCTTTTTTTGTAGTGTCTTTGGTTTTGATATCAGGGTAAAATTAACTTGGGAGTTTTCCTTCCTCTTCTGTTTTTTGGAATAATTTGAGAAGAACAGGTAATTTCTTTTTTATTTACTTATTTTTAATGTTTATTTATTTTTGAGAGAGAGACAGAGCACGAGTGGGGGATGTCAGAGAGAGGGAGACATAGAATCTGAAGCAGGCTCCAGGCTCTGAGCTGTCAGCACAGAGCCCGATATGGGGCTTGAACTCATGAATCATGAGATCATGACCTAGCCGAAGTTGGACGCTTAACCAACTGAGCCACCCAGGCGTCTCTCATTCTTTTTTTTTTTTTTTTTAATGTTTATTTACTTTTGAAGGGGGGGAGAGAGAGAGAGAGACAGAGGGAGAGAGAGAGAATGAGCAGAAGAAGGAAAGGGGCGGAGAGAGAAGGAGACACAGAATCTGAAACAGGCTCCAGGCTCCAAGCTGTCAGCACAGAGCCTGACGCGGGGCTCAAACTCAGGAACCATGAGATCATGACCCGAGCCGAAGTCGGACGCCTAACCGACTGAGCCACCCAGGCTCCCCTCATTCTTTTTAACTCTTGAATAATATTCTAGCAGTGGCTGGTTGCAAACACACACCTAGTGCTGGGGGTCAGGACAGGTAGCAAAGCCAAGGTCAACTGTGGGCTCATCGGCAGGTTAGAGGGCCCTGTCTGTCGGCGTGCCTTCCTGTAGCCGGCTGCACACCCTCTCCCTGGGCATGTGCACCACAGAGGAGGCTGGTGATGGGGTTTGGGGCTGGGAGCATGAAGGCGTATAGCGGAAGGTGCTAGCTATGGGAAACCGTGGTGGGGTAGACCAGGGACTGAAGGAAGGGCCCCATCCAGACCCGTGGGGGCCCTCGCTGCTGGTGTGCTCCCCTGTGTCTGCTCACTCTCTCTGTGGGCCTCGGTACTGCGGTGGAGGCCGGCGATGCCATCAGGATGGCAGCGTGCACGTTCACGGCTGGAATCGTGAGCTGCGATGGCGCACAAGGCTTTGGGGGTCCGCCGGGGAGTCCAGGTCGGCATCTTGCACTCCCGCGGCCAGAGACCTGAGCTGGCTGCCGGCGTGTACCTTGGGGCCCCAGTGGGGACAGGGAGGGACTCAGGCAGCTGATGTCTCATACTCGGAGCCACAGAGGCCTCCGATAGCGACTGTTGAGGCTCCTGAACTCCAGCAGGGGCCAGGGGGAGGGAGCCAGACAGCTGGCGCCCACAAACACAAACGCCCCGTGGGGTGAGAGCCGGTGAAATCTCCGGAGGGTGAAAACTGCAGAGTGCCTCTGCAGAGCAGGTCTCTGCACCCACAACCCCTCCTGCCGCAGGTCCGCTGTTAAGAGCCCTGCTTTTTCTCTCTTGTTCTTAGGTGTCTCTATACCTTTCAGCTTGGCTGGTCTGGGTGGGGTGAGACCGCAGCGGCACCTTTGGCCAATGCTCCGAGAGGGTGGGGAAGCTGGTCACCTCTCACCCTATTCTTCCTTTCCTGGGGAGGGCAACTCTTTCTAGCTGGGTAGTTTCCACTTGGCATTGAACGATCCTGGCTTGGGGGATGGAATGATGCAGGCAAAATGAGGCTGTTTTCTTTTCCTGTGAGACTATTCCGTTTTGTTTTTTTTTTTTCTGTTATGTTGCTAAAATTTCTTAAGTGAACTCTAGAGCTCTCTCAGAGCAGTTTTTGTTCATGGAGGGCTGTTTATTTATTTATTTTATTTTTGAGAGAGAGAGAGCGGGGGGGGGGGGGGGGGGGGGAGAGGGGCAGAGGGAGGGAGAGAGAAAGAATCTCAAGCGGGCTCCATGCTCAGCACAGAGCCTGACGCGGGGCTTGGTCCCACGCCGCTGGGATCATGACCTGAGCCCAACTCAAGAGTGGGACACTCAACTGACTGAGCCACCCAGACGCCCCCATGGATAACTGTTTAATTTTTGATCCTTATTGGGGGGACGGAGGCTGGGGTCCACCACATCACCATTTTGATCTCCTAAAATCAGTCCTGTCGAGTAATGTCAGTTCTCTGACTTAGTTCTCCTTCTTCAATATCGTATTGGGTTTTCAGAGTCATTTACTTTTTCATGTGAGCTTTAGAACCAGTTTGTCACTATTCCCCAAGTAACTCGCTGGGATTGCACTGAAGATTAAGTTGGGAGAAATTGACATCTTAATAATATTGAGTCTTCCTGTTCATGGCAGTGGAATACATCTCCAGTTGTCTAGATATCCTTTGATTTCTTTCATAAGAGTTCTGTACATCTTTTACATCTATGCCTATTTCTTTTTTTCTTTAGTGCTAATGTAAATGGTGTTGTGTTCTTAATTTCAAATTCCAGTTACATATTGTTGGCCTATAGGAAAGCAGTTGGAATTGTATACTAACGTTTTATCCTGAAACCATGCTATATTTGCTTATTGTTCCAGGAGTTTTTTGGTAGATTATTTGAGATTTTCTACATTGGCAATCATGTGGTTTGTGAGCAAAGACGGTTTTATTTCTTCAATCCAATCTGTCTACCTTTTATTTCATTATCTTGTCTTATCACATTAGCCAGGGTTTCCAGTACAATGGCAAGGAAGAGTGGTGAAAGGGGATATCCTTGTCTTGGTCCCGATCTTAGGAGGAAAGCTCTAGTTTCTCATTATTAAGTGTTAGAGAAAGTTTTCCTCTATTCGTAGTTTTTGGAGAGTTTTTATCATGAATGGATGTTGGATGTTATCAAATAATATTTCTGCACCTATCGATAGGATTATATGATTATTTTCTTTAGGCTATCGATATTATGGATTATGTTAATACATTATTTAAATATAATTTATTGTCAAATTGGTTTCCCTACAACACCCCGTGCCCATCCCAACAAGTGCCCTCCTCAATGCCCATCACCCACTCTCCCCTCCTCCCCACCCTCCATCGACCCTCAGTTTGTTCTCAGTATTTAAGAGTCTCTTATGGTTTGTCTCCCTCCCTCTCTGTTTATGTTGATACATTTTTAACTGTTGAACCAGCTCTGTAGACCTGGAGGAAATCCCACTTCGTTGCACTGCATAATTCTTTTTTGTGCTTTTCTACATTCAACTCGTTAGTATTTTGTTAGGAATTCTTACAACTTTGTTCATGAGAGATTCTGGTTCATAGTTTTCCTTTATTAAAATGTTTTTGTCTGGTTTTGGTATTGGGACGCCTGGTCTCTTAGAATTAGGAAGTGTTCCGTCTGCCTCTCTTATCTGGAAGTAATTGTAGAGACTCCATATCATTTCTGTCTTACACATTTGGTATAATTCACTAGCGAAACCCTCTGCGTCTGGTGCTTTCTCTTTGGACAGTTACTAATTCTTGATTCAATTTTTTAAATCAGTAGGAGCCTACTCAGATGATTTATTTTTCCTTCATTTATTTAAAAATATCATAACTTCTCTTGGGACTTCTTTGGCATGTTTATTACTTAGAAGTTTGTTGTCTCCTTCCCAAATATCTTTGAATATTCTTGCTACACTTTTGTTATCAATATATATTTTATTTTTTTTTAATTTTTTAACGTTTATTTATTCTTAAGAGACATAGAGTGAGCAGGAGGAGGGCAGAGAGAGAGGGAGATACAGAATCTGAAGCAGGCTCCAGGCTCTGATGAGCCATCAGCACAGAGCCCGATGTGGGGCTCGAACTCACAGACCGTGAGATCATGACCTGAGCTGAAGTCGGCCGCTTAACCAACTGAGCCACCCAGGCGCCCTCAATATATATTTTAATTCCACTGAGGTCTGAGAGAATATTCGACATGTCTATTCTCTTAAATTTGTTAAGATGTGCCGGATGACCCAGAATGTGGTCTATCGTGGTGAACGTTCCATGTGAGCTTGAAAAGAATGTGAATCCTCTCATCTCGGATGAGGTATTCTATAAATGTCAGTTAGATGCCGCTGGTTGCTGCTGCTGCTGTGTTCAGCTCTCTCATTACTGATGTTCTGCTTGCCGGATCTGTCAATTACCGGCCGAGGGATGTTGACATCTTCAAGTACAATAGCGCATTCGTATATGTCCCCCCACAGTTCTATCAGTTTTGCCTCGCATGTTTTGTGGCTCTGTGGTTAAGTGCATACCCAGTAAGGATTGTTATGTCTTCTTGCAGGATGAATTCTTTTATCGTTATGTAATGCTTTTCTTGATCTCAGATAATTTTCCTTGCTCTGAAGTCGGCTAGGTCTAGCTTTCTTTTGATGAGTGTTCTTATTCATCCCTCTCCCCCTGCTCCCTTTTTTTTTGGCTTAAATAACAGAAATTCGTTATCTCAAAACCCTGTCCTTTTTAGCTATTTCTGTCTTTACATATTAGTAGGTTTCCTGTGGACAGTGTATAGCTGAGTCTTCCGTTTTTATCCACTCACACAGTGTCTCTCTTAATTGGTATATTTTGATCCTTCGCATTTAAAATGATTATTTATATAGTTGGCTTAATATCTACCCTGTTTGGAGTTGTTTTCTATTCATTGTCCTTGCTCTTTCTTTTTTTTTTTCTCCTCTTCTTCTCCTGACTTCCCCAGTATTAATTGAATATTGCATATGATTGTTTCCTCTCTTTGAGTTATATTTTCATTTTAACCTTGAACTGAACGCCACGGATTATTAAAAAGAAGCTGAGTATCACTTTTCCTGAACACTCACAGCACGCCAGGTACCACGGAGAAGATCACAAGGGCACAAGCAGATAAGCCAAGGACCCGTTCTTTGAGGAGACAAACCAATCCATGCTTCGTTGTCTTTCCTGGGTGGAAAACACATTTCATACTTCACTCCCAAGCTTGACTCCCAGGCTCGTTTGCCCCGTATTTCACCTTCGCCTCTTCCAGTGAAAGCGTCACCAGTTGTATTTAGTATAAGGAGAACTTAGTCTTGACCAATATCCAGCTTGAGTTGGAAAAATATAACTGAGCAGAGACATCGGATGACAAGAAGTAGATGGTGAATATTCAGAGAAGAAAGGTGATAGATCATCACCAAATTCTAGTCAGTCCATAAGTCTCTTGCCTGGTGGATGCACAGAGAATTTTGATCACGTTCTAGGGTATCCCTAAAACAAGGGTCAAAAAGATAGAGGATTCGCCAAGAAGATGCCGTAGCAGTAATCAGGCATAATGTAGAAACTACAGACAATCTTGACAGGTGGGTTATCTCCTAAGGTGAAGATATTGTATTTATTTTTTTTTAATATTTATTTATTTTTGAGAGAGAGAGAGAGAGAACAGGGAAGGGGCAGAGAGAGAGGGAGCTACAGAATCTGAAACAGGCTCCAGGCTCTGAGCCGTCAGCACAGAACCCGACACGGGGCTCGAACTCACAAACCGTGAGATCATGACCTGAGCCGAAGTCGGCCACTTAACCAACTGAGCCACCCAGGTGCCCCGAAGGTGAAGATACTTTAAAATGGTCATGGTGTCGCTATTTGGAGTCGAATGTTGCCCTAATTAGTATGGGACACAAACCCAATACTGTGTTAAAATTTGACTCCAAAGTCTTGCTGGAAAACCTGCAGGCTCTGACCACTGCAGAGACAGGTACAGGTCTTGGGGAAGAAGAGAAGTCTATAGATTCATTCACACATGGTATATGAAGAAAAGGCCCGGCAGGAGTCACTAACAAAGATTCAAGAGAAGGCTCCTAGGACAGCTTCATTTTCTGTTGTTTTTTTTTTAATTTTTTTTCAAGTTTATTCATTTATTTTGAGAGAGCGAGAGAGCCCAAGCAGGGAAGAGGGGCAGAGGAAGAGGGAGAGAGAATCTCAAGCAGACCCCCTGCTCAGTGTAGAGCTCGAGGTGGGGCTCGATCCCACGACCCTGGAACCATGACCTGAGCTGAAATCAAGAGTTAGATGCTCAACTGACTGAGCCGCCCAGACGCCCAAATACACCTTCACTGTCAATACGGGACTTACAAAAGGAGATTCAAACAGGACCAACGGAGTGGTCATCTTTTCCAGTGGGCATAAGGCAAAGGAAATTGTTTTCTCAGACGAGAAGGGAAAAGGAATCTGGAAGCCATTCTTTTTTCTCTCCCTTATTATTTCTGATACTAAAAGTCTACACGTTCTGAAACTGGAAAGAGAGCCTCGCGCTCCGTATAATTAAATCATTAAATGTGCCCAGCATCTGCGATTGCATGGTAACTGCTAGAAAGTCGATGGCATCCCAAACCTTTTTATAGATTATTTTTCTCATTATTTTCAGCTCGAACACTACAAATATCACAAAAAAACCTGCAATTACAGTAGTGCCATAAAAATATAAAGTTGACAAAGTCTTCTGCTAGAACAGATGGGCCTCTAGAGTTCCAGCCCGTGTAGATTAAAAGCTATTATAAAGTATAAAATCAGGCCATTGTACATTTTAGTCATCCATCTAACAAAAAGCTCTGCTTTATGTGCTCGTGGTGATCTGTAGGGCCTGTAGCTCTGGATCGCATGGGAATTAAACTTGAGCTTGCTGCGGTTTCAGTAATGATGTGGTTTTGTACGGAAAGGAAGACGTGTATGTCACACTCAGAGAGAAGATAGCTTTCCATAGGTGTCCGGGGTATACGCTATAGTGGATAGCTGTTTTGTTTGGCAACCCGAAATCTGGATCCCCTTTCCAAGTTTGGAAAATCAACAAATTATGAGTTTTGTTTAAAGGCAGAACTCTCTCTCTTTATAGGAGCCGAAAGGGCCAGATGCTTTTTTTTTTAACTTCCCTTAAAGCTTCGGTACAGGCACGTGATCTGGGCTCAATCATATGTAGCCACAGTGGATGTTAAATCCAGGATAAATGATGCAAAGAATCAGAATCAGGTAGGCTTCTGATCAAGATTCCTCAACGACCCTTTGCTTTTAATATCTTTGCTGATCTCAACACATAGCAGTAATGCGTAAGACATAAAAAGTGAAGATTTTTAAAAAGGTAGCGGAGTGCAAATACCAGAGACCTGTAAGGGCAAAACGGGACTGATTCCATTTTGCTTAAGGGCAAACTGGGACTGACTCCATTGTGTTTCCTGTCTTCCACCCTGAGTCCCCAGTGCCTGCTCAAAACCTGCAACTTCCCGGTTCCAAAAGAACCACGCCCAGTGACCTATGGACCCTTCCTCAGCCAATTGGCTAGGGTCACGACCATCACCCCTCCCACTGCCCCTAGACCCCTTTAAAACTATTGTGTTTTTGGAACGGGCTCTCTCTCTCGACCCACTGCTGCGTCCGTCGGTGCGGTAGGAGATTGAGCTCGAGCTAGCTCGATTAAAGGCTCTTTGTTCTTGCATCGGACTCGGCTCCCTGGTGGTTCTTGGGGTCCCTGAATTCTGGGCATAACAGACCTATATTCATGACCCAGAAATGGGCGGAACTACAGGCTTCCTGAACTCGAGAAGAGAGCCAGCAATTTCGCTCCTGCATGGCCAAGGAGACCGGGGTAATTCAGGGAAAGAGGTAGGTTTGCAAAGTGAAGTCAGGAACCAGGGTGTGGTTCCTAATTTATCCCCTTAAAAGGAGCTTGAAGAAATTACCCCAAATGCTGCCTGAGGCTAGAGCCAGAATAACGGTGGAGGCCTAGGAAAGTAGAAGGACAGACTCATAGTTGAACCTGGGCTTGAACCAAGCCACCTACTAGGCCAGATCTGTCAGGTTCCCCGAGATCACGGGGAGACAGAAGACCGAACATGTCATTATTAGACCTACTTTTGGACTGGGAGCCCCGAGGACATAAAGAAGCAGCTACAAAACTGGTAAAGAGAAGAATGCAGCGGTGAAGGGGAGGAAGTGGGAAAAAAAGAGGCCACAAATCAAAATTCCAAAATGCAACACAAACAAACAAACAAAAAGACCCACAAAAAATACAACCCTAATGCTACGAAAGACAACTAACAAAGTAAACGGTTGAAACAAAACTTAACTCCACAAGAAATTATTTTTATATGATAGAAAAAGATTTAGGGGCGCCTGGGTGGCTCAGTCGGTTAAGCGGCCGACTTCGGCTCAGGTCATGATCTCGCAGTTCTTGAGTTTGAGCCCCGCGTTGGGCTCTGTGCTGACAGCTCGGAGCCTGGAGCCTGCTTCAGATTCTGTGTCTCTCTCTCTGCCCTTCCCCTGCACACACTCTGTCTCTCAAAAATAAATAAATGTTAAAAAATTTTTTAAAAAAAGGAAAAGATTTAGAAAAAAGTATTGGAAATTATAAAGACATCTATGAAAGCAGAACTTGGATTAAAGAACTAAGAAAGAAAAAGACAGAGGCACTTTTAAAGAACTGGCATATTTGAAAGTAAACCCATTAAAATCTTGGAAATGAGGCCTCTAATCAGAGAATTACAAACAGAATTATCTAAAGACTAGAGCAAAAAAGTAAATTAGTGAATTCCTTAAAAATCCAGAGAAATAAGAAAGAGAAGATAAAAGATACAGAAAATATATTGAGATGCTTCCACATAGGTAAAACAGGATTTTCAGGGAAAATGAAGGGAAGGAATGGTGAGATGGGATAATTTGAGGATATAACTATTGATAACTTGTTTAATTAAGAAAAGCTTGGGGCGCCTGGGTGGCTCTGTCGGTTGAGCGTCCGACTTCGGCTCAGGTCATGATCTCGCGGTCCGTGATGTCGAGCCCCACATCGGGCTCTGTCCCGACAGCTCAGAGCCTGGAGCCTGCTTCGAATTCTGTGTCTCCATCTCTCTCTGCCCCTTCCCCACTCGTGCTCTGTCTCTCTCTGCCTCAAAAATAAATAAACATTAAAAAAAATAAAAAAAAGAGAAAAGCTTGACTATGGAGAATAAAAAGCACTCAGAACCTAATATCGTAAATTTAAACAAATAGACATCTAGACATTTCACAGTGTAGAGGCAGAATTTAAGAGATGAAAAGGTCATACTAAAAGTTACAAAAGAGAAGTTAAGAACAATGGCACCGAGAGCAGACTTCTTACCACCAGCACTTAATGACAAAGAAGAAGTAAGATCTTCAACCGGGAAAAAAGAACTCTCGATTTCTCATTTTTAATCCAGCTATACTCATAACTTAAGCTTGGGGTGGGGGAGAGGGATAAAGAAATAGAAGGCATAAAAATACTGAAAGACTTCGTATGTATAAACAAATACCAGTCAGAAGATCGAATGGGAGAGAAGAGTTTCTTTGTAATAGTCAACGATAAAATGAAATACTCGCCCATAAACTTAAGAGATATTCAAAACATATATGAGCAAAATTCTACAGTGCTCCAAGTGCAAAGATAGAAGTGAATCAATGGGGGCGCCTGGGTGGCTCAGTCGGTTGGGCGGCCGACTTCGGCTCAGGTCATGATCTCACGGTCTGTGAGTTTGAGCCCCGCATCGGGCTCTGTGCTGATGGCTCATCAGAGCCAGGAGCCTCCTTCCGATTCTGTGTCTCCCTCTCTCTCTGCCCTTCCCCTGCTCACGCTCTGTCTCTATGTCTCTCAAAAATAAATAAAATGTTAAAAAAAAAAAAAAAGAAGTGAATCAATGGAAACAGGTACCATATTCTGGTATTGGGAGAATCAACAGAAAAAGGCAGCAAACGTCCTTAAATTTACTTATGCATTTAACACAGTCCCAACTGTCGTAGTTCGTTCAGGTTGCTGTAGCAAAATGCCTGACACTGGGTGGCTTACGAAGAACAGAAATTTATTTCTCACAGTTCTAGGGGCTGGGAAGTTGAAGATCAAGGCTTTGGCAAATGAAGTGTCCAGGGAGGGGTCATTTCTTAGACGGCCATCTTCTTGCTAGGTCCTCACACGGTGGGAGGGGCAAAGGATCTCTCTTTCTTTCTTTTTCTTTCTTTTATTTATTTATTTTTTAAGTAGGCTTCACACCCAGCACGGAGCCCAATGTAGGGCTTGATCTCACGACCCTGAGATCAAGACCTGAGTTGAGATCGAGTCAGATGCTGAACCACCTGAGCCACCCAGGTGCCCCAAAGGATCTTTCTGATGTCCCTTTAATCAGGGCACTCTTCCTGTTCATGAGGGTTCAAGTCCTCATGACCAAATCATCTCCCAAAGGCCATATCTCCTAATAGTATCACTTCAGGGGTTCCGATTTCAACATACGAATTTGGGGGGCAATACTGACATTTGGTTCATGGCGCCCACCAACAGGAAAAAACATGCCAACAATTAGTGTTGTGGACCTTGACGAGTTGATTACATAGTTCATTTAGAATCACAAATAGGTAAAAATAGCTAGGAAAACCTGGAAAAGAAAAGTAATGGTGAAGGGTCTAGTAATACCAGATACTCAAGCATACTATACACACATTAAAATGAAAACATTTTGGTATTGGGGCGCCTGGGTGGCTCAGTTGGTTAAGCGTCCGACTTCGGCTCAGGTCATGATCTCACGGTTGGTGAGTTCGAGCCCCGCGTCGGGCTCTGTGCTGACAGCTCAGAGCCTGGGGCCTGCTTCGGATTCTGTGTCTCCCTCTCTCTCTGCCCCTCCCCTGCTTGTGCTCTGTCTCTCTCTCTCAAGAATAAATAAACATTAAAAAAATTTTAAACATTTTGATATTGGTACATAAACAGACATACCAATGAAAAAGAATAGGAAATCTGGAAAACACTATTGTATACGGAATTTAAGTATACAAGAAGAGGGGCACTCATATCAATGGGGGAAAGAGATGAACATGTAGTTGGGATGGGCTAAGTGGATGGCCTTACTGAAAAAGATTAAATGGACTCCATTCTGCATACCATACACTAGGATAAATTCTAAATGTATCAGAGATTTAAAAAAGAAAAGAAGCATATAAATACCAGAGGAAGTCATGGGTAATCTCTACGACCTGAGAGTGGGGAAAACTTTCCCATGTTTTAAAATCCAGAAGTAGGGGCGCCTGGGTGGCTCAGTTGGTTGAGCGGCCGACTTCAGCTCAGGTCATGGTCTCACGGTCTGTGAGTTCGAGCCCCACGTCGGGCTCTGTGCTGACGGCTCAGAGCCTGGAGCCTGCTTCCGATTCTGTGTCTCCTTCTCTCTCTGCCCTTCCCCTATTCATGCTGTGCCTCTATGTCTCTCAAAAATAAAAACAAACATTAAAAAAAAAAAATTTAAAATCCAGAAGTAATCAGGGAAAGGACTGATACATGGGATTACATCAAAAAACAAAAACAATAAAACTCGATGAGTAAAGTAAAAAAAAAAAGAAAAAGAAAAAGAAGAAGTGAAAACTAGGAAAAATACGGAACTTCTAAAAGTAGAGGAGAAGAAAACTATTGTTCTCAGAGAAAACGGCAATAGAGATACACATAGACGATTCACAGGAAAAAAAAAAAATGCAACGGGACCTTAATGCCAAGGTGGTGAATTTGAAATTAAAGAAATACAAAGCGTGCAGAAAGAGCATTTCACACTGAACCAGAGTGGCCGAAGCAATATGGCTGGTGGTAGTAGAAAATCGAAATCCCTCTGGAGGAAAATTCGGCGCTGTCCGGCAAAATTTTGCATTCACCCTGTGACCCAGGAATCTCTACTTCGAAGCATCCATTTCAAAGACACATTGACAAAAATGCAAAAATATACAAGGTTATCCAAGGAAACGTTACTTGCAGTGACAGGGAAAGCAAGAAATGGTCCCAAATGTCTACCAATAGGGAACTGGTTAAATTACTGTGGATTGGAAGAGAAGTCCTAGGCAGGAGCAGAGGGGAATAGGAAATATCTCTGTACTGTGCTATGGAGTAATCATAGGCTATGTTGGTCGGAGAAAAAAAAGCGAGACGGGGAACACAGTGTAGACGGCGTTTTTTATCTAGAAAAGGGACATAATTACAAATGTGTGTATCATTATGTTCATGTGTGCATTTCAAATGAAATGACAACTCCTAACATTGAAAAATGGGGCGGGCTTCTGGGAGGCTCAGTCAGTTAAACGTCCGACTTCAGCTCAAGTCATGATCTCACAGCTCATGAGTTCCAGCCCCACATCAGACCCTCTGCTGTCAGCACAGAGCCCGCTTCGGATCCTCTGTCCCCCTCTCTCTCTCTGCCCCTCCCCTGCTTACTCTCTCTCTCAGAAAAATAAACATTTTTAAAAGGTGCTTTTACGGAAAGAGTAGAGTAAAACCCATAACCCTGATTTTGAATTGGAAGTATCATTAGGAAGTCAAGACGTATTTCCCTTTAGAAGAGAAAATCTTTCTTAGTTTGGTCTACCGAAAATTCCTAGAGACACAAAATCAACAAACTAGAAGTAATAAGCAGCCGCTAGAGCCCCAATTGTGGTCTCTAATTTCCCATTAATAGAAACAGAGCTTCTAGACAGGAAATGTCGGAGATAACTTAAGCATCACGTGATATCGGAAAAGCAAGAAGCTGTCAAAGACTATTAGGGCTGTGTCTTTAGGACACAGGAGCCAATGTGATTAGGCTTCCATTGATCAAAGATGGGTCTGTCTAAATATCATGAAGGATGAAAAGGCAACGGATTTAAATCTGTAAGTTTATCAGGGTATTTGAAAAAATGCTCTTTGGTCGCCCTCAGAGGATACTAAAGAGCCTATGTATTATTTTGAATCGAAAAATAAAGTGGTAGGTGGGGGAATTAAACATTAATTATGCCTTTCCTATAGTAACTGTACTGCAGGGTAAGCAATCACTCGATAAGCGTACGTTTCCATCTATATAAGTGTTTCGACTGACAAATGAAGAAGGAATAACAAAAATAAAGTGCCACCATTTTATAAGCCCTATTTAACGAATGGAGATACGTAATGATCCTTAGTGGCTGCTAATGACAGAAGAAGAGAGGCAGCTAGACGTTATGTGCTTCCTAAAGGACGTATGCTGCACCACCTAGGATACGATATGGGAACAAATTTAATGAACTGTTAATTTAAAATAATTATAACTACCTTTTGTATTAAAAATAAATAGACGATTAAAACACGAAACAAAATCAAGATCAGAGAAATGCGTTCATTGGTAGTGAAAGCAGGCTAAGGACTCGTCATGGTTGGGAGAAGGGTACAGATATCGAATAACTTTAATTTTTGTTTAAAACTTAGAGAAGAATATGTATTTTAAAATTTGAAGATAATAGGGGCACCTGGACGTCCCAGTCAGTTAGGCGTCTGACTTCGGCTCAGGTCATGATCTCATGGTTCATGAGTTCGAACCCCGCGTCAGGCTCTCTGGTGTCAGCACAGAACCGGCTTTGGATCCTCTGTCCCCCTCTCTCTCTGCCCCTTCCCTGCTTGTGCGCACGCTCTCTCTCTCTGTCTTTCTCTCAAAAATAAATAAAAATTTAAAAAAATGAAAAATATTTGCAGATAACCAATTAATTAAGAGTATGATATATAGCCTCCAAATCAGCACATGGAAAATTCTATCAATCAAACAGAAGGCATGAAATAAAGTAACAAAAAACAATTGGATAATCCCCTAGGACCCAGCTATCGTACTACTAGGTATTTATCCAAAGGATATAAAAATGCTGATTCGAAGGGGCACATGCACCCCAATGTTTATAGCAGCACTTTCAACAATAGCCAAATTATGGAAAGAGCCCAAATGTCCATCGACTGATGAATGGGTAAAGAAGAAGTGGTCTATATATACAATGGAACACTACTCAGTGATCAAAAAGAATGGAATCTTGCCATTTACAGCAACATGGATGCGACTGGACGGGTATTACGCTAAGTGAAATAAGCCAGTCAGAGAAAGACAAGTATATGATTTCACTCATATGTGGAATTTAAGAAACAAAACAGATGAACATAGGGGAGGGGAAGGAAAAATAAAATAAGATTAAAACAGAGAGGGAGGGAAACCGTAAGAGACTCTCTTAAATACAGAGAACCAACTGAGGGTTGCTGGAGGGGAGGTGGGTAGAGGGATGGGCTAAATGGGTGATGGGCATTAAGGAGGGCACTTGTTGGGACGAGTACCGGGTGTTACATGTAAGTGATAAATTCTACTCCCGAAACCAATACTATACTATATGTTAACTAACTTGAAATTTAAATTAAAAAAAAATATATATAAAATAAGTGAAAATACATTAGTAATCAAAATAAATGAAACAGATGATACTCTTATTAAAACAGGAGATTATTTAAAAATTCAACTATATAAGGCATAATAAAAAACACTTCGCAAATATGTTGACAATAAAGGAATGGAAAAATATAGACCATGCAAATACTAACCATACAAAGATGCTAAAACTATATTAATATGTCAAATTAGAATTTGAGGCAAAAAGCACTAACCGGAATAAGAGAGAGAATTTGCAATAATATAATGCAAATTCTGCCATAAAGATATCGTAGTCCCCAACTGTAACTGACAGTATTGCCTCAAGACATATATACAGCAAAACTGAGGGAGAGGGGGTTGAGGGAGGGGAGAGGGGGTGACGGGCATTGAAAAGGGCACATATTGGGATGAACACTGGGTGTTATATGTAAACCAATTTGAAAATAAACTATTATAAAATTAAAAAAAAAGACATATAAATAACAGCAATCCATAATCACAATGGGAAAATTATTTTTCATTTTTCAAAGTTTTATTTATTTTGGGACAGAGAGAGAGGGAGAGAG
Organism: Paguma larvata; assembly: GCA_030068075.1. Taxonomy (NCBI): domain Eukaryota; kingdom Metazoa; phylum Chordata; class Mammalia; order Carnivora; family Viverridae; genus Paguma; species Paguma larvata. The sequence goes on along the minus strand of CM057830.1, from coordinate 38,011,046 downwards.
AATCCAAAGCAGGCTTCAGGCTCAATGCAGAGCCCAAGGCAGGGCTTGATCTCACGAACTGCGAGATCATGACCTGAACCCAAATCCAGAGTCAGATGCTTAACTGACTGAGCCACCCAGGTGCCCCTACAATGGGAAATTTACAAACATGTCTATTATAAACCGATAGAGCCAGCAGAAAAAAATTATCAAGGATATAGAATCTTTGAAGGACAAAATCAGCAGCCAATAAATATAAAATATACAGTTTTTCCAAATATACATGGAATGTTTATAAAAACAAATCACTTACTAGAACTTAAAAGAAGTAAAAAAAATCTATAAAAGATTTGTTGTTATACTGACCATGTGCTTCTCTGATGACATTAAACTGAATTAGAAATCGAGCACCAAAGAGCTGGTTAAAAACACAAAAATGTTTACAAACTTAAAAATGCTTTCAGAAGTAACTCATGATTAACAAGAAAACTACAGTAGAAATCACAAAATAGAAATTTAGCACTGAATGGCAATGAAGGTGCTACATTTTAAAACTTGTAATATGCAGCTAAAACAGCACGTAGAAGGAAATTTACAGTCTAAAATGTATTTGTTTAAAAATGAAAAGATTGGGGGGCATCTCGGTGGCTCAGTTGGTTAAGCATCTGACTTCAGCTCAGATCATGATCTCCCAGTTGGTGGGTTCGAGCCCCGAGTCAGGCTCTGTGCTGACAGCTTGGAGCCTGGAGCCTACTTCCAACTCTGTGTCTCCCTCTCTTTCTGCCCCTCCCCCACTCGCGCTCTGTCTCTCTCGGTCTCTCAAAAATAAATAAACATGTTAAAAAAGAAAAATAATTTTACTGAAAAGATTGAAAATAAAGTTAATTGAAAACAAAGGAGTTAAGTGGTCTCTTCCAGAAATTAGAAAAGAAATGACAGACTGCCAGTTAATATGGAAGAAACAGACTTTATGGGACTAGAAAATCTTAAAAACAGACAGAAAGCTTCCACGAAACAAGACCAGGAAGGCATTTTTTAAAAAGACACCCTCAGGAGGTAACAACAAGACCAAAGAAATAAAAAACAAGGAAAGACCTCAATAAAATGGTTACGGTCCAAAGTTGAGAAAAACCTCCTGTAAAACAGAGAGAAATGGCCAATTTCAGAAAATGGGAGACAAAAGATAAGAGAGTTTGAGGACCCGTTGAGATCTAACATTTAAATAATGAAAATTTATAAGAAAGACAAAGAGGCAAAGAGAACCAAGAAAACAGAGGAGAAGAAATCATGACTGAAATGACTCAAGAGCACCTCCCACATCAGTGTGACCCAAGTTTCACAACCGAATGGACCAACTGAACAGGGAGAGAACAACCAGCAGCTTCCAGAGTTCCAGAGAGTTCTTCAAGAAGACGAAATTGATAGGTGTTAATAGATGTTAATATATTAGGAAGCTCTTTACATAATGGAGCAGAAATTGAGAGGGCAGCTCTTCTAAGAAAGACAAAACCAAAAGATATTAACGCTAGGAAAACAAAAAAACCATGCGGGAAAGATATTCAAGATAAATAGCATTTATTTAGTTCCAACCATGGCTTATGATTATGGTTAAATTACTAGGATTTCATCAAAGTAACCATATAACTGTCCTGCAAGGAGAGGGCACAGGGAGCAGATATATCTGGGTGGAGGGAGAGTCATGGGGAAAGGTAACTGAGCCCAGATACCAATATTCTGTATTAGGAAATTAATGGAAAACATTTAGAACTTCACAGGCAAGGAATAGCAATATAAGCATGTTTTGAAAGTTTATTTCTTTATTTTGGGAGAGACAGAGGGCAAGTGGGGAAGGGGCAGAGAGAGAGAAGGAGAGAGAGAGAGAAAGAATCCCAAGCAGGCTCCACACCACCAGGGCAGAGCCCCACGTGGGGCTCAAACTCACCGCCACGAGATCGTGACCTGAGCCGAAGTCAGACGCTTCACCGACTGAGACCCGCTGGAAGAGCGGAAATGGTTGCTTCTGGGGAGGAGAAATGGAAGAGATGGGACAGAGTGTGTTATTATGAAACGATTTTTGCACGAGTATTTGACTTGTCCAAATATATGCATATACAACTTTTATACAAATAAATACTGAATAAAAACCATAAATGAACTCACACTGTACAATAAGTTGGAATTACAGGGACAAGAGCAATAAAAGTGAAGTGAAAATCGAAAAAGGGAAAAGGCACGAAGAGGCTTAAGAGCAAGTAGGAGGGGTGACATTACACATGGAACTTTCTAACATTCAAAGATAATATAAGGAAAAACCATATAAAAATTTATTTCGAAACTTAGAAGAAATAATTCCTAGGAAAAGATAACTTATGAAAATTGACTCGAGAAGTAGAAGCTATGAAATAAGCAGTACAAATTTTAAAAAATTGAACTAGTAATCAGATGTCTTACTCCAAAGACATCATGCCTAGTTAATTTTATAGCTAAGTTTTAATCAACTCTCAAGTAACGTATATACTATTCTAGAGAGCATAAGAAGGAATGCTACTGGACTCATTTTATGAGGCTAATAAAAACCTTGATGCCGAAATTGGATAAGGATAGTTCAAAAAAATTAAACTTATAGACCATTTTCACTTATAAACATAGGTATTAAAGTTCTAAAAACTTAGTAACGAAGTTCTTAAGTTCGTGACAGTACATATTAAAAAATGTGTTATACCAAACCGTTAGCTTTCTATTCTTATATAACAAATAACCAGAAATTTTATTGGTTTAAAATGACACCCATTTATTTTCTTAATCTTTGTTATTTTTGAGAGAGGGTGAGCATGAATGGGGGCATGGGGGCGCGGTGGTGGAGAGAGGGAAACAGGGGACCCAAACTGGGCTCTGTGCTGACGGCTGCGAGCCCGGTGCGGGGCTCAAACTCTCAAACTGCGAGATCATGACCTGAGCTGAAGTCGGACGCTCAACTGACTGAGCCCCCCAGGCGCCCCGAAGTGGTACCCATTTATCGTCTCACAGTGTCCGTCAGTCAGAAGTTCAGACAAGGCTTAAATGAATCTTCAGCTTAGGGCTCACAAGGCTGCAATCAAGCCGTCAGCCTGATCTGGGGTCTCATTTAAGTCTTGGGGTCCTCTTCCAAGCTCACATGATTGTTGGCAGAATTCATTTCCTTGCAGCTGTGGAACTTATAATGGCTTGTTTCTTCAAGGCCAGCTGGGGAACCTCTAACCACCAGACCCTCTGAAAGAGAGAGCCTAATTAGGTCAGGTTCATCCAGGATAACCTACCTCGCTTTTGATTAAGTTAAAAGTCAACTGACTAAGGGACTTTAATTGCACCTGAAAAAAAAAACCCCTTCGCTTTGCCATGTTCGATTGATTAGAAGCAAGTTCAGGTTTTACACACACCGCAGGGGAGGGGATTATACAAAGGCATGGATACCAGGAGGGGAGAGTCACAGAGTCCATCTTAGAATTCTGCCTACCGTAATCGAATAGAGTTTATCCCAGGAACGCGAAGATGATTGAACTTGGGGGAAAAAAAAAATCTATCGATGTAATAAATATGCTATATTAATAGGTGAAAAATATATGATGATATAGAGAAATAATAAAAACACATTCGATAAACTTTAACATTCAGGGGGAAAAAATCCTCCAGCGGGTTCAGAAAAGAAGATACTTTCTCTAACCTATAAAAGCATCTATCAAAATGTATTGAAAATGTTTCCAGTCCAGCATGTAAGGAAGCTTGAAAGTCACCTCCCCAGCAACGAGTAAAAAGTTGACAGAGCCGAGAAATCAACAACTGTCACTGGCTCCGTAAGAGAATCGATGTCATAGAGGAAAGCACTGTCCACACGACTGGAGAGACACAGAGATGAATACAGACCCCTCCGAGGGAACCCGTTCTGGGGCAGCGAATACTGACCCGTAATTGATAAATTGCCAGAGGCTCATTGTGCACAAGTCTGAGAGATAAAAGCGCCACAGAGACCCAGTTATCAAGGGAGTCACACTCATACTGTGAGTTTTACCTCCTGGAGCTCTACAAGGTTCTCATAGTGAGTATCAGAAAAAATTCCCTCCTGTTTGCAGGACGGGGAGTGGCAGAAAACCACTCTCAAACACTTCAGAGCCTACCGTTCTTCTTAACAAGGTCTGCCCTCAGGAGAAAGTATTGAACCAGAGATGAGCCTGCTGGGGTTTTATCAGAGCCTACCTGACCTGGGGCAAGGGAAAGACCACGGTCCACTTTAGCCATTGTGTCCCACAGAAAGGGAGGAAAACCTAAAAAGCTCATGCGAAGTTCACAGTCCAGAGGCATAAATAAGCTCAAACAAACAAACAAACCTGAAACCTAATCCTGGAACTATATGCACGAGGCTGCCCCTCCTCCCACGCCACACTAACACGTTACTGAAGGTCTAATTACAGTCATTCCTTTTACCCAGGACATCGTGTTTGGCTCTCTGGGAGAAAATTACAAGACATACTAAAAGGCAAAACACGCAGTTTGAGAAGACAGAGCAAGCACCAGAACCAGAGTCAGGAGGATGTTGGAATCGTCAGACCGGTAATTCCAAACAATTGTGGGGGCACCTGGGTGGCTCAGTCAGTTGAGTGTCTGACTCTTGATTTTGGCTCAGATGCTGATCCCACGATCTGTGCTGACAGCACGGAGCCTGCTTGGGATAGTCTCTCCCTCTCTCTCTGCCTCTCCCCTGCTCGCGTGCACACGCTCTCTCTCTCTCTCTCAAAAAGTAAATACACGCTTCAAGCAATTGTGATTAGTATGCTGAGGGTTCTAACGGATAAAGTAGAGAGTGTAGGTGAACAGCTGGACAATGTAAGCAGAGCGATGGAAATTCAAAGAACGAATCCAAAGAAACGCTATAGATTAAAAAAAAGTGAAGAATGCATTTGATGGGCTTATTAGTAGGCTGCACAAGACTAAAGAAAGCATCTCCGAGCTTGAGGATGTCTCAATAGAAACTTCCACGACTGAAAGGCAAAGGGAACAAGGGTGGAAAAAAACAGAGCAGAATATCTAAGGATCGCAGGACAACTACAAGAGGTATAACATACAGGCAATGGGAATACCAGAAGGAAAAGAAAAGAAGAAAAGAAAAAAAATATTTAAAAGCAATAACGACTGAGAATTTCCCCCGAAAGAGCGTTAGATACCAAACCACAAATCCAGGAGGCTCAGAGAACACTAAGCAGGATAAATGCCTTCCTTACGTATGATTATGTGTAAGCAAAAGAAATGACGGCAATGGTACAAGGGGGGAAGGGGGTGCAAGTAGGATTATTTTGTTACCAGAAAGTACTTGTACCACCTGCAGACTGGTAGAGTGTTGTTGCACAGTGGACTTGGACTTCTTCTAAATGTATATTGCAAACTCAAGGGCAAACACTAAATACAAAAAGAGGTATAACTAATATGCTAAGGAGAGAAAATAGAATCATATAAATTGCTTATATAATCATATAAGCTTATATAATCATATATAAAGCCACAAGAAAACCAGAAAAAGAGTGGAAGACAAGAATAGGAACAAAGAGGGGCACCTGCGTAGCTCAGTGGGTTAAGTGTCTGACTTCGGCTCAGGTCATGATCTCGCGGTTCGTGAGTTCGAGCCCCGCATTGGCTCTGTGCCGACGGCTCAGCGCCTGAAATCTGCTTCGGATTCTGTGTCCCCCTCTCCCTGTTCCTCCCCCACTCACACTCTCTCTTTCTCTCAAAAATAAATAAAGACCGCACTGTCTCTCTCTCAAAAATGAAGATTTTAAAAAATTTGAAAAAGAATAAGAACCAAGAACAAGGGAGCAAATACAAAACAATAACAAATATAGTACCTGTTTATCCAACTATAGGAGTAATCGCTTTGAATGTCAATGGCCTAAATGTACCCACTAAAAGACAGATTGTCGGAGTGAAACAAAAAATACGACCCAACTCTGTCGTCTACAAGAAACCCACTTTATTTTTTTTTGAGTTATAGTCAACATACAACATTGTGCACGTTTAAGATGCAGAACGCCGATATGACACATTTATCAGACGGTTATTGATATATTTATATTGCAGTGATGGCCATAGCAATCATGTCACATAATGCCTCTGTCACATCGCATAACTACCGTTCCTTCTAGTGTTGATAACCCTTAAAATCGAGTCTCTTAGCGAGTTTAACGTTTAGAATACCGTTTTGTGTAAAATCACCGTGCTACATCCGTAAGCACCGTCCTGTTATCTCCAGGGCTTCTTGACCTACTAGTAGCAAGCATGTACCCTGAGACCACGTCTCTCCCGTTCCCACACCCCTGCCCCCCAGTCCCCGGTAAACCATTTTATTCTCTGCTTTTACGATTTTGGTGTTTTTAGAGTCCGCACCTAAGAGAGGTCATGTGGTATGTGGCAGTCTCTGTTTGACTTCTCTCATTCAGCGTGATGTCCTCAAGGGCCTTCCATGGGGTTGCCAATGGCAGAATTTCTTTGTTTCTCATGTCTGAATAGTAGTCCGTGGTACAGTCAACCCTTGAACAACACGGGGGTTGGGGGTACTGACCCCCCACGTAGTCAAAAAGCCACATTTAACACTTAACTTCCCCTGAACTTAACTATAATAGCCTATTGTTCACTGGAAGCCTTACCGATAACATACACAACTGATTAACACATATTTTGTATATTATATATATATGCTGTATTTTTATAACAAAGTGAGCAGCAGAAAAAAACACTAAGAAGATCATAAGAGAAACACATTTACAGTACTGTACTGTATCTATTGAAAAAAATCCATGTATACATGGACCCCTCAACTCAAACCCATTGTTCAACTGCCATTGTGTGTGTGTGTGTGTGTGTGTGTCTCTGGGTCTGTTTCATTTTCTTTATCCCTTCATTTATCGATAGACAGGTTGTTCCTATACCTTGGCTATTGCGAATAATGCTGCAATAAACACGAGGGTGCACGTGTCTCTTCAGTAATCTGTTTTCCTTTCCTTTGGTTACACACCCAGAAATGGTATTGCTGAAACATTTGGTAGCTCTATTTTTAGTTTTTGGAGAAACCTCCATGCCATTCTCCACAGTGGCTGAAGCAGCTTATAATCCTAACTTCGTACAAGGGTTCTCTTCTCTCCATGCCTTCACTAATACTTATTATCTCTTGTCTTCTTGATAATCGCCATTCTGTGAGGCGATATCTCATCCATCATGGTTTCAATTTGCATTTCCCTGGCGATGAATGATGTCGAGTAACTTTTCATGTACCTGTTAGCCATTTGGATGTCATCTTTGGAAATATGTCTATGTAGTTTCTCTGCTCATCTAAATTTTTTTAAATATTCATTTATTTTCAAGAGAGAGAGAAACAGAGAGAGAGAGAGAGAGAGAGAGAGAGAGAGAGATGGAGAGACAGAGACAGAGCATGAGTGGGGGAGCGGCAGAGAGAAAGGGAGACACAGAATCGGAAGCAGGCTCCAGGCTCTGAGCTGTCAGCACAGAGCCCGATGCGGGGCTCGAACCCACGAATCGTGACATCGTGACCTGAGCTGAAGTTGGACGCTCAACTGACTGAGCCACCCAGGCGCCCCCCCCCCCCATAACAAACTTAAAAGTCTAGAAATCATAAAATATCTCCACTCAGGCCGCAATGGAACTAAACTAGAAATCAATAACAAAAAGATAACTAGATAATCCCCAAATACTCGGAGATGAAACAATATACTTCTATGTGGCAAAAGCAAAAACAGTAGTTAGAGGGAAATTTAGAGCATTGAACAAATATATTAGAAAAAGAAAGATCGAAAACTATTGATAGCAGTTTTGTTCGTATATGCCAGAACTAGAACATGACAGAAACGTCCTTCAGTAAATGAATGGATAATTAAACTGTGGTTCATTCAGATAATGGAATATTATTTAGCTCTAAAAGAATTGAGCTATCAAGCCATGAAAAGACACAGAAGGACCTTAAATGCGTATAACTAAGTGAAAGAAGCCAATCGGAAAAGGCTCCATATTGTGGGATTCCAAGTACATGACATTTTGCAAAAGGCGAAACGAGCGAGACAGTAAAAATATCAGTGGTTGTCAGGGGCTGGAGCGGGGTGGGAGGGATGATGAGTAGACACAGTACCAATGATTTTCAGGGCCATGAAAATACTCTGTATGATACCACAGTGATGAATACATGTCAGTATACATTTGTCCAAACCCACACAACGTACCGTAATGCAAACAATGGGCTGTGAATGATTCTGCTGTGTTCCGAATTGTAACAAATCCAATGGTAGCCAAATTGGGGGTGAGGGTAGGATTTGCTCATCTGTTTCGAAAAAAGAAAAAGACCTCCGATGCGATCGTAGCAAGCAGCCGAGGTTGAGAATCGCTGGTCCAGAGGATGACGAAGCTTCCTCAAATATTCGTCTCTCATCTTTACCAAGATCTTTTTTTTTATATAATTTTTTTTAACGTTTATTTACTTTTGAGAGACAGAGCGTGAGCAGGGGAAGGGCAGAGAGAGAGAGAGATGCAGACGCAGAATCCGAAGCAGGCTCCAGGCTCTGAGCCATCAGCACAGAGCCTGAGGCGGGCCTCGAACTCACAGACCGTAAGATCATGACCTGAGCTGAAGTCGGCCGCTTAACCCACTGAGCCACCCAGGCGCCCCTCATCTTTACCATGATCTTAACTCAAGCCTCAGTGTTCTGGCGAGTTGTTGGCAGAATCTTTGTTAGGTTTAATCGTGACATTTTCCTGTGTTTGCATCTTACTTCTTTGTGCATACAATTCGACGGCAGAGGCCAGCCTCGTGCCCACTTGTATAGCCCACAGTACTTAGCACGGTGCTTCTTGGTGGACTCATTTAATATTTCTCTAGGGTATCCTCCCCAAACTGTATACCAAACTCGGTTCAGAGAGCTGAGGACGAGGGGAAAAACTGAGGGAGCAAGTAGAACGAGGAGTGAAATGGGGGAAACAGCATTGCAGGGAGTTGCACTCTCCTCTGCCAATTCCTTCCTCCCCTTCGAAGAGACACTTGGAACCCTACCCCCGGGGAGGATGATCTGTGCCAGCTTCTGTTAAACAGGGTTTCATTCGCCCAGCTTTGTCCTGAATCAAAATTAAAATATGCCTAAAGGATGGGGAAATTCGAAGGGGACTCCTAGAGGTATGATCCCAAGAGAAAGGCCTTAAGCCGCTAGCCAAGTCAGGTAGCATTCTATTCAAAACCTCATCATTGAAATTGTTAGGAGCAAAGCTGCCCATCATCTATGGGTCTATGCCTAGGGGCTGCTTTGAAGAGCTCTCTTGTCCATGTGCCAAAGCGTCTTGTGGCCCCGAATAAAACCGGCCAAAATCTAAAGGGGCTTCTTGATTGGGGGGGGGGTCCCTTTAGGTGGAGTACTTCCTATTTGGGGAAGCTGATCAGTTAATAGGAACTGAGATGGTAATGACCAGTAAGGTCATCTAACTTATTCTTCCAAGACAGATCCCATTCAGGTTTGAACGGCTGCCTTTAAATACCATACCCCCGGAGGAGTGAGTAGTGTTGGGAAATTCAGACACTGGAGCGGCCTGGTAAATCCATGAAATATTTCGTGGGGGAGAGGTTAGAACCCCCGCAAACCACATTAAGTATCTCCGGACTCCTAGGGGCGGATCTCACACTTGCAAAGCAAGTGGGGACACAGCTACAGCTCTTTCTTTGGGAACTTGTGCACAGATGGCCTCCCTCTCAGTCCCTATCATGACGTCTACTGAAATCTTCACTTCCAACTATGCTGGACCTTCCCAATATCTTGGGTGACTATGTCATCCCATCCCGGTCCGTATCTTTCCTCCCCTGTACCCTGACCTTACTCAAATATCTTCAATGCCTTCCTCTTTCACGGTTGTTTTGTCCATTACCTTCAAAAATATTTGCTAGGTGCTCGGAAGACCTGTGTGATTGAGGTTTAATTACTTCACTTTCCCATTGTGGAAGAAGCCACATTAACTCTGTATTTGCCCATTCATTTGAATATTCCTGATTGATATACGGGTCTCTCCTTCGTAGTCTCTTTGAATTGGTTCTAACTTCTGCCCGGTTCTCCCATTGTCAGTTAAATACAATCTTTGACGTGTGTTCATTTTTATATCTCTACATGAGATATAGAACCGGGTGCCATTCTGGAACAGACATGGGGTACAAGACGGAAACAGGGCACACTTTTGGTATTGCTAATTCTCTTTGAACTCCGTCAGGACGGTAAATTCCTGAAGGCCAGAAACACCTTGCGTCTCCTTCAGTGAGGATTTGCTGGCTATTTGCTTATTGGATTAATTTCCTTCCAGAGAGCGTTTTTTTCTGCTTGTGCTCCAAACCAAACGGTTGGCTGTGCTGTGAGGAGAAGGTAAGAGAGTTTTCTTTTAGAATATAGTTAGCGAAGCTTTGGGGAGCTCAGAAAAAGGGCTCAACATTACCGGAACCGTGAACATTTTGGGCCTTGGAGGAAATGAAATGAATATCACATTCTTGCCCGCTCAAACGTACAAAATTAAACCTTGTGGTTTTATCTATCTTTTAAGTTTTCCAGAAAGAACAAAAGGCTGACTAAACTCTCTTTTCGTCTTTGCCAACAAAAATTCTTTATGCTTATACAGTGTTTATCACCTTGCGGCTGAGGTGCTTTTAAATGTCTCAAAAATGTTTAACCTCGTCACCACCTTGGGCTCTGTATGGGAATCGCTTATCCCCATTTTGAAGACATGGAAACTGAGGAGCGAGGTGACAAGATTTTTCCAGGGCAGCAGAGATGGTTGTAGAAAGGCAGACAGAATTCTTAAGTCCTGGATGGGCCCTCTAAACGCAGGCCAGCAAGCGCTGTAACCGCCCCCCCCCCCCCCCCCCGTTCTTTACAGCCGTTGGAAAAGGCTGAGGTTGTTGCCAAGGGACTTGGAAAAAAGACAACCTAAACATTTTCACAAAGCCCTGAATTGTCATAAAATCTTGGGAATTTATACAAATTCTTGTATTAACTAGCATTCTGATTATCGGCAGTTTCCTATAATTGCCATTTACTATGTAAATATCACAGCTCCCCCTCCCACGCCCCACCGCAGCTCTGCTGATAATAAGGTCCTGGCTGCAGAAGAGGGTCCAAGCTGAGCTTTAATCTGCCTTCACTATGCTCAATATAAATTGCTATGTCCACACGGAGTCTTGCGTGTTAATGTTCCGATTAGCATTAGCCATAACAGCCCGCCTGTGGAAACAACCCAAGTGTCCATACGCTAAAGGATGGGTAAACAGGCTAGACCCAAGTGCCACATACTTCATGAGTCCCTTTACCGGAAATGGCCAGGAAAGGCAAATCTATAGGGACCGAAAGTAGATGGGGGGGGGGGTGTTGCTTAGGGCTGGGTGTGGGAGCGGGGAGTGATGGGTACTGCTTTCTTTTAAGGGTGCTGGAAACGGTCCAAAATTGGCTTGGGGTGATGGTTACGCAACTCTGCAACTCCAGTAACAATCGTCGAATTGTACATTTAAAATGGGTGAATTTTATGGTATGTAAAGTACCCCTCAATAAAGGTGTTAATAGATAAATTCACAATGACCCTCCCACATATACCTCTACCCTTAACTGCTCCCCCGAGAACACCGAAGAAACAAATAGCCATTGCGAGGACAAAAGGAATAATTTTAGATCGCTTTAAGTCTTGTTTTCAGGGTGATGATATATACGATTCAGAGCTTCAGAGCTTCAGTACCGTGATCTGAAGGTAATTCCACCACAGGTACGCGGCTTAACAGGGTGTTAATTGCTCCCCCACGGGCAGCCCGGAAAGCGGTGCCAGGATTTGCCAGTGAATAGAATAATTCAGGAGCCAAACCCATGATCAAAACTAAAAAGAAATGTAACTTGTTTTTATACTGCAGCCATTACCGCACAAAATGACTTCAAGCACATTTTAATTGGAGCTGAAGGCTTTTTGACTTCACCGCTAATCAGAACCACTTCAGGTCTTGGAACTATTTCTCTACCGTGGAAGGAAAATAAAAGAGCCAAATTAAGGGCTGAGGTTTTATAATAGAAGTAACTTCCCCACGTTCGGCAGGTCGGTTTCTTTAGCAAGGGTAAGAAACAGCCTTGCGGATTCCCTGGGGAATCAGACAGCCAAGGTTTCTGCATAGAATAGAAGCCGTGGCCAGCCCATCTTCTGCTTGCTTTTCTTCTCTGATAATGCGTGTTGCTTCTCCCAAACCCCCGGAGCCCCCAGCTGCTCGGGGAGGAGCCGGTGAATTGCTATTACCCCCCTTCCCCCCCTTCCCCCCCCCACAAGGTAGCTAACGCTCTCGGAACCGAGAGAAGGCTTGGCAAGAAATTTGCATTCTAAAAGTGGAGGCCACAGGGTTCTGAACCCTACCTACATCTTTAGCTTTGCCCTGGATAGCAATCCTTTTGCTCCTGCTGGAAGATGTCTGGAAACAAGCGATCCGATCGTTCCTCTCAGAGAGAACAAGCCATCGGATCAACAAAAGGATGATTGGAAAAGCCTGGGTGCCTTTCCCTAGCGAGAAGAGTCTTCTGCTTTGAGGGAAAAATGGTTGGAAATAAAAAACTTCGGACGATACTATTACCTAAAGATAGCTTTCCGAGAGCCCGGGTCCCATCCAAAAAGTAATGGAGAGGAATCTTGCTCCTTTTAAACCCTCTTAGCACATAAGTATATCATCTGCCTAAGAAACACAGAAATTCTCTTTCTTAGATCCAACAAGATTTGTAGGAAAAACGAAATCTGCAACACAGCATAAAACGATACAGGTGCGCTGTCCTTCAAAGGGCGCCCAGCTCGCCTTACGGGACAGGCAATATTTTCCCACAAACATTTCCAGTCGCTGCAGCCCGGTTTCATACTGCATAAAAGCAATAAGCCTCAAACCTCTACAACCCACCGAGCTCTCTGAAAACACAGAAACCTTGCCCTGTCCTTGGCCTAATGCCGAGTACAATGTGACATATTAAAACGTGCTAAAACAGTCTCTAAGCATTTGCCGTGAGTGATTTGAACCGCATAATTTAACGAGATCCACAGAACAAAAATCTCATTTCAGGCATAAGAAATGAAATACAGATGCTTCCTGATGTCCAGATTGGAGTAAACTCTTTGGTTTTCAACTTGACCTAGCCCCCTGTGGAAGCAGCATAGACCTACAATAATTCCCCCCCACCCCCAGTATGTTACCCATGTTTTCTTTCTTTTCGTTTAAGTTTTTTTTTTTTAATGTTTATTTTTGAGAGAGACATGAGCACGAGCAGGGGAGGGGCAGAGAAAGAGGGAGACACAGAGTTTGAAGCAGGCTCCAGGCTCTGAGCTGTCAGCACAGAGCCCGACCCGGGGCTCGAACTCACGAGCTGTGAGATCACGACCTGAGGCGAAGTCGGACACTCAACCAACTGAGCCGCCCAGGCGCCCCTAAACATGTTTTCTTAATACAGGACTCTTAGAATCTTTATTTATTTTTTAAAAAAATTTTATATGTTTATTTATTTTGAGAGACAGAGAGAGCGAGTTGGGGAGGGGCAGAGAGAGAGGGAGGGAGAGAAAATCCCAAGCAGCCGCTGCACGGTCAGCGTAGAGCCTGACGTGGGGCTTGAACCCATGAACCCGTGAGATCATGACCTGAGCCAAAACCAGGAGTCGGACACTTAAGTAACCATGTCGTATGAACATCTGAAGCAATTACATAATGCAACACATCCTACATTTCTTTAACTCTGGTGGTTCCCTTTCTTGTAAAAATCTTACACAGTAACATTCTCAGGACCACACTCTAAGAAACACAGTGGAATGATCACAAGGAACTTGGCCTCCAAGTCTGCCAACAGATGCCTGAGATGGCAAAAGTAAGCCATTTGACTTTTTCAGTGCCCCTATTTCTTTCTATGTCCGGTCTCCTTCTTATGGATTTCCCAGGATCTCTAAAGAATTCAATGACGGAGATATGAAAGCGTTTTGAAAAGTTAAAAATGCAACCCAGGGGCGTCTGGGTGGCTCAGTCGGTTAAGCGTCTGACTTCGGCTCTGGTCACCATCTCACAGTTTCTGAGTTCGAGCCCCGCAAAAACCTCTCTCAAAAATAAAATAAAACATTAAAAAATTTTTAAAAAATGCAACCCAAATGTGAGGCATTCTTTCAGTATCTGTGTCCCCACACTGCTAACACCCACCCTCATTACTCATTCTTAAAAGTTGTAAGAATTCAAAATGACATCAAAGTAGTGCAATGACAATTCAAACCCCAGTGTCATTGAAGTATCATATAAGTGTGTTTATAGCAGTTTTAAAAATTACAGTTCAAAAAGAAAGTCAAGAGAGCCTGAAGTTCGTCTTTTTGTTCGGTGTGTAAACTCTTGTAGCTTGGCATTACTTCTATTGGAACATTAGGTGAATCCAGGAAAACCTGGGTTTGCGGGCATAATCCGTTCCAGAAACATGCTTGTAATCCAAAGCACTCGTCTATCAAAGTGAATGTCCCCATAAGAAATGATGGAAACTCAGATGATTCATCCCACGGCTCAAAAATATTCATATAAAAACAATTACAATACTGTAATAAAATACAAAATCATAAAGAAAATACAAAATATTAAAAAAAATAAATTAACCTGCACTTGCCCTTAAAACCTTCGTGGCTGGTGTGAGGGAGACAAGACAGAGGAGGGTTATCGTGTAGGATGACTTTCACTATCACTCACAGAATCACGACTATTTATTGGCTCAATGGAATCTTTTTCTGCACAGAGGCCATTGTATACTCTCGCATGGATGTTGACTACAGTACAGTATTAATAAACTCTTGTCAGATACTGTATTTAATGCAACTGGCAATAAGGCAGCAGAGGAAAGGGTCTCTATCTGCAGGCAGCGTGACCTGGAATGAAGCAAAGCATTCCTAAGCTTCCTCTTGTGTGGAAAAGCAAAAGACCGTCCATAGGTGCTTCGAAGTGGCAAAAAATACACGCGTGCCAGTTGTGGGCACCTTCCAAGGTTCTGAAAAATCACCGATTTCTGCCAAAACACCGCGGCCTGGGACCGAGCATCCGAGCGTGGGAGACGATCGATCACTCACAAACCCGAAGTGAGAGAGAGAGAGAGAAAGAGAGAGAGAGAGAGAAGAATCATTGGCTCCGTTGTGATCATGTGACGTCCAGCATCACATACTACTCCTCTTGCAAGACGTCACGCATTGATCAAGTTAAAATTTATTGGAAGTGTTGGCTCGTCTTGCAAAACGCTCGCAGAACAAGTTACTCGCAATCCAAGGTTTTACCGTGCTTGTTTAGGAACCATTGAGACATAGGTTACGGCCCGGATTGAGGTCTCTTTGCCTGTTGGTGTAAATACTTTGTTCCAAGGTCCATAAAATAACAAGTCAGATCTATTAATGTCTACTGTGTTGCTATGGTGATGGTACTTGAAAATTGAAAATGCGTGCCTTTTTTTTTTTTTCTTTAGGAAAACATTACAGACCAGAATCCACGTGTCACTAGAGACTGTCTTCCTCGACCCAAGATATTTCTCCTTTACTCGCTTGTTATTTCAGCTACCTCAACTGCCTAAAATGAATAGTGTCCCAGGTCTTGACACGGGAGGCTGGAGAGAAGTGGGGAGGCCTGAATTCTCGTGTGGTTTCTGAGACTGTAAGTAATTCCGATCCTCTGTTTCAGATGACAGATAGATCTTCTGTTTCTTTTCCTTTCCCCAGTTCTCCTCTTTGCCCATTGGCGTCTTCCTCTCCTTTTATTTTCCTTGTGATTTCTCTTGCCCCTTCTTAATATCCTTCTGAATACAGATCAAGTCCCCCTCCCAAGCGCCTCCCCCCTTTTTTTTTCTTGGTCTAAATTCTATGCAGTGCAACACTCAGAAGCCAAAAAGAAGACCCTAGACTTTCTACTTCCATTAACCCCTACATCTTTGGCTACACATATTACTACAAATCCATGACCCCTCTGCCCGAAGCCTGCCCAGTTGAATTACTCAGACCAGAGAGGAGAACCTTACACTCATTCTTGATGCATTTCATTCCCACCAATTCAGCTCAATCGCCCCGACTTTTTTTTAATTTTTTTAAAAAGTTTATTTATTTTTGAGAGACAGAGAAGAGACAGAGCATGAATGGGAGAGGGGCAGAGAGAAAGAGGGAGACGTAGATTCTGAAGCAGGCTCCAGGCTCCGAGCTGTCAGCACAGAGCCCGACGCGAGGCTCGAACTCATGAGCTGTGAGATCATGACCGGAGCCGAAGTCAGACGCTTAACCGACTGAGCCGCCCAGGCGCCCCTCAATCACCCCAACTTTTTCAGATCATTTGTGATTCTTTTTCTGGCATGCAAGATATTGCTTGTGCGCTGATCATCCAGAAATCCCTTTAAGTTTGGATTAAAAATGTCAGATAAGGGAGGAAAAGGGCAGAGTTTGGGCGGGAGAGAGGGATGGGGTAGTCTGCGGGGTGACCTAGTCTGCGACTGTAAATCACTATGCTCCAAAGATATTACTATGAGGACAAAGAGGATGTGGAAAGGTCGGCATGGTTTTCTACAGAGGAAAACCCATAGGGTTAGGTGAGTGGGATTCCTCTCTCCCCAAAACCCGTAACTCTGAAGTTATTTTATAATCTCAGAATATGGGGCACCTGGGTGGCTCAGTCGGTTGAGCGTCCGACTTCGGCTCAGGTCATGATCTCGAGGTCTGTGAGTTTGAGCCCCGCGTCGGGCTCTGTGCCGACAGCTCGGAGCCTGGAGCCTGCTTCTGAATCTGTGTCTCCCTCTCTCTCTGCCCTTCCCTTGCTCACGCTCGGTCTCTATGTCTCTCAAAAATAAATAAACGTTAAAAAAAAGAAGTCTTTCTCCATAATCTCAGAATAAACACTGATTCATGTTTGTGAGTCGTCCTCCATCAGTGAAGGAAGTTGATTCACTATCGACAAGCGGTTTGAGCAGAATTTCGTCCATGACCCAACTGACCTGTCGTCCATGTCCTAACTGATCTCTGAACAATCTAGTGCTCTTCTTTTAAGGAGAATGCCTGGCTTCGATTAACCCGAGCAGCAAATAAGTAAGTACCTGCTTGCCTGCTAGAGAGAGCCATGGTAAGTAACAACGGAGAGACTAGATAAAGAGCAACTTGGAAAAGCTAGAAAGGTCTAGTTTTTGAAAGGTTCTAGAATGGAAAAGCACTTTTTTGCTAATCAAATTTCTGCTCTGACGTCAAATATAAATTTGGGAATTACTCTGAAGGGGAAGCAGGCAGGTTCGGTTTCTGCGTAAAAGCCTGGTGTCCACATCTCTCTTTCCTGATCAGTGTGCAAACAAGGTAATTAAACATTCCATTTTCTGATTCTTTTTTTTTACCGGTTATTTATTTTTGAGAGATATAGAGACAGAGCGTGAGCAGGGGAAGGGGAGAGAGAGAGGGAGAGACAGAATCTGAAGCAGGCTCCAGGCTCTGAGCCATGAGCACAGAGCCCGACACGGGGCTTGAACTCACAGACCGTGAGATCATGACCTGAGCCGAAGTCAGGGCCGCTTAACTGACTGAGCCACCCAGGCACCCCTCATTTTCTGATTCTTAAAAAGAATTTTTTTAAGTTTTTATTTATTTTTGAGAGAGAGAGAGAGCAGGAGCCTGGGAGAGGCAGAGAGAGAGGGAGAGACAGAATCTGAAGCAGGCGCCCGGCTCTGAGCTGTCGGCACAGAGCCCGACATGAGGCTCGAACTCACGAATTGCAAGAGCATGACCAGAGCCGAAGTCAGAGGCCCAACCCACTGAGTCGCCCAGGTGCCCCTCGTTTGCTGATTCTTAAAACCACACAAGAGCCAGGAGCATGAAAAGTGAGAATAAATTCAATAGAAATTGCCCAGTTATTTTTTTTATTATGCTAACGTCTTCTCATTTTAGGGGTCTGGAGGAAGCACTGCCATAAATTGGTGTTGGTATAAAAAGGGATTTTTAAAACATTTGTTCCATCTAAACAGAAAGAAGGTACTGGATTCCCGTGGGTCGGTTAACTCAGTAACACAGATTGTCTTTTCCAAACCAGGGGCCGATGATGGTGATCTTTCAATTGATTTAGAATAAAAAGAGGCCTCAAGCCTCACACCCTATACTTTGTATTGGCTTATCCAGCCAGCCCTGTATCATAGCAGGCGTTCCATAGAACAGATCTTTTTACAGATGGGTGAGTGGGAGAATCCCCCTATAAGTTCTAATCTTTGTCAAAAAAAAAAAAAATCCTTAAACATGGGTGGGTTTTTGGGGGTGTTTTGTGGGTTTTTTTGGATACCATTTAACTTACTGTAGGCAGTCAGCAAATGTTTTTGAAATGATTTGTTATTGTGTTACATAAAGGGTCACTTAGTAATAATAATTTCAAGCTAATTAAAAAGCTTCGCATAGATGCTGACCATCTACTGTGATGAGATAATCAGCCTCTGTTAGCACTGTTAATTTAGCAAATGGAGTTCTTTAGAAACACATTTTCTAAACCAACAGTTTAGAAAGACGAGAGCGACAGAGAAATGACGACTCGATTCTAGAATCATGTGAGAAAAGAGGCCAAGGGAAACTGGCCAAAACGAAATAATATGGGAGGCTAAGGCCCTCGTCCTCCTCAGCTCATACCCTTCACGGCACCGAGCACACGGCCAGGCACAGGTTGGCCTTTGATGCATTTGTTTTCGTCACCAAAGTTTTATAAATCGAAGCATAGTTGCAAGTTACAGACTTTTGAGCTACAGGGTCCTCATAAGATCGTAAAAAGAGTGCGTGCTTTGAAATGAGAAAGATACACTTTCAAATCCCAACTTAACCACTTACGAATTGTGACCTTAGGGGGTTACTCGCACTGTTTGAACTTTAGTCTCTTCACCTGTAATATGACCATGTTTTTATGCAAGAATTAGGTGAGATAACATATGTACATATAGATTTGCACATTTCCTGGCTCAGTAAATGTTAGTTATTTATTATTTCAGTATCATTATTTTTAAGCATAGATAGTACGACAATTCGACAGATGGGAGGTGAAAATGGTAATGGTTAATGTTTATCGAACGCCTGTTATATGCTAGGCATTGTGCTAAGTAGTTTATGAGTCTTATTTCATCTATTTACATTTTTTCGATAACAGCCCATCAGGTAAATGAACCCATCGGGTCTATCAGGCCATCAGGTATTTACTCTGACTCTACAGATAAGGCGACTGAGGCTAATTGAAGGTAAGTAATTCGCCCAAGTTCTCATAGCTGGTGAGTGTCAGTCATCCGAGGGGCGTAGGAATAAGAGGCACTGCTCTGAGTCCCGAGATTGAAGAGAGATTAGCATTCAGAGCTCCCACTCATTTCTCTCTGAGCCTCTGTTTCCATTTGCCTAATGAGGATAATAATCCTACCACAAAGGATTAGGAGAGGATATGGGAATGGGACATAGGCTAGAATTCGTGAGGACAGAATAGCGCCAAGACAGAGACGCGACAAGATCAAAGACAAAGCCTGCTGACTTCAGAGTTTGACCTGGAGTCTGCCCTTCAGGCAGGCGAGAAGACTACAGATT
The DNA here is from genome assembly GCA_030068075.1 of Paguma larvata. NCBI lineage: Eukaryota > Metazoa > Chordata > Mammalia > Carnivora > Viverridae > Paguma > Paguma larvata. The sequence continues at coordinate 37,991,447 of CM057830.1, read as the reverse complement.
CCCCCAAGAAGGCAGAAGGTTATTTTGATTCATTCATTCAGGCATGCATTTGTTCACTGACTCGTTCATCCATCCAACTGTTATTTATTGACTACTTGTAATGTGCCCTCCTCTTCTAGGACTCAGACAAAGAGCTCCTTCCAGATTTGGGGCTGCATGCTGCCAAGATTTAGCGAACTTCATGGAGGCTAAGACACCTGTTAGCTGCTGGACCTCTGAGCCAGAAATAACAGATTCCTGCTCTTCCTGCCTGCATCGTTTGCATTCCGGGCCGAATCCAAAGCAGTACTTTGGCACCGCCGGTCAGCTCTCTATTGGTCCCATAATGTTGGGGCTTTTGGAGGACGAAAAGAGAGAAGTCAGAAAGGGAAAGCTGCTGATATAACGAAGGAGCAAAAGCCTCATTCACCTAGCACCAGGCAGGGATGTGTGCACATTCAACAGAGCTGTCGCACTGTCCTATTCAATTAGTCCCCATTTTAATGGCTTAGTGCAAACAGGGTCAAGTTACTTTGCCAGTGGACAGCTTTGGCTTTATCGTTCTCAGAGCGTTACTAACTCAATTTAAAACTGTTACGGGGCACCCGGGTGGCTCAGCCGGTTAAGCATCCAAATTTGACTCAGGTCATGATCTCGTGGTTCACGAGTCTGAGCCCTGCGTGGGGCTCTGTGCTGACAGCTCAGAGTCCGGAGCCTGCTTCGGATTCTGTAATATCCATCTCTCTCTGCCCCTCCCTCCGCCCCCTCAAAAATAAATAAACGTTAAAAAACCTGTTACAGACACTCTATCACAGAAAAGGGTAATTTTTCAGTTAACACTAGCAGCTTGGGTTATTTGTGACATTCGTTACTTGTGACATTCGTTAAAATTAATTTGCATTTGCTGCATGAGAAATAATATTACACATACTAATTTCTCATGGCCAAGGCTTACGTTCTGAGAGTGATAAATATGATTATCTTTTCTTTATTTTTTTAAAGTTTATTTATTTATTTTGAGAGAGAGAGAGAGAGAAAACGAACCCGGGAGGGGCAGAGAGAGAAGGAGACAAAGGATCCGAAGTGGGCTCCCCACTAATGGCAGAGAACCGCACACAGGGCTTGGACTCACAAGCTGTGAGATCATGACCCGAGCTGAAGTCAGATGCTCAACTGACTGAGCCACCCAGGTGCCTCATATATTATTAAAATCCAGCAGTAAGCACCGCTTTGGTTTAGGCCTTAGATGTACATTGTCCAATATGGTGGCTATTAGCTAACTACATATAGCTATCGAACACTTGATATGTGGTTAGTTCACACGAGATATACAATCAATGTAAAGTACACAGCGTATTTCAAAGACTTAGTACAAAAAAAGAATATAAAGTTACTCATTAATATTTTTATTATATTAACTACATGTCGAAGTCACAATGATGATTAGGTTAAATAAGTATATTACTTCAGTTAAATTCTCTTGTTTCTTTTTCTTCCTTGTTTCTTTTTACTTTTTAAAATGTGACTACAAGAAATAATGACCTTCCAAGATGGAAATCTCTGGGCCCAGATGGTTTTGCCAATGAATTCTACCAAACAATTAAGGAAAAGATGATACCCGTTCTCCACGACCTCTTCCAAAAAAACAGAAAAAGAGAAAATACTTCCTAACACATTCTGTGAGACCGGCATAACCCTAATATCAAAGCCAGATAAAGGCATTACAAGAAAATTACAGAACAATATTGCTCATGAACATAGAAAGAACTATCCTTAACAAAATATTAAGAAATGAAAGCCAACAATGTATATAAAGAATTACATGCCATAATCAACTGAGATTTATAACAGGTATGCAATACTGGTTCAACCTTCAAAACACAATCTATCTAGTCTACATCAACAGTGTAAAGAAGAAAAAGCATATGATCATATCAATTGATGGAGACAAAGCAGAAAAAGTTGACAAAGTCCAATACCAGTTCATGACAAAAATGCTCAGCAAACTAGGAATAGAGGGAAATTTCCTTAATTAGATAAAGAACATCTACAAAAATCCTACAGCTGACAGCATGCTCAATAATGAGAAACTGGGCACTTTCCCTTAATACTGGGAACAAGGCAAGGGTGTCTTCTCTCACCTTTCCAATTCGACATAGATCTAATTAATTCAATAAGGTGAGAAAAGGCAATGAAAAGTACACCCAGATGACGTGATTGCGTATGTAGAAAATCCCAAAGAATCAACAAAAATCTCCTGGAACTAATAAACGAGTATAACAAAGGGGCAATAGACACAAGCCAATTGTTTTCCTTCTATACCGGCAGTGGACAAACGGAATTTGAAATGTAAAAACAAAACAAAACAAAACAAAAAAACAAAAAACCATTTATAATAGCACTTAAAAATTAAACGCTCAAGGATAAATATAATAAAATATGTACAGGACCTGTGTGCAGATGACTACAAAACACTGATGAAAAACACTCAAGGAAGATCCAAATAAATGGGGAAATAGCTCATGTTCGTGGATTGGAAGACTCAATTATTAAGATGTGAATTCTTCCCAACTTGATCTATAGATTCAACACGATCCTAATCAAAACCGCAGCAAGCTGTTTTGTAGATATCAATAAACTAATTCTAAAGCTTATATGGGAAGACAAAAGACCAAGAACAGCCAACAACGGTCCTGAAAAAGAACAAAGTTGAAGAACTCCGAGTATCCTACTTAAGACTTATTATAAGTCTATGGTAATCAAGACAGAGTCATATTGGCAAAAGAGTAGACACATAGACAATTGTAACAGAATAGAGAGCCTAGAAATTGATGCACGCAAAAATAGTCAACTCATCTTTGACAACGAAACAAAGACAGTTCAAAGAAGCAAGGATAGTCTTTTCAACAAATGTTGCTAGAGCAAGCGGACATCCATGTGCGAAAAAAGGAATGTAGGGACAGACTTTACACAAAAAAGAACTCAAAATAGATCGTAGAGTTAAATCTAATATACAAAGTATAAAACTTCTTGAGGAAGCATAGTAGAGGGGTGTCTCGCTGGCTCAGTTGGAAGAGCATGAGGTTCTTGATCTTCTGGTTGTGAGTTCGAGCCCTGCATTGGGTGCAGAGAATACTTAAACAAATAAAACTTTTTTTAAAAAAAGAAAGCATTGGGGTACACGTGCCCCTATGCATCAGCATTCCTGTGTCTCTTGGGTAGATTCCTACAGTACTTTCGACAATAGCCAAATCATGGAAGCAGACCAAGTGCCCATCAACTGACGAATGGATAAAGAAGTTGTGGCACATATATACAATGGACTACTACATGGCATTGAGAAAAAATGAAATCTGGCCATGTGTAGCAACATGGATGGAACTGGAGGGTATTATGTTAAGTGAAATAAGTCAGTCAGAAAAAGACAGATACCATATGTTTCCACGAATAGGTGGACTTTGTGAGACTAAGCAAAAACCAGGGGGAGGGGAAGAGGGGGAAAGGAAAAAAGACACAGAGAGGGAGGGAGATAAAACATAAGAGACTCTCAAAGACTAAGAACAATCTGAGGGTGAGGGAGGTGAGGGAGGTGAGGGAGGGGGTAGGGGGGTGACGGACATTAAAGAGGGCACGTGTTGGGATGAACACTGGGTGTTATATGTAAACCAATTTGAAAATAAACTCTAATAATAAAAAAAAAATAAATAAACATTAAAAAAAACAAAACACTGAATTGTGCTCCTTAAAATGGTTAAAAAAAAAGAAAGCATAAGAGAAATTTTATTATAATCTTGGATTTGATGATGAATTTTTAAATATGACAATGAAGAAAAGACGGATAAGTCGGTTGATACTTTACAAAAATTAAAATTTTATGCTCTGCAAATGACAATGAAAAGACAAGCCATAGACTGGGGAAAACATTTGCAAAACACATACCTGAAAAAGGAGGTATATCCAAAATACACAAAGAACTCTTAAAACTCAATGCTATGAGAAGAAAAAACCAATTAAAAAATGAGCAGAAGATCTAAACGGATACTTCATCCAGAAAGCTATACATATAGAAAATCAGCACATGAAAAGATGCTCAAAGTCACTTACCATTAGGGAATTATTAGGCAATAATGAATGGGGCGCCTGGGTGGCTCAGTGGATTGAGCGACCCATTCTTGACTTTGGCTCAGGTCATGATTCCAGGCTTGTGGGATTGAGCCCCATGTTGGGCTCCATGCTGAGTGTGGAGTCTGCTTAAGATTCTCTGCCCCTCTCCCCTGTTCATGCTCTCTCTCTCTAAAAACCAAATGAAACAAAAAAAACAATAATGGTTACAACTACATATCTATTAGAAAAGCAGAAATTAAAAACCCGACTATACCGACTGATGTCTTTGGAAGAGAGTTTGGCAGTTTCTTACAAAACTAAATCTAGCATTCCCGTGTGATTGGTGATTGTGCTCTTAGGTTTTTGCTCAACGAATTTGCAAATCCGTGTTACAAAAAAATCTTGCATGCGAATGCTTATAGCATCTTTATTCGTAATCACCAAGACTGGAAGGAACTGTCTTTCATTAGACGAATGCATAAACACACTGTCGCATATTTATATAATGAAATATTATTCGGTGACAAAACAAAATGAATGATCAAGTCACCAAAATACATGGGTGAATCTTAAATGCAAATTGCTAAGCAAAAGAAACCAGTCTGAAAGTCCACATATTATGTGATTCCAATTATATATGATATTTTGGAAAAGGAAAAGCTCTAAAGACAGTACACAAATCAACAGTTCTTGGAGGTATGGGGGGCGGGGGGACGACTGTATAGGTGAAGCAGAGAGGATTATCTCGGTCGGTAAATCTCTTCTGCGCGATACTATAATGGTAAATATAAGACGTTAAGTGTTTGTCAAACCCCGTAGAACTATGCAGCATAAAGGGTGAACCTTAATGTAGGCAAGTTTTTAAAAATCACTTAGAAAGTTAGGAGATGCCAGGGTGGAATGTATAATGTGACAAGGCATTCTGACTGTATTGCAAATGTATGACACAACCTCACTGAAGGGAGTGGGGGGAATAAGATGCTGACCTAAGTAATTTTGGAAGTAAGTGGAGCCTCTAAGGCTAAAGGCAAAAGGAACTGTGCATAAGCACGACTCTAGTTGATAACGCCCTCCCCCCACTCCGGAGGGTTCTGGGGTAATAATTCCGAAACCATTATACATCCACGTATACTGGGATGAAGCAACTAAGTAAACGGAGGGTGGAGTGTGAGGGCGAGACTTCTCGGTAGGGATACATGGTTTCAGACGATCAAGGGGAAGGGGGTGGAATGGTCCACGTGGTAATGAATTACCATGGGAGATATCAGTATAAACTCATGATTAGCTTCATACAAATAGAAATAATTGCACGTAGAAATGTCGGTAGATACGCGTACACACATGGGTTTGTATACACGCATGTAACACCTTGCTCTGTCATCCGAGGGGGCCTGGAAGGAAGGATGCCCCACTAGCAATGAGTATACCCAGTACCCAGATCTCGATTTCTAATACTGTTCTCCAACCAAGGGCATCGAGCTCCCTTAGAGAAATGGCAGATTCCCAAGGGTACAGTCTGCGGAGGGGAGAATAAAAGAGTGGCTTTCCAGTGGAGAAATCTGACAAGCACCCCAGCCGGCTGATCAAGATTAACATTAACGGGGGTGCCTGGCTGGCTCTGTTGGAAGAGTTTGTGAGTCTTGACGTTCTAGCCCCACGTTGGGTGTAGAGATGACTTAAATAAATATTTTTTTAAAAAGATTAACATCAACAGTGATCAGTCACGTTGATAGTATGGACTTTTTTTTAATGTTTATTCCTTTTGAGAGAGAGAGAGTGAGCAGGGGAAGGGGTAGAGAGAGGGAGAGAGAGAGAGAGAGAGAGGAAATCCCGAGTGGGCTCTGTGCTGACAGCACAGAGCCTGAGGAAGGGTTTGAACCCACAAACCATGAGACTGTGACCTGAGCTGAAACCAAGAGTCAGACCCTTAACCGACCGAGCCACGCGGGCGCCCCGACAGTATGGACTCTTGACGCGGTGTGACGAGAACGGCACTCTACCCCTGTGACCTTTCTGCCCAAACTCACACACCTGGTCTGTCTTCTAATGAGAAGACCGCCAGACAAATCCCAGTTGATGGATATTCTACAAAATATCTGACCAGTACGCCTCAAAACCGTCAAGGTCATCAAAAACATGGAAAGTTCGAGAAATTGTCAAGGCCAAGAGCAGTCTGAGGAACATCATGATTAAATGTAAGGCAGTGTCCCAGATGCTTCTTGGAACAGGAAGAGGAAACAGGTGAAAAGCTAAAATACTCTGAATAAAGTATAGACCGTAGTTAAGAATAATGTTATCAGTACTGATCCATTAATTGTGACAAGTGTGCCATACTAATGTTGCATACTAGGGAAACTAGGTAGTTTCCTTAGTTTCTCCTGACTAAGACGGTAGGATAGTAGAGAAACTGGGTCGGAGGTGTGGGGGAACTCTCGGCACCATGTTTGCAATAATTCCGTAAATCTAAAACTATTCCAAGATAAAGAGTTTATTTAAAAAAAAAAAGTATGTTGACCCCATCAATTCCTGGAGCAGTTATTTCCTAGAAGGAAGGACGGAAAGAAGGATGAATGAGCTGGAAAGATTTCACGACCCTGAGCAAGTACTAATTGCTATAAGGCTAAGCATCTTAGACATACTTATCTGCGGATTATGGATTAAAAGTACACGCCTTTACTTTCCTAGCAAGTACAGGGTTACTAATAAGGCTCACGGAGTTTGCCTTGTTCTCTTAGGAAGTAGAAGGAACACGTTTCTCATTAACTAGTTGGATCTTTTCAACATCGCACTCAGAGGAGGTAAGTGTGGGAGAGCAGGAGGGATTGGGGGAGGCGTTTACAATTTACGGCTCAATGAGATGCAAAAATATTCATCATTAATAGCTCCTGCTGGGAGTTCAGCAACCTCCGAAAAGAGAAAGAGTACTGACTTGTTGGTCCATGGAAGCCGCCTGCCTGCTTCTTAATTGTTTTGAAAGTGGTCAACCTCACGTGTGGGTTTTTCACAGTTGCCTATGATGGGTACGTGCAATGAAACGGAAATCTGGCAGAAAGAAGAACATCGAAGACTTTATTTCAACCGGCTCTAGTCGACATGAGGCTCCCATGAGACTAGGTCTTCAAAACTCAATTTAGCGCTTTGCCGCCCACCACCTTCCTTCTCTTACCTTTTCCCTTCCTGACATCCGCCACCGGCGTCACGAACGTTCTAAGCCAGAAGCTGCTTTAAGGTGCTGCAAAGTCATGAAGTAACTGTGCACCGTGTGGTCCTGGAAGCTTGCTCTTTCACTGCCCTGATGCTAAACGAGGCTCTTGTGCTCCACGAAGCCTGCCGGGGCTGTCCTTCGAAGGCACGTATTATAATTCAGTTAGGCTTCTAGAAGGCACGTATTATAATTCAGTTAGGCTTCGTGGCAGAAGGATAATAGCGAATACATTTACTTATGTGCCAGGTTCTCCTCTGCATGTTTTTTTTTTTTTTTTAGTTTATTTACTTATTTTGAGAGACAGTGAGAGAATAAGCAGGGGAGGGACACACAGAGAGAAGGAATCCCAAGCAGGCTCCTCGCTATGAGCGCAGAGCCCGACGCGGGGCTCCAACTCACAAACCGAGAGATCATGACCTGAGCCGAAATCGGAAGCCGGACCGACTGAGCCACCCAGGCGCCGCCTCCTCGGAGTGTTTTTCACATATGACCTCCGTGTGATAATGAAGGTATCATTATCCCTATAGTATAGAAGAGGAAACTGAGGCACGAAGGCTGTTTCGAAGATTTTTGCAGGTTGACGCCTCCCTCACCTGTGCCACACAAGCCCCCTTAAGCCTTGGATGTGTTCTTAATGAAGGCGATTTGGTTTCCGTGTGTTTGCCCCACGTTCCACTGCTTCTTTTCCTTCAGCTGGCTTTTCTGACCTGTAAAGTCTGGGGATGCCTGAAATCCATTCCCTTTCCATGTAAAGATGGCTCCCTTTGGGCAGCAGCCATTTTGGCATTTTCTTCCATCTGCATGTGCCTGCATCCTTCTTGCTGGTACGCATCTACCGGCTCCTCAGTCTTTCCTCTTCGGCGCCTCCCGACTTCCCCCTCCCGACAGACCCATCCCGCCTTCTCCCTCCCTCTGTCTGTTTCTGGCGGATCCGCGTCACCCCGCTCAACGCCGGTGCTACAGGGTTCCAGATCCTTGGAAATGACTTTATTTAGCACCGTAGGCCCCCCTCCTCTCCCTAGCTGGTCTTCCCACTTAGAAGGGGGCTGTCTTTCTTTATGTCCTTAATCTGGCTTCCTTTCAGTCTCTGAGACCTTGATAACTGGCTTCTGCAGTCAGCTCCCAACTGGGCTGAAACCACTTAAATTGCTTGTGTTTATTGATTACTTTCCTTCTCATTGAGGGCCACTGCACTGCATTTTTGTTTAGGCTGAATAACACATTTGGATAACACAGACCGACATGAGCCTGGATGGTGGACATTAAAAATAAGAATGTGACCGGACGCCTGGGTGGCTCAGTCGGTTGGGTGTCCGCCTCTCGGTTTTGGCTCAGGGTGTGATCTCCCAGTTTTGTGAGTTCGAGTCCCCCCCCCCCCCCGTCGGGCTCTGTGCTGACAGCTCAGAGCCTGGAGCCTGCTTCGGATTCTGTGTCCCCCTCTCTCTCTGCCCCTCCCCTGCTCTCACTCTATTTCTCTCTCTCAAAATAAATAAACATTAAAAAAAATAAGAATGTACCACTAAGGCATTCCTATTATTCTTAAACATAAGTATATACTTAAGGGTAAGTATATTCTAACATCGCATTTATTTTTAAAAAATGTTCTGACAGCACATACTGTATTCTGAAACTTTACCACTCTTGGGACAAGTAATATAAGAGGCACGAAGATGTACTTAACAGTATCCGTGAGGACTATAATTCACGTGGAAGCAAAAGAAATAATTTTATTTTTTAATTTCAAATAATACATAAGTAACTCAATACCAATTAATACTATGTAAAGTGCTGCGGAAAACAGAAAATGTTGTTGCTGAGTGGTGAAAGGCGCAAAATCACCCTAGCCTGAAATTCCTTTAACTGAAAACAGTTTGTTTTATTCTACATAAAGGATAAAATATTTACTTGAGACTGCTGTTTGTAGCCAGCGAATTAATCAAAAGTTGTAAATAATTTCCTGTTTTGACAGCAGGAAGGGTGGTTTAATAAGGAAAGGAGAAGAAACGAAGAGCAGACGTGCCTCCACTGAACCCTGGGAGTTATTCGGGAGGAGGGACGGGCATCACCAAGAGGGAAAGAAAGAGAGGAGAAAATGTACTCGGATTTGTCAGTGTGGCCCAAGGCGGGGGTGGGGGGGGGTGGGGGGGGAGGGGGATTGTGAGTCTCCCGAATCATCCAAGCCACCACCTTTCGCTGAAATTCTTGCTGCGTGCTGCGTATTTTGTAATATTTTCAGTAACTTTGCTCCGTGCTGCCAGCCCAGAGCCCGACGCGGGGCTCGAGCTCAGGAGCTGCAAGATCACCACGTGAGGCCAAACCGAGAGGCCCACCCTCAACCGACTGAGCCACCCAGGCGCCCCACGACAGTCCCTATATTATAGGTGGGAATGTCAAGGTCCGAAGAGGCGAAGTAACCTGTCCAGGGACACAAGGGTAGCAGGCGGCAGGGCCGGGGTTAGAGCTGAGCCCAGCTCCCTGCCAACTGTCCTCTCTTTCCTGTTCGACGGAACTCCCGGCGCGCACGGGGTGGGGCGGCCCGCGCGAGCTGTGGGGGAGGGGATCTGGGCGGCACGTGGTCGTCCTCTCCGCATGTTTCCTCCGATTTTCGAAGATGAATTTTTATTGAGAAAATAACATCTGTGTTATCAAAGTCGCGCGTGTTTGATACTTAAAACTCGGAAACACTCAAAGAAACGGGAAACCAGGAAATGTCAACCTTTCCGTAAATCCTTCTACCTAGAGCCAGCCAACCTTGGCATCGTCTATCTATTCTTCAGCCTGTCGGTATATATAAATCAAAGGGCATAGACATCTATAAAGTTTTATTTATAGACTGCCCTCCTGCCAGAAACATTGTTTCAGCAGAGTATGTTATATCAAAACGAAATTTGATTATTGGAAATTGGTTCATCAAAGTATCACTGAATTATAGTCAAGTTCCTGTGATATCTCTGAAATTTCCATCTGCAGAAAATCATAAGGTCTTATCCTATATGTATATATACATATATATGTATATGTATATTGCTTAAATAACAACTGGATAGAATCTATAATGAAGGAAAGGAACACCTTTATGACAGGGACATCATTAAAAAAGTAGAGCACTATATTTACCCAGAAATACTAAAAATTTATGTGAAGAACCTTTGAAATCACTTTTCTTTTTATTCTCAAGTTAGTTAACACACAGTGTAGTCTCGGCTTCAGGAATAGAATCCAGTGATTCATCCCCCACATGTAACACTCTGTGCTCATCCTAACAAGTGCCCTCCTTAATGCCCACCCCAATCAACCCTCGGTTTGTTCTCTGTATTTAAGAGTCTAAGTACACAAAAGGAAAAAATTGGAAAAACAACCCATATCCTTGAGTGGGAAGGCTAATTGTGCAAAAGATATAAATTCTCTCTAAGTTTATTCATAAATTCAATGTGATCGCAATATGAATTGCAGATTTTATTTACTTTTTATATTGTGGTGACGTGGGCAGGAATGAGACAAGGTCACTCTGAAGCTCGTAAGGAGAAAGCAAAAAGAGCAAACAGGAAAATTCAGAAAAGGGGGTGAAATAGGGAAGACCATTTCTATCAGTCATAAAAACATTTTCTAAGACCTCGGTAACGTGACTTAGTGCATAAATATTAAAACGGACAAATGGAACAGAAGAGAAAATACAGAAGTAGACCGAAATACATACAGTAATTTAATATATGATATAGGGAGTCTCTCAGATCGATGCTAAAAAAATAGATATTTGATACATTGGTTTGGTTATATGTGCTGCCGAAGCGAACACTGATACATTGGTTTGGAAAAACTAGGTAACTCTCTGGAAAACAATACACTTGGATCTATAGCTCATCCCATCCACCGGCATAAATTCCAAATAGATCAAAGATACAAAGGAAACCCTCTAAGTGCTAAAACAAAAATGGAGAAATTCTTTGATAGCCTCAGACTGGGGAGGGTCTTTTAAATTTCAAAATCCTGCATCTATAACATTAAAAATGGATACACTCGACTACCTGAAAGTAAATTCTGCTTTACAAAATCATCAAGTCAAAGGGCATCTGAAAAAAAAAAAAACTAAGAAAAAGGTGCCATTTCCATCACCAAGGGTTAATTCCTCATTTTAATGGTTCCTGTTAATCCCTGCACAGTCCCTACTCCGCCGAGGATCAGGTACCTAAAGCAAATATAGAAGTAGCAAAACGAAATTTTCTGACTGTTTCAGAAGGCAAAATAACGTATGATTAGGCAGTCATTTGGCAGAGGGGCCCGGTATTTCATCCAAATAAAGAACTCCTATTAACCGAACCAACGACTTTGGAGACCACTTAACAGGGACACAAAATAGCCTCGCTCTTTCTATAAACATTAAGTATTTCAGTTCTAAATAACTCCGTTTTTACTCTGGTTGTGGCTTTCCTTTCTCCTGGCTCTCTCGCCTAGAATTATGGTAAACATGAAAGCTCTCCGGATGCACTCAGAACTTGGTTAAAATTCTAGGCTGCAATTTATTCTTGTGGACAGAGCCTGAAACTGACTGCACCCGCTGGTTTCACTGCCATAAGGCTCTTTTCTGTACTTCAAATAGTCTTGGACTTTCCAGCGTGACCTTTGTGGGCCTGGAGCTGGCCGATCTATGGGCGGTAACAGCCACAGCCTCTCCAGGGGACCCCTGACCTTCACTGCTGCAGCCTGGTTAAGTTTTCCCACGTCACTCGGTACAGGGTCATGAAGCAGGAATACATAACTGGTCTCAAGTGGTAGAGGGCCACAGGTTCAGGCTCATCTGAAAAACCTTACCACTGCTCGGATAAGTCAACTCAGCTGCCAGTTGAGGAAAATTTCATTAAATTGTGTTCACCAGAATATGTACGTATTATTTGACTTACTATAATTGGCTTTGCTTTTCGGTACATTCAAACTAATTTTCCAGAGATGTACAGCTCTTGTCTAAATCCATTTTTGAGAGACAGAGTGCATGAGCAGGGGATGGGCAGAGGGAGAGAGAGAGAGAGAGAGAGACACTCTTAAGCAGGCCCCACACCCAGGATGCCAAGGCGGGGCTCGATCTCATGAACCGTGAGATCATGACCTGAGCTGAAATCAAGAGTCGGAGGCTTAATTGACTGAGCCATCCCAATGGCCCTGAATACATTTTGATTAAATGTATAGTTAAATTGACACTAATTCAACAAGCATTAGAGGTTTCTTTCTTTTTTTTTGGATAGAATCTGTGTATGAAAGTAGCCTTTAGTTGACAAGAAGGAAGGAAAGAAGGAAGGAAGGAAGGAAGGAAGGAAGGAGGGAAGGAGGGAAGGAGGGAGGAAATGAAGGAAGGAAGAGAAAAAAAGAATAAGAAAAAATGAAAACAGAAGAAACATCAACCTAGTGATGTGCTCAGCACAAAGAGGAGGTTTTTCTAATAAATTACCACGGTAAACTTGCTTCAGCCTCTGGCAAAATGTATTGATCGAACCTTTAGTTTGTCACTGTTGGTTTAGAAATCAAATACAATTGTGTTGCTGCTTCCAGCCTAAGCAGAAATGGATACTCAAAGTACCACTGCTCAGTCCTGTGAGCTACAGGCAGGCATGAGTGCTGGGGCCCAGGGCCCAAGAGGCTGTCCTTCTGGGCATCTGGGAACATTTAGTTTTCGATCCAAAGATACATATCTAAGAATTCACCTATGTTTACCCAAATGATGAGGTTTAATAGATGTATTTTAAAGGATATACATGATGAGGACAAAACAGGTAGATGGCAAAGTAGGACCTTGGTCATTTCAGTCTCCTGGGCTGCTCCCTATGCCCCTTGGGAGTTTCTAGAGTTCTGGTGACGTCTCCCGTGGCTTTCATTCTTCTCTGCAATCAGTACACTAGATGAGAGCGTCAGGAATGTGAAGATGCAAATAGCCAAAGATGGAATAGTCGTTAGCTCCCTGGGGAACTACATTTCATGTGTGATTACAGGCTATAAGTAGACAAAACTGGGTCAGATCCTTATGAAAAAGAACCTATTTTGACCAAGAGACCTGAAATCCCAACTTAGAGTTCGTTGACCTTCTTCACGTATTTATTCATTTGATAAATACATCGAGAGAATCAACAATGGACCAGGCATTCTAGCATGTGCTGAGATTCAAAGGCAAGCCAGTAGGCAAAGCCTTCTTAGATACGACGTAACATGAAATCATGGCTGAAAACGTCCCAAGTTTGGCAAAAGACACAAAGAAGTTGAGTGAATCCTAAGGCAATCTGTGACTTGACACATTATAATTAAACTTTCAGAAACTACAGACAGAGAAAAAAAGTCTTGGAAGCAGCCAGAGAAAAATGACACATTACCTGTGCAGAAACACCAATTCAAGTGACAGGGGATTTCTCATTTTAAACCATGGAGGCCAGAAAGCACCGTTAAAAGAAAAAAGCTGTCAACTATGAATTCTACATCTGGCAAAATGAGCCTTCAAGAATGAAGGGAAAATAAAAACACTTTCACATAAAAAACAAAACTAAAAGAACTTGTTGCTAGAAGGCCTATCCTTAAAAATTGACTGAAGGAAGTCATTCAAAAAGAAACAATCAAAAAGAAATATTCGACAAGAACAGACACATAGACCAATGGAATAGAATAGAGAACCCAGAAATGGACCCACAAGCATATGGCCAACTAATCTTTGACAAAGCAGGAAAGAGAATCCAATGGAAAAAAGACAGACTCTTTAACAAATGGTGCTGGGAGAACTGGACAGCAACATGCAGAAGAATGAAACTAGACCACTTTCTTTCACCACTCACAAAAATAAACTCAAAATGGATGAAGGACCTGAATGTGAGATAGGAAACCATCAAACTCCTAGAGGAGAAAGCAGGAAAAAACCTCTTTGACCTGAGCCGCAGCAATTTCCTACGCGACACATCTCCAAAGGCGAGGGAATTAAAAGCGAAAATGAACTATTGGGACCTCATCAAGATAAAAAGCTTCTGCACGGCAAAGGAAACAACCAACAAAACTAATAGACAACCGACGGAATGGGAAAGGATAATTGCAAATGACATATCAGATAAAGGACTAGAATCTAAAATCTATAAAGAACTTACCAAACCCCACACCCGAAAAACAAATAATCCCATGAAGAAACGGGTGGAAGATATGGATAGACACTTCTCCAAAGATGACATCCAGATGACCAACAGACACATGAAATGATGTGTCACTCAGCATCAGGGAAATACAAATCAAAACCACACTGAGATTCCACGTCACACCAGTCAGAGTGGCTAAAATGAACAAATCAGGAAACTATAGATGCTGGCGAGGATGTGGAGAAACAGGCACCCTCCTACACTGTTGGTGGGAATGCAAACTGGTGCAGCTGCTCTGGAAAATGGTGTGGAGTTTCCTCAAAAAAATGAAACTAGAACTACCCTATGACCCAGCAATAGCGCTGCTGGGAATCTACCCAAGAGACACAGGAATGCTGATGCATAGGAGCACGTGTACCCCAATGTTCATAGCAGCACTTTCGACAATAGCCAAATCATGGAAAGAGACTAAGTGTCCATCAACTGATGAAAGGATAAAGAAGATGTGGTATATATATACAATGGAATACTATGCGGCAATGAGAAAGAATGAAATCTGGCTATGTGTGGCAACATGGATGGAACTGGAGGGTATTATGGTGAGTGAAATAAGTCAGGCAGAGAAAGACAGATGCCATATGTTTCCATGCATAGGTGGACTTTGTGAGACAGCAGAAAACCATGGGGGGAGTTGAAGAGGGGAGAAAAAAGATACAGAGAGGGAGGGAGACAAAACATAAGAGACTCTCAAAGACTGAGAACAAACTGAGGGGTGAGAGGGGTGTGGGAGGGGGGAGAGTGGGTGACGGGCACAGAGGAGGGCACTTGTTGGGATGAGCACTGGGTGTTACATGGAAACCAATTTGACAATAAATTGTTTAAAAACAAAACAAAAATAAATAAATAAATAAATAAAAATAATACAGCAAAAAAGAAAAGAAGAAATATTTAAACTACCTATGACCCAAGAACTGATATGTAAGTAATATAAAAAAATTTTATTCATAAAAAAAAGAAATCTTTGAGCATCGGGAACATTAGAAGAGCAAGAATACGGATAATGCCATAGAGTATGAATTTCCTCGTGGGTTTTAGAAATCATATTTGATGATTAAAACAAAAATTATAGCACCTTCTGATACTCGAGACAATGATATTTAAAAGTGGTGAAAGTAAAGGGACCTGAACGGAAGCGAGGATTCCATACTCACAGAAAATGGTGAAATGTTCATACGAGTAGACTGTTACAAGTCCCGTGTATATATATCGTAAAACCCAGAGCAAACACTACAAACACTATCAAGAAAGATACACCCCAAAACATTATAAATAAATCAAGATGGAATCCTAAAAATTATTCGAGTAACCCCCCCCCCCCCCGCACACAAAGCGAAACAAATAAGCAGAGAAATAAAACCCAGTGGAAACAAATAGAAAACAAATAACAAAATGGCGAATTTAACTAAGCACTAACATAATAATTACCTTACACAGAAATTTTAGAAATAGGCCAATGAAAGAACTGAGATAGACAGAGGAGATTAAAAAGAAGAAAATATAGGCAGGAATTTCTTTGACATTGAGCACAGAAACATTTTTCTAGATATGTCTCCTCTGACAAGAGAAACAAAAGCAAAAGCAAAAGACTACATCAAAATAAAAAGTTTCTGTACAGTGAAGGAAACAGTCGACAAAACTAAAAGGCAACCTACAGAATGAGAGAGGATATTTCCAAATGAAATATCTGAGAAAAGGTTAATATCCAAAATATATAAAGAACTTATACAACTCGACACAGAAAAAAGCAAAGAATCCAGTTAAAAATGGACAGGAGACCTGAATAGACATTTCTCCAAAAAAGACATAAAGATGGCCGACAGACACACAAAAAGTTGCTTGGCCTCACTCATCATCACCAGTTTAATGCAAATTAAAACCGCAATGAGATATCACTTTACACCTGTCGGAATGGCAAAAATTAAAAACACAAGAAATAACAACTGTTGGCATGGATGTGGAGAAAAAGGAACCTTTGTGCAATGTTGGTGGGAATGCAAATTGGTGCAGCCTCTGTGGAAAACAGTATGGAGGTTCCTCAAAAACTTAAGAATAGAGTTACCATACAGCCCGATAATTCCACTGAGGGGTATTTACCCAAAGTTCGTGCTAAGTGAAATAGATCAGTCAGAGAAAGACAAATATCATATGATTCCACTCATAGGTGGAATTTAAGAAACAAAACAAATGACAAACAAAAAGAAAAAGAGCCAAATGAAAAACCAGACTCTTAAATACAGAACAAATTGGTGGTTGCCAGAGGCGAGGTGGGTGGGGGGGATGGTTGAAATACATAAAGGGGATGAAGAGCACACTTATCTTGATGAGCATTGAGAGATGTATAGAATTGTTGAATGTTAGATTGCACAACCGAAACTAGAGTAACATTGCTTGTTAATTCCTACTCGCATTAAAAAAGAAGAGAATAGAGACAGGATTAAAAAGAAACCTAGCCCAACTATATGCTCTTTTCAAGAAAGTCACTTCAAATTTAGTGACATAGGTAGGTTGAAAGTAAAAGAAAAATAAAATAAAATAAAAAATAAAAACCATGCAAACATTAATGTGAGAAAACAGAAGGGGCTATATGAATAACCGATAAAGTAACTTCAGATCAGAAAAAAATTATTAGAGACAGAGGCTGGCTCTGTTGGTGGAGCATTCGACCCTTGATCTCGGGGTTGTGAGTTTGAGCCCTACGTTGGGTGTGGAGCCTACTTTAAAAAAATTTTAAAAATTACTAGAGAAAAGGGGTGCCTGGGTGGCTCAGGTGGTTGAGCATCTGATTCTTGATTTCAGTTGAGGTCATGATCTGATGGTTCATGAGAATGAGCCCCACATTGGGCTCTGCACTGACAAGCAGGAGCCTGCTTGGGATTCTCTCTCTCCCTTTTTCTCTGCTCTCTCTTTCTCTGTCTCTCAAAAAAAAAAAAAAAACGACACTTAAAAAAATTACTAGATACAAAAAGCAACATTACTTAACAATAAAGGATCAAGCCACCAGAAAGATAACAAATGTAAATATGTATGCACCCAACAAGAAGGTTTCAATATACATAAAGCCAAAAGTGATAGAGTTGAAAGAAATAGACAAATCCACAATTATAATTAGAGACTTTGGCACCCATCTCAATAACTGATAGAACAACTACATGGAAAATCAGAAAATATATTTATAATTTATTTAATGTATATAATATATAATTATGATTAATTATAATTAAAAACATATTAAAAAAAACCTCAACGACACTATCAATCGACAGAATCCAGTGGACATTTATAGAGCACTCCACCCAACAAGAGTAGAAAACAGTCTTTTTAAGTGCCAGTGGGATATATATGAAGATAGACCACATCCTGGGTCGTAAAACAAACATCGACAAGTTTAAAAGAATTGAAACCACATAGCGTTTTCTCTGACCGTGATGGAATTTAATTAGAATTAACAGAAAGATAAAAGAAATGTCTCCAAACCCTTAGAAATTAAAAAATACACTTCCGAATAATACATGGGCCAAAGAGAAAGTCACGGGCAAATTGGAAAATATGTTGAACTGAATGAGAATATAAAGAAAACACGCCAAAATTTGTGAGGCACACTTAGAAGCTGTGGAAAGGGAAATTTAGAGCACTGAATGCTTGCATCCGAAAAGAAGAACAAAAAAATTTTTTTTGAAAACAGGAAAAGTCTTAAATCAATAATCTAAACTCCCATCTCAAGAACCTAGAAGAAAAACAGTAAAATAATCCCAAAGGAAGCAGAGGGAAGGAAATAATAAACATAAGAAGAGAAATCAATAAAATCGAGAAGAGAGAAAACAAAACAAAGAACTTGTTCTTTAAAAAGATCAGTCCAGGGGTGCCTGGGTGGCTCAGTCGGTTAAGCGGCCGACTTCGGCTCAGGTCATGATCTCACAGTCTGTGAGTTCGAGCCCTGCGTCGGGCTCTGTGCTGATGGCTCAGAGCCTGGAGCCTCCTTCGGATTCTGTGTCTCCCTCTCTCTCTGCCCTTCCTCTGCTCACACTCTGTCTCTATGTCTCTCAAAAAAAAAAAAAAAAACAAAAACAAAAACCTTAAAAAGATCAGTAAAACTGACAAACATCTAGCAAGACTCACAAAGGAAAAAAAAAGAAGACACCTATTACTAATATTTTCAGGAATAAAACAAGGGATATAGGTATGGACTCTATAGACATCAAAAGGATAATATGAAAATACTATGAAAACTTCACAGGCATAAATTCGAGAAATGAAATGGACCAATTTCTTGAGAAACACAAACTATCACAACTAATCCATATGGAAAATATTTTTGAATGCCCCTACAGCTATTTAGGAAATTGGATCTGTTGTATTAAAATTCCTATAAATAAATGTTCAAACCTAGATGCCCTCACTGGAGAATTCTACCAAATAGTTTAAAGAAAAATTAAGATCGATTCTACATAGTTTCTTCTAAGAAATAAAAGAGAAGGAAACACTTCCAATTCGTTTTATGTGGCTAGTATTACCATGACGTCAAAACCATAAAATGGCTTAAGAAAGAAAACTCTAGGGGCGCCCGGGTGGCTCAGTCGTTTGAGTGTCTGACTTCGGCTCAGGCCAGGATCTCACGGTTCGTGAGTTTGAGCCCTGAGTTTATACGGAAGTTTATATGGAAGTGCGAAGGAAGCACAATGGTTAAGACAATTTTGAAAAAGAAGAATACAATGAGAAGAAACTGTCTACCTTCTTTCAAGACCTATTATATCGATAAAGTAGTCAAGACTGCGGGGTATTGAATCGGCTACCAAAAAGAATGAAATCTTGCTGTAAAAGCAACATGGATGGACATGAAGGGTAGTTTGCTAAGTGAAATAAGTCAGAAAAGGCAAATGCTATATGATTTCGCTTATAGGTAGAATCTAAAAAACAAGACAAACGCACAAACAGCAGAGCAGAAGGAGACCCATAGAGGACAAACTGGTAGTTGCCACAGGGGAAGGGGTTGGGGGTTGGGCAAAGTAGGTGAAGGGGATTAAGAGGTCCAAACTCCCAGTTATAAAATAAATATGTCATGGGGATGAAAGGTACGGCATAGGGACTCTAGTCAATAGTATTGCCTTACTGTTGTGCAGTGACAAGTGGTGACTACGCTTATCCTGGAGAGCAGTTTGTAATGTTTATAACTGCTGGATCTCTGTGCCGTGCACCTGAAACCAAGGCAATACGTGCCAATTACACTCCAATTAAAAAAAGAAGACTGCGTGGTATTGGCAGAGGGAGGGACACACAGAACAATTGAACAAAATAGAGAATCCAGAAATAGCCCTACGCAAATATGTCAAACTGACTTTTGGCAGAGGCGCCAAAGTAATTTGGGGGAGAAATCGTAGCCTTTTCTGCAAATGATGCTGTAGTCATTGGACACCCGTAGGCAAAAAATAAAACTTCAGATTTGACACTCCTTCTACAAAAATTGAGTCAAAATGGATACAGACTTAAATGTAAAGTGTCAACACACAGGAGTTTGGGAGGAAAACATAGGAGGCAGTCTTTGGAACCTGCAGAACTATTCCTAAACTAGGCAAAGAGTTCTTACACTTGATATCAAAAGAATGATCCACAGGGGCGCCTGGGGGGCTCAGTCGGTTAAGAGTCCCACTTCGACTCAGGTCATGATCTCGCGGTTCGTGGGTTCGAGCCCCGCGTCGGGCTCTGTGCTGCCAGCTCGGAGCCTGGAGCCTGCTTCGGATTCTGTGTCTCCCTCTCTGCCTGTCCCTCCCCTGCCGATGTGCTCACTCTCTCTCTCTCTCTCTCTCTCTCTCTCTCGCACTCTCTCTCTCAAAAATAAACATTAAAAAATTTAAAAAGAAAGGATCGACACAAGGAAAACCTGACAAATTGGACTTCAACACATTTAAAAACTTTGCCTTGCAGATGACAGGATGAAAAGACAACTAGGAGAAAATACGTGCAAGCCATGTGTCTGATAGAGACTGTGTGTCTTAAATACATAAAGAACCCTCAAAAGCCAACAGTAAAAAAACTCCAATCCTAAAAAATGGAGAAAAAAACATGACCGGATGTTTCAGCAAAGGGGATATACAGATGGCTAATGATCACCTGAACGGATGCTCCTTAGCCGTGAGGGAAATGAATATTAAAAGGACAATGAGATAGCTCTAAACACGTATCAAAATGGCTAAAATAAAGGACAATGACAACACCAAACGCTGATGAGGATGTGGAGAGACTAGGGCAATCACACATTGCTGGTGGGAGTGTGCAATGATACACTCCTTCCAAAAACAGCTGGGCAGTTTCTTAAATACAGAAACAAACAAACAAACAAACATGGGGACCTGAGTGGCTCAGTTGGTCGAGCATCTGACACTTGATTTCAGCTCGCGTCGTGATCCCGGGGTGGTGGGACTGAGCCCCGTGCAGGGCTCCGTGCTGAGCGTGGAGCCTGCTTCAGATTCTCTCTCTCCCTCTGCCCCTCTCCCCCGCTCACATGCGCTCTCTCTCAAATCAGAAAAAAAAAAAGCCCTAAACATGACATCACCGTATTTCCTAGTGATTGCACTATGAGGCATTTATCCCAGAGAAAGAAATTATATTCACACAAAACCTGGATATGAATGCTCGTAGTAGCTTTATTTATCACCCCATATGCTCCTTAGTAGGTGAATAGTTAAATCAACTGTGGTACATCCATCCCATGGAATCTGACTTAGCAATAAAAAGGAAAGAACTATTGATACACGCAACTTTGATGAATCGTCAAGAAATCATGCTCAGTGAAAAGAAAACCAATCCCAAAAGGTTATGTACTGTGTTATTCCATGTATATAACTTTTGAAATGACAACATTTGAAAAATGAAGGACAGATGAGCGATTGCCAGAAGTTAGAGACGACATGAAGGGTGGGGGAAGAGTGGGCGTAGTTATAATGAAAGTGTCACATGAGAGATCTTTGTAGTGTTGGAAATGTTCAGCATCTTTTCTGAAAAAATTTTTTTCAATGCTTACTTATTTGTGAGAGAGAGAGCGAGACAGAGCATGAGTGGGGTTAGAGAGGGAGACACCGAATCCGAAGCAGGCTCCAGGCTCTGAGCTGTCAGCACAGAGTCAGATGCGGGGCTCGAACCCACGAACTGTGAGATCCTGACCTGAGCTGAAGTCGGATGCTTAATCGACTGAGCCACCCGGGTGCCCCGGAAATGTTTGGCATCTTGACCGCGGTGGGAGATGTACTAGGCAGACGCAAACATGCACACACACACACACACACGCACAAACAGATACACTAACACAAATGAGTGCAAGTCGAACTGGGGAAATCTGAATCACATTGTATCACTGTCAATGTCCTGGCTGTGATAGATTATGGCTTTGGAAAATATTATCATTGAAGGAAAGTGGGGAAAATGCACAAGGGAGCTCTCTACTTTTTCTTACAACTGCACGCGAATCTACAAAGATCTCAACAGAAGTTTCAAATAAGCAATGCTATAGACAGTAGGATCCCAGCTTCGTTTAAAATATGCACAGAAAAAAACTGGAGGGTGATTCGACGATCTGCCAACAAGGATTGTTTTCGGGGTCATGGGATGGCGGATGGTGTTTATTTCTTCTTTACGTGATTCTGAGCTTTCAAAAATATTCGCGATGAACATCCAAAGAGGGTGCGGTCAGAAAAATGAACTATTTCATCCCAGCATCAATCTAACAGTGTTTCCAAGAAATCTACAAAGAGAAAGTTTGCAGCTAGGGAGACCAATTAATTCTAGTATTATTTACATTTCAGCCAAGGTGGAAAGGAGAGGATTTTTTATTTTTGAGAGAGAGAGAGAGAGAGAGAGAGAGAGAGAGAGAGAGAGAGACTGAGCACGAGCGGGGAAGAGGCAGAGAGAGAGGGAGACACAGAATCCAAAGCAGGCTCCAGGCTCTGAGCTGTCAGCACAGAGCCTGATGCAGGGCTTAAACCCACAAACTGTGATATCATGACCTGAGCCGAAGTCAGACACTTAACAGACTGAGCCACCAGGTGCCCCTCAAAGAGACATTTTATTTTATTTTTAAATGTTTTTTTTTAATGTTTTATTCATTTTTGAGAGGTGGAGGGAGACAACCTGAGTGGGGGAGAGGCAGAGAGAGAGGGAGACACAGAATGTGAAGCAGGCTCCAGGCTCTGAGCTGTCAGCACAGAGCCTGACACGGGGCTGGAACTCATGAACCGTGACATCATGTCCCGAGCCGAAGTCGGACACTTAGCCGACTGAACCACCCAGGCGCCCTGGTTTTCAGTTTCTAATGACACCTGCTCTACTGAGTAGGAGACACAATTCACCAGGTCATCATGTGAAAAGGTCTAGCTTTTAAAAACAAGATTACTGATGGATTTACATTTCTGAAAGTTATTCTTGCTTGAGGTATAAGAGAAGAAACTAAAGAGATAGAGCCTACTCATGAGAGTTAAGAAAGAGGAGGAGCAGTGGAGTGGAGTTTGGAAGTGAGACTACTAGCCCTGGTGAAAAGTAGTGAGAACCTCATATACGTAAGGCTGTGGTTGTGAGAAGCTGGACAGAGGTGGACAGCCGTCAGACACGTTAAGGAATAGGGATTTTTTTTAACGTTTTTATTTATTTTCGAGAGACATAGAGACAGAGTGTGAGCAGAGGAAGAGCAGAGAGAGAGGGAGACGCAGAATCCGAAGCAGGCTCCAGGCTCTGAGCCATCAGCACAGAGCCTGATGCGGGGCTCGAACTCACAGACCGCGAGATCATGACCTGAGCTGAAGTCGGTCGCTTAACCAACTGAGCCACCCAGGCGCCCCAAGGAATAGGGATTCGATTGTATCCGTTGGGGAATTTCACGCCGAGAGTTGAATACACAAATGAGAGAGGAGGTGGGAGCCAAACAGCTTAGTGAGGGACCCCGGAGATTGCCAACAGTAAGAAGCTCCCACCATCC
Source organism: Paguma larvata (assembly GCA_030068075.1). Taxonomy (NCBI): domain Eukaryota; kingdom Metazoa; phylum Chordata; class Mammalia; order Carnivora; family Viverridae; genus Paguma; species Paguma larvata. Next base: position 37,968,046 of record CM057830.1, on the reverse strand, counting down.
CTCCACCAGACAAAGGGCGAAGCTATGTTGCTGACCTCAGGAGCAAGGATTGCCCAAGGAAGCTGAACACTAGCATGTCTGGCAAGAACCGAAGCCACAACCTGCCCACCTGAGAAAGGGTAAAAACATCCTAGCTTCCTTCTCATTCCACCCTCCAGTCTCCTACCCAGTCCAAGTCCAGATGACTTGAGAGCCTGAGAAATGGAAGCCATAGGAGTCAACCGTCTGGAATACAGAGCAGAGCTGGGGAAGGGCAAGCAACGAATCTGCGAGCAAACAAGCCTAGGACTAGCATGGCCGGTCTTGCTAGTTACTCAAGATCCATTCTTACCTCTTATCCTTTTTTTTTTTAAGGTTTTATTGTTATTTTTGAGAGAGAGAAAGAGAGAGTAGGGGAGTGGCAGAGAAAGGGGGAGACAGAGGATTGGAAGTGGGATCTGAGCTGTCAGCACAGAGCCCAGTGGGAGGCTCAAACTCACGAACCGTGAGATCATGACCTGAGCCAAAGTCGGACGCTCAACTGACTGAGCCCCCCAGGCGCCCCTACCTCATACCCTTATTCGACAAACTCATGCTTCTGCCACACATGAGGCAACTACCACTCTACTATAACTCACCAGCTCTCTCCAACGACAGGAGGAAGAAGATTTCAGAAGTCGTTTTCCTATCTCAAGTCCAAGATTCGCAAGCATTATGGATTCTCTGCTGTAAATACTAGATGTGGTTCTTTGTCGTCTGGTGACCTGGAAGTTAAATTACTGAGTGCTCACTACCGTTGCTTCTCACGTAAAATACTAGGGAAGGAGAAATAGAATAAAATGAGGCATTGTTGGTTGTTACATGCATAATGAAGTATGCCTGGCTGTTATTTTTTTTAATGCTTGTTTATTTTTGAGAGAGAGAGAGAGAGAGAGAGAGAGAGAGAGAGAGAGAGACAGAGCATGAGTGGCGGAGGGGCAGAGAGAGAGAGGGAGACACAGAAGCTGAAGCAAGCTCCAGGCTCTGAGCCGTCAGCACAGAGCCCAACACGGGGCTCGAACTTGCGACCGGTGAGATGATGACCTGAGCCGCAGTCAGGCGCTTAACCAACTGAGCCATCTGGGTGCCCCTAGTGTGCCTGCCTGTTATAATTCTCGTTCCTATAACTGGTCATATGGCCACAGTTGATATCAATCGCTTCCTTCTTCCACCACATATTTTATGCTACTCTTGCCCTTCGGTTAGCATATGGACTGGTTGCAGTTCTTTACTCCGGGGGGTGATCCAACCCTTCATTCCTGAAAGCTGGGAATCCTTGGTGGTCCTGTGCTTATGAGGTTGCCGTAGACTTTGATTGACTTTTGCTATCGGACACCGAACTGCTAAAAGATGTCCCCATGAATCTCCTACGTTTCAGATATAGTTCCCCCATCGCCATTGCGTAGCAGCAAACCCATTGCTCCCAGCGTTTACCAGGATCAGTCACATCAGCCAGTATAGTCGTCCCTTCTCTGCTTGTTGGCTCAGGGGTATGAGGACCTCCAAATGCCAGGCGACAGTCTCAACTTCTAGTTTCTAGACTGGGTAGAAGCAGCTTCTTCCTTGAAGACTTCTATACCAGCAGAATCGAAGGCCGTTGGACAGAAGCAAAAACCCTATGAGTGGATTATTAGATATAAGTGAGAAAGGCCAGTCCCACCTCTTCCCCTTAATTCCTGGTCCCGTGTATTTTGCGGAAGGAGGAAAGACATACGCCCTATATTGGTCACTGGGTCAAAGAGTATGCATCATCCTCAGGGAGAACATGCCAACCACACAGAATATGACCTTCCAGTTGATACCGTAACTGAATCTTAATTAAGCCATTCCACAATTTTATCAGGCTAGCAGCTTCTAGTGCTGGGGTGTATGCCGATATCAGTAAATTGTAGTAGTAGTATTTATTACTGTACTTTCCTTGCCACGGAATATGTCCACAGCAAGCACTGTCGTGTGTGATAGCATGATGGTGAATGAGACATTCTATAAGCCCATAGATGGTGGTGTTGAGAAGGCAAATCCATGCTTATCATTGTAAGAACGAAGCGTGTCCCTCTGTGATAGGAAAGAATCACATGTAATCAACTGGTTACCAAGTGGCTGCCTGGTCCCCCCAGAGAATGGTACCTGATTGGAAGCTCCATGGTACCAAATCGGCCCCAGATTTGGTGGGCTAGGCACCCAGCCGCAGTACTGGCAGATCAGCTTTGGTAAGGAAAAATTCACATCATCGAATCCTGTTAGTCTCTCATTGGTTAAAAACCCAGTCAGAATCTTCGAGATATCAGTCTTCCTAAGAGAGGAAAAGGGCAGGGAGTGATTTTGAAGGAAAACAGGCCCAGCTTACTGAAAACAGAAAGTGGTTTCCAAGTTTTCTAGCTTGAATGTCTGGGTGGGTAATTTGGTGAGCTGAGGACACAGGAGTTTGGGAAATGTCTTGAGGTTAAGGTGCCTAAGAGATTTCGCACTAAAGCTGCCAAAGATGTAGTCCGAAGTTCGGGAAAGAAGCCTGTGATAGAGACATGTAACTGGGAGTCAATAGAACATAAAGAGTCTTTGAAATCATGGGAGTGGGTGAGTTTACTCAAGGTTGGTGTAGGATGATCAAAGAAGACCAGAGACAAAGATTAGACAACACCAGCATTCAACTGATGGCCGTAGAAGAGAAGGTCGTGGAGAGTCAGAGTGGTGTCTCAGAAGCCAAGGGAGAAAGAACTACCAAGAAAAAGGGAGTGGACAAAAAGATCTAACTCACCTGAGAGGTCATGGAGGACACACCTGAAAAGATCTGGAAAAATGGAACAATAGAAGGTCAATGATGACTGTTGCCTAGCGGAAAGCGAAGATAGATGACCTCTTAACCAAATCTTCCCTTTTCTTTCCTTCCTCCTTCCTTCCCTCCCTCCCTTCCTTCCTTCCCTCCCTCCCTCCCTCCCTCCTTCCTCCTTCCTTCCTCCCTCCTTCCTTCCTCCCTCCCTCCCTTCCTTCCTTCCTTCCTTCCTTCCTTCCTTCCTTCCTTCCTTCCTTCCTTCCTTCCTTCCTTCCTTCCCTCCCTCCCTCCCTCCCTCCTTCCTCCTTCCTTCCTTCCTCCCTTCCTTCCTTCCTTCCTTCCTTCCTTCCTTCCTTCCTTCCTTCCTTCCCTCCTCCCTTCCTTCCTTCCTTCCTCCCTCCCTTCCTTCCTTCTTTCCTTCCTCAGAACATCTGTCCTGAAAATTTGATCAATTTGAGGGAAAATGACTTCCAACCCAAAGGTTAAGTGTGCATGTCTAAACAAGAAAAATGATGCTCTGGAGGCCATGGAAGACAAGGGTCTCTCCCGCCATCCTCTCTACTGCCTACTAGAGAATGGAAAAGACTAAACCAGCAGTTAATTTCATGTTGTTTCTGGGAGCTGCGAAAATTGTGGTCCTGTTGACCTGGCACCCCTTTTCTTAAGTATAAAACTGAAATATGGACTTTATTTGAAACAAAAATGTAATCCAAATGAAGTAAAATTTTAGCTTCAGACACCTGCTAAATAAGGCAACATCACAGGAAAGCCCTCAGTTCAAATTACAATGTTTGTTTTATAATTTTACTTTTCATTTATCAACCTGGCCTAAAAAGCAGCAAGAAATAGATAAATCAGTTTTCAGATATTATTTCACAGGTAGAATGTCTTCTTAAAAAGTTTTTATTTAAATTCCAGTTAGTTAACATATAGTGTAATGTTGGTTTCAGAAGTAGAATTTAGTGATTCATCACTTACATATAACACCCAGTGCTCATCATAACAAGTGTCCTCCTTAATGCCCATCACCCATTTAATCCATCCCCTCCCATGTCCCTCCCTCAACCCTCAGTTTGTTTTCTGTAGTTGAATCTCTTATGGTTTGCCTCTCTCTCTCTTTTTTTCCTTCCCCTACGTTCATGTATTTTGTTTCTTAAATTCCACATATGAGTGAAATCATGACATTTGTCTTTCTCTGACTCACTTATTACGCTTAGCATAATACATTCTAGCTCCAACCACGTCATGGCAAATAGCAAGGTTTCATGCTTTTTGATGGCTGAGTAATATTCCATCGTATATATTTATATCACATCTTCTTTTTTTTTAAATTTTATAATAGTTTATTATCACGTCTTCTTTATGCATTCATCAGTTGATGGACATTTGGGCTCTCTCCATAGTTTGGCTATTGTTCAAAATGCTGCACGTATCCCTTCGAATCAGTATTTTTGTGTCCTTTGGGTAAATACCTAGTAGTGCAATTGCTGGATCATAGGAAGATTCTATTTTTAACTTTTTGAGGAACCGGCATACTGTTTTCCAGAGTGGCTGCACCAGTTGGCATTCCTACCAACAGTGCGAGAGGGTTCCCCTTTCTCCACTTTCTTGCCAAAATCTGTTATTTCCTGTGTTGTTAATTTTAGCCATTCTGACAGGTGTGAGGTGGTATCTTATCATGGTTTTGATTTATGTTTCCCTGCTGATGAGTGATGTGGAGCATCTTTTCATGTGTCTGTCGGCCATCTGGATGTCTTCTTTGGAAAAATGTCTATTCGTGTCTTCCTGGCAAAATTTTTCATAGTGGAAATACTGTGTGGAAAGTATTTATTCTTTTTTACTGAAGAGTCAACATAGTAATGACATTTTAAAATCTGTTAAAATAATTTTTAAAACCATCATCCTACCATTAATTTTTAAATATTTTCTTTTATAAGTATACTTTGTACATGGTTGTTATCACAGCATATAATTTTTTTCCAAATGAGAGTCATAATTTTTTTTTTAATTTTAGAGAAAGAGAGTGTGTGAGCAGGCGAGAAGGGCAGAGGAGAAGAATCTTAAGCAGGTGCCACACTCAGCACGGAGCCTGACATGGGGCTCAGTACCACGACCCCAGGATCATGACCTGAGCCCAAATCAAGAGTCAGATGCCAAAATTAAGAGTCAGACACTCAACCGACTGAGCTATCCAGGTAGCTGAAACCGCCCCCCCCCGAAATCCTTAGGGAAATCTTGCCTTTGAAAGCTAAGAAATATGTTGAAGTCTGAGTCCTCAGAAATCCAGAAGAGACTTTAGAGATCATCTTATCCAACCCCTCATTTCAGAGACAACTAAATTGAAGTCCAGAGAAGTTGAGTAGATTTAAAGTCAGGAAGTACTCCATGGCAGGACTTTCTCCAGAACCCCGATCTTTAGAGTCCAGTTTCCAGGACTCTTGCTACCATCATACCTGTGTCTCTAGCAGTAGTTTTGTTTAGCACGGTTGTGATTAGAGTACCATGTGTTGTATGTCCACCCCATCTGGGAGATTGTAAAAAGAACCACAAGAGTCTGCAGCTCCTACCATCAAGAAATAGAGTCCATTTATCCACCCTTTGAATCTTGTGACTTGCTTCGACCATAGAATGCAATGGAAGTAATGTTGTATAATTGTCAGCCTAAGCCTTAAGAAATCTCACAGCTTTGGGGCACCCGGGTGGCTCAGTCGGTTAGGCGTCCGACTCTTGATATCGGCTCAGGTCATAATCTCACAGTTCGTGAGATCTAGCCCCAAGTCGGGCTCCATGCCGACAGCACAGAGCCTGCTTAGGATTCTCTCTCTCCCTCTCTCTCTGCTCCTCCCCCACTCATGCTCTCTCTCAAAATAAATAAATAAACTAAAAGAACCAAAAAAAACAAAACAACAAAACAAAAACCTCACAGCTTCTGCTTTCACACTTTTAGAACCCGGAGACCACCACGTATAGAATCCAGAGCTAGCCTACTGAATGACAAGAGACAAGATGCTTAGTCATCATGATGTCCTTGACAAACACCAGATATGTGAATAAGGCTGTCCTAGACCATCCAGGCTTTAGCCATCCTGCCAGCAGAGCTTGCCCAGACCAGAAGAACTCCCCACCCAACCCCCAGAATCAAAAGTGAAAGGATTGGTTACTTTAAGGCACTAACTGTGGGGATTTTTTTTTTCATTTATAATAGTTTATTTTCAAATTGGTTTACATAAAACACCCAGTGTTCATCCCAACATGTGCCCTTTTTTAATGCCCATCACCCCCTCTCCCCCTCCATCCCCCTCACCCTGTGGGGATTTTTTAACACTGAAAAGTTATGCATAAATTTTTTCATTGTGTTGATAATCCACTCCATTAGAATAAATCATGCTCTATGTCTTATGGTTTCTTTTTTTTAAATGTTTATTTAATTTTGAGAGAGAGAGAGAGACAGAGCGTGAGCAGGGGAGGAGCAGAGAGAGAGGGAGACACAGAATCTGAAACAGGTTCCAGGTTCTGAGCGGTCAGCACAGAGCCCGACATGGGGCTCAAACTCACGAACCGCGAGATCGTGGCCTGAGCCAAAGTCAGACAATTAACCGACTGAGCCACCCAGGCGCCCCTGTCTTATGGTTTCTTGAACCAAGAGGCCAGGAAGTATATTTTCCCTGTCTTAAGTTTCGTTTTATTATTTTCTTTTAGATACGTAAGCTTTAAAAGGCAATTTATAGAACAAATTTTTGGGCATGCAAGTCTACGTACAGCTTTTCTGCAGGCCATCTGCTTTGAAAAGAACCGTTGGTAGAGCCCTTTATTTTTACCAACAATCTCCACCTCTCCTGCCCACATCTCAAGGCACTCGACAAAGATCCATACATATGGATCAAGGTGGGACTACACTGGTGGGGCTGGTGGGGGGAGGGAGGGGAAGGAAGCAGCTCCACTGTAAGTTAGGACACAGCAGGGACTCGTTGTCTTAGTTTGACTCCAGCCCGGGGCTTTCTAAATAAGCACGGCAGAGACATCTCCCCAAGTGACGCGCTGAAGAAAATGAACCAGAATGAATATATTCTTGATCTGGATCATGAAGGATGCACCGGCTGAAAACTCCTACTCCCACCAAAGGCTCTAGGGGTTTATTACTCATAGCTGTGCATTTCCATGGGATCTTTAATGCGAGGCAAACTAACTCTTCATAAACCCGAGCTTACGGAAAAGTGTTCATGTTTGATTGATTAGGCACTGAAATCACATGGACTTGGGACAGCTAATGATCCAATCTTGTAATCAAATTCGATATCTAGAGGCGCGTGGGTGGCTCCATCAGTTAAGCGCCCAACTCTTGGTTTTGGCTCAGGTCATGATTCCAGGGTCGTGGGATTGAGCCCTATGTTGGGAGCCTGCTTGAGGCGCTCTCTCTCTCTCTCTCTCTCTCTTCTCTCTTTTCTCTCTCTTTCTGACCCTCTCCCCAGCTCGTGCTCTCTCTCTAAAATAACTTTTAAAAATTTTACATTTGATATTTTGTTCCATAAGATCGTACCAAACGCCGAATCTCGGCTCGGCAGCAGAGCAAAACTCTGAGCTGGACAATATGTGGGTGTTCCCATTACTTGCCTACCCTACCTCTCAGAAAGGAGAGGGTGAAGGGGATTCATGTTTTTTGTAGATTTAGCCCCTGTGATTATACCCTGGTCAGTCAAGACCTCTTCTTTTTATCATTTCAATATACTTCGAAGATAAAAGGTTTTAGATTCTAAAGTTTACGGTAAGATGCACCACCTTCTTTATTGTTTTCTTTCTTTTTAAAGAAAAATTTTTAATGCTTATTTATTTTTGAGAGAGAGGGACAGACAGAGTATGAGCAGGGGTAGACAGCATCTGAAGCAGGCTCTGGGCTGTCAGCACAGAGCCCGAAGGGGGGGCTTAAACTCACAAGCTGTGAGATCATGACCTAAGGCAAAGTCAGGCACTTAACTGACTGAGCCACCCAGGCACCCCTCGGTTTTCTAAGCCCACTTATCTTACCTTTTCTCCTTTTTTCTCCCTCAAGGTCCTCTGGCAAGAGATAAGAAACAAAGAGTCATACTCAATGACAGACTCTAATTAGCAAGACCCGTGAACTAAAAACATTCTTGCCACACTCAGACTCGGAGAGGGATAAAAAATAAGAAGAAGACTTAATAATCAACAAATATTCATCTTTGAGGAACCATTATTTACCCAGCAGAAGGTTATGGAGCACCAATCCTGTGCCAGATATGATGCAAGATTCTGATAATTCGGAGGTAAACAGGAAAGATCTTGATCTCGCCCTTAGGGAAGAGTCAAGTTGAGACTTCTACAGTTGACCCTTGAACAACATGGGGTTAGAGGCACCCACCCGCTGAGCAGCTGAAAAAAATCGATGTATAAATTTTGACTCCCCCCAAAATGTAACTACTAACAGTCTACTTTTGACCAGAAGCCTTACCGATAACATAAACAGTCGATTAACACATATTTTGTATTCGTACAAGAAAGTGAGCTAGAGAAAAGGAAATGTTATTAAGAAAATCATAAGGGGGGCACCTGGGTGGCTCAGTCGGTTAAGCCTCCGACTTCAGCTCAGGTCATGATCTTGCGTCTGTGAGTTCCAGCCCCGCGTCGGGCTCTGTGCTGACAGCTCGGAGCCTGGAGCCTGCTTCGGATTCTGTGTCTCCCTCTCTCTCTGCCCCTCCCCTTACTCACGCTCTGTCTCTCTCTCTCTCAAAAATAAATAAACGTTAAAAAATTTTTAAAAGAAAATCATAAGAAATACATTTACAGTAGGCAGCTCAAACCCATGTAGTTCAAGGGTCAATTGTATTTCTTCTAGTCTCATCTTTCACCTCAGCTATCGGTCGGTACTAAGAGAAAGATTGCCTGGTGATGTGGTTTCCTTAATAATAATAATTATTATAATAATAATTATAATTATAGCAACAAAAACTAACACACGAAGTGATTATTAGGTGCCCAAAACCACCTTATGCAATTTCATACATTGATTTAATCTTGAACAATTTTTTGAAGTATCGTTATCATGCCTTTCCTTTTACAGGTGGGAAAACTGAGGCAGAGGGAAGTTAAGGAATTATACAGATTCAAACTATTCACTACACTGTTACTACTAAGGCAGAACACTGGGGAGGATGGTTATTTTTTTTAACAAGGGCTGAAAGCTAGTGCGATGTTCTTGACCCTGAGTTAATTAATAAATTTGAATGTCAAAGTATATCGTTCTCTAAGCATGCAGCCTAATTGCGATTTAATAATCTGGTCTGAATGTTTTCCACCTAATGAGATGCCCACATTCAAAAGAAAATAAATTGCAGCATGAGCTGACTTTTCTCAAAAACTGCTGCTGATTTATAATCAGCTTGTCCAATTTTCTTGTTAGGCTTTGCCCCTATAAGCTAGGGCATCTGTTTCTATATTAAAGTGGGATATCGGATCCCATATATTTTCAGAGGAGACCAAGAGAATTTGGCCAAGTGCTCACTAGAATTTCCTTGCGGGCAGCTTCTTCTACATATATGAAGAGCCCGGGTCTAGGATTTTGCAAAAAGCCAGTTTCTATGATTGACTTCATTGTCAGAGCATGTATCAAATGATCCTTTACGCTCTGTCCCTTGTATGTATGTGTGTGTGTGTGTGTGTGCGCGCGCGCGCGTGTACCTGAGCCAGGCGGGTAGACTCTCTGAAGAATGCTTTGCCTAAACTTACCCTGGTCTCCTGGAGATACCTGCCAGCCAGCCTTCGTCTGACGCCTGGGGCAAGGAGCATGCTTCGGCATAGCAATGGCTGCCTATTTGCTTTAAGGGGCAAACCAGCACACTGACAACCCTTGTTTGCCCCCAAAGACACATGAGTAAGATATCTCTCAAAATGAAAGATAACTTGGGGGACCTGGGTGGCTCAGTCGGTTAAGCGTCCGACTTCGGCTCAGGGCATGATCTCACAGTTTGTGGGTTCGAGCCCCGCGTCGGGCTCTGTGCTGTGAGCACAGATCCTCCTTCAGATCCTCTGTCTCCCTCTCTCTCTGCCCCTCCCCAGCTTGCACGCCCGCATGCACGCTCTCTCTCTCTCTCCAAAATAAATGAATATTAGAAAAATTAAAGATCACTTTGAAAATAGCAACAACAATGTTGGCAATTAGAGTAGTAGCAGACATGTATTGACCTTTTAGAGTTTGCTGGGCCCCATGCTAAATGCTTTATAGCGTTTACAGCCTCTTTTAATTTAAATCTCATCATAATCCTCATTTCAAAAGAATTTTAAATAACCGCCCGTTGCAAAGTTTTCAAACGTTGGTATGTGTAGAAATCATCTGGAAAGCTTATTAAAAACGTAGCTACCCAAACCCTCCTCTGGAACATTTGGTTCAATAGGTCTGAGGAGTAGTCCTAACACCTTAACTTAAAATAACAGAGAGCTGGTTAAAATGACTGCTATCAATCAATCCAATTAGATAAAATTGCTATAGACTGATTATGTCCTCCTCAAATTCATATGTTAAATCCTAATCCCCAAAGCGATGGTATTTTGATGTGGGACTTTGGGGTGATTAGGCCATGAGGTTGGAGTCCTCATGAATGGGATCAGTGCCCTCATAAAGAAGACCCCAAGGCCCCCTTCTGCCATGTTAGGACACAGTGAAAAGATGGCCATCGAGAAACCAGGAAGTGAGCTGTCACCAGACATCAAATCTCCTGGCACCTTGATCTTGGACTTCCCAGCCCCCAGAACTGTGAGAAATAAATTTCTGTTGTTTATAAGCCATCCCATCCAGTCTATGATATTCTATTATAGCTGCTCAAATGCACTAAGACAAAAATTTACTGTTCTTTTATCCAGTCCACCCAGAAATGAACAAGATAAGAATCCCTGTTATCAGAGTCCCCGGGTGGCTCAGTCAATTGTGCGTCTGGCTCTTGATTTTGGCTCAGGTCATGATCTCATGGTTTGTGGGATCGAGCCCCACGTTGGGCTCTGCACTGACAGCATGGAGCTGGCTTGGAATTCTCTCTCTCCTCTCTCTCTGCGCCCCTCCCAAATAAATAAATAAATAAATAAATAAATAAATAAATAAATATTATAAAAAGTAATCTCCGTTATTGATCATCTTAGAAAAAGGATGAGAACATCAAACATACTTTTCCCAAGGAGTAAGAAGTATATATCGATTGTGTGAAAGATTTAGGGGAAAGCAATTGAAATTAACAGGGAGGGAAAGGCGAGGGAAAGGAGGGTTCAAAGAAGGAGGATGTTCTGGTTATCTATCTAGCACTTCATACTAAACCACTCTAAGATGTAATGGCTTAAAAGAACAACAATCATTTAGTTTGTTTATGAATTTGAAATTCGGGTAGGGCTCGGTGGGGTCAGATTGTTTTTGCTCCGTGTGGTGCCAGCCAAGGTGGCTTGACCTGAGCTGAGCTCGGCAGGGCTGAGCTTTGATTTCCAAGATGGCTCATTCCCATATCTGGCAAGTTGGTACTGGCTATTGATTCTTCTCCAAGTTGGCCTCTTCCATAGGGTGACATGCACTTCCTCACAGCATGGGAGCTGGGATACAAAAGTGATTATCCCAAGGGACAAGGAGTGGAAGCTGACAATTTCTTAAGGCCTGAGTCCAGAAACTAACACAATTATTACTTCTCTAATACTCAACTGGTCAACCAGACACAAAGCCCAGATTTGAGAAGATGGGACATAAGAGTTTCGCCCTTCAATTGTGGGAGTGTCAGACAGCATTGGGGGTAATGTTTTAAAATTGCAACAGGGACAAAGAAAGGGAAGACTGAGAACATAGAAGAAAATCTGCTTGTTTTGCTAAGGCCAATGTTTTAGAAAATTTAATCGAGGGCAGTTCAACCCGGACTTTTCTTACAAACTGCTGTCGAGTTTCAGTCACCCTGTCCAAATCTCTTCTTAGGCAAAGTCACTTAACCTATTAAGCCTCAGTTTTATCATCTATAAATCAGGGATAACAACATTTCCCTTCCAGTGAGGACTGTGAAGACGACCTGACCTGACTGTAGTCCCTGAGCATGTATCTTTTCAGACCTGCCTTCCCAATCTGAGGTAAGCTGGAAACAAGAACTGGAAACAAGGGGTGAGCTAGCAGTATCTCTTCATCACAAATAATGCCAATAAAGACTATTTTGCCAATTCTATGTGGCTTGCTCAAGTTGAATTACTCAAGAAATATACGTGGGGCACCTGGGCGGGTCAGTCGGTTGAGTGAACAACTTTGGCTCAGGTCATGATCTCACACTTTGTGGATTCGAGCCCTGCATCAGGCTATATGCTGACAGCTCAGAGCCTAGAGCCTGTTTCAGATTCAGTGTCTCCCTCTCTCTTTCTCTGCACCTCCCCTGCTTGAGCTCTCTCTCTCTCTCTTTCTCTCTCTGTGTCAAAAATAAACATTAACAGAAAAGAAATATACTCAATAATTTCATTCTATCACTTCAGGACCAAGGTCCTGGTTTTCCATTGAGAATAAGACAGTAAGATGTCTTTAAAACAATAAACTGTGATACAAAACTCTCAATCACCAAGAGATGACGCTTTTTAAACACTGGGTGATTTTCTTCACTCCCTAAAAAATAAATCATTGGTGTATCATGGAGCATATTTCAAAATCACCTCCAAGCATCAGAATACAAAAAAATTATTTTCATAATGGAATACAACCAAAGAGATCAACAATCTATTTGCTGCCATTTCCTAATTTAAAACATTCATCCTTTTCAGGTTTTTTTCCCTGTGATATATTATTCAGGTGCCCCGAGTATACTTGAAGATTTGAAAAAAAAACATCAATTTTTAGTTAAAATTGTCTTCATAATTTCCAGTTCTATGTTTCATCCAACATCTAAAACTTTTATGGTAAATGAAGCAAGTTCTTGATACCATTTCCTACAACTCAAAATTGTGACTTAGGACCCTCTAAATTAGTATGGATAAAGAGAAGGAACAAGAAAGAGATAAATATGGAACTTGCCCAGAAAGGCAAGCTATTCCACGTGAATATACAGTGAAGAAATATTACAAATAATGTCCTTACTTTCTCCATTGTATCTAGTCCATCACTATTTCAGTAGGACTGTCCATTTATTTCTTCATTTTACAAATAGCAATGAATCTTTTAGTTAAAAAAAATTGCTCATCTTTTGTATGTGTCATTATTTCATTAGACTCCAAATGTTTGAGAAAAACTATACAGATGGCGATGACATAGGCAGTGGGCTAGATTGCTCCAAGATAGTGTAAATGAGAAGTGAGCCAAAGACAGATCCCAGGGAACACCCACATGAAAGAGACAAAGAAGAGTCAAAGCAGGAGACTGAAGAAGGAGAGGCAAAAAATGTAGGAGGAATACAAGAGAAAGTATTTTCATGGGATCAAGCGAGGATGGAGTTTGAAGAAGTTTTGCTGACTACAGAAAGGGATCGACAATGTCAAATCCTTCCCGAGTCACATGGGAGAAGAATTAAGAAGATTTATGGAAAGAGAGAGAGACCCCTGTGAAGTCAAAGAGAACACTTTCAGCGAAGTGGTGTGGCTAGAAACCCTTTTGTGTGGACTGAAGTGTGGGAGGGAATAAGGCAATAGAAACAGTGAGTATAGAACACTCCCCAGATTCTGGGCAGAAAACAAAAGGTGAAATATAGGATGTTAGCTAAAGGGATGTATGGTGTCAAGAGGGTATGTGTGTGTGTGTGTGTGTATGTGTATGATTCCTAATATGAAAATAATTGTTCAAATACTGAAGTCAATTCGTATAAAGGAAACGTTTGAAAGGGGCATAAAAAGCAGACTCTTAAGGGGCTCCTGGGGGGCTCAGTCGGTTGAGCGTCCGACTTCAACTCAGGCCATGATCTGGCAGTTCATGGGTTTGAGCCCTGCATCGGGCTCTGTGCTTACAGCTCGGCCTGGAGCCTGCTTCAGATTCTGTCTCTGTCGCACCTGCTCATTCTCTGTCTCTCTCTCTCTCTCTCTCTTGCTCTCTCTCCCTCTCAAAAAATAAAATAAAACTTTAAAAAATTAAAAAAAAATAAAGCAGACTCTTAAATACAGAGAACAAAGTGATGACTGCCAGAGGGGAAGTGTGTGAAGGGATGGATGGAATAGATAATAGGGATTAAGAGTACATTTAACTCGGGGTGCCTGGGTGGCTCAGTTGGTTAAGTGTCCGACTTCAGCTCAGGTCATGATCTCGCGATTCCTGAGTTCGAGCCCCAAGCTGGCCTCCACGCTAACAGCTCAGAGCCTGGAGCCTGCATTGGATTCTGTGTCTCCCTCTCTCTCTGCCCTTCCCCACTCATGCTCTATCTCCCTCTTTCTCAAAAACAAATAAACATTAAAAAACGTTTTAAAAAAGAGTACATTTAACTTGACTAGCACTGAGAAAAGTATAGAGTGGTTGAGTCATTATACCTGAAACTAATATAACACTATGTTAATTATACTTCAATTTTAAAAAGCAGTGGGCATAATTGAGCAAGGGTTTGAAGAATCTGGAAGGGATGAGATCCAGATCTCGATGTAGAGAATAACCTCAGATAGTAGGGAAACTTCTCTCAGAGTGATGCGAGGGAAGTAAGAAAGAAAGATTAGAAATACAGTTATTAAAAGGTATAGTCAATGAAACAATATTGGCTATGAGTCGATAATGCCGGAAGCCGGATGATACATACATGAGGGTTCATTTTATATTCTGTATGGTTTAAAATTTTCCATACTAAAATGGCTGAAGAAATGTGAACAAAAGAATTATGGGTAGAATACTGCTGTATTTCTTGGAAGACGGCTGAAGTTTCTCCGTGACAAGTAGGAGAAAAGGGTGATGCTGAAAATGAAGGTCGCGGGTTGAGAGTTTAATAAGAGTGGTAAAGTTTCCAATAGCCTCTGATGGGACAGTGAGGGAACTGGGGATCAACTTGATGATCCAGTCGAGGTTGGAGGTCTTGCATTTCCAGTGGCAAAATTCGTGTGTTGTAAGATTTTCCCAAGTAGCTCTCAGGAGCCTAAGCATGGGAGCCACTGGGGAGACCATAGTTGATTTTTGATGGGCTGGTGCAACTAAAGACTAAGAGAGGCATCAATAAAATGGATTTAGGGGCACCCGGGTGGCTCAGTCGGTTAAGTATCCGACTCTTGATTTTGGCTCAGATCACGATCTCAGGGTCATGGGATCGAGCCCCGTTTCTAGCTCTGCGCCAACACCATGGAGCCTGATTGGGATTCTCTCCCTCCCCCTCCTTCTGTCCCTCCCTCAGTTAGCGCTCACACGCGAGTGCATGTGCTCTTTCTCTCTCAAAATAAATAAATAAACATTTAAAAAAGTAACAAAAAAAAAACCCTTATATCGATCTAGAGGCAAAGTGATTTCAGATTTTGATCTCCAAATTCAGCAACCTTTCTGCGATCTCCACTGATGGCTTTATCTCCCATTCCAGGCTTCCGACTGTTACTCTAACTCAGATCTAAATGTACTTTTAATGGAGATTAATTGTTGTACTTCTTCCACACTCTTTACCAATATCCTCAGAGTCTAAGAGTCCCTTTAAGCAGAATGACCTGCAATCCATTTGGGACTAGTGGCCACCGACAAAAATCCTCTCAATCTGCCATTTATGACCTGCAATCCATTTGGGACTAGTGGCCACCGACAAAAATCCTCTCAATCTGCCATTTACTCACCCCCCAAATGTGTTTATATTTTGCAAACTGGACCCTGGGATTTAAATATTGTGGACAGTTGGTTACCAGTAACCAACACTTGGGTTGCAAAATAGTACTTTGCCAACCAAAGCTGTAAGATAAAGGGTAATACAACTAGGGAAAAGGAAGCCAGTACTAAGAGCAGGATGGAGTTTAATGATTGGTGCACTGTAAGTAGTTTGTATATATACAAATTAACTTGTATATACTGTTGCAATATGGGCTTAATTGTATCCTTCAAATGATAGGATTGTCTGTGGTTTCTAGTTTACACTGTAAATTTTTAGAGAGACATCTGTCAAATTCTCTACGAATGAAAGCCAGCAGGTCATAGGACAGTACAATGCCATTGCCACCTCAGGTAACCATAGACTGGAAAAGTCAAGGTGACCCTTCCATTGACAACAACTATAAAAGCTGGATAAAATATAAAAACCATCTTCAGGAAGGTGTCAGAAGACTAAAAAGAGAGCAAAACATTACAGAGCCAGAATCAGGTTAAGGGGAGAGATCCCAGAATTTAAGACCACGAGGCTCCTGGGTGGCTCAGTCGGTTAAGCATCCAACTCTTGATCTTGGCTCAGGTCATGATCTCACGGTTCGGGAGCTCGAGCCCCACATCGGGTTCTGGGCTGACAGCGTGGAGCCTGCTTGGGATCTTCTCTCTCTCTCCCTCTCTCTCTGCTCCTCCCCTGCTCACTCTTTCTCCCTCTCTCAAAATAAATAAGAATTTAAAAAGAAAAGACCACGACTTGGGACTTGTTTGCTCCAGGGGTGTTTTCCCGTTTCAGAGGAGGATTCTCACACTTAGGGATGGGACTCTGAAAGCACATATTCTCCTAGAAGAGTGAACCTGAGGAAAATGTTCATCATTAAGACCCCAGCTCAGCTTTGAAACAGTACTTCATTCAGTCCCTGCACTTGGATTGAAATGGTCCCTATTGATCGTGCCACAAACATTTAATAGAATCAAACCATAAATCCCCTTTGGAGGAAGAGATTAATGTAGGCATCAAAAAACTTCTCCCAGCAAAGTTGCAAATACCATGTTAAGTGTCCCTGCATGGGTTGTGCACATGGGCTTGTATGCGTGCATGCGCGCGCGCGCGCGCACACACACACACACACGCACACTAGCCAGGCACCAAAGAAGATAAGATACATGTTTAAAAAGGGAAAGAACAGTCAGTAAAAATATCCTGACAGACACTCCATTGTTGGGGTTGTCAGTCAACAACTTCAGAATAATCGTGTTTGCTGCAAACAAAAGACATGATAAAGAAGGGAAATTTCGGGAGTTAGAAATGAAAAAAATCAAGAACTCGGTAGGTAGACCGAATAGCAGATTGGACACAGATGAAGGGAGATTTAGTAAACTAGAAAATAGATCAAATGAAAATATCCAGGCTGAAATATGAAGCATAAAAGACATAGAAGGCTCAGGGATAAGATCTTGTTTACATTTAATTTGAGTCCCAGGAGGAAAAATAAATAACAATATAAGAGCAATATTCAAGATATAATGGCCGAGGGCGCCTGGGTGGCTCAGTCGATTAAGTGTCCGAATTCAGTTCAGGTCACCATCTCGCACGTTTTATGAGTTCCAGCCCTTTGTCGGGCTCTCTGCAGGTGGTGCAGAGCCTGCTTGGGATTCTCTCTCTCCCTCTCTCTTTGCCCCTTCCCCACTTGCTGTCTCTCTCTCTCTCTCTCAAAATGAATAAATAAACTTGAAAGATATGGCTGAGAATTCTCCAAAATTGATTTTTTTTAGAGAGAGATAGAGCACAAGATGGGGAGAGGAACAGAGAGAGAGAGAGATGAAGGGGAGGGAGAGAATCTCTCGAGCGTGGAGCTTGAGGCGAGGCTCTATCTCATGACCCTGGGCTCATGACCTGAGCCCAAATCAAGAGTCAAACACTCCACTGGCTGAGCCACCCAGGCGTCCCTCCAAAACTGATTTTTTTTTAAATTTTTTTAACATTTATTTACTTTCGAGAGACACAGAGACAGAGCATGAGCAGAGGAAGGGCAGAGAGAGAGGGAGACACAGAATCGGAAGGAGGCTCCAGGCTCTGAGCCGTCAGCACAGAGCCCGACGTGGGGCACGAACCCACAGACCGCGAGATCATGACCTGAGCTGAAGTTGGCCGCCCAACCAACCGAGCCACCCAGGCGCCCCCAAAACTGATTTTTAAAAATCATTTTAAAAGGCCCATAAACCGTAGGATTTCAGACTGGAAAAGTACTTTGGAGTCAGAGTGTTGAGTACTGTCTCAAGTCTAGAGGGTTGAATCGTAACTGGTGGGCATATTGGAGCACTGAGGGAAAGAGTATCGGGGTGGAATTCCAGAGACCTGAAGAAGGATGAGGGGCCACTTGCTGAAAAACACCAAGAACAAGAAAGGGCCAAGTACGAATACTTCAAAGAGGTCAAAGGTCAACTCTGAGACAACTGACCTTAACGATCAAGTTCAAGCAGAGAGGAGGGAGACCAAAAGCAGAAGCAAAACATCCCACAGGTTAGGACTAAGGCAGAACTGAAATGGAATAAGAAACCAGAGGGGTGGTCTGGGTGGCTTGGTTGGTTGAGCATCTCACTTCAGCCCAGGTCATGATCTCACAGTTCGTGAGTTCAAGCCCCGCATCGGGCTCTCTGGTGACACCTCAGAGCCTGGAGCCTGCTTCAGATTCTGTCTCTCTCTCTCTCTCTCTCTCTCTCTCTCTCTGTGTGCCTCCCCCACTCTTGCTCTCTCTCTCTCAAATGAATAAACATTAAAAAAAAGAAAGAAACCAAAGCCAAGTGCAGTTGTGAAATCCCATCCTGTTCATGTAAACAGTCTGACTATCTGAAGCAAATGATTTAATTTGGCTTAAAGGCATAGTACTGGGGTGGATGACTGGATGACCGGAGGCTTTAAGGAAGTGAATAACTTAGTACTAATTGTGTTTTACAGAGATAATCCTGTAGTCAGTGTGACAGAGGGGCTGAAGATCTTGTGATGGTTACAAACTCACAAGTGGGGATTAGGTAATCCTAAATTAGATATATAACAATAAAATGAATAAAGCTTCGTGTTCCACGTGGTTTGAAATAGAATCCACTTCAGGGCGCCTGGTTAAGTGTCCAACTCCTGATTTCGGCTCTGGTCATTATCTCATGGTTCGTGAGTTCGAGCCCCACGTTAGGCTCTGTGCTGACAGTGTGGAGCCCGCTTGAGATCCTCTCTCCCTCTCTCTCTGTCCTTCGCCCACTTGCCCCCTCTCTCTCTGTCTCTCTCTCTTGCTCTTGCTCTCTCAAAATAAGTAAATAAACTAAAAAAAAAAAAAACAGAAAAATTAAAAAAATATCTGCCTGCACTAGCCCTGTCTCCTAAGTCTCATTGCCTCAGCTCCCGGGGCCTCAGTTTCCCCATCTGTAAATTGGAGATCTTCATAGTGTCGTTTGTAAGTTAATGAAATAATGTATACTGTTACGCCCAGAATTCGGGAACCCCAAAAACCACCAGGGAGCCGAGTCCGATGCAAGAACAAAGAGCCTTTATTCGAGCTAGCTCGAGCTCAATCTCCTACCTGCACTGACGCAGCGGTGGGTCGAGAGAGAGAGAGAGAGAGAGAGAGAGAGAGAGAGAGAGAGAGAGTTCCAAAGGCGCAAGAATTTTAAAGGAGTCTAGGGTAGTGGGAGGGGTGATGGTCGTGGCCCTAGCCGATTGGCTGAGGAAGGGTCAGGGTCCTGTTCCATAGGTCAAGCTTCTGCGCAGGCGCTGGGGACTCAAAATGGAGTCAGTCTCAGTTTGCCCTTAAACAAAATGGAGTCAGTCCCGATTTGCCCTTACAATACCAAGCGCTCGAGTTGATGCTTGGTATGCAGTAAGGATGCAATGAGCATAGAGTGAATGGTAATAGGGTTTTTTGAGGAGAAACGGAGGCAGCGGGATCAACCAGGATTGTACTGAGATTGGCTGAGGGATCCAGGAGAGGTACAGTTGTGATCCTGTCAACAGCCGGGAGAGTGAGGAGGCAGAGGGTAGATGGAGCAGAGCTTGAGGCCTGGGACTGAGCGTGTTGGAAGGAGCCCGTGGGGGCGAGGAGGAGAGGGGCCTTGGAACAAGGCAGAGACAGGATATTGGCAGCCCACACTCCTGCTGTTCTAGGACGCAAGCGCTGTGCTCAATTGGGCGAAGCCCGCGGAACCCTATGCCCGGATAACACTGACGGTCACGGGCCTGATTAAACAAATTCATGCATTCTCCCACGGAGACACAAAAGATCCATTTGGTGTTCAGAACCGAAGGGGCCCGCTGGAGTCCAAAGTTCTGCGAGAACACACAAGCCCAGGCGCGCCTGCGTGGCTCGGTCAGTGGAGCATCTGACTGTTAATTTCAGTGCAGGTCATGATCTCACTGCCGGTGCAGTGCAGCCCTACTTCCGGCTCTGTGCTGACAGCGCGGAGCCTGCTTGGGACGCTCCCTCTCCACCCCCTCTCTCTGTCTCTCCCTGGTGCACGCGCTCTCTCTCTCTCTCTCTCTCTCAAAATAAATAAATAAACATTAAAAAAATAACGTACAAGCCCAGCGTTGACTTTGATCAGAGGCAAACACTTCAACAATCAGTCCTACGAGGATCCCAACAATTTGTACAAGCCGAGAGTGCTGTTCATTTCTCATACACCGGAAGAAGTAATTCAGAAATATTAAAAGAAAACTTACTTGTTTAGGTAATCTACTCCCGCTTTCCACATGGTCACCCCTTCAAGCAAACTCAATACTTCTGTGTAACAGCTCAGAACAGATGCTGCTCATCTTCTCGGCCCACGCAAGCTGTCTTGCAAAACAGGTTCAGAATAGATTGAAACTCCCCAGAAGGCCTCTGCTTTCTCCCCTTATTGCTCTCAATTAAACAGAAGGAAATCAGTGTATCAAAGGAATTGATGAGGCTCAAATTCTTCGGGTGGCTAGGTAAAGCGTGAGGGCCAAAAGGCTCACTAGGGAAGTTTGCGATCAGTGGGCATCACCGGCGGGTCGTTTGCCTTGGTTATTTTCGGTTACTTCCAGCACCACCACTGAGAGAAGCAGGCAGAGGGAAGTAAGAGGGGGCCGATTATGGTGTGGTGAGGAGCTAGGGAGGAGCTAGAACCTCCTCGCTGTTCTAGTACCTGACAAAGTCCCGGTTCCCCCAAGTTAACCCCTGCACTGCCAACTTCACTATCGGCCGGCCCTGCGAAGAAGAGTGTATTAAGTGACATGACCCCTGGTCTAAATTTAGTGCTCATTCAGGTTGCTTTCAGTTGATTTCCGTGTATGGACAATGACTCCGGGGCTTCTTTGGGAGAGGAACCACGCCCATCTGGCTGATCATTGTGCCTACCCACACACGACCCCCCGCCCCAACACCTGTGTCTGGCACACGGAGTGCTGCGATCACTCCCCAGACTTCATGAGAATGGGCACGTGATCGTCGATTTTCTTCTTCTGAGTCTAGAGATACGAAGAAATATTCTTTAACTTTAACGGCAGATCTCGAAATACCAGTTTTAATATTTGCTAACAGTTGCATAATCATTCAATAATTAATTCTCATGGTATCTTGTGGATCTAGTTATCCTTACGAAGGGTTTAGGGATAAAGAAATGACATTGCCATCCTGGCTTAAGAATAAGGGAGAGGCAAAGTTTAGATTTGAACTTCCCGTGGAAATTGCCGAAAGCTAGATTCGGGCCAATTTACGCTAGAAGATATTCATCAGGGACAGCGATGGTTACGATTCAGAGATGGCTGTTTTCTGATTACAAGTCCTCAACTATCTACTTAACACATTTGTCTTTCTCCTAACAAGACGTATTTGATGAAAGGGGAAAAAAATAGTTATCTTTTTAATGATTGATTTCACAGAATCAAATTCTGTTCTCAAGTGTCTTCCCCATCCCAGCCAGGGATGTCATTATTCCCACAGTGGGTCAAGGCCATTATGGCTTCTCTCCGCCTCCCATCTATAGTTATCCATCAGCAAGTACAATCACTCGACCTCTTAGGTCTGTTTTAGCATTTTCATGCAGCATCTCTGCCTCCCAATGCATTGCACATAAATTTGAAACTCCTTTCCAAGGCCTACGAGGCTTTTTTTATTTTTATTTTTATTTTTGAGAGAGACAGAGAGAGAGCACCCGTGAGCGCATGGGGGAGGGGGAGACCGAGAGGGGGATGGCGGATCCGAAGTAGACTCCAGGCTCCGACCTGACAGCAGAGAGCCCAATGTGGGGCTCGAACTTGCGAACCATGAGATCATGGCCTGAGCCAAAGTCGGACGCTCAACCGACTGAGCCACCCAGGCGCCCCAAGACCTACAAGGCTTTATGTGATGTAAACTCTTGGACTCGTCTCGCTTTTACATTCCTTTTTTGTCAAGTCGCTTCTTCCTCAGCCCTGAATGAAACCCTGGACAGATCCCACAGCTTATTTAATGTTTTTCAGATATGAGAAGGTCCAGGAAAATCTAAAGTTCTGGTTCTCCACAGATGACGCACCACTCAATGGGGCGGGGGGGGGCATTGGAAATTCATGGGGCGCTTCTGGTTATGTATTGGTGGGGGTTGAGATTGGACAGCCTTTGGCTAGATAAGGGCCTGAGAGATTAGGGTTCCTGCCAGGAAGTGAACACTTGGTCTCAGGACTGGACGGCCCTTGAACATCCTTCTCGGTATCTGTGTGCACGGGAGACATAAGCACGAAATATATTTTTCGCAGGGGTTTACCATACCACTAAGTTTCCCCAAACTGCAAACACTGAAGAAGTCAAGGGACTATTGGACATTGTTCACCATTTCAGAAAATCGTGTCACTAACAGACACACCACTTGTGCCTATAAATAACCGATACGACACACTCGTTTTGGACAATAGTAGTAGTTATAGCATTCACATGTATGGATACACTTCCTTAGCCCTTCTTTCTTTCTTTTTTTTTTTTTTTTGAGTCTATGTATTTATTTTGAGAGAAAGAAAGCGCCAGCGGGGGAAGGGCAGAGAGAGAGGGAAAGAGAGAATCCCAAGCAGGCTCCACACCGTCAGTGTGCAGCCCCACGCAGGGCTCAAACTCACGCACTGTGAGATCATGACCTGAGCCAAAGTTGGACACTTAAGTGACTGAGCCACCCAGAATCCCCACTTAGTCCTCCTTTCTTTCTTTCTTTTTTTTTTTTTTAAAGTTTTTCCTTTTATTCAAATCCAAGTTAATTAACATACAGTGAAGTAAGAATTTCAGGAGTAGAATTTAGTGATTCATCACTTACCTAGAACACCCAGTGCCCATCCAACAAGTGCCCTCCTTAATGCCCATCCCCCATCTAGCCCGTCCCCCACCCAGCACCCCTCTCCAGCAGCCCTCAGTCTGTTCTCTGTATTTAAGTCCCTTATGGTTTGCCTCTCTCTCTGTTGTTATCTTATTTTTGCTTCCCTTCCCTTATGTTCATCTGTTTTCTTTCTTAAATGCCACCTATGAGTGATTTCATATGGTATTCATCTTCCTCGCAACTGAGCCCTTATTTCAAATGGTTAAACATGAAGAGGAAACCTTAATTATATTCATTCGAATACTGTTACTTCGCTTCAACCCAGCCTTATTATAAATAGTTGCGAGCATTTGATTTATGGTGTCATCACCTCGTGTAGTCACGGCAAAGCATTTATATATTGAAATGTGTGTGCTATTTTATTGTGAAGTGCTTTTCCTTTTAAAATTGCTTCTTTGTATTATGGTTACAGCATTCCACTTCTTTCTTTACTTTTGAAACCGTGCGTGTAGGTAGCTCGTATTCTTTAGACACTTCATTTCAGAACATCGAAGAGGGGTGTTAGAAAATGTTTATTAGAAAAAGGGCATTGAGTCTAACACGACTGAGGACGAGACTGGATTCTCAAGAAATCTGATAGCCCTGCGCCTCCATCACCCCCCGCCCCCCCACCAGCTCACTTCTATAGTGGCGTCTCTTCTTTCTTTGCTCCTAGGGGAGCCCATGAGCCCCATTTCATTCCAATCCCTGCAGCCTCCAAATTCCAGAAAGCACAGCGGCCCCGGTGGTTTTCTGAAACCACTCGACTAAGGAAGAGGGAGAAGAGAGAAACAGGACAGTACTTCAATGACCCTTTTCCAAAAAACTTTTCCCCATCAATACAATTTCTCTTTACCTAAAGAGAATCTTGTGTGCCCCGTGCATGCGAGGGCCTTAGGGGAGGGAACCGGCTTTTGGCCACCTCTTCTGCCAGTCCTACATAGATTATCTGGCGCTTTGTTTTAGAATTTGACACGGGGGGCCTGGGTGGCTCAGTCAGTTGAGCGTCCGACTTCGGCTCAGGTCATGATTTCGAGGTGCATGAGTTTGAGCCCTGCATTGATTGGGCTCGCTGCTGTCACTGTGGAGCTGGCTTCAGACCCTCTGTCCCGCCCTCTCTCTGCCCCTCCCCCGTGCTCTCTCATTCTCTCTCAAAAAATAAATAAACGTAAAAAAAAAAAAAAGAATTTGACACAGTTTAAGTATGTGTGCCACAACCCAAGGCAAGAAGGTCGGCGTTTTAACATTCAAGAGGGTGAGAATTCCTCTAGGAATCAATACGAGTATTGGGTGAGAATCTCATTCTCTAAATGGTTTAGCTCACCGTTGAATGTTTTTACCCCAACATTAGTATCGATGGCATAGCTAGCATATTTGATGCACAGAGTGGACAACTTTTCACCAGCCCTCTTCTCTATATGACAAAATTATATGTGATCCCCATGGTAACCACAGAGAAAATATCTATAGAATATATGCAAAAGTAAATCAGTAAATCAAAATGCACTCGATTCCACTGAACTGTACACTTAAAAAAGGTTACGATAGTAAGTTTTATTTTCTGTATATTTTGCCACAATAGAAAAACCTTATCGATAATTACACTGATTGTTTAGAGTTAAGACAAACAAAAGATTGGGAGAGGAAGAATTATGTTACTGCTGACACTGTTTAGACTTGCTCATATGTGGTCATAGTAAAAATAAGATTGCTTTCGGGACATGTGGGTGGCTCAGTAGGTTAAGTCTCCCAACTCTTGATTTTGGCTCAGGTCACGATCTCACGGTTTGTGGGATCGAGCCCCGTATCGGGCTCTGTGCTGACAGTGCAGAGTCTGCTTGGGATTCTCTCTCCCCCTCTCTCTGTCCCTCCCTTACTTGTGTGCAGCTCTCCCTCTCTCTCTCAAAACAAATAAATACGCTTAAAAATTTTTTGAGCCCTCCCCCCCAGATAAGGGATTCTCAGCTATTATGTTTGAGCAACTACCTCTTTGTTTTACAAATTCATACAAAGTCCTCTGGTCAAGGACTCTTCTAGCCTCGGGGATCCCTTTGTTGAACAAGATAGACAAGACTCTTGCTCTCGTGGAGCTGGTATGGGGAAATTTATGGAAACCTTTGGGGAAGACCATGATGGCAGGCTCTTCCTACATTCCCTCACATTCGGAAGGGGTAAAGACCACGGGGTGTGAATATGTGTTGCATGACATCCTATCTTGGGTAGAGTCGTGAGATGGGGAGAGTTACCCAAAGTCATGGACTCAGGGTCTTCCTCTGATTAAGACACGACACAAATAGCTATGAAGGCGTTAAACTGGAATCAACTCTCCATATTTCCCCCACGTCGCTTGTGTGGTATATTTCTGTCCATATTATCGGCATTTAAAAACCTGCAAATCTTTTTTGTGGATTGCATTATCAAATAGACCCATGTCAAAACCTAAATGAACAATGGCTTCCCATCTCGCTCAGTGTAAAAGCCTACGGGGCCTTACGTAATCTTCACCCCTTTCCCACGACACATAGTCCACACACACACACACACACACACACACACACTCCTCTCTGACTTCACCTCTCACCCTTTCTTGTTGCCACTCTTACTACATTGCCTACTTTGCCACTCTTCGAACATCTTGGCATAAATTTGCCCCAGGGCCTTTGCACTGGCTGCTCCCTTTGCTTAGGACACTCTTCTTTCAGATATCTGAATGAACCACCTCTTCAAGTTTTTGTTAAACTATCGCCTTTTCAATGAAGTCACCTCTTTATACTTATGACTCCCCTCCCCACCCTAGATACATACTTCCTACTTGATTTATTTCCATAGCGTTTATCAATCTCTAACAAACTATTTCTCTCTCCCCCACTACAATGTATCCTTCGCAGAGATAACTACCTGGTCAAAATAAAGCGTTCATCAAAAATCTGTTGAGTGAAAGAATAAATAAAAAGAAAGGACAAGGGAAATAAAGAAGAAAAGAGGAAAAAAATTCAGAAATTATTTCGGTCTCAGGAAGATACAGCCAAATAGTGACCAATACACCCCGGTTCCTTCTTACTCTCAGTTTTGCTTCCTCTGATAAAATAGGTAAGGAAGATAAGAATAAATAATGCATCTGTTAGAGAACTTAACATTTTTTCAAAATGTTTTTATCTACAATGCCTTATTTGATCAAAATGTCCGACTACCTTTCTAGAAAAGAAGCATACTGGTGGAGTAGGGCAATTTTATATCTGCATTTCATTTCTCGTTAAACAATTAAATTTAAGGGTGTCTGGTGACTCAGTCAGTTAAGCGTCGGACTCTCGATTTCAGCTCAGGTCATGATCTCATGGTTTGTGAGCTCAAGCCCCATGTCTGGCTCTGCACTGACAGTGTGGAGCCTGCTTGGGATTCTCTCTCCCTCTCTTTGCCCCTCTCTCACTTGTGTTTTCTCTCTCTCTCTCTCTCAAAATAAATAAATATATTTTTAATTTTTTAATGTTTATTTTTGAGAGAGACAGAAAGAGAGTGCTAGTGAGGGAAGGACAGAGAGAGAGGGAGACACGGAATCCTAAGCAGGCTCCAGGTCCAAGCTGCCTGCAGAGAGCCCCGTGCGGGGCTCGAACCCGCGAACCAAAAGATCATGACCCGAGCTAAAGTCAGTAGCCTAACTGACTGAGCCACCCAGGCATCCCATAAATAAATATTTTTTTATAATAGTTTATTTTCAAATTGGTTTACATATAACACCCAGTGTTCATCCCAACATGTGCCCTTTTTAATGCCCGTCACCCCCTCTCCCCCCTCCCTCATCCCCCTCACCCTCAGTTTGTTCTTAGTCTTTGAGAGTCTCTTATGTTTTATCTCCCTCCCTCTCTGTGTCTTTTTTTTCTTTTCCCCTCCCCCTGGTTTTTGCTCAGTCTCACAAAGTCCACCTATTTGTGGAAACATATGGAATCTGTCTTTTTCTGACCGAATCATGGAAAGAGACCAAGTGCCCATCAACTGACGAATGGATAAAGTAGATGTGGTACAAATAAATATTTTTTAAAAATTCAATGTATACAGAAAAACAGCCCATTTCTGTATCACACAACTGAGACCCTCAAGTTATTTGGTTTAAAAAAATATATGGGGGTGCCTAGGTGGCTCAGTCGATTAAGGGTTCAACTTCCGCTCGGGTCATGATCTCACAGTTCAGGAGTTCGAGCCCTGCGTGGGGCTCTGTGCCGACAGCTTGGAGCTGGGAGCCTGCTTCAGATTCTGTGTCTCCCTCTCTCTCTGCTCCTTCCCCACTCATGCTGTATCTCTGTCTGTCTCAAAAATAAACACTAAAAAAGCTTTTTTTTTAATAAAAAATAATAAAAAATCTGGATTTCTCTCTGTTTTCTATTTAGTTCTGCCTCTGTGCCTTTACCTATGCAATTCCCCTCATCGCAATGACTTTCCCTGTCCATCTATCGAAATGCCATTAATTCTTTAAAGTCCAGTGTCATAACTATAACGGAGAAGCCACATGCCAGTGCATATTAATTAATGAGCTCCACTATTCTTCAGTTACGAATTTTGCCTATGGAACGCTGCTCCGTGGGACTGCGAAGAGAACTTCTCAATATTGTCTTCACTGGGAAGGAAGCGCTTTGTAGCTTTGTTTCCCCGCGGCCTAGCAGTTTCTCCCTAAACCATTCCCGGCCCACGGTGGGTACTCCATTAATATTGGATACTTGAATAAACGAACGATTCTGAGGCTCCGTCTAGTCAGAAGTTGGCTTAATTATGTCTTGAACCGGTAAAGAATGAGACTACATCACAGCTCATATACTGAGTTAGAGAACCACGACCCTTCCACGATAGGGTATATTCCCACATCCTCCAAATATACAGTCTCCCCATTGCCTCCTGCACTACCCATGGTATGTGAATAACGCTGCGCAATGGGCTTGTTTTGTGCAGCTCTCCTTTATGCGTAACCATGGCAATGCTGTCTACTTGATACTTGAAGTGTCTGGAGGACTACGGCAGTGAATGTTAACTCACTGTACGATGACTTGATGACTTGCTTCGCATGCAAGGGGACTCTGTACATTTGGGTTTGTTTTTTTGTTTTTAACCCTCATAATCAGAACATTCTCTCCGTTTCTTCCGTGAAGTGACACACCTATTTACAGAACAAGCCAGAATAAAAATTCTAGACCTCCCACTAATATACGAAGGCAGTGGCTGCCTCCGAAACCTAAGGATGAAGGGCTCGGGGACTGTCCTCAGAGCTTCTATTTTTATCTGAAATCTTGATATTGGCAACACGATTTGTATCGCCATTTTGCACAGAGAGAGTCATGTTTTGGGGGCTGCTGAAAGGACAGAGGACGGGAATGTAGCTCATCCTGTACATTTTGTCTCTACACGGGCTCCAGCTATGACATGTGGCCAAGTCCTCCAGGCAAGGAGGCATTTTTTTTGTTCCAAGGTCTGCATTTATTTTTCACGCGAATAGTTGAAGGCTGCCAGAATCCCACCCACATGGCACTAATCTGATCAATTTTAGCCCGACTCTTCCTTTACCGTTAATTGGAAACCCACGACATGCTCAAATATCAAATAAGGGCAATGGATTTTTTAACACACACACATGCACACACACACGCACGCACACACTCGTCCATATTCTGAGAGAAAATTTATGAAAGATTCTGAAGTCAAATCCACGTCCCACTTCAGACCTGTTAATCATTGTCATCATACAAACATTCTGTGAGGCACTCGCAGATAGTTTGCATTTAAAATTACCCCAATTTTCATTGCATTTCAGTTAGTTTCACTATGGATCCCTTGGAGGCCATATTTTCACTCAGATTTTTATCCTTTCCTTTAGGAAGAATGTATAAAATTGGGAAGTAACCCAACACTCAGTTCCAAATAATGGAACGAGTGTGTTTCAGGTTAACTTCTTAAAGTAATAAAGAAGTCCAAGTGAAGACAAGTTGACGCTTTAGTCTCAACTTATGTAGCGTCTTCAAAGAAACACGAAATCGAATTTGGTGCATCGCTGTGTCAGTCTTAATTTTGACTTGAAATAGCTTATGTGTTGCAATCTCAGCATTATATAGAATCTAAACTCTTCTAAGCAGAAATTGCTTTTTACTTTTTGCTTGCTTCTATATAATTTATCATCTCGAAAACATAGTGTACATTTGTGAACTTTTGTATCTATGATGCTGGAAATGTGGATTCAGGCTTTTAAATTTGATTTTTTAATTTTGTTTCTGTTTCACCGAGAGTGTCTAGAACGACAATAATACAGGGTGTCAAATTTGGCTCCAACAGTAGATTTTCATTAACAATGCCCTTTCAGCCAGGGTTGGATTAACAAAACAAACAAAAAGTTCAGAAAGGTAGCGTTGTCGCTGTTTTTAAGAAAATGGATGCTTTTCCATTACGAGATGAGTTGTCAAAAAAATAAATAATAAAATGGGGAGGCATCAGTGGAAATGTCGAGTGAGGCACTCTGAAATTTTGCTCCTTCATAAAAGCAGTGAGAAAATTGTCAAAATCAACTTTTCAGCACTCTGGGAACTAACCAGAGGCTTGCGGCAACGTGGGGAAGTGTTGAGTCAAGAAAAATTGACTGCGTCTTGATAAGAAAATCAAGAGTTGTGGCATTTTGGGGCGCCTGGGTGGCTCAGTTGGTTAAGCGGCCGACTTCAGCTCAGGTCATGATCTCACGGTCTGCGAGTTCGAGCCCTGCGTCAGGCTCTGTACTGATGGCTCAGGGCCAGGAACCTGCTTCAGATTCTGCATCTGCCTCTCTCTCTCTCTGCCCTTCCCCTGCTCATGCTCTGTCTCTCAAAAATAAATAAACGTTAAAAAAAAAAAAAAGAGTTGTGGCATTTTAACTCATCCTAGTTGTATCCCCTTCTCTCCAGCTCCACAGCAATATTGAAAAATAATACCCTGCATCCTCGGTACTAGAGAAAGCCGAGAAGAGCTCAAGATCTTTCAGAACTTCACCCCCACATCGGAGTCATTACCAAGTCTTTCCCTGGAAGGTGCCGCTTGAAAAGCTTGTCCTTTTTTGAGCTCACTTAAACTCTCCTGGTGATAAACATTTCTCCCTGGGTGATGGAGGGGAATTTCTCAAATGTTTGAACATCACATCTGCCTGACGTGACAGATAGCAATTGAGGCCAATGAGAAACTAGCCAGGGAACTGAAAATGAAAAGCGGAGGAGTGAAATATCCATGGAGACTTCGAAGCGCTCCGATATGTTTTTGAGAATTTAGAAGGTGAAAAACACGCATGGAGCTTTTAACATGCTCATGAAAGACAAAGAAGGTTGTGTAGTCTCTCATGTCTGACTGAACTTGAGAGTCTACAAAAGCAAGAATCGAAAGCTAATACGGAATTATAAACTACCTAGTAGAGTGTTGAAGGTGTTCCCCAACTCTTTTTCTCTCTCTCTCGCACACACACGTGCATGTGCGCGTGCACACAAAACACCCCCACCCCCAGGCAGAGATCGGGAGACTTCTTGGTTCTAAAGAAAATGGTACCTAACTATTAACTGACCACTACGCTAACCAGGCAGAGACTTCGGTGGCCACACATGATAAAGATACAGGCTACAGAACTAGTTGAGAAAAGTCACTAAGCCAACAACTGCTAAAAGCAGCAGAAACAACAAACCTTGATCAGGAAATTTCCCGAGTTGCTCCGTTATACTATTTGAAATATAGTGCTTTCAAAAATATAATTGGAAGATTTGCAAAGACACAAGAACGTATGACCCGTACAGAGGAAAATAAGCAATTAATGCAAAGCTGTCACTGAGGAAATCCAGACAGTGGACTTATTAGGCAGACTTTAAAGCAACTATTTTATTTTTTTTTTTTAATAATTTTTGTCAATTTGGTTTCCATACAACGCCTAGGGCTCATCCCCACAAGTGCCCTCCTCTGTGCCCGTCACCCACTCTCCCCCCTCCCACATCCCCTCTCCCCTCAGTTTGTTCTTAGTTAAAGCAACTATTTGAAATGTGCTTAAAGAGCCACAGGAAACCATGCCTAAAGAACTAAAACAAATATAAGAGCAAGTCTCACCAAGTAGAGAATATCAATAAGGGGAGAGAAATAATAAAAAGAAATCCAATAACTTCTGGAATTTAAAAGTACATCTGAAATGAAAAATTGACTAAGGGTTCAATGGTAGATTTGAGGAGGCAGAAGAAAGAATCAAAGAACTCAAAGATAGGTCCATTGCAATGATTGAGTCTGAGGAACTGAAAGGAAAGAGAATGAAGAAAAATGAGGCAAGTCACAGAGAACTGTGGGACATTACGAAGCATACCAACGTTACATAATGGGAGCTCCAGGAGGAGAGGAAAAAGAGGAAGGAGTAGAAACATATCTGAATAGGGCGCCTGAGGGGCTCAGTCGGTTGAGTGTCCGACTTCGGCTCAGGTCATGATCTTGAGGTTTCATGAGTTCGAGCCCCACATCGGGCTCGCTGCTGTCAGCAAAGAGCTCGTTTGGGATCCTCTGTTCCCCTCTCTCTGCCCCTCCCCAACTTGTGTTCTCTCAAAAAGAAATAAACATAAAAACCACATATCTGAATAAAAAATGGCCAAAACCTTTAAAAATTTGTTGTAAAATATGAATCTACACACCCAAGAAAACAATGAATTCCAAGTAAGATAAACTCAAAAAGACCTGTACCAAGAAACATAATCACCAAACCGTTGAAACCTGGGAAAACAAAAAGAGACGCTTGAAAGGGGCAAACGGGAAAACCAACCTGTCATATACGGGTTAATCCTCAATGAGCTTGACAGCTGATGACGCATCAGAAGCCATGGATGCCAGAAAGCAGTATAATGACATACTCGAAATGCCGAAAGAAATCGTACCCCAAGATTTCTATTTGGAGAAGAGCTATTCTTCAAAAAGGCAGGAGAAACTTAAGTCATCCCCAGGTAAACAAAAGCTGAGAGATTTTGTCCCGAGCACACTTGCACTAGGAGAAAAGTTACAGGGAGTTCTTCAGGATGAAAAGAAAAGACACCGGGCAATACAGACATACCTTGCTCCATCGCCCTCTGCTTTCTTGCACTTTGAATTTCTTTTACACAGTGAACGTTTGTTGCAACCCTGGCCTATCAGCGCCATTTTCCCCCAAAAACCTTGGCTCACTTCATGCCTCTATGCCACGTTTGGGTAATTCTCACAATAGCTCAACCGTCTTCACTGTGATTATATTTGTTCTGGTGAGTTGTGATCTGTGATTATAACTCAGTGAGAGCTCCGATGATGGCTAGCAATTTTTAGCAGGAAAGTATTTTAAATGAAGGTAGGTTCATTGGTTTTTTTTTTTCTTTTGACATAATGCTACTGCACACCTACTAGACTACATTAGAGTATAGACATAACTTTATACGCACTGGGAAACCAAAGCATCCGTTGGACCCTAATGTGACACTTCCTTTATTGCAGCCGTCTGGAACTAAACCCACAATACCTCCAAGGTATTCTCGTACTTCGAATTCACACGAAGAAATAAAGAACACGTGTAAAGGTAACTAGAGAGGTAAATATAAAAGATGACGTTAATGTGTTCTTTGTTGTAATGCCTTTTTGTCTCCCCATATGATTTAAAAGACAACTCATAATGCAATACATATACATCTAAGTTGGTGGACACACAATCTATAAAAACAGAATTTATGACAACAACAAAATAAAGCAAGGGGGAAATGTTGCTATGTAGGAGCAAAGTTTTTATGGAAAATTGAAACTAAGTTGATTTTCATCTAAACTACATTATCATGAGTTAGGACGTTATTGATAATCCCCAAGATAACAACTGAAACATTATTCAAAAGTATACACGAACAAATGTGACAAGTGAATTAAAATGCTACAATATAATAGATATAACGGGCACCTGGGTGGCTCAGTTGGTTAAGTGTCCGACTTTGGCTCAGGTCATGATCTTGTGGTTCGTGGGTTTGAGCCCCGCATCGGGCTCTGCACTGATGGTGTGGGGGCCTGCTTGGGATTCTCTCTCCCCCTCTCTTTCTGTCCCTTACCCATTGTGTTCTCTCTCAAAATAAATACACAAACTTAAATGTGTGTGTATATATATATATATATATACACAAATACATTTAACACAAAATAAACAATAATGGAGGAACCGAGGAATAACAAAAAGCATAAGACATATAAAAAAACAGTAAAATGACAAACATAATAATTTATTAATAATTATATTAGGTGTAAGTAGATTAAATTATCCAATTAAAAGGCAGAAATTGGCAGAATTGACTTTTTTTTTAACGTTTATTTATTTTTGAGTCATAGAGACAGAGCGTGAGCAGGAGAAGGGCAGAGAGAGAGAGGGAGACACAGAATCCGAAGCAGGCTCCAGGCTCTGAGCTGTCAGCACAGAGCCCGACGCGGGGCTTGAACTCACAGACTGTGAGATCATGACCTGAGCCGAAGTCGGCCGCTTAACCAACTGAGCCACCCAGGCGCCTCATGAATTGCCTTTTTTTAAAAGGAGGCTTGCCACCTAGTGCAGAGTCCAATGCAGGGCTTGAACTCACAACCCTGAGATAGAGACCTGAGCTGAGATCGAGAGTCAGTCACTTAACTGACTGAGCCACCCAGGTGCCCTGGCAGAACTGGCTTTCAAAAAAACATAGTCAAAATATATTCTGCATACAAGAGGCACACTTTATTTATTTTTTAAAAAATGTTTACTTTTTGTGTGTGTAAGAGAGAGACAGAGCATGAGCAAGGGAGGGGCAGAGAGAAAGAAGAAGACACAGAATCCGAAGCAGGCTCCAGGCTCTGAGCTGTCAGTGTGGAGACTGACATGGGGCTTGAACTCACGAACTGCAAGACCATGACCCAAGCCAAAGTTGGATGCTTAACCAACTGAGCCACCCAGGCGCCCCTAAGAAATATACTTTAGATTCAAAGACACAGATACCTTGAAAGTAAAAGTATGGAACCAGATGTTCATGCAAATGGTAAACAAGAGAGAGTTGGAGTGGCTATATTAATATCAGACAAGATCGACTTTAAG
This sequence comes from Paguma larvata, assembly GCA_030068075.1. Taxonomy (NCBI): domain Eukaryota; kingdom Metazoa; phylum Chordata; class Mammalia; order Carnivora; family Viverridae; genus Paguma; species Paguma larvata. The sequence continues at coordinate 37,934,116 of CM057830.1, read as the reverse complement.
GCAAAAAAAATTTTTTTAATGAAGTATACTCAAATAAAAATTTTTAAAAAGTAGACTTTAAGACAAAATTGTTACTAGAGTAAAAGAAGGACATAACATAATGGCAAAAGGATCGATCTACCAGGAAGACATAATAATCATAAATATACATGCACCTAACAACAGAGCCCCCAAAATACATGAAGTAAAAACTGATAGAATTGATGGAAGAAATAGGCAAATCAACAATGAGAGTTGGAAACTCCAATAGCCACTTTTGATAATGGATAGAAATAACTACATAGAAGACCAGCAAGAAAATAGAAGATTAACAACACTAGAAACAAACTGAATCCAAAAGATATAGAACATGCTACCCAACAAGAATATATATTCTTGGGTGCACATGGAACATTCTCCAAGTTAGGCCATATGTTAAACCATCAAACAAGTGTTTTAAGTTTACAGGGGTACCTGGGTGGCTCGGTCTATTAAGTATCTGACCTTGGCTCATGTCATGATCTCGTGGTTTGTGAGTTCAAGTCCTGCATCGAGTGAATTCTAGCCCCACTTCAGGTGAGCTCTGCTTCTCTCTCTCTCTCTCTCTCTCTCTCTCTCTCTCTCTCTCTCTCTCTCCCATATCCCTCTCCCTCTCCCTTTCCCTTTCTCTCTCTGCCCCTCAAGGAATTCTCTCTCCCTCTGCCCCTCATTCACTTGTGCCCTCTCTCTCTCTCTAAAACAAAACAAAACAAAAAAACAAGAGTTCATAAGTTTAAAAGGATTAAAACCATACAAAATATGTTCTCTGACAATAAGGGAGTGAAATTAGAAATCAATAACAAAAAAATCAGGGAAATTCACAAATAATCTGGAAATGAAAACATTCCTTAATAACCAGAGTCAAGGAAATCACAAGGAAAATTAGAAAATACATTGAGGTAAGTAAAAATGAAAATAAAAAAACATGGACAAAACTCAAGGATGGCAAAACAATGTTTATGGGGAAATTTATAGCTGTAAATACCTGCATTGAAAAAAAAAAAGATTTCGAGACAATAACCTGCACTTCTGCCTTAAGAAGTTCACTGAAGGGCTAAGAGGGCAGCGCAGTAGGCAGCCCCTAGGCTTGTCTCATCCCTCGACCAGAACTGGATAATTAAGAAATTTGCTGAGAGCTCTTAATCATATACGGATGTCGGTTCTTGTCAGATACTTTTTCTGCATCTGTTGATATCTGTTGCCAATTGATGCGATAGATTCCATTACTGCTTAAATGGTGAATCAGCCTTACATACCTGGAATAAATCCCGTTCGGTTGTGTTTAAGCAGCATGTCTTAAAATACCCCTTTCAACTGAATATGGCTGATCCCTTGCGTAAACCACTGGTTCTCAACGTGTAATCGTCAGATCAGCATTATATGGGATTTTGTTAGACATGCAAGTTCTTGGGCCCCACTCTGAGCCTACTGAATCAGAAACTCTGGGGGCAAAGGTTCACAAATCTGTTTTAACAGGCCCTCTGGGTGATTCGATAGACAATAAAGACAGCCGCTGGCACAGATGGGATGGAGTGAAATTCGCGGGATGATTGGCCCATATAGATGTTACTCTCTCTTTCCTACTTGACTTGTAACTCTCGGTACCTGTTTCCGAAGACCATTCTAGAATCTGGTGGTCCTCAGTCCAGTCCTGGCTGCATATTGGAATCGTGTAAGAACGCTCAGGGACTCTAATTGTTCTGGATTCCTCGTTACCACCATAACAAGGGTTCATTTTGCAAATTAGGTGAGGACACTGGAATCAATTGAACTCTTTAAAAGATTTGAGAGAGAGCTCAGGTATCTGTTTTATGCAAGCATTCCAGACCATACTTTGACAAAAATGATTCTAGATCAAAGATTTTCAGGCATTCTGACCATGACTCATAGGGAGAAATGCATTAAATGTATGGTAACACAGGGGCGCCTGGGTGGCTCAGTCGGTTAAGCGGCCGACGTCGGCTGAGGTCATGATCTCACGGTCTGTGAGTTGGAGCCCCGCATCGGGCTCTGTGCTGATGGCTCAGAGCCTGGAGCCTGCTTCCGATTCTGCGTCTGCCTGTCTCTCTCTCTCTCTGCCCTTCCCCTGCTCATGCTCTGTCTCTCAGAAATAAATAAACATTAAAAACAAATTTATAAATGTATGGGAACACAGCAGACACATTCTTGTATGTCTGTATGAGCACAGAAAGTTTTGCGTGTATATATACCTAAACATCTCGAAATAGATAGAACCTTCTTGAAATGGTATTTATCCTTACTACGTGCTATATACTCTAGGATTTTATATTTCAATTTTTTTGCATTGTTGAGACAATTTGTAATTTTGGAAATGCTCTATACTGTAAATATCTGGAAGTTTTCCCACTAAGCTGATAACCGGTGTAATACCCATTCTAATTCTGGCGTATGGATGTGTATGGGAGAAGAGCCGTGGGACTCTTCGTGTATCCATACATTGGGTTTTTGTTGGTGATGGTAGGCTTTATTTTTGTAACTTTTTAATTTTTTCCATTTTTATTTCTTTATTAAAAAATTTTTAAGTTTATTTAGTTCCGAGAGGGAGAGAGAGAGAGAGAATCCCAGGCAGGCTCCACCCCCTCCGTGCAGAGCCCGGCGCCGGGCTTGAACCCACGAACGGCGAGATCGTGACCTGAGCTGAAACCGAGAGTCGGACACTTAACCGACTGAGCCACCTAGACTTTATTTTTTTAGAGCAGGTTTAGCTTTACAACAAACTTGAGAGGAAAGTACAGGGATTTCCCCCTCTGTCCGCTGCTCCCTTCCTCATTATCAACAGTCCTTACCAGAAGGGTCCGTTTTTGACCCAGGATGAACTTACATGGGCACGCCAGAATCACCCCAAATCTTACTTTACCCGGGGATTCACTCTTGTTATTGTCCATTTGATGGGTGTGGACAAACAAGTAATGACATCCATCATTATAATATCATACAGAAGATTTTCACCACCTTAAAAATCCTCTGGGTTCCCCCTGGTTATCACTCCCTACCACGGCCAACCCTACAAACCGCTGAGGTTTCAAGCGTCTCTGTAGTTTTTGCCTCTTCCAGAAAGTCATATGGTTGAAATCATCATATCAGATTGGCTTCTCTCACTCAGTAAAATGCATGTAAGCTTGCTCTCTATATGGCCTGATAGCGCATTTATTTTTAGCGCTAAATAATATCACATTGTCTGGCTGTCTCATAGTTTATTTAACCACGGAGCTACCGGCGGACACTTGGCTGCTTCCAAGGTTCAGGAATAGCGCTGCTACAAACATCTGGGTGCAGGTTTTTGTGTGGACAGGTTTTCAGCTGCTTTGTGTAAACAACGAAGGAGTGTGATCGCTGGATTGTTCGGCAAGAGTAGGCTTCATTCTGTAACACACTGCTGAATCGTCTTCCAAAGTGGCTGTACCATTTTGCGTTCCCAGCAGCAACGAATGAGAGTTCCTGTTACTCCACGTTCTCAGCAGCATTTGGTATCCTAGTGCTCCTGGATTTCAGCTGTTCTGATAGGTGCGTAGGGAGACCTCATTGTTGTCTTAATTTGTGTTTCTCTGATGACATACAATGTGGAGCATTTTTTCATATGCGTATTCACCGTCTATATTTCTTCCTCGGTGAGGAGTTTGTAAAGGTCTTTGCCCATTTTTTAAATTATTTTTTTAATGTTTATTTATCTTTTTTTTTGAGAGAGAGAGAGTGGGGGGGAGGGGCAGAGAGAGAAGGAGACACAGAATCCGAAGCCCACTCCAGCCTCCGAGCTGTCAGCACAGAGCCCGACGTGGGGCTCGAACCCACGAACCTTGAGACCCTGACCTGAGCCGAAGTCAGACGCTTAACCGACTGTGCCACCAGGCGCCCCTATTTCCAAATACTTTTAATTTCTCTTGAGATTTCTTCTTTGACCCGGGTGCTTTTTATAGGTGTCTTGTTTAATCCCCACATATTTGGGGATTTTCCATCTACCTTTCTGTTATTGATTTCTAGTTGAATTTCTCTGTGGTCTGAGTGGAGACATTGTATGATTTCTACTCTTTATTTTTTTTTTAACGCTTATTTATTTTTGAGAAACAGAGCGTGAGCAGGGGAGGGACAGAGAGAAAGAGGCAGACACAGAATCTGAAGCAGGATCCAGGCTCTGAGCCGTCAGCACAGAGCCTGACGCAGGGCTTGAACTCACAGACTGTGAGATCATGACCTGAGCTGAAGTCGGCCACTTAACCGACTGAGCCACCCAGGCGCCCCTGATTTCTACTCTTTTTATTTATTTATTTATTTATTTATTTATTTAGCATTTTTATTTTGTTTTTGAGAGACATAGAGACAAAGCATGAGCAAGAGAAGGGCAGAGAGAGAGAGACACAGAATCCGAAGCAGGCTCCAGGCTCTGAGCTGTCAGCACAGAGCCCGACGCGGGGCTCGAACTCGAAGACCGTGAGATCATGACCTGAGCTGAAGTCGGCTGCTCAACCGACTGAGCCACCCAGGTGCCCCTGCGTTTTTTTGTTTTAATTGAGCATTTTACATGACTCCATCTTCTCTCATTTCTTAGCATATTTGTTATACTCCTTTTTTTAACCTTCCTAGTGGCTACCCTAGAGTGTGCGATATACATTTAGAAGTAATCCAAATCCACTTGCGAACCACACTGTATCACCTCGCAGGTAATGTCAATACTTTATAGTAACAAAATTATCTTAATTCCTTCCCTTCATTCTTTATATCATTGTTCTTATTCATTTCAGGTATATACAATAATACCTAAGCATGCATAATTGAATACATCGTTGCTATTATGTTTGTGAACAAACGGTTATCTGTTGAACCAATGATGAATAAGAAAAACATTTTTATTTTAGCTTCACTTATTCCTTCTCTGAAGCTCTCCCTTTCTTTATGTAGATCTAAATTTCTTACCCATACTGTTTTCTCTCACTCTCTCTAAAAAACTTCTTTTTAACGTTGCATGAGGCACGTCTCCTGGAAAAAAATTCTCTTCATTTTTAAGAGTGAAGAGGTAATTGACATATAATACCATGGAAGTTTAAGGTTAATTGGAAACATTTTTAGACTGTAATATGATTATCGCCATGGTGCTAGCTAACACCTCTATTGCATCGTATTATTATCATTTCATCTTTGTGGTGACAGCAATTAAGAGCTGGTCTCTCACTCTCAAAGACTAAGAACAAACTGAGGGGAGGGGAGGAGGGAGAGTGGGTGACGGGCACAGAGGAGGGCACTTGTTGGGTTGAGCACTGGGTGTTGTATGGAAACGAATTTGACAATAAGTTATCATTAAAAAAAATAAATAAAAATAAATAAAAAAATAAAAAAAAAGAGCTGGTCTCTCAGAAGCTTTGAAATTTATGAGACAGTATTATTGACTATAATCACTATGATGCACAGTAGATCTCCAGGACTTATTCGTCTGTTAGTTGCAGTTTTTACCTCCAACGACATCTCTCCAGGCCCCCCACTGCCCGCCCTCCCAAAGCCACCCCCTCTTCTCCTGTTTCTGTCACTTTCACTTTTCCAGATCCCACCTACAGGCGATATCATCCGTGGGCCTTTTCTCCTCGTGGTTTGTTTGTCTGAGAAAGTCTTCATTTCTCCTTCACTTTTGAAGGAGAATTTTGAAGCCTACAGACTTCTAGGGGGGACTTTTTCCTCTTACCATTTCAAATATTTTATTCTACTCTCGTCCTGCTTGCATGGTTCGTGAGAAGACGTCGGATGCGATTCTTATCTTTGTTGCTCTCTAGGTAAGATTTTTTTGGTCCTGTTTTCTCTCATGATTTTGTCTTTCTCTTTGATTTTCTGTAGTTTGAGGATGCTATGCCGAGGTGTATTTTTTTTCTTCCATTTATCCTGCTTGGTGTTCTCTAAGCCACCCGGATTTATAGTTTGATGTCTGACATCGATTTGGGGGAAATTCTCAGTCATTATTGTTTTAAATATTTCTTCTATTCCTTTCTCCTTTTCTTCTTCCAATATTCCGATTTCACGCGTGTCACACCGTCTTTGGACATTTTGTTCCATTTTTCAGTCTTTGTTTTCCCTGAGTTTCGGTTTTTGGGTTTTCTGTGGATATCTCCTCTAGCTCAGAGATTCTTTCCTTAGTTATGTCCAGCCCATTAATAAGTTCTTTTTGGCTCTTTCTTAGAATTTCCATCTCTCTGCTTACTTTGTCTGTTCTTTGTCTACTTTCTCAATTAGAACTCTTAACGTATTAATCACAGTTGTTTTAACATTTATTCATTTTTTGAGAGACAGAGAGAGGGAGACACAGAATCTGAAGCAGGCTCAAGGCTCCGAGCTGTCAGCACAGAGCCCATGCAGGATGCAAACTCACAAACTGCGAGATCGTGACCTGAGCCGAAGTCGGACGCTTAAACGACTGAGCCACCTAGGCGCTCCTAATCACAGTTATTTTTAATTAGTGGTGCGATGGGCCACCTGAGTGGCTCAGTCTCTTAAGCGGTGACTCAAGTCATGATCTCACGGTTCATGAGTTCGAGCCCCGCGTCGGGCTCTGTGCTGACAGCTTGGAGCCTGGAGCCTGCTTCAGATTCTATGTCTCCCTCTCTCTCTGCCCCTCCCCTGCTCTCTCTCTCTCTCTCTCTCTCTCTCTCTCTCTCTCAAAAATAAATAAATATTAAAACAACAAAATACATTACTGGTGGGATAATTCTAATGTCGCAGCCATATCTGAGTCTGGTTCTGATTCTTACTCTGTCTCTTCAAAATATGCATTTCCTTTCAGTAGGCCCTGTCATTTTTCTCTCTAACGCTGGACACAATGTGCTGGATAAAAGAATTCCCGTGAATAGGTCTTTCACAGTGTCCTGGTGAGGTGTGGGTGAAGGCGAAGCCTTCTGTCACCCTAGGATTAGGCCTTGGTCTTTTATTTATTTATTTATTTATTTATTTATTTATTTATTTATTTATAAATTAAAAGTTTATTTATTTTTGAGCGACATAGAGTGAGCAAGGGAAGGGCAGAGGGAGAGAGGGAGATACAGAATCGGAAGCAGGCTCCAGGCTCCGAGCCATCAGCACAGAGCCCGACGCGGGGCTCGAACTCACAGACCGCGAGACCATGACCTGAGCCCGAAGTCAGACGCTTAACTGACTGAGTCACCCAGGTACCCCAGGCCTCGGTCTTTTAGCGAGCCTGCGCCTCTCGACCGTACACTTCCCAGGTGTTTTTCTGTTTTTTCTCTCTTCCCTTCCGTGGGACCGTCCAGGCTCGTTAGGCTCTGATAACACCCCAGCAGGCGAGGCCCTGCTCACTTCTTCTTCCTCCGGGCAGCCCCGATCAAGACTCGAGTGCTCCGTAGTGTTTCAGAAGCCCAAGGCGAGTTTCCTTCAATATCCGCCGTGGCAGTCTGGTAGAGCTCCTGGAGGGAAATCTCACAAGGGTGAGCCCCCCACCCCCCGCAATAATCGAGTCCGCCTGGAGATTATACATCTCAGAGCCTATAACAATTTGTTAATTACAGTTGCGATTTCCCCCCCCCCCCGCACCGGTTCCTGGGGCGCTTTCTACTGGTGGAGTCTCCACCTGGGTGAGCTGCGACTCCCTGTATCCCCCCGCCTGGCAGTAGTTCACCTAGTGTGCTCTCCTCTCCTAATAGCCAAGAAGAACGATTCCTTTCTCAGTCTGTTCACCTCTTTGCTTACTGGAAGGAGAGAGCAGGGACTTGCAAGCCCCTTCTGTGCCGGACTAAAAACCAGAGGTCCCCTCCTTGCCTTTTTAATTGGTGGTTTAGTGACTAATGTCAGTTTTGTGATGGAGTACACCGTTCAAATGAATACCTCGGAAACGACCGTACGCGATTTAGCCAAAATATTCAAGTCTACGTTTGTGATGTCAAATGACCCCGTCCTAACAGGATGGAGACCGATAAAATTCGATGGACGGGAGGAGGAGAGATGTTAGTGATCTTTCCTGCGTGGTCGTGGGCTATATAAACATTCATTGAAAAAGAGGTCGGGCTTGGAGGCATGGATCTTCCGACTCAAAGGGAAATCAATACGGGGAAAGCCAGGGTTCCTATTTGGTAATTTTCCCACGGGAACAATCTGTGTTTGCCTCACAGGATCTTTTCGGGGCTAGATTTCCGATGTTCAGTGGAACAGTTTGTTCAGTTTGTTCTGATCACCAAACCCCAACTTACAAATGTAAAGCAATCAGTGGTTTTACTTTCCTGGGTACCGTTTTATTGCCACTCAACTTCTTTTCGTTGTAGACTAAAAACATTCGATGGAAATTAAGAAAACACCCAGCATGCCTTCGTTGGTAAGAAACTGAGAAGAATTATATACGTATTTAAAACCAGAAACTGACAAGAATGACTCCAAAGCTTGTACATCTGGTAGTAACTTAAAAGATTTAAAATATTACCAGGTTTCATTGGCGATTCAGTATCGTAATTACCCATGAAAAGGTAAGTTGGGGCTTTATTGCATGTGTTAATTACCAACCCCACGAGACAACACCTGTGGTCCTTATTCAATGCTTCTCTGTTCCCATGAACAACGTTGGTGCCAACAGGGCATTCTGGGAGGAAGCTCACAAAGCAATTTTTCATTGTACAGGTCGCTGTGGTTTTCAGTGTTTTCTTTAAAAAATTTATTTCAACATTTTAAATTTATTTTCGAGAGACAGAGAGTGGGCAGGGGAGGGGCAGAGAGAGAGAGAGGGAGACACAGAACCTGAGGCAGGCTCCAGGCTCTGAGCTGTCAGCACAGAGCCCGTCGCAGGGTCCGAACTCATAAACCGTGAGATCGCGACCCGAGCCAAAGCTGGACGCTTAACCGACTAAGCCACCCAGGCGCCCCATGAGAGCCCTTTTTATGTACGCTGATATATGGATCTGCAGCCACTGAAACATCTTGGGGAAGCAACATATGATTTTTAAAAATCTCCTAAACTTTCCTTGGTACGATACCCTCCTTCGTATTAATAATAATACCAGCGCTTCCAAAGGTTTGGTCAGATCGGCCTTAAGAATCCAAAAGATCCTGACTGTTGCCAGCAGATTAAAGGATGCCTGGCTACCCTTCGCATCCCTCCGACTGTTGTGATCAAGACTTTGAAAAAAAGAATTCATCCGAATTTTTTCCCCGCTCTCTTTCACCTACTCTTCCTTGTGGAAAAATCGCTGTCAAATTTGATTCGCTAGGAAGCCACGCGATAAGGAACATAGCATACGACCAAGGATGTGCCATGGGAATTTTCCGGCTTTAGAAATCTGGCAATGTGTTTTATTTTATTTTATTTTTTATTTTTTAATGTCTTTTTTATGTTCGAGAGAGAGAAAGAGAGAATGGAGGAGGGGCACAGGGAGAGGGGGGCAGAAGATCTGAAGCCGACTCTGCCCTGACAGCAGCCCGCCCGATGTGGGGCTTGAACTTACGAACCTTGAGATCGTGACCTGAGCTGAAGTCAGCTGCTCAACCGACTGAGCCACCCGGGCGCCCCCGGCGGTGTTTTTAAATATGTTACTGACAGACATTCCTCTCAGCGGCCATCAGGTTGGGCAGAAGCCTGGATTATGTGGGATGGAAAAGAACTACAGAGGCCCATTATCACGCTGTTTTTCTTCCATCGGTCGGTAACAGAGATCTCCTCCCCTCGGGTTCCAGACTTTTCCATATCACCCGGTGACTCGAGACCTAGATCCTGCCCTCGGAAAGCTGACACACGCATGGAGATGAATAGAAGGACCGTGGTAGACATCGCTAGGTGTTAATACAAGGAAAACAGAGCCCGGTTTGCGCTTCTGTGGGCCTGAGGCTACTTCCGTTGGGCAGGAGTAGTTAAACCTGGAGTAAATCATTGAACAAGTGTTTGCCGAGGGCTTACTCTGCACTAGGTATGGTCCTAAAAGCAACAGCGGAGAGCAAATCAGACAAAGTCCCTGCCTTCATAGAACTGACATTCAAGGTGCGGGAAAAGACATACGCACATACATAAGGATTAAGTATGTAGCCAAGTGGCGACAAGTATCGAGTTGCAGATACAGATTGAAGTTGGTAAGGATATAGAGAATATTCTTTGGGGGCACCCGCGTGGCTCGGTCGGTTAAGCGCCTGACTCTTGATTTCGGATCAGGTCACGATCTCAAGGTTCATGAGTTCGAACCCTACATTGGGCTCCACACTGACCGAGTGGAGCCCACTGGGGATTCTGTCTCCCTCTCTCTCTCTCTGCCCCTCCCCTGCTCATGCTCTGTCTCTCTCCATCTCTCAAAAATAAATGAATGATAACAAAAAAATGCGCATGGGTCCGGATGGACTCCCGTCACTGCCTTGCCTCTCTGTGTGCGTACGTAGAGTTGGACGCTTAAGCGACTGAGCCACCCAGGTGCCCCCCTGATGAACTGATTTTTGACGAAGGCACCAAGAACACACAGTGGGAAAAGCATAGTAGCATCGGGGGCTTTCAGTGTTCCGCGGCGTTCTAGGTATTGCAGGGATTCACCGAATCCCGGACCTTCCAGGTAACTTCTGCTGGCTTCGGTTGTCTACGATACTTTTGGAATTAATAAACTCAGCTCAGAGCATCTATCTGGCCCATTAGCTAAAGAGACAAGAGTTTGTGCATTTCATTTCCCTGGTGTCAATTTAAAACACTTCTATCACAACACGGAGGTAGACCCTACAGAGTGGAATGCAAACTCCACTTAGATTTTTCGGCTAGCTAGGACATTTTAGTTACCGCCGGAAGTTTATCTTGTGCTGAATACTCACTCTCCTGCTCTGTGTTCCTTCCCCCACATCCCACGATCCCTTCCAGCGGGGGATTCCTGAACCGAAACCTTAGAGAACTCCCGTCTTAAGACCCTGCAGACTCTTCTGTCCACCTGGCATTAAGCAGCTTTCGCGTGCCAGAGATCCGCTTGCTACTGAAACAGACTGCTCTTAGGAGTGGGTAGTAAACTGGGGCGTCTGGGTGGCTCAGTTGGTTAAGCGAGTGACTTTGGCTCAGGGCACGATCTCATGATTCATGGGTTGGAGCCCCTGCGTCCGGCTCTGTGCTGACGGCAGAGAGCCCACTTTGAATTCTCGTCTCCCTCTCTCTCGGCCCTTCTCCTGCTCCCCTCTCTCTCTCAAAAATAAATAAACATTAAAAAAATTAAAAAGGAGTGTGTAGTAAGTGGAATACAGAAGACGAACAAAAACTGATAATTATACGACGGCTTGATACATTCTTTTAAAAAGTGTTTATTTATTTTGAGAGAGACAGAGAGCACGAGCAGGGGAGGCAGAGAGGCGGGAGGGGGGGAAATCCCAAGCAGGCTCTGAACTGTCAGCACAGAGCCTGACGTGGGCCTCAACATCATGAACCCTGAGATCGTGACCTGAGCCAAAATCAAGAGTCAGACGCTTAACAGACTGAGCCACCCAGGCGCCCCTTGATACACTTTAATACAGGCATGAAGAATGGGATTACCAAGAAATAAAACACCAAGAGATTAGATCATCTAGGGAATATCTAACATAATCGTTTACATAAGAGTTGGGGGTTGAAGTACAGATACGGGTTTGCCGGAGAGAGAGAAAAGAAAGGGAAAGTAAATTTCAGCCTTGGGAGAAAGGGTACAATAAGAGCAAGGAGATATGAAAGATAAAAGGTGTAGCAAGTCTGTGGGTTTCAAGGCGATGGATGTCTCGGGCACATGGTGAAAGATCTCATGCTGAATTGTATGGGCTTTATCCTAAGTGCATTAGGAGTCAATAGAAATTCTTTTTATTTAAACTTTTTTTAATGTTTAGTTATTTTTGAGAGAGAGAGAGAGACACAGTGAGAGCGGGAGAGGGGCAGACAGAGGAGACACAGAGTCGAAAGCAGGCTCCAGGCTCTGAGCTTTCGGCACAGAGCCCGACGCGGGGCTGGAACTCACGAACTGTGAGATCGTGACCTGAGCCGAAGCCAGATGTTTAACCGACTGAGCCACTCAGACGCCCGGTGTGGGGGGGCGAACAATAGAAATTTTCGATGGGAGGAAAAGGGAGGGGATCATGTCATTTCTTGATTGAGACTGTAAAACCGCAGCTCCCTGGTCCTCTCCCCTTACCCATGTTCCCACCCAAAGAAGAGCCTGAAGCAAGGGTACGGGCACAGGTAGTTTATTTTGGAGGTGAGGATTCACTAACAAACTGATTTCACCTCTGGGCAATTGGGCTTCAGTCCTGCGGATTTTCAGAGACTGTTCAGAAAAACATTGTCCAATAGGGGTGCCCGGCTGGCTCAGTCGGGGGAGCATGTGACTCTTGATCTCGGGTAAGTGAGTTCGAGCCCCAAGTTGGGGGTAGAGTTTACTTACAAAAAAAAAAGTGCTGCCCAAGAGAAATAAGATGTGGGGCGCCTGGGTGCCTCAGTCAGTTAAGCATCGGACTTCAGCTCAGGTCAAGATCTCATGGTTCCTGAGTTCAAGCCCCACACCGGGCTTGCCGCTGTCAGTGCGGAGCCCACTTTGGAGCCTCTGTCTCCCTCTCTGTGTCCCTGCCTCGCTCATGCTACCTCTCTCTCGCAAAAATAAACATTAAAAAAAATGCAAGTCATATATGTATTTTAAAATTTTCTAAGAACCGCACTTAAACTAAAAAGGAACAGATAAAATTAATAACAATAATAATATGGTTTCTTTATTACGATATATCCAAAATGTTACCATTTCAACCTATAATCAATACAAAAATCTCAATGAGATATTTTACATTCTTTTATCGTATTAAATCTTTGATATCTCTTTTGTAATAGAAAGGATGTTATTTTTTAAATTATTTTTTGCTTCATATATCTACCATTTTTTTAATTTTAATTACAGTATAGTTAATGTACGGTGTTATAAGTGGTGTACAATATAGTGAGTCAACACGTCCATACAACAGCCAGTGCTCATCACAAGCGCACTCCTTAATCCCCATCCCCTATTTCACCCATCCCCCCCGCCCACCTCCCTGTGGTAACCCCCAGTTTATTCTCTAGAACTAAGGGTCTGTTCCTTGGTTTCTTTCTCTCCCTCGGTTGTCTTCCCTTTGCTCATTGGCTTTGTTTCTTGTTTTTTTTTTTTTTAATCTATTTTATTTGTAAGTAATCTCTCTACCCAACGTGAGGCTCGAACCCACAACCCCGAGATTGAGAGATACGTGCTCTACCAACTGAACCAGCCAGGCACCCCTGTTTTGTTTCTCGAATTCCACGTCGGGATGAAATCGTATGATATTTGTCTTTCTCTGACTGACTTCTTTCACTTAGCGTGATACTCTCTAGGTCCATCCATGTCTTTAGAAGTAAGCCTCTGATGATGTCTTTGATACCTATACTTATGGCCCGACTCGAGTCAGACTCGGTAGAGTGTAAATACTCAAAGCCATATGTGGCTAGTGGCTACTGTACTGGGCAGTGTCGTTTAAGATATACCTCAGCGGCGCCTGGGGGCTCAGTCGGTTGAGCGTCCAACTGCGGCTCAGGTCATGATCTCATGGTCCGTGAGTTCGAGCCCCGAGTCTTGGGCTCTGTGCTGACAGCTTGGAGCCCGCTTCAGATTCTGTGTCTCCCTCTCTCTCTGCCCCTCCCCTGCTCACACTGTGTCTCTCTCAAAAACAAAATAAACATTTAGAACAAAAATCGAGTGCCGTCCTATATCCATTTGGAATTCCCGTTTAACACTCTATGCTTCTCTGGCCTTGAACCCACAGATTTCTGTTACCTCTTTCCTCTCTACCTGGCAAGGGCAGAGAGGGAAATCGAAAGTCTCTCCTCAAGCATTTTGTTTTGGAGAGAAATGTAATTTTGCATGAGGTTTTCCAAATAAAACACGCACACCATGGTGTGTGACCTCCATCTCACAAAGTGAGAGCCCATTAAGTTGTCTCGGGCCCCAACCTCCAGCCACTCAGGAGAACCCAGAGAAAATTTCAAAAGGGAGGCGCAGAGTTCCCCAGCTGCCAGGAGCATTGGCTGCTGTTGACTCGCAGCTGCGTCTCTCCCAGCAACTTCCCTCAGCCCATGGCGGCAGCCTCCCCAAAGATGCACGCCCTCCCTGGCGACATCTAATGATTGGTCAGAAGTCAGGGTGGGGGAGGCGAAGAGGGTTTATATAAGGGCCTTCGTCCATGACCGCAAGGAAAGGCCCTCCCAGGTCCAGAGCGGCTCACAGGAGCAGCCAAGAACTGTTGTCGTGACCACGATGGCTGTCCTACGTGTCTCCCTCTGTCCGATCCTGCTTCCCTTGCTGCCTCGCAGGGCTTGTTTCTAGAGCATTCCCCACGAAACCTACTGCGCACAGATCTGAGTCTCCAAATGTTTCCTAGGGAACCCAATCTGTGACCAGAGGGGACTTCGCCAACTTCTCCGTGTTTCAGTGTGCTAATTTAACTAGAGTCGTGCGAAGTTAGAGGAAAATCCCCCAAAGCACCCTCACTTCTTTTTCTTTTTTAATTTTTTTAAAAGTTTATTTACTTTTGAGAGCGAGAGACCGAGCATGAGCAGGGGAGGGGCAGAGAGAGACGGAGACACAGAATCCGAAGCAGGCTCCAGGCTCCGAGCTGTCAGAACTGCCAACGCTGGCCTCAGACTCATGAACTGTGGGGATCACGACCTGAGCCCAAGTCTTGATGCTTAACCGACCGAGCCACCCAGGCGCCCTGAGCACCCTCGCTTCTGGACCGCAAGTTCAAGGCTCACCGAGACCATCCTCGCTTCTGACACCAACTTCAAGATCAAGGGTCTCCAAGACCACCCTCAGTTTTGATGACTGGCTAACAGGACTCACAGAACTCACTGAAGGCTGTGACACTCACAGTTTATTACAGTGAAACGATGAAAATGAAAAGAAGGCAAAGGAAGAGACACAAGGGGCGGCGTCCAGGAAAGTTCTACGTGTGGAGTTGTAGCATCCCAGGAAAGCTAGCTCTCCTCATAGGCGTGTGGGATAGTACACGAAGAATATTGCCAACCAGGGAAGCTTACCTGAGCCTTCGTGTTCAGGGTTTTTATTGGAGCTCAGTCATGTAGATCTGATTTTCCACCCACGTAGCTGACCTCAGTCTCCAGCTCCTCTCTCTATAGGCCAACTAATGCTGCGTGCCCAAAGCCCCCACCCTAAGTCCCATTGTTAGACTATGTGATCCCGAACCCCCAGATAAACAAAGACACTTATATAAGGTAAGACATTCCAGGGACTTAGAAATTACTTACCAGGAGCACGCGGCAAAGGCCAGACTCCCTGGGAGAGATTAAATTCTTTTCTAGACAAGTTGTAAGGCAACATTTGGGGGGAAGGTAGAGTTTTCAAATCCATAAGGATAGACGATAGATAGATAGATATTATACATAGAGATTCATCTGGAAATATCTGCCCTAATGTAAAGGAAGTTATCACAGATATTGTATAATAGGCAGGCTCCCATTCTTTTATTATTAATGTCTTATTAATCTGTCCATTCTGATGATCAAGGTAACCGAACTTGAATTGGACTTTGAAAGAGGCAATGACTTCCTCTTCCTCCTCTTTCGCTAACCATTAAACAAGTTTTGCTCCGAGAGGGAATGAGTTCTCAGGAAAACAAGGCGTGTATTTCTGCTTTATTAAGACACATTCATCAACTTTCATTCACTGGTTACGGAAACCCTTCCCCCGACTCCATCGTGTATGCTGCCCGCATATTTCTCTGGCGTGCTCGTTTGGTGTCTGAGTTCTGCGTCCACCTCGATCAGATTCAGCCTCAAATAATACAGCTCGGCACACAGACACAAGAGACGTCGAGACTCTAAACGGATACCATAGGAAGCCCGGACCACTGGGCTCATACCCTCCTCACCGTCTACCCTACGACCTTCCATACCATGCGTGAGATCTGCACGGTAACCAGCAAAAGCAGTCCTCATATTTATGATGTCTAAAAACAACAATACAAACTCTGAAGTCGCCATGGAAACTGCCTCCCACTAGCATTTGCCTTTCAGAGATTTTTAGAAGCATTTATCCACAACAAATCAGCAGAGAAGAAAATTTGAGACAGATGATCCTAATTATGAATGCCTACGCTTACTAGAAGGAGATTTACCAAGAAAGAAAAAAGAAGAAGGGGGTCTCTCATTCCAAACTTCATTAAATATTTATTTTAAGAAGCCTTAACTTACCTGTCTCCCAGAAAAAGCCTCTAAAGATGCCCTTGAGATACAGCTTTTGTAAGTGCTTGGTTTTATGTATTTCATAAATATTTATATTTTAAAGTAACAGGTATTTGTGTTTTCTTTTTGAAATGTGCCTTATTGATAAATTTGATCTATTTTTATGAAGCAAAATAGGTTGTCAGAAACAGAGAGCCGATTCACAACTTTAATCCTTACAAAATACAAACATACCATAATAGATTTCACTTCAATCAGGAATCAAGAAGACTGATATTTTAAGGTCAGCCTCCTAAAGGGTGCCGGCTTCTGGAAAGGAGGTCACGGGGAAACTTAAGAAAGGAAGTGTTTGCTAGGGCGCCGGGGTGACTCAGTCGGTTGAGCGTCTGACTTCCGCTCAGGTCATGACCTCACCGTTCATGGGTTCGGGCCCCGTGTCTAGCTTTGCGCTGATGGTGCGGAACCTGCTTCAGATTCTCTGTGTCCCTCTCTCTCTGCCCCCTCCCCTGGTCATGTTCTCTCTCTCAAAAATAAAAAGTAAAAAAAAATAATTAAAAAAAAAGAAAGAGGGAGCGCCTGGGTGGCTCAGTCGATTAAGTGCTGGACTTCGGCTCAGGTCATGATCTCATGGTTCATGAGTTCGAGCCCCGCGTCGGGCTCTGTGCTGACAGCTCAGAGCCTGGAGCCTGCTTCGGATTCTTCTCCCTCTTTCCCTGCCCCTCCCCCATTCTCTCTCTCTCTCTGTCTCTGAAAAAGAAACATTAGGAAGGAAGGAAGGAAGGAAGGAAAAGGAAAGAAAGAAAGAAAGAAAGAAAGAAAGAAAGAAAGAAAGAAAGAAAGAAAGAAAGAAAGAAAGAAAGAAAGAAAGAAAGAAAAAGAGTTTACTGAAATTGTTACATCAAAGCTGGGGGTGAGCCTTGTTTGCAAAGTCACAAAAAGAAGGATAATTCCACCGAAGGCGGCCATAAGATTTAAATAAAACTTCATCCTTTCAGTGGCCAACGCAGCTTACCGAGCTCTCCATTTATATCAGAAATTGAAGTTAGGTCCCATTTCCTCCCCAGATTTTTCAGTTTCTCCAAGAGAAATCAATCTCTTCCTCTTTCATGTTCCTAAAGCACATTGTGCCTCTCTTAAGCCCCTTAATAATATTCTACCTTACGTTATAGTTATTTTTTGTACCTCTTTCTGGCACAAAACCCTTTGAAAATAGAGAGTACTTCTTATATATCTTTTTTACCGCAGAGTCCCCAGCACAATTCCTTGTGTGGTGTGGGAGCTTACACGTGTTTATGAGAATTAAGAAAGCCCAGCTCTAATTCGCACGAGATCAAGCCTAGAATATTTTTTAGTTCCCAGAGAGGCTTTTTTTTTTTTTAATCAAACATCCCCCCCTGACAAAATAACCAGAAAGCGATCTCCTTCGTAGGAGAACTCCCTGATTAACTTCGTAATTTGCTGTGTCTCTCGAGAACGTCTGATATGGAAAGCAAGACGCTTGGCTGTATAGGGCATTTGCCGGAAGATAACACAGATACGCTACGGCGAAGATCAAGGGGAGAAGTCGCCCCATCTCCTGCTGGTGGGGCCCGCTACGGTAGTCACCGGGGAGATAGGGAAGACAGCGACCTTGCAGTGTGTTTGAATTCGTGAATCTTTTCCAGCTCGTACATGGGTTCCGAGACGATAACGGCCCACGAGTTGTCCACCGATCGACTTTGCCTGGGTGATCGGCACGAGGCTCCGTATTACGGCAGTGACTCAAACCGCCGGAAGGAGAAAACTTAGGACCAATGCTGGTTTTTTCAGTTCAATAAACATTTGCCGATTACATCTTCTTGTACAGATCGCTGAGTTAGGTGCTGTGCTACGGAGGAGACAAAGATGTATCAAACCATCACTGCTACCTATTAAGTACCAGGTAGAGGCCGTGCACTTCTTATTTGCTTCCTGTGGCGACCCTGTAGCATAGACGCTGTTGCCCCCGTTTTATCTACAGGACAATGAAGGCTCAGGGAAGTTAGGGAAACTTACCAAGGTCACATAGCTAGTAAGTGAGAGAATCTGATCTGACTCCAGAATCCATGTTATTCCCATGAACCGAAGTCCTGTTTTCTTTTTTTTTCAAGAGTGAGGAGTCACGTTTATTCTCATTTACATAATTAGATGCTAACTTATGTAATATCAACTATAAAAGAATATATATGTTTGTTTATTTTTGAGAGAGAGACAAAGTGCAAGTGGGGGAGGGGCAGAGAGAGAGAGAGAGGGAGACGCAGAATCCGAAGCAGGCTCCAGGCCCTGGGCTGTCAGCGCAGAGCCTGATGTGGGGCTCGAACTCCTGAATCGCGAGATCATGACCTGAGCTGAAGTTGGACGCTTAACCGACTGAGCCACCCAGGCGCCCCATTAAATGTCTATTTATTTTGAGGGAGAGAGAGAGAGCAAGGAGGGGAGGGACAGAAAGAGAGAGGGAGAGAGAGGATCCCAAGCAGGCTCCGCGCTGTCGGCACGTTCCCGACTCGGGGCTGGACTGCACAGAACGTGAGATCGTGACCTGAGCTGAAATCAAGAGTCTGAAGCTTAATAGGCTGAGCCCCCCGGCTGCCCCTCTGGTCATTTATGAATTTAACTTTTGTCCTCAACTAGGGCGTAAGCTCCCAAAGGGCAGGGACCATACCATAATTCGGTAACTTTCCTCAAAGGGCCTCCTATGGTGCTGACTACATAAGAGATCCTCCATATTTACTAGTGGTTTGACCAATCTTCCCTCAGCCCTTCGGAGCCTGAGCTGCATAATTGGTATCCACGGGCGAAAGAGGAAAGAAAAGTGAGCAGAGCATGATAATAGCTTATATTAAATTGACACGTCACTCCTTTTTGGTCCGCATAATCCCGCTTCATTCTCATCCCCGCTTTGCAAATCAAAAAGTTCGAGCTTGGAAAAATTAAGCACCTGGCCCAAGGTCACAGAACCGGCCCTTGATGAAGCGAGTATTTAAATGTCGTTCTGTGTGAGTCAGAGTCCCTGCTCTTAACTCCTCCACCATCGCTTCTACTCTAAGACCCCGTAGATTTTAAGATACGCCCTTGATGTAACGAACGTTTTTCAAGGACGTAGAGAACGCTATCACGCTATCACGTTAAATGAAAAGGTTGAGTGAAAAACGTATCTCAATTTCGGAATGGGGAAAAATGGGTGTCTTTACGCAGCAAGGAAATGAGGCGTCTCCTTTGAAATGCTGATGTCGAAAAAGACCAAGAGAAGGTCTGCAGTGTGGTATTAATGGCATTTAGCAAAGTAAAGATCGAAAGGTTCCAGGCGTTCCGTGCATCCTCTTTTGAATTAGAGACTTCCTGTGCTCCTGCGGACAGGTAGCGCGAGCCACATAACCTAGCTCCAAGGGTTCGCACCGCTCTGACAATTTGTCAAGATGATTTTTAATGAGGTGTTATGGCTCCAGCATAGAGGGGTTCTATTTTCAAAGAATGCTTTCCAGAAACACTTTAAAAATAGCTCTCCTACTCGGTCTTCTATAGAAGCTTTCCCACACTCCCCACTCCCTTATCGCTCATCCTAGGACGGGACCCTAATTACCTCTGCCCTGGCCCGCCACCCTGGGCCAGTCTAGAGGAACCCTGCCTTTGCCTTTGGTTCAGAATCCTGGTGGGATTCACAAGGCTGCGGGAATGGAGTAGGGATATGCCACGCTCTTGTTATTTTCAGGATACTTTCCACATTCCCAGGAAAGAAAGAAAGAGAGAGAGAGAGAGAGAGAGGAAGGAAGGAAGGAAGGAAGGAAGGAAGGAAGGAAGGAAGGAAATAAGAAAGAAAGAAAGAAAGGAAGGAAGGAAGGAAGGAAGGAGGGAGGGAGGGAAGGAAGGAAGGAAGGAAGGAAGGAAGGAAGGAAGGAAGGAAGGAAGGAAGGAAGAAGAAAAGAAGGAAGGAAAAAATCCTGGGGCACTTAGGCGGCTCAGTCGGCTGGGCATTCGGCTCAGGTCACCATCGCAGGCTTGATGGGTTCAAGCCCTGCATCAGACTCTGTGCTGACTTTGGAACCTGCTTGGGATTCTCTCTCTCCTTCTCTCTCTGCCCCTCCCCTGCTCTCTCTCTCTCTCTCCCTCCCTCTCTGAAAAATTAATAAACATTGGGAAGCACCTGGGTGGCTCAATTGGTTGAGCGTCCGACTTCATCTCAGGTCATGATCTCACAGTTTGCACATTGGAGCCCCACATCGGGCTGCCTGCTGTCAGCACGTGGCCTGCTTGGGATCCTCTGTCCCCTCCTCTCTCTCTGCCCCTCCCTTGCTTGTGCTCTCTCTCTCTCAAAAACAAACAAACATTTTAAAATAAATAAAGAAACAAACAAAAAATATTAAAAAAAAAAAAAAGAAATTCTTATCCCTTGGGGTCCTTGGAAATTTTGAAAATTGTCAGACCTCAGGTTCCCCTCAGCTGTGACTTGAAGGTAAAAACAATCGCCTCTCAGCCTTTTGGCTAAGATCAAGGGTGAAGGTGAAAACAGATCTGTGCGAATGGGGTTACCGGGTGCCCTGCACAAAAATATCAGGTCTCTGAGAACCGTGCGAGCAAGAAAAGTTAGGCAGACAGTCGTTCCGATTCCCTACCGTATTTAAATGCATTTGACTGCAAAGAGTATTGCATAAGCTACCAACCGTACAGTTCTGCCTCTCTGAGATAAGGAGACTCCTTCTCTGGTAAAACCCACCACGGGGGCGCCTGGGTGGCTCCGTCGGTTAAGCGGCCGATTTCAGCTCAGGTCATGATCTCATGGTCTGTGAGTTCGAGCCCCGCGTCGGGCTCTGTGCTGATGGCTCAGAGCCTGGAGCCTGCTTCGGAATCTGTGTCTCCCTCTCTCTCTGTCCTTCCCCTGCTCACGCTCTGTCTCTATGTCTCTCAAAATTAAATAAACGTTAAAAAAATTAAAAAAAAAGCCCACCATGGCACAACGATTTACAAGCGGCTTGAAAGCGTCCTCATATGCTGCAGCAACCGCCGTTAGGATAAATTTTCTGACCTCAGTTTTTTTTCTAATCTGCCTAAGGGCAACAGCAAATAGTAGCTCCCTGGACGGCTTGGGACCAACGCCATTCCCTTGCCGGGTGCCGCGGACACCTTCTTGCCTTGGGAATTGAAGTTTCTAATTATGAGGTTTACAGCTCTACCTTAATTAGCGCTCATTATTTAAAGGTCCTTGTGAATGACTCAACCTCAAATTTTCGGTTCTCCACATAATCCAAGTAGACTCCCTGTCTCTTATTCATACCTAGATTTGCCAGATTTCTAGTCTTGGATGCAATTGTTCCAAATTTTCGATCACTTCCAGTAAAATAAAATTGTTTCTACTCATTGAATACATAAAGAATCCCATCCTCACGCAGAATATTTGACCTATGAAAATCTTACTCTATGTAGGGAAAGTTTTTTAAGTGTTTCTGTGTTTTAAGAGAGAGAAAGAGAGAGCACATGTGCATGAGCGGGGGGGGGGGGGGGGGGGGAGGGGCAGAGAGAGAGGGAGAGATCGAATCCCAAGCAGGCTCCACACTGTCAGCACAGAGTCCAACGTGGGGCTCGAACTCCTGAGCCGCGAGATCATGGCCTGAGCCGAAATCCAGAGTCTGAGGCTTAACCGGCCCGAGGCACCCCGGGCGCCCCGCTGTAGGGAAAACTGATCTCAGCCGCAAGCTAGCTTCTGGGCTTCACGATGGGGAAAAGGAGAGTCAAACGGAAGCCCCGCTCATGGGAATGACTTTGCCCCCCTAAGAGCATCATGGAGTCCAGTCCAGCCAAGAGATGGAATCCAAGTCTTTCTGGTATTTGGCACCAGAAGGCAAAAGACTCTGAGAAAACATAAGAGCGTTACGGGGAAAGAAAGAAGGAGAAAAGAAAATAGGGAAACATGCCGAGTCGTGGAGTGAAGGCGTTAAAGATATTGGTGGATCCTTTCTCCAAAGAGTAAGCATACAACGGAAGTGCCCGAAACACCCATTTTAGAGCTTTGGATTGCTTGGCCAAAGGTAGAAAACAATTTGAGAAGCATTTACTCTTGAGAAATTGCTCGAGTTTCAGGTAGGAACACCAGGAATCTGTGGCTTTCGTTCCCGGGGCTACTTAAATACCCTGCTCCCGGCTTCATCGGTAAGACCGAACTTTTACCGGCATGAGCCGGCCGCGCAAACCAGGAAGTCTGCTACTAGAGGCGAGGACTCCGTTTCGGGGGGAATGTGGTTCAGTCACGGCTCAGCCAGCTAAAAGTAACACACGTGACCAAGTGAAAATTCACAGCATTCTGAGGCTGCTGACCTCATTGGCGCAAACAAAAAAACCAATTGTCGCGATCTCACCGTTCATGGGTTCGAGCCCCGCGTCGGGCTCTGTGCTGACGGCTCGGAGCCTGGAGCCTGCTTCGGGTTCTGTGTCTCCCTCTCTCTCTGCCCCTCCCCTGCTCACGCTCTGTCAGTCTCTCTCTCTCAAAAACAAATAAACATTAAAAGAAATTCTTTCCCCCCAAAAAACAAAATTATCCAATGCAAAGAACAAAGAGAAAAATGCTTGAGACAAATTAAGAAAGTCTCGGAAATATTTAACGAGGTTGTTGTTGATGCTGAAAGGAAATGACACGAGATGTTAATTCACATTTGCAAAAAAGGAATGAAAAGCCCTGGAAACAGATACACGTGCATATATAAAAGACTGTATGTATTTGTATGTGTATCTCACTTTTTTCTTTTCTATTTCTTTTTTCTCCATTCCATACTATTTCATTTTTCTTTATTATTTAAAAACATGATTATTTACAGAAATAATTATAACACATATTATTAGGTATATAGCATATATGTGTTAATATATATAATATATAATATATAATATATATAATATACGTGAGGATAAAGTGAACAAAAGTGGGAGAAAGAGAATACAGTGGAGAAAATTTGCTCGACTTGACTAGATTTAAGTTGGCGTTAGTCTGAGATAGATTGTTCCGTTAAGGGTGCATACTTTTGTAAAAAAAAGTTTATTTCTTCTGAGAGAGAGCGAGAGCGTGCGTGAGATCATGACCTGAACCAAAATCAAGAGTCGGATGCTGAAGTGACTGAGCCACCCAGGCGCCCCATAGATTTGTAAACCTTATACCAGGAAAGAAGAAAAAATCTGAAATCTAAGGTCCAATCTCAAGATGTGAGAAACAGAAGGGAAAATCAAACCCAGACTCAGTACATAGAAAGTAAGAATAGGGGCGCCTGGGTGGCTCAGTCGGTTGAGCATCCGACTTCGGCTCAGGTCATGATCTCGCGGTCTGTGAGTTCAAGCCCCGCGTCGGGCTCTGTGCTGTCAGCTCAGAGCCTGGAGCCTGCTTCACATTCTGTGTCTCCCTCTCTCTCTGCCCCTCCCCCACTCATGCTCTGTCTCTCTCTGTCTCAAAACTAAATAAACATTAAAAAAAAAAAAAAAAAAAGAAAGTAAGAATAAAGATAAGGGTAGAAATCAATGAAATCGAAGACAAACAAACAAAAATACAGAAAATCAATGCGATCAAAAGCTCATTCTTTGGAAAAGATAAAAATTGATAACCCTTTAGCTATACGGGCCAAAAAAAAAAAAAAAGAAAAGAAAAGACAAAAATTATCAAAATCAGAAGTAAAAGAGAAGAATTCACTACGCTTACAAAAATTAAAAGGATTAAAAGGTAGTACAATGACCAAATTTATGCCAAAAAATTAGACAACTTGTTAGAATGGGCAAATTGCTAGGTAGAAAAATGAATAAATTTAGTTAATAATTACAAATGTCCCCACAAAGAAAATCCTAGGCACAGAGGGCTCACTGGTCAATTTTATCAAATATTTAAAGACAAAACTAATACCAGCTCTACACAAAGTCTGTCAGGAACTGAGGAGTGGGAAATACTTTTCAACTCTTTTTATGAGTCCAGTAGTACACATCCCACAAAAAAGAAAACCACAGACCCATATCCCTCATAGATATAGATACGAAAATCCTGAACAAAATGTTAGGAAACGGAATCCAGAAATATACTGAAAGCATTATATACCGTGACCAAGGGGGGTTTATGGAATGCAAGGTTGGTTAAAACATCTGACAATCAATGAATGTAAAATGCCCTCTTTCTTAAAGTTTGTATTTAAATTCCAGTTCGTTAACATACAGTGTAATATTATCTTCAGGTGTACAATACAGTGATTCAGCACTTCCATACAACACCCTGTGCTCATCACAAAGGCCCTCCTTAATGCCCATCACCTGCTTCACCCAACCTCCCACCCACTTCCCCTCTGGGAACCATCAGTCTGTTCTCTATAGTTAAGAGTCTATTTCTTGGTTTGCCTCTCCCTCTCTTTTTTCTCTTTTGCTCTTTCGTTTTGCTTCTTAAATTCCGCATATGAGTAAAATCATATGGTATTTGTCTTTCTCTGATTGTCTTATTTCATTTAGCATAATGCTCTCTGGCTCCATCCACGTCGTTGCTGATGGCAAGATTTCATTCTTTTCTCTGGCTGAGTAATATTCCATTTATATATACATAGATGTACACACACGTGTATTACATTTTCTTTGTCTATTCATTGGTCAGTGGACACTTGGGTTGCTTCCGTATTTGGGCTTTGTAAATAATGCTCCAATAGACATAGGAGTGCATACATCTTTTCTTTTTTGTTTATTTAATCTTAATTTAATTTTTTTGAGAGAGTGAGCACACACGTGCAAGCAGGGGAGGGGCAGAAGGAGAGGGAGAGAGAGAATCCCAAGCAGGCTCCATGCCCAGTACAGAACCTGACATGGGGCTCAATCTCACCAGTGAGATCATGACCTGAGTCAAAATCAAGTCAGGCACTTAACTGACTGAGCCACCCCAGGCGTGCCCCATGCCTCTTTTCAAAATAGTGTTTTCATTTTCTTTGGGTAATTACCCAGTAGTAGAAATACTGGATCATATGGTACTTCTACTTTTAAGTTTTAAGGAATCTCTATACTGTTTTCCATAGTAATTGCACCAATTTACATTCCCACCAACAGTGCACGAGGGTTCCTTCTCCCCTCCCCCACATCTTCCCCAACACTTGTTATTTCTCATCTTTTTGATACTAGCCATTCTGACTGGTGTGAGGCGATATCTCATACTGGCTATGTTTTGCATTTTCCTGATGATGAGTGATGTTGACCACCTTCTCATGTGCCTATTGGCCATTTGGATGTCTTCTTTGGAAAAATGTCTGTCCAGGTCTTCTGCCCACTTTTGAATTAGATCGTGTGTGTGTCTGGTGTTGCGTTCTATATAAGTTCTTTATATATTTTGGGTTATTAGCTCTTTTTGGGATATATCATTTGCAAATATCTTCTCCCATTCAATAGGTTGCTTTTTTGTTTTGTCGATGGTTTCCTTTGATGTGAAAATCTTTTTGTTTTGATGTAGTCCCAGTAATTTAGTTTTGCTTTTGTTTCCCTTGCCTGAGGAGACATATCCATAAATACGTTGCTAAGGGTGATGTCCAAGAGATCGCTGCCCACATTTCCTTTTAGAAGCTTTATGGTTTCAAGTCTCACAATTAAGTCTTTAATCAATTTTGAGTTTGAGAAATTTTTCCATCTCAATAATAAGAGACAGACATCCCGGTACAAATAGAAGGAACATTCGACACTTTCACCAAAGATTACATACAAATTTCTAATAAGCACATGAAAACTTGGTCAACATTATTAGTCACTGAGGCAGGACGAATTAAAATCATAATAAGATATCATTTCACACCAACTAGGATGGCTATTATAAAAAAGACTGACGATACAAAGTGTTGAGAAGGTGTAGAGAAACTCATACTCTCATACGTAATTGATGAGAATATAAAATGATACAGCCACCTTGGAAAACTGACACCTTCTTAAATAGTTATACATACAACTTCCAAATAACCTTGCAGTTCCATTCCCAGGCATCTACTCAAGAGAAATGAGAACACATGTCCACATGAAGACATGTATGTGGGTGTTCAGAGTGCATTATTCACAAGCTCAAAACCGGAAGCAACTCCAAGGTCCTCCACTGGTGAATGGATGAACAAAATGTCATGTATCCCCACAGTGGTATACTACTCAGCAATAAAAGGGAATAAACTAAAAGAACTGTTGATAAACGCAGAATGTGGATGAACTTCAAAGACATTACAATAAATAATAGAAGCCAGACACAAAGCGTACATCTGCTATGACGGTCTCGATATGAAATTTCTAGAAAAAGTACAGCTATAGAGACAAAAAGCCGATGAGGGCTTCCCGTGTGATGATGGACTGAAAATGTATACACTAGAGAACTTGAGGGGATGATGGAATTGTTCTAAGGTTGGATTATAATGACGTTTGTATCACTGAATAGATTTAGTATAAAACACATGGGGTGTTTTGGATGTATGGAGATCATACCCCGATGATGCTATTAAAGAAACTTCAGAACAATATGGAAAACAGTAAGACAACAGTCCATTTAAAATATGCACAACTAAAAGAGTATGGAAGAGGGGAAACCAAAGTTTGGCTGGAGGATAGTGTGAAACGGGCAAGGAGTTAAGTCCTTCATTGAGAAGAATGGGCCAGGGCACCCAATCATACGCAACCCAGTTTGTATTCAGAGTTGAAAACCTCCAGCTTCTTACTTGGAGTGACTCTGTATCTCATAGGTATGGTTATGTCTTTCCTTCATTATTAATGTGGATTTTTAGGGACGATAACAAGCATATTTAAAGTCATGTAGTTAGGGGCGCCGGGGTAGCTAAGTCAGTTGAGCGTCTGACTCTCGATTTCAGCTCAGGTCACGATCTCACGGTTCGTGAGTTCGAGCCCCATGTCGGGCTCTGTGCTGACAGCTCAGAGCCTGGAGCCCGCTTCAGGTTCTGTGTCTCTCTCTCTCTCTGCCCCTCCCCTGCTTGTGTTCTGTCTCTCTAAACTAAATAAATGTTAAAAAAAATTTTAAGAAAAAAATAATAAATAAACGCTAAAAATTTTTTTAAAAAGAGTAAAGCTCTAATGAAGATTTAAGACATTTCCAAAAAAATGCAGAAATTAATGTGAGGATCAGGAGAGGAATGTCAGCCACTACTTCTAATATTCATATTATACTGATGTGTCTAGAAAATGCAATAAAACAAGAGAAAATTGGAAATGGAGAAGAGAATTTTGCTGTTATTTGCAGACATGATTGTCTATACAACAGGTGAAAATTGCTGGTCATAAGATCAACATGAAAATAATAAGGAAATTCCTATGTGTCAGCAACAACGAATTGGATAAAACAATAGAAAAAAGTCTCATTTACAACAACAGAAACTATACACTAACTAGGAATAAGCATAACAAATGTGCAGACTTTTGTGTGGAAATATATGAAACGTTATTGTAAGATGTTGAAAAACAAAGACCTAGATTAATGGAGAGGTATACCTGTTCAAGTATGGGAAGATGCAATATTTGTTTAAGTTTATTTATTTTGGGAAAGAGAGAGAGAGGGAGAGTCAGCAAGGGAGGGGCGGAGAGAGGTGGAGAGAGAATGCCAAGCAGGCTCCGCACTGTTGGAAGAGCCCGACACAGGGCTCAAACTCACGAACCGTGAGATCACGACCTGAGCTGAAATCGAGAGTCAGATGCTCAACCAACTGAGCCACCCGGGCGCCCCAGAAAGATTCAATGTTTTAAGGCTGTTAGTTTTTACCAAGTTAGTCTTTAAATTAACACAATTTTAAATAAAATCCTACCAGAATGTTTTATGTAATTTAACAAACTGATTCTAAGTTTTATATAAAAGAGTAAAACTCTAATGAAAATTCAAGACATTTCTGAAAAAAATACAGGGAGAGGACATTTGCTCTGGCAGATGTAAAGAATTATATAAAGCTACAGTGATTAAAACAAAGTAGTGTTACTATAAGAATAGATAAATAGGGGTGCCTGGGTGGCTCAGTCAGTTGGGTGGCCAACTTCGGCTCAGGTCATGATCTCGTGGTCTGTGAGTTCGAGCCCCGTGTCGGACTCTGTGCTGACAGCTCAGAGCCTGGAGCCTGCTTCGGATTCTGTGTCTCCCTCTCTCTCTGCCCTTCTCCTGCTCACTCTATGTCTCAAAAATAAATAAGCGTTAATTTAAAAAAAAGAACAGATAAATAGATCATTAGAATAGAATGGAGAGCCTTCAAACAGCCCAGATATGTGAGAATTAGTATAGTCTTACAAATCACCAGGAAAATTCTAAGCTACTCAATGGGTACTATCAGAACATTTGGTTATCCATATACGGAAAACAGATTTTTACCCCATACCATTGACAAAAAGTAAATTTTAAATAAATGTACCCAAATGTAGAAATCAAAATTTTAAAACTACCAGGAAAAAGTTACGAAGAATATCTTCGTGTCTTCGGCATAGGTTATAAAAAGCACAAATCGCCAAGGGAAATATCGATAAGTCAGACAACATCGAAGTTGAAAATTCTGTATAAAAATCACATCATAAATAGCATTAAAAGTTGAACAACTTCTTTGGAGACTATATTTGCAATACGTGTAACTATCAAATGATTAGTATCCAGAATACATAAGGATCGTGTCTACATCAATTATAAATACACAAATCAGAAAAAAAAAGCGGGTAAAGGATATGAACAGGCAATTTACAGAAGAGGGTACACACCTGGCCAATAAGCTATCAAAAAGTTTCAACCGCTCAAGTAATCAAGAAAATGCAAATAGCAACAAAAATTAGATTCTCTTGCATCCCATCGGATCGATAAAAATAACGTCCGTAAATATCAAGTTTTGATGGATCTCTGGCAAGCTAGGAACACTCAAATGCTGCGAATAAGAGTATAAATTAGAGCAAGTGCAATCTGGCACGGCTGGTGAAGTTGAAAATCGTCCGTAGCAATTCCACCTTGAGGTGATGGGTCCCAGAGAAACCTTCGCTGGTGTCCAAGGAGACATGGGCGCCATGTTGCAGGATTACTATAATGGCAAAAACGAGTAACGACTTAACGTCGGTCAAATTGGGATCTATTCATATGATGACGTATACAGTGGGTATAAAGGCACCGACTCTCCTCCAAAAATATACTGAGATATGTTGAAATAAAAGCACATTGTACAATTGTGTGAATGGATGCTGCCGTTTATGGAAACACACGTATGTATATGCGTGAAACATAAGATGACTATACATGTGAAGAAGTTATAAGAATACAGGCTGGAAAGATACCAAGGTACAAAGGGCAGAATAATGAAAGGAGAAAGGTCAGTGGCCGTGGAGAGAGAACACCGAGAAATCTTCAGCTCTGTAATTGTTTCTCATGTGCACACAAAAAATCCAAAGCAGATGACGAAATTCAATTATGTGTTCTGAATACTTGATCGTTTGTTGTATTATTCTCTGTGCTTTGCCTGTACTTAAAATTTTGTTCCGATAATAAAATAAACATGTTACGTAAGGTGGACAAGGATTTCCAGAATGGCTTGTTTGTACTTTCTCGTTGAAGGTCCTTCTTCTCCAGCACAGAACTCTGAAATGACCCTACGTCTGCTGCGAGGATATTGCATGAGTAAGGAGTGCTGTATATAAAGACCACACAACAAAATGTTTGAATATGTCCACGCAGATACAGATATATGATATCTGATATATAAGATGTATATTTGATAAACATCCCTCTTTTTAGTGCCAGAGATACTGGCAGAAGAAACTCTTATCTAAAATTGCTAAGGACTGGGGTTCCTGGGTGGCTCATTCGGTTACACATCCGACTTCAGCTCAGGTCAGGATCTCACGGTTGGTGGGTTCAAGCCCCGAGTCTGACTCGGCGCCGACAGCTCAGAGCCTGGAGCCTGCTTCGGAGTCTGTGTCTCCCTCTGTCTCTTCGCCTCCCCTCCTCAAGCTCTGTCTCTCTCTGTCTCTCAAAAATAAATAAATGTTAAAAAAATTTTTTTAATAGAATAAGATAAAATT
This sequence comes from Paguma larvata, assembly GCA_030068075.1. Taxonomy (NCBI): domain Eukaryota; kingdom Metazoa; phylum Chordata; class Mammalia; order Carnivora; family Viverridae; genus Paguma; species Paguma larvata. The sequence goes on along the minus strand of CM057830.1, from coordinate 37,903,914 downwards.
GCTAAAAAGTGAGGACCTACCCAAAGGAAAACTCTCATTACTACTGTGTGAGGCGCTTACGTCCCGGCAGAGAGCCAAGACAACAGAGGATAATTAGGAGGCCTCATGGAGAGATGGAGGGAACAGGCCACCTCACCCTGGGCAGAGGGTCCCACAGCTAAGATCTGAAAACCAGGTTTCTGGCCACACCTGATAGAGCAGAGGAAGGCTTGGAGCAGGTCACGGAAAAAGAGCAGCTTCACAAATCTCTCCCCACCTCAGAGCTCCATGAAGGATCCACCGCCATGAACCTCGCTGTCTCCGGAAGGTGCGGTCATGTGTGGGCGACCTTATTCTCCAACACCAGGCAACCAATAGAGAGGTCCTAGTCCCGTCTCCGCCTCTCTTCCTCTGGCTAAGACTGTGGTTTGCTTAGAGTTAGAAGTACACACATCCTATAAAAACACTTTTCCTTCCCTGTGCAAAGCCATGCTGCTGGCCCATGAGCGGTAGGAGTAGACACTGACCTGCTCTCCAGTAATGGTGGACCGGACTGATGCTGGGCCATCGGCGCCATTTTGGCCTTTCCACCGGTATCCTTCTCAGGTCTCTGCCGTAGGTGTGGCTTAAGTAGGAGGCAGCATATGTGTGCCATTTTCTGTCACATTTTTTTATGTTTATTTGTTTTTGAGACAGAGAGCAAGCAGGGGAGGGGCAGAGAGAGAGGGAGGCAGAGGATCGAAAGCAGGGTCTGGGCTGACAGCAGAGACCCGGATGTGGGGCTCGCACTCAGGAACTGTGAGATGGTGACCCGAACTGAAGTCCAATGCTCAACTGACTAGGCCACCCAGGCGCGCGCCCCCGTGTCTTGTAAACGATGACATCTGATTTACAAAGATGCCCACCGAGTGGAACGCACACCTTACCCGGGTGTGGTCCCTGCAACACTGAATTCCAGCTTCTCCTCAGATGCTCTAGAGAACTTACAGCTTGACATCGAATTCCAGAGCTCTCGATCCTATAGGATGGTTTCAACAGCCCCACGGAATGAGACAAATGTCTTTGTTCAAAGTATCGCCCTAGGATTTGCATGTGAGTGGAATCCTGTGGGACGCTGCCAGTCTGGGGATTTTCTGTGGAAGGAACCGGGTTAGTAAGGTCACCGTTTCTCTTTCTCTGGCTTTAGTGTCGCTCTACGGCGCCAGTGCAGACAAAGCTTACTTCCGGAGCTTGCGTTCAGCATCTTCATAAACGAAATCACTGTGACAGCGGATGTCAAGAAGAGTCACGCGTGATTGGAAGTTCTACAGCTATTTTCCTTTGGAATCATAACAATAATAATGCCAATAAAACATCCATGCTCACAGATACCTACCGCACACCCCCCGCAGCCTCACACTAGGTCGTGAAGAAGACAGGAAGGAAAGCACACAGTCCGTGAACTCAGAAATACCTTGACGAGCATCCTGCCTCCACCACGTTCTAACTAGATGACCTTGGACTGTTTCTTCAAATAGGAAATGGCAATAGCAATGGAGAGCCTGCAGGATTGTTAAAAGGGTTCAATGTGGTAACATAGGTAAGGCACCTGTCCATGCCTAGTATGTCCGATGGTTTAAATACGTTTAAGTTCCTTTCTTTTTTTTTTTTTAAGTTTTTTTAAAATATTTATTTCTGAAAGAGACAGAGACAGACAGACAGAGCATGCACAAGGGAGGGGCGGAGGGGGGTTGGGGGAGACACAGAATTCACAGCAGGCTCCAGGCTCTGAGCGGTCAGCACAGAGCCCAATGTGGGGCTCGAACGCACGAACCGCCAGATCGCGCCCTGGGCAGAAGTCAAGCGCTTAACTGACTGAGCCACCCAGGCGCCCCAGTGTTAAGTTCCTTCCTTTTGTTTTACTCCTGGGCGACTTCTAGAAGGTCTGACTCCATCTCTGCCAATTCTCTCTGGCGTTCTTTACCACTTTCGGCAGGGAGCAAACGAAAATATCTCCTTCCTTTCTGAATGACTCTATGTGCTTTGGCTCCTGATCTCCAAACCTCCCTCTGAGAATCCAACTCCATGGCTCTTGTGACCACCGCCCCCCCCCCCACGTCCTTCTCCACTTTCTGTCACCAGAGGCAGCCCTGGAAGCTTCTCTACCTTGCGGGGTTTCCCCAGGCAAGCTACCGACTGATGCTTTTACTAATAATTACAATCTCCTGAAAGGCATATTTCATGGGTATTAAAAAAGGCGAGTCTATACCTACTCATAGAAGGATCTAATTTACATATTCCTTTAGGTCAGAGACTGGATGTCATGCCTCTTTGTTCCCTATTTGTGTAAGTTATTAATATTAGTAAACAGGGAGTCAATATAAATAAATATGTATCTAGGTATTTATTGACCGGGAATAGGAGAAGAGAGAAACGGCAAGAAGGCGGGCAAGGGAACGAAAGGGTTCAAGAGGGTGGAAACGTGGGAAAATCTGGAAAAAGAATGCCAGGGCTTGGGGGAGACGGGTGGGTGTGCCTCCGTAGGCCATAGATTCTCAGCAAAACAAAAATAAATAAAATTGAGGAAAAAAAAGTCTGTGCCCCCGATATCCACGTTGGTAATGGACAGTTTGTGGGCCATGAAATGTCTCATCGCGGGCCGCTCTATTTTGCTGGGGCGCGCATGGCTGCCCTTCAAGGCAGCTCGGCACACACTTATGGCTTTTTCGGGCCCTCGTGGAGAGTCTATCCCAGCCAGAAGTAATTCCCACACTTCATTATGTTCTGTTGGGGAATTCTCTATACTTCTCACCCCAGAAAGGATTTCAAGTGTCACGAAAACCTCAGCACCAATGACCCGAATCAAGTTTGGAAGGAGCCGTGATTTTTTTTTCAGAAAACTCTCGAAATGCCGAGTGGCTGTTGCACAAGGTTACTTTATTAAGAGCCACCTGCCTGGGACGCCTGGGTGGCTCAGTCGGTTGGGTGGCCAACTTCGGCTCAGGTCATGATCTCATGGTCTGTGAGTTCGAACCCCGCGTCGGGCTCTGTGCTGATGGCTCAGAGCTTGGAGCCTGCTTCGGATTCTGTGTCTCCCTCTCTCTCTGCCCTTCCCGTTCTCGCTCTCTGTCTCTATGTCTCTCAAAAAAAAAAAACAAAACAAATCCAAAAAAAACGCTAAAAAAAAAAAAAAAAAAGAGCCACCTGCCCATTGAGCCGTGACAGTGTGCACTGGGCTGATGGGAATGATGCTGCTTTTAACCCCTTACTGTACCGGACACTCCCCCGAGAGAAGTGGACTTCTGTCCCTTCTGTGTGTCTTGCCGCAGACACACAGTGGAAGACATCTCCACCCCCCATCCCGCACCACGCGCGCACACAAAATGACTTGAGTCTTCAGTCAATTGAGTGACCTACATAAGCATTCCTGAAAGTAATAGTTCAGGGTATTTTAGTAAAAACCCTTTGTGTTGGTGCAACCTTGTGCGCGCGCTCACAGGCGTACTGTCTTGCGGGTTTATAGAAAGTTTTGTGAGTACAGAAAAAGAGAAAAAAATGACTTTTTTATATTGCTGATTCCATATACAGCTGACCCCAAACAAAAAGGGTTTGAACTGTGTAGGTTCACTTATGTACGGATTTTCATATCACTGTAAATGTTTTTTCATTATGATTTTCTTTTCTTTTTCTTTTTTTTAAACATTTTAAAATATTTATTTATTTATTTATTTATTTATTTATTTGAGAGAGAGAGAGAGAGCTCGTGCGAGCTGGGGAGGGGCAAAGAGAGGGAGAGAATCCCAAGCAGGCTCCGCGCTGGCAGCACAGAGCCCAGAGCGTGACTCGATCCCACGAACTGTGCGATCATGACCTGAGCTGAAATCGAGAGTTGCATACTCAACCAACCGAGCCACCCAGGTGCCCCTAAAGATTTTATGTATTTATTTATTTTTTTTTTTTTTTGAATAATCTCTATACCCACTGCGGGGCTCAAACTCGCAACCCTGAATCAGGACTCGTGTGCTTTACCGACTGAGCCAACCAGGCGCACTCTTACGATTTTCTCAATGACAGTTTCTTTAGCTTAATTTATTGTAAGAATGCAATATGAGATACATATAACACACAAAATGGGTGTTAATCAACTGTTTCTATTACTGGTAAGGCTTCCTGTCAACCGTAGGCTGTTAGCAGTTAAGTTTCTGGAGAGCCAAAGGTTATGTGTGGATTTCTGACTGCACAGGGGGGGGTGGTGCCCCTAACCCCCCACATTGTTCAAGGGTCAACTGCATATTGTTTGTGAGAGGTTAGTTTTTTAAAATCAATAGAAAAGAAGGTAATACTTGCTGTTCATCAACCGAAGAAAGGTGCTGGGACAGATTAATGTGAGTGCCAACACGGTACTTCTCTCAAAGTTGAATTCAGTATGGAGCCTTTTGAATGGCTACAAAGAAAGTTCTCTTGGACCTGTAAGAATATGTTTTTCAACTAGTGCAGCCGCTCTGGAAAACGGTGTGGAGGTTCCTCAAAAAAATGAAACTAGAGCTACCCTATGACCCAGCAATAGCACTGCCGGGAATCTACCCAAGAGACACAGGAGTGCTGATGCATAGGGGCACGCGTACCCCGATGTTCATAGCAGCACTTTCGACAATAGCCAAATCATGGAAAGAGACTAAGTGTCCATCAACTGATGAATGGATAAAGAAGATGTGGTATCTATATACAATGCAATACTACGAGGCAATGAGGAAGAATGAAATCTGGCCATGTGTGGCAGCATGGATGGAACTGGAGGGTATTATGCTGAGTGAAATAAGTCAGTCAGGGAAAGACAGATACTATATGTTTCCACGCATGGGTGGATTTTGAGAGACTTAGCAGAAAACCAGGGGGGAGGGGAAGAGGGGAAAGGAAAAAATACACAGAGAGGGAGGGAGACAAAACATAAGAGACTCTCAAAGACTAAGAATGGGAGGGGGGAGAGTGGGTGAGGGGCACAGAGAAGGGCACTTGTTGGGATGAGCACCGGGTGTTGTATGGAAACCAATTTGACAGGAAATTATTTAAAAGAAAAAAAAAGAATATGTTTTTGGATTTTCAAGTGTCCTTTGTCCTTAGTTGTCAAGACAATGACTTGATAAGCTGAAGTCTCATTTATGAAACTATAAATTGGGGATTCTCACCAGGAAAGGATTTATTTCCCAACCGGTACCCCACAAGATGCAGGTCACTATTACAGTAAAGACAGAACAGAGAATCTTTCTTTCTAGATTTAATTTTCGGGGTTTTGTGGTGTTTTGACATCTCCAGGCTTTGCTAATCCTGGACTGGAGATCCCAGGGGTCACTAATAGAGATTCAACGACTGGCTCAAAGCACGCCTTCCATATGCAAATCAAGCAATCTCTAGGTCCTACCACCAACCGCCTCGTTATCAAACTCCAAACCTCCAAACCAAGATCTCTCCTTGACCTAAATCACCCCAGGGTTACATACCAGGCAGCTGGGGACCACCCTGTAGCCCAAAGCCCACGAAAATTATTCAAACTGACCAATCCTAAAGCTTACCTTGCCTCGTCCATTCTTTTGCCCTGGTCTCCCCTCAATCCTCCTGCTTCCTGCTCAACTCTGTCACTTCCCGTGTGGCTCTGCCTGGTGCGATATGACCCCTCCACTTGGGAACTATGAGGAGTAAACTCTTCCTTCAAAAACAATTATCTTGGGGCGCCTGGGTGATTCAGTCAGTTAAGCGACCAACTTCGGCTCAGGTCATGATCTTGCGATCTGTGAGTTCGAGCCCCACATCAGGCTCTGTGCTGATGGCTCAGAGCCTGGAGCCTGCTCGGATTCTGTGTCTGACTCTCTCTCTACCCTTCCCCTGCTCACACTCTGTCTCTATGTCTCTCAAAAATAAATAAACGTTAAAAAAATAAAAAATAAATTAAAAAAGACAAAGACCATTATCTTGGTGCCTGTCACCTATAGATAGATAGATAGACAGATAGATAGATAGATTTGAATGTGATCTTGATGAGAACATTTCCATAATCACTTTCCACCAAGTGAGTGATAGTTACCTCCCTTCCCCGAGTGCCGAAAAGTGATGCAAGGGGCAACGTTCTACAATTTAACAGGGAACCTTATTCAAATTAACGTAATCCTACTGGTTTCTCACAAATAGAGATGTTTTCTTTCATTCATCTGTGTTTGCATAGATGGACGTTTGAGCTTTTCATCCACGTGCAGTGACATCACGGGCCCCTCTCTCTTTGCCAAGTAAACAAATGGGCATGTGAAGGCCTCATGCACAAAAGACATAAACATTTCCTAATCATTATCACCGACCTGCGTTATTTATCCAGCTCCTAGTACAAAAACCATCATTTCAAAAGCCTTCGGCAATTTCTCGTGGGGCGCCCGTCTGGCTCAGTCGGAAGAGCGTGCGACTGTTGATCTCAGAGTCGTGAGCTCAAACCCCACGCTGGGGGTGGAGATGGCTTAAAAATAAAATCGTTAAAAAATCGAAAAAGAGAAATTTCTCGAAAGAGGGTCTGATTTCAGCAGAAGCACGAGCACGGTGGGGGAGAGGGGAATGGACCTATGGTAGGATTGCAAGAAAGGAGACCTGGTGTCCCTCTGGCTCTGCCAGAAGTCCAAGGTAGCACCTCGTAAAAGTCACTTAACCTCTTAGGCTCTCGTTTCCCCCCTCTCTTTCTCATTTTATTATTTTTTAAAGATTTTATTTTTAAGTCATCTCTACACCCAACTTGGGGTTCGAACTCACAACCCCTAGATCAAGGGTCACATGCTCTATGGACTGAGCCAGCCAGGTGCCCCGTCTTCTTCTCATGGTAGATAATGTCTACGGGCCGATGAACCCCTGTGGCTCAGAGCTTCTGTGGTATAGAAACGGTTGGATCCCTTCCACTTGCCCCATTCCAAGACTTGGTCAGCCGTGAGGACGGCACAGCTTTGGCACTGGAAGGGATAGTAGCTGGGAAGGCGTGCAACTATTCCAGAAGCACGGCAGTCTGGGGTTGTCTCCTGCTTTGAAAGGACCTGACCATTCATCGCCTTACGAGCTCCTTCTCAGGCAACCCAGTTGTTATTCAGGAAGAGTCTCTGCCCTACCACAGGCTTTCCCTCGGACTTTTCTTCAACAAGAAGAGCCCGGCTATAATTTCGCAATGCGATGGAGCGGAAATGGTGGTTCTTGACCTTGGCTTCACACCGGCATCACCTCGGGGAACTTGTAAACATACCAATATCTACGTCCCGCCCCCAGAGATTCTGACATTGGCCTAGGGTACGGCCATGGCGTTGGGGATTTTCAAAAGCGTGCCCCCCTCGCCCCCCCAGCTACTTCCAGACATTGCCGATTCTAGAACCAGTGCCGTGGGGATGTAGCAAAGGTGATTCAGAAGGCTGGCCGCAGAGCCCCCTCAAAGATGGATATTAAAACAAAAGAGAGGGGCGCCTGGGTGGCTCAGTCGGTTAAGCGGACGACTTCAGCTCAGGTCGTGATCTCACGGTCTGTGAGTTCGAGCCCCGCGTCGGGCTCTGTGCTGATGGCTCAGAGCCTGCAGCCTGTTTTGGATTCTGTGTCTGCCTCTCTCTCTGCCCTTCCCCTGCTCATACTCTGTCTCTCTGTCTCTCAAAAATAAATAAATATTAAAAAAATTAAAAAAAAAAAAAAACAAAGGAGAAAGGAAGAAAGGAATCTCCTGGGAGAGACGACCACAGGAGAAGCGAGTGGCCGAAGGAGGAAGGACGAGGCAGGTGCCGAAGGCAATCTTCACTGTCCTCATAGAGAAGGTTCTGAACCAACTCATCCTGCCGGTGGGGCAGAGATCCTATGCAGGCAGCTGACTCCCCAGCTTGGCTTCTGGCTCCGAGAGAGCCCAGGCGACAGGGAAGCTAATCTTGTGCAGAGATGTGTGTGTTTTCCATCTGGCTCTCTGCTCTCCTTCCCTCAATGCTCCCCGGGGTGGGGACCGCGAAGGGGGCGTACTTTCTCCGCGTGCCACACTGAGCTTGGCACGTGTGCCCCAGTATGCGGCCCGGCTGCTGAAGGCAGGAGCCGGGGGGGCCCCCCTGGGCCCTCCCCCAATCTGGTCGCCAGCAAAGAAACGATGGCGTTTCCCAAGCCCGCGCTTTAATTGCCTTTCCTTGCAAACAGACCGTTTAAGAGAATCCATCCGAAGAAGCCATTGGTTGGGTTGAGGTGTGACACTAAAAGCCGTCACCTGAGCACAAAAGTGATCATCTCAGGAACTGGCGGGCTCTTGAACTCCAGGGCGCTCAGACAGATACCTTATTTCATAGAGCGCCTTGGAGTTTTCCAGACCCTCTGACCTGGTCTGTCATTGAGGATTGCTTCAGAGCATCCCCATGGGGCGGGTAAAACACTAACCGTCTCCTTTTGCACATAAGAACACAAAAGCTCGGGAAAAAAAGAAAGAAAGAACAAAAAGAACACAACAGCTCAGAGTGGCTTGGTAACTGGTCCAGGGTGTCACAGCCTTGCGCTGGTTCCGGACCGGTTTGTTCTTCTTTTTACTTATTTTGTAAACGTTTCTTTCTTTATTTTGAGAGAGGGAACGTGGGGGAGAGAGAGAGAAAGAGAGAGAGAGAGAGAGAGAGAGAGAGAGAGAGAGAGTCCCAAGCAGGGTCGGCACTGTCAGCACAGAGCCTGACATGAGGCTCGAACCCGAGAACCGTGAGATCGTGACCTGAGCCGAAACCAAGAGTCGGACACTTCACCGACTGAGCCCCCCAGGCACCCCCGTTCTTGGTTTCCTCTTCTTGTCCTTCCCCTGTTCTGCTTTGTTTGGCGGGGGGGGGGGGGGGGGGGTCGGCCCCTGTGGGCCAAACTTCTGAAGAGGCTCTTGCGTCCGCTGGATGCGGCCAATGGAAGGGAAGGAATGGGTGGGAGACGGGGGGGGGGGGTGCGGGGGGGGGCAGAAGGAGGAAGATGCTAGGCCTGCCTGGGGTGGCCGCTCCTGCAGGGGCTGAGTCTTTGCTCTTGCTGGACAGATCCCTTCCGGTGTCAGTTTTGGCTGGTTGACTTCGGCCGCTCAGCGCCTGCTTCGTGGCCCCCACCTTGCCCCCTGCTCCCTCTCTCCCTCTGTGTTCCGTGTTTTCCTGCTGTTGCTAACCTCTGGGTTGTCAAGTGGCTTCTTTGGCTGCTCAGCGATTCCTTTACCTGAGTAACCAGCCCCCTGCATTAAAGCGCTCTGTGTTAAACACTCGAGAGGGTCCTGTTTACCGGCTGGACTCCGTATCAGGCAGGCCCTGGCAGGAAACAGATGGTGCACTCACCGGGGGAAGCGAGAAGAGCCGAACGAAGAGGCTGTTTACACACGGCGGGGTACCGCGAGGGACTCACCTTCCCCGGGCTGGAATCGGGGAAGAGCGACAGCCTTGGAAGGGAAGCCTCTCGACATGAGCCCCGGCCTGTTGGTGTGGCAACATGGGAATGGCCCAAATCACATCCTAATGGGAGGGAGGGAGGGAGAGGGATAAACACACCTCTCTCTCTTCCCACCTTCCTGTCTTGCTGGTGTCTCCCACTCACCAAACCCAACTAAAAGCCAGGGGCTAAAAGGTGATGCGGTCCCTATTGCTTAGCTCCCAGGGCCACGGCCAAGGCAAAGGAGAGAGGGTGTGTGTGTGTGTGTGTGTGTGTGTGCGTGTGTGGGAAAGGAGGAAGCAAAGCAAGAGCAGTGAGCTTGCCTCTGACTCATATAGCCAATAAAATCTCGAGTCAGGACTAGCACTGTGTCGTTCGAGTTTCAGGCCCCGACTTTGATCTAGAGTCACTTAGACCCAAGATAAATATGACCTATAAATCTTACCTTTGTTTCTGATTATCTTTATTGCCGAGAGCCTGTTCAATATTTAGGTAATGCAAGCTTGTACCTGTCGCTTTGGGATGCTAAAATCCTCTCCGGGCATGGTGCCTTCGGAATGAATATTTCTCTGATAGATCTCCTAAGAATCAGGTCAAAGAGATTTTAGGTAATTATGACTTTTCTCATTCTGGGGTGTGTGTGTGTTGCTGTCATTGTTTTTCTTCTTTTTTTTTAAGTTTGTTTATTTTGAGAGAGAGAGAGAGAGAGAGTGTGGACACAGGAGAGAGAGAGAAAGGGAGAGAGAGAATGCCCAGCAGGCTCCGAGCTATCAGCGCAGAGCCCGATGTGGGGCTCGGTCCCATGAACTGCGAGATGGTGCCCTGAGCCGAAATCGAGAGTTGGATGCTTAACCGCCTGACCCGGGCGCCCTCTTCATTGTTTTGCAATCAGCAAATAGTCTTATACTTGTAAAAAGTACACTATCCTATCATTAGGCTCTAGAAATAGGTGAGGTTCAGGACGACTATACCTCCAACCCCCAGCCTCAATTCTCCATTGTAAACAGTGTTCCCCACTTCCCACGAACAGAGAACTCCCTGGGTCTAAGGACAAAGACCCCTGAGCCCCTAAGGGAAGCAGCTTCCGGCAAGCGTCTCTGCCAGCTGGGGGACAGCGCGGGGGCTGGCTTCGACTCTCCTCTGTCCCCTCCTGCACCACCGCGCTGCTCACAGAGACTCGTTTGGCCTCTGCAAAAGCAATATTCGCTGCCTTCTTCCCTAAAAGCTCTTATCAGCTCTGATTAGACTAATAGCCCTTCAAGTCGAAGAAGCAAAGAGAGGACAACGGAGGGAGGGCTAGCCGAATCCGGCTGGGGGAGGACATGCGGGCAGGGGATGACGACCCAGAGACAGAGGAAGCGTAGGTGGGAGAAGGGCAGGCTGGGGGGAGATGAGGGCTCGCGAACAACAGGCATCAGAAAGAAACAAAGGCGACAGTGCCCCTGCATTGCTGTTTCCTGGGAAAACGCATCTTAATATGTTTTTACTGAAACTAACATCCGAGGAACCATGATGGGTGGGGTTTCGCGATGCTCGGAGGCGTTATTAGTTTCTGAGCACTGTGAGGTTGCCCTCCCCGCCCACCTCCCCCCAGGCCTTTCAAAGGCCCACGTTTTGTCTCGGGAGGAACGCGCAGCTGAAATGGACTGCTTAATGTTCTAGACTAGAGTGGATCTGGTAATGGCTAAGGAAATTCCGGAGAATGCTCCTTATAATTGCCCTGCGTCCATTCGAGTACTTAGCATTTATGTGTGTCTGAGAACTCGGTGCACTTCTGCGTGGTACATGGTTATGTGGCTGGGTCAAGTTGTCTTCCTAAGCGGCAGGAAGCTCAGGTACAGAGCCCAGGGTGACCTTGGGGCGGCTGGAAGAAATGAAACGTGGAGAAATGCCAGGCATCATGAAAGAACAATAAACCGGCCCCGTTGCCTGGTAGAGCTCTGCCCAGTGCCCACAGCGCTGGTCACTCAGTCTTTAAAACCGTGACACACCACAGAATATTCCAGCAGCTGTGAGCCGAAGCAGAGAAAAACTGCCAAGTGGGCAAACATATTCGATACACTCTTCTTTCCTTTTCCTCTTGCCTTCCTCCTCTCCCTCTGTGAGTGTCCCCACCACCTCCTGCTGTCCTGTCTCCCTGAAGCCTTCCAGAAGCCTCACAGGCAGCATTGCACTTGGACCCTTCTCTCAAGCTTCAAATGACTCTCTCCTTGGCCCATCGATAACACTCCCATTCCTCGGGACGCCTGGCTGGCTCAGTCAGTAGAGCATGCAACTCTTGATCTCGGGGTTGTGAGTTTGAGCCCGATGTCGGGTGTAGAAATTACTTTAAAAAACCCACTCCCATTCCTAGAGGGTCCCACCTTGCAGAAATGGCCTTTAAAATTCCATCCTGAGATTTTTTGTTTCTAAACTTCTTGCTACTGAGAAAATCAAGGCGATTCTCCAATTTATACTAAGGTGTGAATGACTTATGAAAAGTTAGATGTGTTAGGTCTCCTGAGGGTACTTGTAATTTTTAAAGTGGACACGAGGGGCTCCTGGGTGGCTCAGTCAGTTAAGCGTCCTACCTCGATTTCAGTTCAGGTCACGATCTCACAGCTCCTGAGATTGAGCCCTGAGTAGGGTTCTGTGGGCTAGCATGGGAGCCTACTTGGGATCCTCTCTCTCTCTCTCTCTCTCTGCCCCTCTTCCACTTGCTCGCACGCTCTTTCTCTCAAAATAAATAAACTTTAAAAAATAAAACAGAAATAAAGAGATGGCTTTTGGGTGATAGAAAAAAGAGCTGACCTCGGAATTATAAACCCTACCTTCACCCTCATCGGTGACTTTAAGCAAATGACTTCTCTCGCCTTTGCTAACCCTCAGTTTCCTCATCTGTAAAATTGTGGCTAACTATCTTAATGGTAAGACCGTTGCGACTCCCTTTATACTATAACATGTTCTAGACAGAAATCAATCTTACAAACATAACATTCCACGGGCAGAGGGGGCTGTCGATTGGATTTTTCCAAGCGTGAGCACCAAAATCGTGAGTATAATCATAAAATGAGATCAGCCCAGTCCAGGTAAGCATCACAATTCCTGGAGGGTTTATTTAGCTCTGAACTTTGTGAATTCAGCCAAAGCGTTCGTCGAGAAAGAAGTATCTGCGTCTCTACCAAAACTCATTCGAGACAGGCTGCAGACAAGGATCAGGAAATTGCTGGCAAAACGAAGAAACCAACTCAGGTCACGAATGGTCCAGTTGGTATTTGATTCCTATTTATATTTATTAATTTTATCTACTTCAATTATAATAATCAAGAGTAAGGCGGGGCACCCGGGGAGCGGGGGGTGGGGGCCTTGGTTAAGCAACCAACTCTTGATCCCAGCTCTGATCATGATCTCAGGGTTTGGGAGATCGAGCCCCACGCACTGCCAGGATACAATGGTTTGGATTCGGAAGCTTTACCCCGACCCTAACAGGCTCTGTATGGAATGGTCCCCAGAGTTATTGCTGGCTTCAAGGGAAACAACAGACCAGGTATCCCAATGCTCACCTTCGTGGTCAAAGAATTCAGTGGTTGCTTGGTTCTGAGATGAAAACCAGTTTCAACCAATGATCCTTGATGATTCAGTCACGTGCACAAGAAAATTGACCGTTCCCTTCTTTTATCGTCAATCATACTGCGTTGCCAGGACCATTCTAATTTCCTAGGGGCCATTGAACCTTTTTTTAAAGCCTTCCGGGAAAACGGACGGGAAAGAACTTAGAGAAACAGAGCTGATAGGTACGGACAACCGCCAGGCAGGGAAAATCGGCCATCTTTAATGTCAACCTGGAAACAGATGTTTAGCATCCCCGACTATTCCTACAGCGGTGGCCTTCAAAAAGCCTGCGGTGGGAAATAATGCGGACAGACATGACCCTACTAAAGCTGAAATGGAGAGGCCAGGAAAGCCGCATACATGAAAAGCAAGCCTGAGCAGCGGTTGTCCGACCGAACTACAACTTGTGCTTGGCCATTTTGAATTGTTTGCCTTGCTATTTCGGCGAGATGATACAGTGGGGTTTCCCCCCCCCCCCCGGTAACTGAGGCACTATCACTAAGGTGAGACCGAATGGTGGTGAGCAGAAGCTCGCTATTGGCTAATGCTTCCGGGATAAGCGTGTGGGAACTATGAACCATAGCATGGCCCAGAGAAAGGCAAACATGACTTTAACAGATTGGAAGCATTAGTGACGGCTGAAGGGACAATCGGTACCCGATGACGTCTGGGCCTCCTCATTTCTGTTTTCACGGATTGTGACAAATATATACGGGGGGGATTCGGTGGAAAGCATTTCGTTCGCGTAGATAATTAAATGTGCCACATTCACCGGGGAACGTTTCATTCTTCCAAGGTCCCCGTAGAAATGAAACTTCACTGAGTTCAGTCACAGTTTGGAATTTTCTTCTGTTTTGGCCATAAGGGGATGACAGCAGCACAGGAAGAGGGAGCTAGTTCATCGTTGCTTCTGGATGGCGAACGTAGGCTTTTAAAAAGTGTACTAAGGGCACAAAGCAGGCTCTAGTGACCATGAACGGTGATGCAGTGAAGTACGAGGTGGTTGGGTTTTCTAATCGCAAATCGTCAGATGGCGTATTAGAATATATCAATTGCAATCACGCTGCCAAAAACACCTGGACTTAAAGCGAAGTGCTATTTCCTTTCCTTCAGAGATTTATTTGAGTGCAAAGAGAACACGTGGCTAAGGCCTGTGAGTTGCCTGCTTAAGGTGCGCTTGCACAAAATTTCTTGCTGTGCTTTTCTCCGTTACTTACGAAACATTATAAGCCCCCTATTGTATATTTGTCGGATGATTATTGATTTGCAAATAACTTAATATCATGGAATCATTAATTTCTAAATTATAAAGAGCACTAATACAATAGCAGCGATTAAAACATCATTATTTTAGATTTATAAGGCCTATCTGTCTATGCGTCTCCTGGGTATCTCCACTTGGATTCTGGGACCCTGGAACCCAGAGCGTCCAGATCTGAACTCTTTCTATTCACCCAGAATTCCTTTTCCTCCTCTGTTCTCCGTCTCACTTAATGCCACCACCAATCACCCAGCTGCCTGAGCCCCAAACCGGAGGCCATCTGAGATTCCTTTCTGTCCCTCTACCTGCCTCGTCCAGTTCGTCACCAATCAGGTCTACCTTCTTCACGTCGCTCAGCTGTGTCCTCTTTCCTCCATGTCCACGGCCGCTTTTACTTCAAGCCAGCACCGTCTTGCGCCTCGGCTCTCGTAAAAGATTCTTCACTGGCCTCTGTGCCTCTGAGGTTGCTCCCGCATCGTCCTTGAGGTTGTCCAAATGTCTCATTGGGATCTACCAATTCATGACGTCATTCCCTCCTTCTCTCCAATCATTTTTCTCACTCCCCGTCTCTCTGTCTGACATCCTGGACCGGTCCTTGCCCCTTCTCATCCCCCTCTCCCCCAACTCCTCTTTCAAGGTCCTGCTGAAGCGAGCCTGCCTGGAAGTCGTCCCTCTGTCCCCCGACACTGCAGGCTGGCTTACCCCTCCTCTGTCCCCAGATGGCACTGGTTACGCTGCACCGTACTTGGTGATTTACTTGCCTGATTCACAGCACCTGGAGGGGAAAGAATGGGTCTTTTTCAAGTTTGTATTTCCAGGGCCCAACACCTCCTTTCATTTATGAGCGCGCAATAAATATTTGCTTAATGAACGAATGAAATCCAGTATACCCCATACGTAATGCTCCCCGTTTCAGAAGCGAAGGCAAGGTCGGGAGGGCAAGTGACGCTGTGTGCGCGTTGGGAGACCGTTCTCCCTAAGCCTTTTGTGCTTCTGCGCACCTTACGGCAGAGACTGGCTACTTTTGTTTCAGACTAATTGTTTTCAAATGTTTGTAGAGCAAACAGTCTTAGAGTTAGATGGAGATAGCGTGGAGCAAAGGGCAGGTTTGTTGACCGTCCCGTAATAACATCAAGAGTGTCTCGCTCTAGAACAAAGGTCAATCGTGCTTACTGACCGTTATAAAAGATTCGAGTTCCCCGAGCTCAGGGTCCCTTTCCTACACGTGGGTAGGTGCCATTCGGTCCTCCTGGTGCCTCCCTGTGAGAATCGAGACTTTAGAAAACCAGCGCAAATGCTGCTGCTATTCCGGCTATGGTTGTGAGGAAGGAACTGTCCCTTCTCTCTGACCCCGGAATCTTATGTCCTCAGACACCATCCATGAACCGGTGCTAAGCTAACTCCTCAGCATACGATCAAACTCTCAAACTGTTCCCAGTCCCTAGAGCTAACTTGGGAAAACACAATCTACAGACATATGTAAGCCTTCTTAATGTTTATTTTTGAGAGAGAGAGACAGAGCGCAAGCAGAGGAGGGGCAGAGAGAGAGGGAGACACAGAATCCGAAGCAGGCTCCAGGCTCTGAGCTGTCGGCACAGAGCCTGACGCGGGGCTGGAACTCATGAACCGTAAGATCATGACCTGAGCCGAAGTCGGACGCTTAACTGAGCCACCTAGGCGCCCCTTCTACAGATATATTTATAGCCAGGGATATCAAATTTCCTAGCAAAAGTAGGATCAACATTATGTGTCATGGGAGTGGTGGCGATCTTATATGGGGGGCATGCTTTTGTCTGATGCTATAAGGAAGGTAGGTTGCCTGATTAACCTCAAGGAAGTTAACTCACTTCCTCGGAGGTTAGGCGGGGGACATAACTGAGTGACATGGGCTGAGTTCGAGCCATCGATGCAGCTCCTGTCAGTTGTCGCCCCAACAAAATGAGGAACACTTTTTAGCAGTTCTGCCAAGCGAATGAAGCCTTAGATATGGATTTTTATCAGAAATATTCTCATGAGGGGCGCCTGGGTGGCTCAGTCGATTAAGCATCTGACTCTTGGTTTTGGCTCAGGCCATGATCCGACCCGCTCCGAGCGTTCGCGCCCCACATTGGGCTCTTGCGCTGGGATTCTCTCTCTCCCTGTGTCTCTTCCCCTTCCCCACTTGCGCTGACTCTGTCTCTCTCAAAATAAATAAATGTTTAAGAAGAAATATTCTCATTAATAAATGTCGAGAACCAATTTACCTTTAGGGTAACATGTTTCACAGTAAGCGAAACAAAAGCCCACTGCCACGTGCCACCTCCACAGTAGAACAAATGGAGAGAGGTGCCTGGCTGGCTCAGCCGAAGAGCATGGCACTCTTGATCGCGGGGTCATGGGTTTGAGCCCCACGTTAAGTGTAGAAATTACTAAAAAATATATATATATATTTATTGTTAATCCTTGAAACATACCAAAGAGTATGCTTAATCACAATTAGAGGGTTTGCTATATTTGAAGATAAGGAAACATGTTCAAATCTCCCTTTTATTCAGTAGTGGGGTCGAGGGATGGAATTTGAGCTCCCCAACTAACATTTAGAATGCACTAAATAGAGGGGCGCCTGGGTGGCTCAGTCGGTTAAGCATCCGACTTCGGCTCAGGTCATGATTCTCCGTGTATGAGTTCGAGCCCCACGTTGGGCTCTGTGCAGACGGACAGCTCAGAGCCAGGGGCCTGCTTCGGATTCTGTGTCTCCCTCTCTCTCTGCTCCTCACCCGCTCGTGCTGTCTCTCTCTCTCTTTCTGTCTCTCTCAAAAAATAAATGAACATTAGAAAAAAAGAATACACTAGATAGGAAAACAGGGGTTCTGGGGATAGCCAGATTTGGTGGCATCGAAAATTGAGATTGTGTGGCCGTGCTATAATCTCTTGTTCCAGACAGTTGATATTCTGCTGTCATTTTTCAGTGATTTTATATTTCCAACAGAGCTTCAAATTTTAATATTCTGTCCCACCATCAGAATATGAATACTTGCCTTCATGTTATCTTTAGTTGGCTAATATACTGTCATAATACCGATGGTCTTGTCAAAACAGCTGGACGTATTCCACTGCGACAGATTATAGGTAGTCCTTGTTTTGCAAACCAGGCAAAGCAATCTTAGCCAATGGGAAAACTTACGAGTGTTCTGTAACCTTTAAAAATTGCCAAAACCCATTAAAATTTCTCTTACTATTGGCTATAAAAGCATAAGAAAATGAAAAAGTAGTAAAATTCATATTTATTTAGTAGCTGCCGTTGAAAACATTAGACACATTGGGAACTAAAGTGTTTTTCTTTGCAAAAAAAAAATAAAACCTTATCGAGAGCAGTCTGAGCAGTGCTTGCTGCCTCTTACTCATCATGTAACCTTTGAGAGGGAGCAATCGTTTTCTCTGCGTTGGCGAATTAATCATCATCCTCTTTTCTAAGTATGAATCAGCATCCAACATTTTGTCCTTTGCCCTTTTTTTAAGTTTATTTATCTTTTTTGAGAGACAGAGAGAGAGAAAGCTTGAGCAGGGAAAGGGGCACAGAGCCTGAAGTGGGGCTCGATCTCACCAACCGTGAGATCACGACCTGGGCCCAAGTTGGACGGTTCACCGACTGAGCCGCCAGGTACCCCTGGCCTTTGCACATTTTTTTTTTTTAAAGTTTATTTATTTTTGAGAGACATAGAGACAGAGCGTGGACAGAAAGAGAGGGAGACACAGAATCCAAAGCAGGCTTCAGGCTCTGAGACATCAGCACAGAGCCCGACGCGGGGCTCGAACTCACAGACCACGAGATCATGACCTGAGCCGAAGTCGGCCGCTCAACCGACTGAGCCACCCAGGCACCCCTGGCCTTTGCACTTTTAATGTTGTAAAATATCTCTGGGAGTTCCTTTAAAATGTGAAGGTTTTGCCAGTGTCACCCCCACCCCCCCAGACCTCATCCTTTTCATCACAACCACTTTGCCCATCGCATGTACGCAGGTGATTGGTTCCCTTTCCCGAAGTTCTCCGGACTGTATGTACCTCTAGAGTCTCTCGAGGGCAGAGGCCGTGGTCGCCATTCTCGCAGCCTGCTATTTCTCCTCCAACTCCATTTACGTCCGGTTCAAATTTAACTTCCAGTATTACTACATTTCGTTTCTTTGTGGCACTTCCATCCTTGGGGGCCGACTTCGTCTTTTGATTACCCATCTTTGTAAAAGGTCACACGGAGTCGTCACGGGGTACCGAGCCAGCGACACGAGCGCGGGCAATGCAGTCCTGGTTTGAGCCGGATAACCGATCGGCAGCGACCAGTCAGAGGCAGGCTTTGAAAGACGTGTTGTGATGGCTCACTGATCGGGGTAGGCATCGGTTAGTACGTAGTCATTTGTGGACAGAAGAGCTAGCCTCGAGGGTCCTACTTCTTGCAATTACTCCGTGCTAATAGACCATAGCGACTGAAATATGAATCACATTACTGGGGGATTGGGGTTTTTAACTCAACTGTGGTCTCTGAAATGTTTGCGTATCGAAACCACGCAAAGCAAGGCCTGCCTGTTTAACACAACCTTGGGATTCCACAGCCTCTGCCACGAAACTCTGGAGGAACTGAGTGTTTCCCCAGGGTTAGTGTCAAAGTTTAACTTGCACAAGTCACTTTGCAGTCATGGGATGACCCGCGAAGTCCCTAGAATTCTTCCACAAGTGACCCTCCACCCCTTGAGGGAGAGCAGGTGGCTTGGCGTTACCACCAAGGTTCTTAGATACTTGGGACCTCGCGCTTGCAAGGAAGAGGAAAATGCCAGGCTCGAAGCCTGCTTTTGGAAGGGTTTCAGCAGGAGTCTGAGGGCTCACATTAAGGCAGGAATCTGGTGGCACCTGCGACCTGCAGAAGGCACATGAGAAGATGAGTGGGGCTCGGCCAATTTTCTGTTTTCCTGAAAGAGCTTCAGAGCATCACGATGACTAACTGAGGGGGCTTTCTGAGCAGCTGTCCACCAAGGATGTTGTTGAGAAAGGAATGACACGCTGCCCGGCAACAGAAGGACCTGGGACTCTTCCAAGTACAGAGCTGCTGAGAGACGCTGCCGACAGAAAACAGTGGAAAAATCATACGGGACGGCCTGTTTTGGGTTCCTTTGGCTGCTGTGTCCTAACTTGCATTTTTTAGAAACCTCACGCAGAAAAACTTACTTTCATTCAATGAATAATTACTGAGCGTCAGCTACGGCCTACACTATGCAACTGAGATAAGGTGGTGGAAGAGACGGACCTCTCGGGAAGCTGGCCAATCCCATGGCTAATGGCACGGCCCATCGTTGAGCTATAATCAAGGTATCGAAATAAGTGCCACAAAAGAGATTCACCTAGTGCTGTGACCCCATGTCAGGGGGAAGGGGTATTTGGGAATGGCTGTCTTGAGGGACTGACATTTGAGCTGAACTTTGGATGAAGTGCCAGTTGGGTAACCCAAAGCCCTCGCAGGGACATCTCTATGTGGGGGGACATAGAAAATGATTATTTCGCCTCTTCCTTTCCCAGACTAGGAGGAAATGTCTCTAAATTTTATGGATTTCTATTATTTAAAAATTTTTTAATGTTTATTTAACTTTGAGAGAGAGAGAGAGAGAGAAAGCACTGGTGGGGGAGGGGCAGAGAGAGAGGGAGACAAAGAATCTGAAGCAGACTCCATGTTATCATCACAAAGCCCAACGTGGGGCACCAACTCACAAACCTTAAGACCATGATCCGAGCAGAAGTCGGAAGCTCAACCAACCGAGCCACCCAGGAGTCCCTGGGTTTTTATGATTTTTCCAAACACAAGTTTTTAAGCCCCCCTGGTCTGCTCTGGACTTCACTTAGGGTGTTACCCAGCCCTTCTCTCTGGGCCAACACCTGTCCTGATCTACCTGCCTTGGTAGACCTTGGTAGGGCTCTCTCACTCTCAAGCTGTTCTTCCCATTGTCCCAACTCTGACCTCGCCCTGCCCCACAGATTTGACAGACACCGTCGACACCCTGGGCTGTTCTGAGCAGTTCCAAATCTCTATGCAAGTGTCCGGTCCTCCTGCCTTGACATGGCATCCGCTGGCATGGCTGCCCCTTGATTGACCACAGCCTCACTCATAAGACCCAGACAATTTTGTTAAATGCATTCAATAAGAACTCCAAGACACTTTACTCCGAGTCTCCCCAACCAAAATGTAAGGTCTACAAAGGCAGAGCCAATGTCTCCCTCGAATATACGATTACTCCTGGCACAGTCATCAAGAATTCATCTATAAAGACCCCAGCTCCCTAGCCCCTTGGCAGGGGCCACGGACATAGTTCTGAGATGCGTGTTCAACAGTCTTTCAGAGTTCCCCGGCAGGGTGGAGCCCCACTTGTCCACAGTGATAACCTACTCGATACTTACACTCTTTCTTGGCTACCCTCACTTCCCTGTCTCACCTCCACACTCTTTTGCCAGTGTTTCCTGGGATCATCTCCCAGGTAATCTGCTCGCACTCAAATCCTTGTCCCAGGATTTACTTCAAGAACACAGACTCAGTCAGCTGCCTATAAGGGACCGCCATCTTCTTGGCAACATGCTGACTATTTGACATGCCTTATCTCGATTAATCGTCAGACAACTTGAAAAGGCATTTATTGGATTTTCCCATGTCTTACAGATAAGAAATCGAGGCCCCTGAGAAGTAACTGGGCCTAGATCATATAGTAAGTTCAGGGTGAAGCCAAGATTCCCAACTAGACGGTCTGACTCTAAAACTCTAAAACGAAGGACGCTAGTCCTTAACTGCAACCTAAAGTTTCACCTTTTAGAAATGCAGGGTTTTTTAGGGAGTATAGCTCAGTGGTAGAGCATGGGACTGCAGAAATGTAGGTTTCCCCCTCCCCCAGCCATAAGGGGGCTACATTAACTTAAACTGAGCTCACCAAGTGCCACTAGCGAGGGTCATCTGGATGCATGAGTGCTGTCAGAATGATTTGTACCCATTCTGCTTATTTCTAAGGCCAGTCCCATTTTAGGGCAATCTAGGCTCAGCAGAACCCCAGCGTACAGATTACATCCACAATTGCTTGTTTATAAAACATTACCAGGATGTATTTAGTACCCTAATGGGGAAGGGTATGCCTAAACAAATTGCGTAGCCCGAGTTTCATCCTAATCTTCACAGAAATCCAAATAGAGTCCAAACGAGCCAAGTTTGACTGCCATTTTGAAATGCATCAAAGTTGACACGTATAAAAACTGAACTAGGAGTGGAACTCTTCCTCCATGTTTGAAGACGGGGTCAACCAAAGGTGGTTTCGAGAGAAAAGGAAAGTTTTCCACCCGAAAGGCAGAAAATAAAGAACGAGCAGTGGGAGCTAAAAAATCCGAAAGACAGCTGAAGAAGTTCTGATTTGTAACTCCCAGGGTTTTAAGTGTTGAGATGAGTTTTCTTCATGTGAAACAAAAGGCAAATCAGTTAATGAGACTGAAGGTGAAGTGTTATGAATCCGGAGAGAAAGCAAGCTGACAGCTTGATTGGCGTATTGAAGGAGAGGAGGAGAATGAATGGAAAATTTATCAGACAAAATTTGCAGATGCCTTTTTAACCTCCGAAGTGAACAGGGACGCAGATGGGGGGGAAACGCATTCATCCTTAAAATAAATGGCTAAGATTATGGGCCCCGATTGTCTGGAACCAGGGGGGAATGTGTCCCACGAATGGAAAATCTCATTGACGCATCTAAAGGTGGGTAGGACACAGAATCACAGGGATAGAATACCCATAAATTACAATCGTGAGTTAATGTCTAATGCCGCCTGAGGTATTCAGTAAGGCCCAGGTACTTCGGGGACCAACCTGCCCAGTCCTAACAGAAATGAAAATAACTGGGCCCAAGGATCGTACAGGTGGGCATAGCGGTATTGGAGGATTTTGTCTTCCCCCCATCTTTTGGCTAGGTTAGCTCCCAACCACATACATTCCTTCTTTGTTTTGTGGCTTGTGGCTTTTCTTCTGAAGTGCTTAGTTAGACAGTGTAGCTGGTAAACTTATCCACTCGGCCCCTTGATTCATTTCTGTGGCTTCTACCAAGCGGACAGCTTTAGAATTTGGAGTCCGTGCTCAATTATGGATTTGTTCCTGAGCGTTGCACTCCAAACACGAAGGGGACCAAATACCTGATGGGATGGGGAGGGGTACACGAGTACCTGGGGCCTTCCGACAGAGCAGTGACTTGAAAGTCATGGGACGCATTGGTTGCGACCCAGCTTGCCTTGTGGTTACTACAGCTGGGACGGGGACCAGACCAGGCTAATGTCCCCTATGACTATCCTTTAGGGGCTGTGCACTATGAGACATTTTCTTAACTTTCAGTGGGTTGCATACCTACTCTTTGCTGTATCTTGAGGCACTGTTGAACCTAGATTGCTCTAAAGTAAGTATATTAGGGGGGCGCCTGGCTGGCTCAGTCGGTAGAGCATGTGACTCTTGGGCTCGGGGTCATGAGTTTGAGCCCCACGTTGGGTGTGGAGTCTATTAAAAATAGAATCAAATAAAAATCTAAAGTAAGTGTATTAGTCAGCATTCTCCAGAGAAACAGATCTATCAATAGAAGATCTATCTCTATATCTGTCTATATATCTCTGTTTCTATATATATCTATAGATCTGTATTTCTCTATATAGATATCTCTATCTTTATAGAAAGAGGTAGTATCTTTGTATATAAATATATCTATATCTTATATATATATATATATCTTTCTATAGAGAAAGATAGAAGCATAGAGATATAGATATCTAAAGAGAGCTATTTATTATAAGGAATTGGCTCACAGGATTATGGGAACTGAGAAATCCTAAGATCTGCAGTTGGTAAGCTAGAGACCCAGGGGAGCTGATGGTGTAAGTTCCACTCTGAGAGCAAGAGAAGACTGATGTCGCAGCTCAGGGGGTCAAGCGAGAGGACATTCCACTCACTGGGCATTTTTGTCCTATTCGGGTCTTCAATTGATTGGGTGAGGCCCACCCACATTAGGGAGCACAGCCTGCTTTGCTCAGTCTACAGATTCAAATGTTAACCTCATCCAGAGACACCCTCACACACCCAGAGTAATACTGAATCAAATGTCTGGGCACTCCATGGCCCAGTCAAGCTGCCATTAAGTTAACCATATTGGTAAGATTATCCCCAGAGGGGGTGGTACCCACGTTCTAGGAAATATTCTGGGAGGGCATTCCACCCTAACCTACCAACCAGAATGTCTATCCTACCGTCATGTCAGTTCAGAAATAAATCAGAGGGGCACCTGAGTGGCTCAGTCAGTTAAGTAACCAACTCTTGATATAGGCTCCGGTCACGATCTCCTGGTTCATGAGAACGAGCCCCGTGTCGGGTTCCATGCTGAGTATGGAGCCTGCTTGGGATACCCTCTCCCCTCTCTCTGCTCCTCCTCCACTTATGCTTGCTCTCTTTCTCTCTCAAAATAAGTAAATACTTAAAAAAAAAAAAGAAATAAGGGGGCGTCTGGGTGGCTCAGTTGTTTAAGCGGCTGACTGCAACTCAAGTCATGATCTCACGGTTGTGAGTTCGAGCCCCACATCGGGCTCTGTGCTGATGGCTCATCAGAGCCTGGAGCCTGCTTCAGTTTCTGTATTTCCCTCTCCCTCTGCCCCTCCCCTGCTCACGTTCTGTCTCTATGTCTCTCAAAAATAAATAAATGTATAAAAAAAAGAAATAAGTCAGAATAATGAGATGTTATTTTGTATGTGTGTATGCATTACAAGTAATGTCGCCAGAGTCTAGAAGACTAATGAAGAGCCTTTATTTCTGCTCCTGTGTCCTTTGGTCTCTGGAAAGCCTTGTGAATTTAGGACAGAACCCATGACTTTTTAGAGTCCTCAGAAGAGTGAAGACAGAACAAGCTTAGAAGATGAGAGCCATCTAATGCAATCCAGCTAACTCTGTGTATTCGGTATCACACATTTTTGATAAAAAGTTTTCCCCCAAATGGGGACTGATTTCCTGATACATCACCAGCTGGTTCTCTTTCCCCCTAGTTTCCAACTCTTCTCCTTTGACCTACAGATGCTGCTGGGAAGTGACCGCTGTCATGCATCAGGACGTGCTCTCCTGTCAATGCTTATATGACATGTTGGTTGGGGTCTCCCATTTATGCCGAGACAGTATCCAGACGCCTGATGCCCAATTTTGCACCTCTTTTACACAAACACAAGGCTTACAATAGCCCCGGAGTTTTGGTCATTAAAATTCCTGAATCCCTTTGGGTTCCACTTGAAACAGATTTGATTACAGTTTTCATCATCATTCCTGGTTGTTACTTTGGTTTTGTTTGCTCGTTTGTCTGTTTTGTCTTCTCTCATTGCCAAGCTGCGAGAAGTTCTGTAGAGATAGGGTATTCATATGTCCCAATTTGCCTGGGACAGTACTTAGTTTATGACTGTTGCCTTGACTTAATTTGTTAATGTCTCCTTTTTTTCATTCTCAAAAGCCTCCCAGTATGGGTGACAAATCATGTGTTCACCCTCTAAACAGGGGCCGTTTGGAACAGATGAATGTTGTCTCATGGGTAAATGGTAAATCGTCCCACCGTGTCTGAGACCAGATTTGAACTCTGGCATAGATGTTTCCGGATGCCAGCGTCGACACCTGAAAAGGAGGTCCTATTTGGACTAGTCTCCTCCACTCCACTCAAGGACTACTGGAAATTTCTACATATTCGATCTTAAATATTCCAGTCTCTTGGACTTTCAGATTCCGCCCCAAAAGTCTATTCCTGGAACCCAAATGTTTATATTTTGGGTTTTTTTTTTCAGCGTTATTTTAATGTCAACTCAAGACATCGTCCCTTTCCTTCAAACTTAATTTTTAAAACAGAAGTTTATGTTTCCTTGAGAAACTGAAGGCTTTGATCTGTGAAGAACGTGCATTTCCCTATGTGTTTTTCACTCGAGACGGCAGACTTCTTTTCTTCGTAGGTCTGTGTCAGTAAGATTGTCCCGTGTCCAGTAGAACCCAAGTTGCTGCTCAAGACTGTTCATTTAGCCTAGCCTGCTTGCACCCAAACACGAAGCAAAGCAATCCTCATCCTCCTGATGCACTTTTGGAGTCGTTGTCCAGCTCGCTGTTACAGGACCTCTGCCTGAGTAGAAACCCGTGCTTGAGCCAACAGTCATGAAGTGAAATAGGGAAGAAAAAGGGCTGCGTGCCGCAGCTGGACAGCAGCTGAACCTGCTGGGGACACCTGGCTGACGGAGGGGAAATTTCCTGGTGCCCCGAGTCTCAAGAAGGGCTGTGGGATGAATCTTCTTGCCCTTTCTTTTTCTTTCTCCCCCTCTTCCCTTCCTGTTCTCTGACTCAAGTTTGTTTTCCTTTGCTCCCAACCTCTTGTCCTCTCTTCTCCTTCTCCTTCCCTTGCTTCTCCTTCCTCCACCATTCCTTTCTCCTCTTTCTCTTGTTCCTCCTACTTTTTTGCACCTCCCCCTTTGTCCCTTTTCCTCACTCTGCCTTTGGCCCTGTCATTGGCTCCATCTTGCAAGGGATGGACGATCAGAGATCATTTCTCTGATTTCTCAGACTCTGGCGAAAGCTAGGAGTCCTCTCCCTGGGATAGAGCACACTTGTGCAAATTGAACATACATCTTCGGGGAGTTGAAGACGCCTGAAGCTTTCTAGGTTAAGAGTCTTTGGAATAAGGGTGCTTGTGGTCCCCTTTCTTGTCACAAATCAAGTGATAAAATGGTTTCAAGGAATCACCTTAAGGAGACGGAAACAACTTGGATGAAGTAGGTTGGCAAGGAGGTAATCGGCATGGATGTCAAAAGGTTACACTAAATCACAGAGCAGGCGGAGAGCTTTGGAGAGCATAGGAGACCCAGGACCATTTCAGATGTCTGCACACTCGTAAAGCCGGTTGTCAGCCAACCGACTCAGAGCCACAGAAGCCAACGGAAAACAGAGACACAGCATCATCCATCCGATGACATCTATTTGCCACATCTACAGCTCTCATTGGTGGGAGGTGTAAATGGTATCTTGCAGTATCTTCTAAAGTATTATATACTTGTAAGGAGTGACACTCGAGTGAATTTAACTGGTCAACAATGTAATAGTCCCAAGCAATTCTTTTAAATAATAATACTCTATTAATACTAATAGAGTTATTAGTTTTATTAATAAAATAATAATAAATTATTATAATACTAATAGAGTTATTAATTTTATTAAGAAAATAATAATAAATTAATACTCTGAACATCGAGGACTAATTTTAGGCTGTTAGGGGTTATTTTTATTTTAATTTTTTAAATGTTTATTTATTTTTCGAAGAGAGAGACACACACAGAGTGTGAGCAGGGAAGGGGCAGAGAGAGGGGGAGACACAGAATCCGAAGCAGGCTCCAGGCTCGGAGTTGTCAGCACAGAGCCCGACGCAGGGCTCGAACTCACAGACCGCGAGATCATGACCTGAGCCGAAACCAAGAGCCGACAGGTAACCAACTGAGCCACCCAGGCGCCCCAGGAGGTATTTTTCTTTTAAACACACATACACGCCCACTTCATTTAGTCCCTGTTCTTCCCCAAATATGTTTTAAAATTTCTTCCTCAAGGTACTGTCCTGTCTATGGGGGAGAGGGGGACCCACTTCTGTTTTGCGTATTTCTTATCTTTCCCTAAATCTCCTATTTGGATTTTCCCCCCCTCATTTTCTACCTACCGCCCAGGAGAACCAGATGACAGTTTTATACGCAAAGAAATTT
The DNA here is from genome assembly GCA_030068075.1 of Paguma larvata. NCBI lineage: Eukaryota > Metazoa > Chordata > Mammalia > Carnivora > Viverridae > Paguma > Paguma larvata. Next base: position 37,876,916 of record CM057830.1, on the reverse strand, counting down.
GCATGATATAAACGCGCTCCTACATAAGCATCATAGAAATGTACGCTCTATCGTAAATTACTAACACCATCTCATTTCCATCTGGGAATTCTTTAAAGCATGGTTAAATTTTTAGTAATGGTAAGTTAATGACATATTAAAAATGAAACAGGAACCATTTATCTGAAGCATAACAATATTATTATTATATATTTTAAAAGGTCATCATTTATTGGAAACATAATTATAGAAGGACTCTAAACCACACAGAGACTTACTTTTAAAAGTACACGTTACATTTTCCCACTGATACTTAGCTGTATTTTAAACAGTGCTGGCTGGATTTTTAAAGAGAGGAAGCACCATGTCATTATCGTGTGTTTGTCCTTTGAACAAATTTGGCCGGTAGAGCAATGACCTCCTAAAATCAAAACCGACGGTGCCACATGAATGAATCGATAGTGTTCGGGCTGCTCTTTTCTTTTGCCCTAGATTCAGGTTCTAGGGGTTATGTGAACTTAAGATAAAAAGGGATATGATGAAAATAACTTGGCTAGCCAGGGAAAAAAAAAGAAAAAAAAAACACGTTCTTGGGCAATGGGGAAGTCAAATGACACTTTTTTTTTTTTTTTTTGGTAAAGATCTCTCCAAATTATTATGATAAACTGAACACGGTGTGTGCCGGCCATTAATTCCTGATTATTTAAGAGAAACGAAGTGCATAAATGACCCAAGAGAGGATAATATTGTAGGGCTTCGGTTTCACTTAACACGTATCTTCCTGCCGTGTCTTTCTTAAACAACCCTTTAAGTCAATTTTACGTTGCCCAAGGGGCACGTCTCAGTCTGGGGGTAAGGGATACAGGCTCCTTGAAGAGTGCTGTCATGGGGGAAGACCCACATCGAATGGGATATTTGCCTCAGAAATATTTCCCTACAGAAAGTCGAAGCGATAAGAATTAATGGGTGTTTATGTAACACTATACGATTTATACAAATTTTGCATACATGTTCCCCAACTTCGGGAGATAGGAAAAGTATACACAGTTATTACCCCTCGGTTACCGATGGATGGATGGATGGATGGATGGATGGATGGAAACAGAGAGAGAAAGAGAGGGAGAGAATGAATCAATAATAGGATTTTATTCTTTTATTTATTTACTATTTTTTAGTGTTTATTCTTATAGAGAGAGACAGAGTGCAAGCAGAGAAGGGGCAGAGAGAGAAGGAGACACATAATTCAAAGCAGGCTCCAGCCTCTGAGCTGTCGGCACAGAGCCCGACGCGGGGCTTGAACTCACAAACTGTGAGATCATGACGTGAGCTGAAGTCAGACGCTTAACTGACTGAGCCACCCAGGTGCCCCTATTCTTTTTTTTTTTTTTAAGTTTATTTATTTATTTTGAGAGAGAGAGAATGTGTGCGAGTGGGGGAGGAGGAGCAGAGACAGAGAGAGAGAATCCCCCTGTCAGCAAGGAGCCGGACTCGGGGCTTGAACTCACAAACCCGAACGCCTGAGATCATGACCTGAGCCGAAACTGACTGAGCTACCCAGGCGCCCCAGGATTTTATTCTTAATTTACCATGTAGACCCTTAAATTTCAGTTTAACATAAACCCCAGTTGTACCCTTCTTAACTGCCACAGAGAAGCTTTCTTCGTCTTGCTGGTCAAGGTGTTACATGTTACTCTCTTGCACCCTATACATGGAAGCTTCCAGGATTTGCTTCTACCAGATGTGGCGTCCAAACCAGGAAGTCTACACATCGCGTGGACACATCACCCAGTAACTGCCTATGTTAGAGAATCCAGACTACTCCCTGTTTGGTATGTATTCCGGATGAGAGTTTCGATCGTGGGAACACTTTGGAAGAAGGCTGCTAGTCGTTCAAATGTGAGCTTATCTGTACTAATGCATCCATTTCTCTGCTTGACATGGAGCTGAGCACTGGTGTGCCAGCCACCCCCTGGGCCATAAGAGTGGCTTAGAAGTGATCCTGACCGGCGAGACGCTAAACACGAATCTCAAACCCTAAAACCAGTTGGACAGTACTCAAGTAAGTGTGGATGCTAAGAATTAGAAAAAAATGTTTTTCATTTACTTATTATTTTGAGAGAAGGAGAGAGAGAGCACGCACAAGCCAGTGAGGAACAGAGAGGAGAGACAGAATCCCAAGCAGGCTCCGCACCAACAGCACAGACCCGACGCGGGGTTCGAACCCACAGACCGTGAGATCATGACCTGAGCCGAGATCAAGAGTCAGACAGTCAACCGACTGCACCAATCGGGTGCCCTTGGATGCTAAGAATTTAGCCCCCTGACCCCCACCCCTGCCAAGATAAAGTGCTTTGGTTTTGGTGGTGGTGGTTTGTTCATAATGTTTCATCCCTCTCAACTAGTATAGGGCAAAACAATTTTTGTAGATTTGAAAGACCCTAATTCAGTCATTTCGAACTTCAGGGCCGTAAAAATTCACCATGGACACTTGTTTCAAAGGAGATGCCTGGTGGGGGGTTGCCGGGCTGTCTCGGCTGGTGGAGCACTCGACCCCTGATCGCAGGGTTCTGGGTTTGAGCCCCATGTTGGGTCTATGAATAAAATCTTTTAAAATCTGAGATGCCTGGGCCCTACTCCCAGTTATTCCCATTGAATTTCTCAAGGAGGGCCGGTGAATTTGAGTTTTTGACCACCTCCCCGCCCCCAATCCCAGGAATTCAAATAAATGAGATCGAGAGACTCAAAATGTTTCCAACGACATACATCTCGCACATCCAGGCATTCCCTTTCTTTCGAAGCTGATTCATAGCTATGAAAATCAGTTAAACGGAGAATTAGTCCAAACTGCCTTCAGATCATTCTCTCCTCTCCAGGGCAGCAGCCCTGGGGTTCTGTCCATCCTCCGAAGAGGCGCGTGGAAAATATTGTTTTAAAGGCCTGTTCCCCGTGTTTCCGGCCTCCCTTCGGCCCACCCCAACCACAAACCGATGGAGAACAGAGAATTCGCTTGCCCATATTTTCCTAAAGTCTTTTCTCATATAACGCTTGGATGCAAATAGAAACATTTCACTGAAATGTCGAGCCCACTGTAAAGCTTTTTAGGGAGGTTACTGTGCAGGTCTTGCGTGATTCGTTACGAGCCTGAGCCACAGGCGTGCACATGTGCGCACACACACACACACCGTACCCTAGCAACAGCATCTGCAAAAATGGCCGTGTGCATCATTCCGTCGTGCGACTCAAAAATATAAAAGAAAATGAGTTAAATCAAAACACACAACAGCTCAACATGCAGTCAGATCCTTAACTTGATTTTAATGTATTTAAGCAATAACCATCAAGGCACGGGGGCACTTTCTGGGAATTAATGAGAAGCAAGGAGGGTTGATGGCCCAAAGTCAAACCAAGGACCGTTAACCCCAGCTGGCTATTAATTCCCCGGGAAATGCCTGGCACTGAAGTTGGTATGACTATTTATAAGCCCTTTCTATATATGAAGAAAAGAAATACATCTATCCCCCCTGCCGTGCCTTCATTTCTCAGCGTGCTGTGGGAAGGCCGGGCGCTGAATCACACTGTCGCTGTTGCATCAGGCCCTTCTCGGCTAAATTAAAAGTAATTATCAAAATGAAGGCTTTGGTCCGCAGCCAAAGGCATACGTAAGAGCCCCCACACCGCCCTCCTCTTCCTGGTCCCCGCCGCCGGCAAATGAAGGGGAAGGGGTAAGAGCAGCCCCTTCCCGGGACACTTTTTAATGAGGTCTAACACACAAGCAGCGAAGTGCATGAATCTTAAGCGGACGGCTCGAGAGAATTTTTAGATACGTACTCACTCGCCTTATGACCCAGATCAAGGTTTAGAACATTTCCGGGACCCCCGAAAGCCGCCCCCCCCCATTCTCTCACCCACGCGGCACCCCGGCACAAGGTAGTCACGATTCTGCCCTCGGTCTCAGAGAGTGGTCCCGCCTTTTCCTAAATGTCATAAAAATGGAATCCTGCGGTGTGTACTCTCTTTGTGTCTTTTTTTTTTCTCCCCTCACTCAATAGTGTGTCTGTGAGTTCACACAGGTGGCCACGTGTGTTGGCCTTTTTCATCGTGGCTGCAGTGTGACTTTCTTTTTTTTTTTTTTTTTAATGTTTGGTGGCTTTTGAGAGAGAGTGTGTGCACGTACGCGAGCGGGGGGGAGGGGGGCAGAGAGCCAGAAGGGGGCAGAGGATTCGGAGCGGGCTCTGCACCCATCGCAAAGATGCCCGACGTGGGGCGCGAACTCACAGACCGTGAGATCATGACCTGAGCCGAAGTCAGACACGTCGCCCCTCCAGTGTCATTTTCACACGCACTCAAGTTTTATCAAGACACACGGAAAATGTCTTTTTCTGACCTGTAAGAGGGTTTTCTGCCTCAAAGCATGAATGTCTAGATTCTTTTTTTTTTTTAAGAGAGCAAGAGAGAGCACAAGCAGGGGAGGAGAGAGAGGAGGAGACATATAATCTGAAGCAGGCTCCGGGCTCCGAGCCATCAGCACAGATCCCGACGCGGGGCTCGAACCCACGAACCGTGAGATCACGACCTGAAGTCAGGCGCTCAACTGATTGAGCCGCCCAGGCGCCCCAGCGAACGTCTAGGTTCTGTCTGCCCCAGGAAGGTAACGCACGCTCACGGTCCCGGCGCACGACGGGCCAGCAGCACCGTGTGTTCAGGACAGAAGAAATCCCGCCCGTGGTAAGGCCGCTGCATTAGAAGGCCCGTTCAGCGGGCGGATTAATCAGAATCGTGTATAAACAAACATTCCCCCAAATGTGGGCGAGCCACCTTCCCCGGCCTCCTTCCCCCCGGGGCCTCGTGGTGAAAAGAATTATCTTCAAGTTCCTACTAGGTGCCCGATCGCGTTTGTCCTCACAGCGCTTCGTGAATGTTGAGTATCGTTTCCTCCAGCCGGGGGACAGGGAAGGTGAGGCATGCGGCTGATTTGCCCAAGGTTCCCCAAGTGAGTGGCAGCGGTGAGGAGGGCAGAGACCAGGGGAAGTCGGTGACGGGGAAGAAGAAAGGGACCCAAGCGGGGCTTGTTGGCACTGGCGCCCGCACGCAGCCCCAGGGTCCTGGGGAGCACACCTGAGCTGGTGGCCGCTCGGATTATTTCAGTAACTTTTTAGCGGCGCTCACTCGGCATTCGTCTGTGTGGGGTACAGTCCAATCCAGCACCCTCTCAATATTCTTATGACGTCGACACCCAGCATTCATTGAGAACTTACTAGGCGCCACGTGCCGGGCACCGTTCTAATGCTTTGTGTGCATCATGTCATTTAATCCTCAGGAGGAGGTGGTATCGATAGCCTCGTTTTGCGGATGAGGAAACTGAGGCACGAAGGGGTCGAATAGCCTGCTTGAGGTCACACTGCTGGAAGGGAGGGACCTGAATTCCATTTGAATCTGGGGATTCGAACGCCCAGTGGGATCCATGGCCTGTTCTTGTAAATACTATGCTCTGCTGCCGAGAGCTCTGCCCGCGTGTCCTTCCCTAAACACATTTGCTCTTGCCCTGTATTTTTTTTTTAATTTATTTTTGAGAGAGAGACACACAGGGCACGACTGGGAGAGGGGCAGAGAGAGAGGGAGACACAGAATCCGGAGCAGGCTCCAGGCTCTGAGCTGTCAGCACAGAGCCCAACGCGGGGCTCGAACCCACGGACTGCGAGATCAACGACCTGAGCCCAAGTCGGACGCTCAACCGCTGGAGCCACCCAGGCGCCCCCATATTAGTATTTTTAAACTTACCCTGAATTCTGGACCTAGTGGGTGCTGAGTCATTATCAGCCATAATATATTCGTTGAGCCCTCCGGTAGCTTTTCATTTGGGGGAGCAAACCAGGTGCTGGATAATGGTTACCATTACCATCCCTAAGAGGGATCGCACTTCCCTACCGAAAAGTTAGGAGATACTGTTTTTCAATTTTTGAATATAAAAAGTGTCCGGCCTGATGATTAAATCTTGTGTGTTGGGCTGTTCTTCTGGTCGTCTATTGCTGTGTAACAGGTCACCTAAACTTAGGAGCAGAAAGCAGAAGCGATTCTATTATGCTCTCAAATTGTGCAGGCGGGGGACAGCGAGTGGCTTATTTCTCTTCCACCATGTCTGAGGCCTCAGCTGTGGAGATTCAGGCAGCTGGGAGTGGCCTGAGTGGCTAAGCACTGGCATCACATAGAGGGTTCTTTACAAAACGTCTGGCATCAGGGGTGCCTGGGTGGCTCAGTCAGTTAAGCATCCAACTTCGGCTCAGGTCATGATCTCATGTTCGTGAGTTCAAGCACCGAGTCAGGCTCTGTGCTGACAGCTCGGCGCCTGGAACCTGCTTCGGATTCTGTGTCTCCCTCTCTCTCTCTCTCTCTCTCTCTCTCTCTGCCCCTCCTCCACCCGCTCTGTCTCTCTCACTCTCTCTCAAAAGTAAATAAAAACCTGTCAAAGCGTTTTTACAGAGCCCACAGTCTGACATTCCGTCTGGGCTGACGCGAAGGCCAGGGCTGGTAACTGGAGGACCTACACACGGTCCCTCCGTGGGACTTGGGCTTCCTCACAGCCTGGTATGTCAAAATAGTCTGACATCTCCTGTGGCGGCTCAGGGCTCCGGGAAAGAATGTTCTAGCAAATGAGGTAGAAGCGTGCATCGCCTTTTTGGATCCAGCCTCAGAAGTCACACGCAGCCACTTTCGCCGGACTCCATTGGTGAAAGCATTCGGAAGCTTGGCAAGATTCGAAGACGGAGAGAGGGGACGTAGATCCCCGCCCGTCGATGGAAGTCTCAAAGAATTTGCAGCCATGTTCCCAAGTCACGACAGTTGCGCATTTGCTAAGGACTTCTATGGAACTGCATAAAGTCTTCACCGTCCCAAGAAAGCCAAGACCATGTTGGCTTCAACGGAAAAGCAATAGAACTTGAAGCTGTTGATGTGAGACTGTTAACTGTCGTACGCTGGTACCCAGCTAACTTTATTCTGTACTCACGGGACACCTGGGATCTCCAAGGAAGTCTTTATTTTTTTTATTTTTTTTTTATTTTTTTTTAACGTTTATTTATTTTTGAGAGACAGAGAGAGCATGAGCAGGGGAAGGGCAGAGAGAGAGGGAGATACAGAGTCCGAAGCAGGCTCCAGGCTCTGAGCCATCAGCACAGAGCCCGATGCGGGGCTCAAACTCACAGACCATAAGATGATGACCTGAGCCGAAGCCGGCCGCTCAACCGACTGAGCCACCCAGGCGCCCCTCCAAGGAAGTCTTTAAACTAAGCCCTTCCATTAACCCTCGTGAGCACTCTTGCTTTTTCCGCCAGTTTCCTGGCCCCTTCCTAGGCGGTGCCTTCACCTGAGATTGTCCTCTCACTTCCTCCCTGTCCCAGCCAATGGGGAACATTTCCTGTTTCCTGTGTGAGAAAGGAGTCCGCCTTACCTTATCAAATTCTTCCTGGCTTGGAAGCTGCGATCCAGCTGAGGAGATAACCGGGGAGCAGAATAATCGATATCTGAGGTCACAGCCCAGGTCGGTGACCTCGCGGGGACCGCGGCTCCGGGTATCTGGTAAACAGTTGCACGGAGTACTTGCGTTTGTGGTCCGGCAGATTCGTCATTTGGCGACCGTCGGTCTGCCCGTCTGTTTGGCTGTTCTGGTCTAGGATCGAGTGGTCCAGGGCATCAGAGGGCACTTGGGGTTAATCTGTTGGTCCACCCAGTGCATTTTATAGATGGGGACACTGAGGCCGGGGAAGTTGCCGGGGAGCCTTCACCAAGGTCAAATGGCTAGCAAGGAATGGAGTCCGGAACGGGAACCCAGGTCTTCTGCCAGTCCCGGTTCTTTCCATCTGCATCCTCACTACTCACTCTGAGATCCGTGCAGCGCCCTTTGCATCTACTTCAAAAACCGCTAGCCACAGAGGCACATGGGAACAGAGGAACTAAGAGACCTGTCTCTGGTCGCTTTCCCCGTTCTCCGTGCCTTCACTAGACTGGGGGTAGGACTTTGGTAGGAAAACCAATGGATCCTAAGAACTGGAAGAGCTGTCGGCCTCGGGTCATATCTTTCTGGGGTTTTAACAGTATATGGAACCTTTTTACGTAGAGGCGTATTTAGTGTTTTTTTAAGTTTATTTATTTCTTTTGAGAGAGACAGAGACAGCATGAGGAGGGGAGGGGTAGAGAGAGAGGGAGAGAGAGAACCCCAAGCAGGCTCTGCACTGCCAGCGCAGAGCACAGAACCCACGAAGCCAGGAGATCACGACCTGAGCCAAAACCAAGAGTCGGACACTCAACCCACGGAACCACCCGGCTGCCCCCACGGAGGCACACTTAGAGGTGGGGATGATCTTCCACCTAGCAGAAGTCGTTAGTTTCAAAGGGCTGAGGGTACCAGGACAAGGTTCAGAGGACAGGAAGTGTTTGCCTGAGACTCAAACAGAAAAGGTAGAGAGACATCACTACGTCGCATACTCCAAATTTTTCCAAGGCTCCTGGTTTCTGTTTTTGGCTAATTGGTTAGCCATGTTTTAGATGGAGGGTTTTCCAAGCAAACTAAGGATCTTTAGTTGAAAAAGTCTTTTTCAACGTGATTAGGAAAAATCTAAGGGTGCCTGGCTCCCGTGTGACCATGTGACTCCCAATCTTGGGGTTGCCAGTTTGAGCCCCACGCCGGGTGTAGAGATTACTTAAAAATAAAATCTCTAAAAAAAGGAACTAGGGATCCTCTAGTAAATTAGAAATAAGACACTGTTTTCCTGGAAGGTGATAGTAAGATCTGCCTCTCAAAAGGTTGGACAAGCATAAGGTAGGGTGAAGTGTATTTTTCCAAAGTCCAGAAAAAAATCATTCTTTTATTTTTTAATTTTTAAAAATGTTTTATTTAATTTGAGAGAGCACAAGTGGAGGAGGGGCAGAGAGAGAGGGACAGAGGTTTTGAAGCAGGCTCTGTGCGGACAGCAGTGAGCCCAATGTGGGGCTTGAACTCACGAACTGTGAGATCATGACCCGAGCCCAAGTCAGATGCTCAACCCACTGAGCCACCCGGGCGCCCAAGAAAAAATAAATTTTATACAGATGTGCCTAAAGTGAAAAATTCCATTACTAAATAAAAGTGGCAATCTCCTGTTTTTTTTAATGTTTTATTTTTGTTTTGAGAGAGAGAGAGAGAGAGAGCACGTGCTTGTGGGAGTGAGAGTGGGGGAGAGTGAGGGAGGGGCAGAGAGAGAGGGAGACAGACTCTCCCTGTTAGCACACAGCGTGATTCGGGACTCAGACTCACGAGCCGTGAGATCATGACCTGAGCTGAAATCAAGAGTCAGACACTCAACCAACTGAGCCACCCGGGCGCCCCTTCTAATTTTTGTGTAGATGGAACAAAGATCCAAGTCCTATTTAAGATCATTTGAGATCAGGGGCGCCTGGGTGGCTCAGTCAGTTAAGCAGCCGACTTCGGGTCATGATCTTACGGTCTGTGAGTTCGAGCCCCGCATCGGGCTCTGTGCTGATGGCTCAGAGCCTGGAGCCTGCTTTGGATTCTGGGTCTGCCTCTCTCTCTGCCCTTCCCCTGCTCATGCTCTGCCTCTCTGTCTCTCAAAAATAAATAAACATTAAAAAATTAAAATGAAAAGATCATTTGAGATCATACTTTCAGAAAAATCCAGAAAGACTTAGTAAACTTTATCAGACCTTCCTTTTAGTCTTGAATTCAGAAGTCCTCTCCTCTCCCTTCTCCCTGACCCAGGATTTACGGGAACAAAAGGAACTTAGGACAAAGTATGTACGTACGTGTGACACAGGAAAGGGAAGAAGTTTCCACCCCCAGGAGCTACCATTATAAAAAGCACAAACACCTATATGTTTGACCTGATTACAAAAATGAATCCTGGGGCGCCTGGCTGGCTCAGTCGGTAGAGTGTGTGACTCTTGATCTCCGGGTTGTGAGTTTGAGCCCCATGTTGGGTGTAGAGATGACTTAAAAATAAAACCTAAAAAAAAAAAAAAAATGCGTTCTAACCGAGATGTCCTTTGAAAGACATTCGGAATTTTCAGGGGAAGTGGATGTTAACGATCGGTCTAAATCATTGACCAGCCGTACAGTGGTTATGTAAGAGGATGTCCTTCTTTTTGGAAATGCATTCTGAAAAATTGAGGAACCAAGGGACGTGATCTCGTCACCTGTTCTAAAATGGTTTCGAAAAAATACACACACACACACACACACGCACACGATGGGGATGATAAAGCAAACGGGGCACAACGTAAACCATTAGAGAATCTGGGCCAAAGGTGCGCGAGAGATCCTCAAGTTTGAAATTACATCAAAATAAAAAACTTCGGGGCGCCTGGGTGGCTCAGTCGGTTGCGCAGCCGACTTCAGCTCAGGTCATGATCTCGCGGTCTGTGAGTTCGAGCCCCGCGTCGGGCTCTGTGCTGACGGCTCAGAGCCTGGAGCCTGCTTCGGATTCTGTGTCTCCCTCTCTCCATGCCCCTCCCCCACTCATGCTCTGTCTCTCTCTCTCAAAAATAAAAAAAAAACATTAAAAAAATAAATAAAAAATTTCAAAAAAATGTCTAAATCATATACCTTTTTTTTTAAAAAAAAGAATGTTTATTTATTTCTGAGAGGGAAAATACGAGCAGGGGAGGGACAGAGCAAGAGGGAGAAGAGGAACGGAAGCAGGTTCTGTCCTGACAGCAGCCGGCTCGACAGGGGGGGCTCGAACTCACGAACCATGAGATCATGACCTGAGCTGAAATTGGATGCTCAACCCACTGAGCCACCCAGGTGCCCCTACAGATGAGGTTTTCAAGGGATTCTTCGAATACAGAGCCCCCCCATCTCTTATGTCTTCACAAAGAATCCATTAATAGTCACTGAAGCTCCAAAGTTTATCTCTTTAATTAAGCAAATGCGAACAAACATTTTGTCCGAAATAATTTTTCTGACCACAGGGGTTGTCTGTCGATATGGCCAAGAGGCCCCAGAAAAAAACCATTGCTTCCCTGAGCCAGAAAGGAATAGGAAGAGTAGATGGAGAAGAGCGTTCTCGTTTAAATCGGGGTGAAGATTTGATAAATATTTGAAAGGCGATGAGAAGAGGGAGGTCTAGGCAGGGCCACAGTAAAGACTGGCAGGTGAGAACATAAGGAAATAACAGGAATTTCAAAAATCGGCATTGTCGATGCCAGCCCTGAGTTCCAGACTGGACAGTAGAAACTATTTTTCCCCCCTTTGGTGCTGCAAATAAAGGAAGTGGCACTCAGCCTAATTCCTCTTACATGAAAATGGGAAAACACAGGGTGAAAAAGGAATCTGTCCAAACCCGGTGTGAAAATGAGCCCCAAAGACTAGTACAGTGCATTTTAAAGACAAAGAAAAAAAAAAGCAGAGGAAAATTACCCATAATTTGTTGGAATTGGAATCTTACTCAGTGTGGCTTAATTTCCTTCCTCGAGGACACGTGTCTATGCTTTCTGGTATTTTCTTTAAGAGACGCGATCGTTTATTGAATTATAGTGCTACGAGAGTGAAAAACTTCATGGCTTTCTGTGGCCTCGCCTGTCATCATATGTCAGCATCCACCCATTGTATTGGGCCAAGCAGTCCCAAATGGAACCTACGCTCGAGGGTAGGGCTCTACCGCTTGAAAGAAGGTCCTTCAAAGATATTAGCGATCAGCTGTTACAATCGCTACGCTGCACGAATGCGGCTTGTGCCTCAGTGCTTCCTTCCAGCCCGTTCGAACGCCTACAGAGGCGAATTCACGGTCATTTCCCGTGGACCTGCCTCGACCAGCCATCGCATTAGAGTCCGATGTAGTGGCTTAAAACGATACTGACTTTTTCCATCCCACTTCCGGAAGTCAGACGTGCGAAATGGGTCTTGCAGGGCTAAAACCCAGGCATCCGTCGCCAGAGCTGCGTTCTTTCCGGAAAGCGAGGGGAGAATTCTCTGCGGGGAGAATACACTTCCCTGTGTCTTCCAGTTAGTTCCTAGCATCGCCTATATTGCTTGATTTGTGACCCTTTCCTCCATCTTCAAACTGAGCAGCGTTTCCTCCTCAAAGCTCTCTCCCCACCCCCTCTTTCCCTGACCTTGGCTTCGGTCCTGTCCTCACAGCTCCTAACTCAGACCCTCCTCCCTCTCTCTTCTAAGACCCTTTGTGATTACATCGAGCCCACCTGGAGAAGCCAGATCATCTCCCCATCTCAGGATCCTTCATTTATTTGCATCTACAAAGTACCTTTTGCCATGTAAAGTAATACATTCACAGGGTCTGGGGATTAGAATGTGGACACCTTTAGGGGGTCGTTATTCTGCCAGCCATAGCCAGGTTGCAAATGGGGGGTGCTTGCCTTTAGAACTGCCATGGTTACTCTGTACCGCTTTGTAAAATATGGCTTTTAGGATTTGTTGGCCAAATGAAACTCTTCAAGAAACCAGAGGCGGTATGATTCTTTCACCTTTAATTCTTAACCGTCAGCTTCATCTTGCCTTCGGCTTGGTTACAACTTCGAATTGCCCGGCTTTGGCGAAAGATTCCTGATCTGAGTTTTTAATTCTTCAAGGTAAAATTCGACAATTCTTTCCAGACTTGAGCCCACTGCCAGTCACGGAGTACGTTGTCCAATAATGTGTGCCGAGTGGATCGAATCTCTGCATTGCTGATGAGAATGTTGGGAAGGAGTTCTCCCTTTGTCAGGCGGTGCCTTCCAATTGCAAATAATAACCTCTAGAGTGTTTTTTTCAAAGAGCGTTTTCTTTCTGAACACAATCATTTGCTTTAGGGAAGTGATCGGATGATGTTGGTTAGGCCGTCAAGTGTTAAAATAAAGGAAACTTCCGGACAACGGGCAGCAAAGCTGACATTGACCTCCTTCCAATTTACGCTTCTGTATCACAAATGATGAAACTCACCACAGACCAAGGGACTTTTCCCAATAAGCAAGAAGAGATGTCAATATCTCCGCTACTTGATTAGAGCAGAGTTCTGCTGTTTACCTTCAATTTCTCCTCACTAAAACCCTGGGCCAGGCCGGCTAACGTTCATGCCCCTATTCTGATTTTGTCTGTACCTTCATCTTCTTTCCGCTAATTGGCCGTGGTGGCCAATTCCCATCTGAACCCACGCTGAGCCATATTGCACGACTCACTGATTTATAGATAAGACTGAGACATGAATCGTGGGGAATTTTTCTTTTCTTTTCTTTTCTTCTTTAATTTCATTTTTTAATTGTTTCATAGCGTAGTTAACACACTGTGTTCTATTAGTTGCAGGTGTACTATATGATTCGACGATTCTATACCTCACTCAGGGCTCATCGTGAGAAGTGTACTCTTTTGCTTTTTTAATGACAGAGTCAGGTGTTTATTTTATTTCATATTTTATTTTAATTCTTTTTACCATTTATTCATTTTTGAGAGACAGAAAGAGAGCGCGAGCAGGAGTGGGCCAGAGAGAGAGGGAGACACAGAATCCGAAGCAGGCTCCAGGTTCTGAACTGCCAGCACAGACCCCGACCCGGGGCTTGAACTCATGAACTGTGAGATCATGACCTGAGCTGAAGTCAGACGCTTAACCAACTGAGCCACCCAGGCGCCCCTATTTTATTATATTTTTAATTCTTATTTATTTTTGAGAGAGAGGGTACAAGCGGAGGAGGAGCAGAGAGAGAGGGGGACAGAAGATCCGAAGCAGGCTCTGTGCTGACAGGGGAGAGCCCGATGCGGGGCTCAAACTCATGAACCATGAGATCATGACCTGAGCTGAAGTCTGACGTTTAACTAACTGAGCCACCCAGGCATTCCCCCCCGCACCCGGAATTGTACTCTTAATCCCTATGACCTATATTTTCCATCACCCCCCCACCTCCCTTCTGGTAGCCATCGGTTTGTTCTGTATAGTTAAGAATCTGTTTCTTGGTTTTGTTTTCTATCCGCCAATACTCAGACTTAAGAATTCGCCTCGCGACGTCTACGTCACTGATGATTCTATAGCCATTTCCACTTGCTCATGGAGAGAGACATACCAAAATGGAAACTTAAGGAGGAAACCTTTAGAAAAGGCATTCACACACCAACCTCCCGGTTAGCAGAAACAAATAACTTTTAGGCAGAGGCATTTCTAGTAAATGATCCTCTCAAAGCTAGAAATCCATATAAGGGGTGCACATACCCCCGTGTCAAAGTCACCATCCGATGTTGGTCTCTGAGTGGCTATCAAAGCGACTTTGCCTTGAACGCTGAAGTTCCAAAGAGTCAGGCAACTGCTTTGCCCAGTGGGGTTCCACGGGGCTAAAGTTTCTCACTTTAAAGTTTCTCACTTTAAAGTTTCTCACTTGCATCAGGAGATGCAAAAATGGGGGTCTTTAACAGAAAGCCAAGAACCTGCTAGAAAGCGAAAGTCTGAGAAACTAGAAAGGTCCAGAGGGTGTCCTGAATGTCAAGGCCAGCGGCAGGTGTAAGTACAGAGCCAGGAACCTAAGAAACAGAGAGATGGACAGAAGTGGACATGGGTGGAAAATAGTAAATGGAGAGTATTCTGAAGCAAAAACTTAGAACGGGAGCTACTGTCCATGGTTTGCTTTTTTTTAAGTTTTTTTTTTTTTTAGGTTTATTTATTTATTTTGAGACAGAGAGAGAGAGAGAGAGAGAGAAAGCACACAAGCAGGTGAGGGGCAGAGAGAAGGAGAGACAGAATTCCAAGCAGACTCCACGCCATCAGCACAGAGCCTGAGGCAGGGCTTGAACTCACAAACTGTGAGATCAGGACCTGAGCCGAGATGGAGAGTCAGACACTTCAAGGACCGAGCCACCCAGCCACTCCCCATTTGCCCTTCCGAATCCGGTCTCCAGCTTTCTCTGCCCTGCTTTGAATCCCTTTAGAACGCATCATTCAGGTTCCCTTACTGTCTGGCTTCTGGCGAAGGTTGGAGGAAGAGAGAGAGGAGAGAAAGATCAGAGTATTGATTCGGCCCACCTTCCCCCCGGCCCAGGTGCAGACTGGCAGTGGCCGAGTTCCCTTAGAGTCCTTGCCTCCTGACCGGCGGCCCTTCTCCATAGCTACCGGTGTCACTGGGCTCCTACAATTTCTCCCTCCCACTTGCCCCCTTAGATTTAAGGATAATAATAGTTTCCCCGCTCTCCCTAGCTCCAAGGTGCTTCACCACCCATTGCTGCTTCTCGCTTCCCCTGCCTTCATCGTTGTCAATATTCCTTTTATCACATTTTTTTAAAATTTTTAAATGTTTATTTATTTTTGAGAGAGAGAGAGAGGAGAGAGAGAATCCCAGGCAGGCTCCTTGCTGTCGGCACAGAGCCCGATGTGGGGCTCGGATTCAAGAAACCACGAGATCGTGACCGGAGGCTGAGCCACCCAGGCGTCCCATCCATTTTCTTCAGAATCCCACTTGGGTATGCCTTCTGTTGCCCGTTGCTGAGACCCTAACGAAGGAAGAGTCAGTGAACTAGGTATGTACTATAGTTGGCCCAAATTCCAAACATTTCTTGATGGTGTTGCTATCTGTTAGGTAAGCATGTACTCTGTGCTATACCTCACCTTGTCGCGGGACTTGTGATTCCGGGAGAAAATGCTTTATTCCTGCCTGTTGGCGGGATGACAAGGCTGCCGGACAATATGATAACACCACTCAGGCATTGCTATAGCGCTGCTAAATATAAAGGGCAGATGGAAGAGTTACCCAAGTTCACTTGGTGTTTTCGGTCGAATTCTCGGGTGGCAACACAAAGAAGGAATCGCTGCCGATGGTTGATCTATTAACTTCCTCGACCTTGCGAAGACAGAGACCTCTGTTTCTCCTTGGCAGCCATCTAAGTAAAGACTCATTTTGCTTATTGGTGTTTGTTATATCTTTATCATAGAAGACCCTCCTGAATCAAGTCTATCTTGGGTCAGGTTCCTTAGAGCCGGGACTGAGAGGAAGATTCAGATAGAAGCTATTTATGGAGGAAGTGCTCCCAGGAGAAACCAGTCAGGGGGTGGGGCAAGCAAGACCCGGAAGCAGTACGGCTTATGGGCTGCCCAGGGTGGGAGGGTGAGGGTGGGAAGAACATTAACCTGCCAGGATCCCCGGCAGGTCCAGCAAAGTGGATCCAGTAGCCCAAGGGTAGGGTGAAGGCAGTTGCAGGAGTGAGCAGTTAGGAGCGAAGCAAAGCGGAAACTAGGGGATGGGTACAAAGAGCCCACAAGGGAGGGTCTAGGGGATCTGACCGGAGTACCAGCAACTGGTGAACCCACGGTGAAGCAAACTCCTAGGGAAAAACAACCCCCTCGCTTTCCTCGTAGGCACGTATTTAGGTGCTGGAGACCCTGGAAGAGATTGTGAGTGACATCTTGTAGCTAAGGATGCTGGATTTTTGGTGCTGAAACCCAGACGGTCCGAGGTTACCTAGGATGGTCAAATCACCCTCCCTGTATCCGAAACGCCGCTCAGCGAAGAACTCTTAGGTTGCCTTAGGGAAGCCCTCACCCAAGCAGAGGCGGCTGTGAGTGTGGGCCCGCTGCAAATCCCCCCTGAGGTAGCTGCATTTAGAGCAGGAGTCTGGAGATCTGGAAAGAGATTGAGTCTCAACTGGGGGGGCGGGGGGAGGACTGCAGAAGAGGATGGGGGAAGGCTTCAACTTTGGACCGTCTTTCGGGAAAGGTGGTGGCTTTTATGACCCAGGGCAAGACACAAGTCTGAGGAAGACCCTGGTTCCCCAGGATAGGCGAGGGTAGAATTCTCTAGAGAGGACCACAGTAATGGGGCTAGCTCTGGATCTGAAACTCTGCCCGGACCTTTCCCGGGAGGTTTCTCCCAGATAAAACTCCCACAGTATTGCTCTCATGCTCCCTAGTCTCCGGAAAGAAGGGTGGGGCGGGGTGGGGGGTGGGGGAGACGTTTGACGTGCGTTTGAATTTTTTGCGTGCCACTGTGAGTTCTATTGATGTGATAATACATTTCCATTTAGCAACGGCCTTGTTTAGCTTCGTTTTAGGTCTAATGTGAACGATGATGAGTAAGAACACTTCAAATTATATCAATTTTCTATATGAGAAAATATGCCATCTTCATGCCATTTTTGTTTTTTTCAAAAAGGGGAATCAAAAGGTGATTCATGCCTGCAGCTTTTAACTTATGTATGAGTTGAAACGTTTTCTAAAGAATGTTGGCATGATGATTTCACTCCGGATAAGCTGAAACTGTTTGAGCGAGGGTTTTGAGTTATTGAATTAGAGAGAAGTTTGTATGCGGATGTCAACTGTAATTGTAAGAAGCTTTTGGATGTAGTGATTCCCGGCGCTAGAATGGGGGGTTCGGAATCCTAACTGCATACGGCAAATATTTAGGGGGCTTTAAAATGCCCCAGTACCCAGACCCCACTCCAGACCAGTGGAATCCGAATTTCCGGGGGTGCGGTCCGGGCAGGTGGGCTGCATGGTGTGTGGCGGTTGCACGGGGCCCCGCACTCACGAGGGCCCCGGCCTTGGGTTTAAACGCTCTGCGGTCTTGAAACTCGAAGTCAGTGCTTGAACGAGGGGCCCTGCGAATTAGGGAGCAGGCCCCGGGTCCGGGCATTAGCATCTTTTTAAAAGCTTCCCAGGCGGTTTCAGTGTAGGAAGCACTGAATAAAGCGTACTAATAAAGAAGCTTTGGATCAGCTTGCCAGTACACAGTGGGCTCACTGCGGATGAAAGAACCCGGAGCCAAAGCCTCTCGAAAAGACTGGCGGTTGCCCCGCCCCTGGGCTGCCGAGCCGGGCCTTTCCCGTGGCTCCTGGCCCCGCCCACCTGCCCCGGGTCCCTGGAGACTCGCAAAGGGGCCGGGCGGTGTGAGCCCGGTGAGAAGCGCCTACCGCCTCTCCCGCGTGCAGCCCTGGGACCTAGGGTTAGACGCACGAGGGTGGGCACTGCCTCCCCCCCCCAATCCCGGTCCGCTGCTTTTGAAATAAACAGGCGGAGAAGCTGGGTTACTTTGTGCCCTCTGCGAAGGTGGGGGGGGTGCAGAGCCACCGTGAGGCTCTTCCTCGGAGCCAGGTACCCAGAGAGGTCTACGCGGGTCATCTGCTACTAGAAATTTTTGACCCCTCGGCCCCCAAAGGAGGGACCTCACACTTAGCAGGACAGAGACTGGAGAGCAAAGGCGGCAGAAAACCCCGAAGTCCTAAGTGCCTTCCCTTAATTGTCCCCACCCTCCGGAGGGGGGCCTTGGGTGACTCTTGTGTTCTTTGAGACAGAGCCTCCCTCCCCCATATCTGTGGTTGGAACACTTGGACTTCGGCAGGGGAAGCAAGGAAACACCAGAGCACCTGGGAGGGGGGTTGGGGGCTCAGTCGGTTAAGCCTCCAGCTCTTGGTTGGGACTCAGGTCATGATCTGGCAGTTCGTGGGTTCGAGCCCTGCATGGGGCTCTGCACTGACCTCGCGGAGCCTGTTTGGGATTCTCTCTCTCCCTCTCTCTCTGTCTGTCTCTGTCTCTCTCAAAACAAATAAAGAAACATCGAGAAATAAAAAAAAAAGGCAAGAAAAGATCAAATGATGCAAAAGAACGGTCTCGAATGGACAAGTCCTACGATTCAGGAATTATCAGGGAGATCTACGGTAATATATTCAGAATGTTCAGAAATAAAAATGGAGCTGATGAAGAGAAAGAACACAGAGCGCTCATCACGAATGATCTTGTTGACCTTGGACATTATCTCTTTGGTGATTATCAAGTCTTCGCTGCAACAAAATAAAATAAGACCAAAAACGAAGTGGCTTATCCCATTGAATAGGTAAGTACCTTGAACATTCTTCAGTTCTATTTAGGAACTCTAGGACAGCTTACCAAATATTTATCGAGCACCTACAGTGTGCCAGACGCTGATATAGGTGCCTGGGCGACAGCAGTAAACACAAGACACAAAAAATCCCAGCCCTCAGGGAATGTGTACTCTAGTGGGGAGAAGTGAATAATAAAAATAAATGAGTAGAATATAAAGGGTGTTGCTGGGAACAGATGCTACAGAGAAATACAAAGCAGGAAATATAGCTGCTGACGCCCGGAAGTCCTTGGGGGGTTGGGAACTCAGGGAATACTGAACTGATCGCTTTGGCCTTGGCACTGGGTAAGTTTTGTCCTCACTCCAGGCTGAGATCCGTTACCTTTCCCCCACACCCCTTCCCGAGGTTTAGTGCCCTGGGACCCACCTGCTGGGTGGCATTTCCAGACACGAATCGAATCGGCCGCCCTAATTATACTATCAAGTAGGTTTAGTGGTTGACAGAGTTCAGGTGCATTGTAATGACCCTTGATTGTGAACATCGTAACAAAAATACCATGAGTGGACCGCTCGCATTTTGGATTGTCGACTTTTCTTCATGTGCCCGATTAAGAAAAAAAATCTCCGGGGCGCCTGGGTGGCTCAATGGGTTAAGCATCCAACTTCGGCTCAGGTCACGATCTCGTGGTCTGTGGGTTCGAGTCCCACATCGGGCTCACTGCTCTCAGCACAGAGCCCGCTTTGGATCCTCTGTCCCCCTCCCCTGCTCGCGCTCTCCCCCAAGTAAGTAATAAATATTTTAAAAAATCGAAAATCAAATTTGTTTTCATTCTACTGTAACACTTGGATTCAGTCTGTGGGCTACAGTTGAGCCACTCCCGTACATTTCCGGGAGGGACTAAATCCAGAGGCGGCTCAAGCAGCTCCTGACTGCTTCAAACATTTTCGAAAGTTTTTAGAGTCTAGGTCTCGAGATCCAGCAACAGACGCGCAGAGAGAAGTAGTCCAGTTTTCCTCTCTCCAGAGAATGGATGCTTTGCTTTCGCGTTCTCCTGGCACTTCTCGCTAAAGAACCAGGCTATTCGTGTTCCAGTGGGGCAGGCTTCTCTCAGAAGTCTTTGGTTCTCTTTTACCGATAATATACGGGGCAGGAGGATTTCTGATATTGACTGGGGGTTTATATCGGGGTCTGTCTCGGGTGTACATTTCAAAAGGAGTTCCTCCCCAGCAGCGGCAGCTCCAGCATCCCTCATTAAGGAAGGACTCCTGTGCCTGCCGGAGCTTGCAGGAGGTTGTATTTGCATTGCAAATACATTATTTTTCTTCAGTTCAGATATTTTAGGGGGAATGGCTGGAGAGGGGGGTCAGACCTGGCGGAAGTGCTTAGAGAGGCTAAAAGCCTCCTCCCGGCCTCTACGCTACCCTTTAGGGCCACGAATGCTTCCCGGCTGACCTTTCACTTCTGTGTTCCAGTCCCATGTCGCCATCGGATCAGAGTCAAGGTTGGGACTTCTCTATAGAGCTCTGACATTAAGTGGGTCTTGGGCTCTCCTTTGCTTCCTCTTGTCCGCTTCTCTCCGCCCTCCCCAACCTTCATCTAGTCCTTGCTAAGCTCTGCTTCTCACCTAGGCTCAGCAAATATTTATGGAGGCTCCTCTATGAACTCCGAGTTCTACTAGGCAATGGGGGAGGGGCATATAATGATGAACCGATAAACATACAAGTTGGGAACTGACCAGGGTTCGGGCTGGGAAGTCTTCCAGACTCATTTACATTTTAATTTGGGATTACCAAAAGCTTAGGCACAAAGGGAGGTAGGATTGACACAAAGGGAGGTAGGATTGAATCAGTGGGGGACGTTGGGTGTTGGGGAGGGGTTGCCGCGCGCCCAGAGGATCCCCGTCCTGCACGTTTTAAAGTCGTGCCACCTCCGTATCACGTAATCTCAAAAGAAAAGAAAAGTCTCCACCATTCTTTGAGCACGTGGAGATTCTGCGACCCTATGATTCTCGCTTGCAGCCAAGGCCCATCTGGGAAGAGCCATGAGAGTAGGTAGAGTCTCAAGATTCCTTCCAATTCCTGGATGATCCTACCCTGCTGTTGTCCTTTGTGGACAGACACGATTTGGCCTATCGGTCTTAAACATTCTCCAACTAGACGTTTACTCTGTGCTGGATACGGCAGATTATGGACCGCCATAATCAGCCAGGAGCTGATCTCCTGGTATATTGGTTTCCGAGGGCTGCGGTAACATAGTCCCATACGCTGGATGGCTGATGAAACAACTGAAATTTATAGTATTTCACAGTCCCAGGGATTGGAGGCCCCACATCAAAGCACTGACAGGGCCTCTAAGGAAGGATCCTTTCTTCTCTCTTTCCATTTTTGGTAGCTCCAGGTGTTGCTTGGTTTGTGACAGCCTAACTCCATCCCATCTCTGCCTCCATCTTCACACGGCCAGCACCCCTCTGTCTGTGTGTCCCCTCTCTTCCGGCAAAAACACCAGCCATATTGGATTAAGCGTCTGCCCTACTTTAGTATGACTTCATCTCAACTTACATCTTAATTACATCTGCAAAGACCCTATTTTCAAGTAAGGTCACATTCACAGGTCTCATGGGTTAGGACATCGACATATCTTTTCGAGGGGGGGGGGACACGATTCCACCCACAACATCTAGTGACCAACGATGTTTGTCAATGTCGAGGAATAAGGTTTTGATCGGCAGCCATGAAGCAGATGAAAACAGAATGGTCCACGGGGGAGAAAACCATGATCTGACAAACTTGATGTGCTTATCAGTTGTGCTAACGAGTCATACAGGTATTCACCTATCAATAACGCTGGCTTTACCCTCCCTCCCTCCCTCCCTCCCTTCCTTCCCTTCCTTCTTTCCTTCCTCCCTTCCTCTCTCCCTTCCTTCCTCTCTCCCTTCCTCCCTTTCTTCCTCCCATCTTTCCTTCCTTCCTTCCTTCCTTCCTTCCTTCCTTCCTTCCTTCCTTCCTTCCTTCCTTTTCTTTTCTCACGAAATGATATGGTTAAGTATTTGGTGCTGGATAATTTATGGGAAGATCTGGATGAGAAAAGGGTACTTTAGGTGCACCTGGCTGGCTCAGTCAGAAGATCCTGAGACTCTTGGTCTCGGCTCGTCACGAGTTTTTGCCCCCTGTTGGATACGTGAGATTGCCTAAAATAAATAAATAAAATTCTTAAAACAGGTACTTTCCGGTGAGTAAGGTAAATATTGAAGTACTCCTTAGTTTATCACATACCCACAAACCCTAAGAGAGCGTTCACCATGAGTTTCATAACCGAAGGATCTGTTGGAAGTATTCAGGTTTATATTTAGCTTCGAATTATACATATACACGCAACCCCCACACACGTTTTAAGTAACTTAGCTTAGAGCACTACCACTGCCATGCGAGCATTAGCGGGGTGGTATTGTCCCTATCACCATTGTCATATGAGATAACTGGGGACACAGTGCCCTGGCACCAAAGACCAATTAAAGTAATTGGCATTCTGCACATTTGAATCGATGCTGTCGCTCACTGATCCCAGTCAACCCAAGTGAAGGAACTCAGTTCATGCTTTCCTCAGAGCCAGGAGAGGGAAATCTGGCGAAAGAGCCGTCTTCCCAGCCCCCCTTCCCCCAGAAAGGCTCCCCAATCCCAATTATCATAGCGAAGAAAGGACAGAAGCCTATGCATTTTGTTCAGGCTCACTGTGAGTTGTAACACAGCCCAGGGAAGAAATGAACAAAAAAATTATTAAAATAAGGATCAGGAGAAAATTGCCCAAGAGGAGAAAGCTGGCGTGTCATAAAATCCTGTGCTGGGGTGAGGATCAGAATGGATGCCGCTAGGATTAAGCTGTTACAACAAACTCATGGCGTGTTATAGCCTCACTGCTCTGAATACGGACTGGTCATCGGAACCCCCTCTCCATGGGTCAACATGGGATGTTCAGATCTGTCCTTGTCAGTGCCATGCACATTGCAAAAACAAAACAAAACAAAAAACCTTTGAAAACAAATGGAGGGCGGCACAGGCTCCCTGGGACGGCAGGAGTGTCTGGTTGCACTTTCTTATGTAAAGATTAGTGAAAAATTCTCAATAGCACAGGAAGGAAAAGGGAACTGTTAAATGGAATGGTATTTGGTCAGTGGAGCACGGGATTTGTAGTGGTGAAAGAAAATACAGATGAAGTTATTCGATTGTGCTTTGTGTGTATCTCTTAGCATAATTCGGGTTTAGAACGGATCTGGACTGTGATTTTGTTGGCTTAGTTTTGACCCGGACAAAACGGATTTGCTAGTTTTGTTTCTTCTTTTTATTCAAATGGGACACACCCTCCGGGTTTTGAGAAATCTGATTGTAATCTCTTAGTCAGAACCAAGCTGGAAGGAGGACTCTTTCCAATTTTGGATGGTTAATCATTACTGGATTCTTACCAAAGACTGCAAGGGAGACTTCGCTTGAAGGACAAAGATGGTTGTCGAGTGAGCTATGGGTTAGGAGCCGATTCTTTGGTGGAAGTTCAAGGAAAATAGTTTAGGCAAAGGTA
Organism: Paguma larvata; assembly: GCA_030068075.1. Lineage (NCBI taxonomy): Eukaryota > Metazoa > Chordata > Mammalia > Carnivora > Viverridae > Paguma > Paguma larvata. The sequence continues at coordinate 37,853,596 of CM057830.1, read as the reverse complement.
GATTCAGTGAGGCAGACAGAAAGAAATAAAATGTGCTGTTGGGGAAGAAGCAAGGCAAAGCAAACACACAGGAACTCATTACAGAAGCAGCCAATGAGCAATTCATAACCAATATCATATATATAATTTAAGACCCAAAGGTCACGTAATATCAACTCTGTTGCAACACACGCGCACCAGAAGAGTCTGGCTTGGTAGTTGCTCTCCAGCTCGCCTTAGCTGTTTTTATTTCACCCAAGTGTTTCTCCGGAGGCACACAAAAAAATGTAAGAGTAAAATCGGATTTATCGGAGGCATTTACTTGGATTAATTAGGTAATAAAAGCATTTTCAAATTGCTAATTTACTAAGCCATGTCACCGGAATGCTGAATTACTTTACTTTTATTATGACGATCAAAAGAGATAAACGCAGGCCCAGCCACAAAACCAAAGAAGAGAGAAGAGAGGCCGTAGTCATTCTTTTGCATAATTACTGGTATTTGTTATCCTTGCCTTGAAAAGGGGATCATCAGGTTTTCTAAAGACTGTTTTCTTTGCTTCTGAGCCTCCACGTTGTCCTCATTTACCCAGCAACAAACACCCTCCGACTATGCTTTTCATTAGTCAATTTAATTTTGGTTCAGAATGTTAATTAAGAAGTGTACATTTCATCCTTATAGGGCCGGACCTTGAAAAAAGCTCTTGGTTCTCAAGTGTTAGGTTAAATGACTAAAAGCGGGGTTGACAAACAGGGTTAATCAGTGTGAAATGGAGGATCATGAGCCTGGAGTTGATTTTGGTAATCGATTATAATGAATTTTCCTCTCCCTTTAAGAAAACAAAGGGTAAACAAAAATCATAGTTATCTCTGGCTTTATTTATACGTAGGGAGAGAATTTGGAAGAGATCAAATGTAAGAAAGGAAGTTTGCCTCAAAGAGAAAAACACTGAAGAAAAAGCTGCTAGACCAGCTATTCCATCCCTAGAAAATGAGGATTTTATTATTTCTTCGTTAAGAAAAAAAATCTGTCCTTTGCCAAATCTAAGAATGTTGCCAACCTGGAAGAAAAGGATCCCTCTCTCTACAGAACCACATGTAATAATTTCCATGAAATCGACATTTTAGAATAATGGCAAAAAGCCAAATGAAAATTTATGGATTCCTAATCCCTAAATTCGGAGCCCATTTTCTTAAGAAATACCTAAAATGCACTTTAAAAGGAACCCAATTAATATAATTACAGAGGGCTTAAACGACGCATACAAACTGGATCTGTTTCCGTAAAACACAGCTGTTCTGTTATTTATATTTTGCTAGTATTTAAAATTAGAAACGTGGCCATATATGTTAAGTAACTTTTTAAAAAGAGTGAATCTGTTGTCTTCTGCATCATTACATTTTTAAAAGGCCCCTACAACCAATTAGCTTGGAAATCTGATATTCAAGCCTCCTCTGAATATTCCTCCAGTTGTAACAAGGAAAGCGGCACATCCAGGTATGTTTCATGTAACAGAAACAAGGCACAGGCAGCAACTTGTATCCTCTGGCAGTTGACATGCTAATTTCTTTGCCTCTTCTCTCTCTCTCTCTCTCTCTCTCTCTCTCTCTCTCGCTCTACCCCGCTTCATCAACCCCCCTTCCCCCCAAGAAACGAGGCACCCTTTGGGCCGCGGAAGGTGCCCTGCGGGGACTGGAGACGCCGGAAGAGCGAGGGCAGAGCGCGCGATGCCCACACCCTTGACCGCGCGGGGTGAGTGCGGGTGGCCGCCGCCGGCGCGGGAGAGGGGCGCGGGCTAGGAGCGCGGGGTCTAGGCGGAACCCCTCCAGCCCCCCTCCGCCCGGGTGTGGGGATCTGCGACATGAGGCCCCGGACCCGCGGCCCCCAACCGGGCCCGGGCGGGGATGGGCGGGCGGGGGGCGGAGCGCGGCGCTGCGCGGGGCGGCGGGAAAGGGGCGGGGAGGACAGCTCGGGCTCTGGCGGGCAGAGGGACGGTGGCAGAACCTGCGGGCTAGGTGGGAGGCTCACCCTCTGGGAGGAAAGGAAGCGAGGACCGCGCGGCCGGGGGAGCTAGGAGCCGCTCGGAGTCCGGGGCTCGGGCAGCGCGCACCTCCTCCGGCAGCGGACGCGGCGCAGCGGGCGGCGCACCGGCAGCATCCGCGACCCTGCGCGCAGGTAGGGCACCCCCGAGCGCGGCGCTCTGCCCCCTCCGGGGCCGCCGCGGGCCGGACGCCCTGGCTTCCAGGCCACCGAGCTCGCGGCCGAGGGCCGGGCAGGTCCGGGGGCGGCGGGAAGGGGCACGGCCCCTCGGTGTGCACGCTCGTGTGCGCGCGCCGGGCTAGGTGGGGAAGAGGTGCGGGGCAGCCGCCTCCCTCGGGATTCTCCCCCTCGGGTCTCACGTTCCCTTCCCCCACCCCCTCCGCACGAGCGGAGCCCCCGAGCGGCTCTGGAGGACTGCGACCGCTTCCACCCCCCCACCCCCGATCTCCGTGGTGCGCGCAGGTCGCCCCTCTCTCCGCAGTCTCCACCCGACCACTCTCCGGAGGCCCCCCCGCTCTGGACCCGCGGGACCGTAGAAAGCTGGGGAAACCAGAGAGCGGTGGCAGGACCAGCCCGGGGCGTGTGCGGGGAAGGCAGGAGTTGGCTCAAGTATTGTCTGCCCGGCCGGTGCCCGAGCCCGCGCGCTCGCTCGCGCTTCCAGGGCCGGAGTGGGGTCGGGGTGGGGGTGGGGGGCGCGGGTGGGAGGGACAGGGTTTGCCGAACTTCTCTCTCTGAAGGCTGACGGTGCCCACGCACTTGGCGCCCCGCGCACGTTTGGACGAGGGGTCAGCGGAGGCACGTGGGATTAGGGCTGGTGGCCGGCGGGCCCCCAGAGAGGCGCTCGGGATGGCCCGGCGCGTGTTCGGGGTGGCGAAGGGAGTGCGAGTGTGTGTGAAATGTCCGTCCTAGGGCGCAGGAGGAGAGGGGCTCGAGGAGACTTGATTTTCTTGGATTCGCGGCAAGCCTTGAAACCGAACCAGGCTTTCGGGGCGTTGGAGTAAATTGCCGGTGAGTGGGGACGGGTCTCTGGCGGGGCTAAAAAAAAAAAAGGCCCGCGGGGCTGCGGGCTCGAGCGGGCACGCCGGCTGGGTGGCTGGTGGCTGGTGGCGCTCTCTCGCCCAGCGGGTGGGGGTGGGGCTGGGGCTGGGGGGTGCGGGTGGGAGTGGGGGTGGGGCTTGTGTCTTTCGCTTAAGGTGCCGGAGCTGGGGTGCTTGTTCTCGGTGGACTGTGGGACTCGCAGGAGGTAAAAAAGCGGCGCGGCGCGGTGTGTTATTCTCTGTTAACTCTAGGATCTGTGTCTCTGTCTCTCTGTTCTCTCTCTCACACGCGCGCGCGCGCGCACACACTCACACACACCCTGGGTCCGTCTGTTATTCTCGATTAACTCTAGAATCTTTGTCTCTCTGTTCTCTCACTCCCCAAAACACACCCTGGTTCGGCCTGTTATTCTCAATTTACTCTAGAATCTGCGGCTCTGTCTCTGACACACACACACACACACACACACACACACACACACACACACCCCATCTCATGGCCGCATTGACTCAGTGATAGTTGCTCGTGGAATTGTATTTATTGCTTGTTCTACTTCTGGATTACGATTCCTCTTTTTCTTAAAAAAAAAAAAAACCTGCCTGTATTAAAATCCGTGGGATTTCAGCAGTGTTCTTTCACATTCAGAATGGGACTAGGGCGTTATGATGAGTCTAACCGGATCTAGCTGCCGCGTAGATTGGGTAAGGCGCTAGTTCATTTTAGAATTGATATTATTCTGTTAAATACACGTTTTACAACTGTCCGAGAAAGGATCCTTTGCCTGGACCGCTCCCTCTTTTTTTTTTTTTTTCCCCTTCGTGGTAATTTACAGAATTCTTAATTCCCCAGTTAACAAAGTGGTGAAGTTGCCTTCTGATTTTAAAGGGCAGATCTCGAAATGGTTGTGGGTTGGCGTGTGGCTGAGTTCCGTGACTCCCCTCTCTTTCTTTAATGAACCGATCAGAATGCTGTTCGTTGGAGACTTAATGCATGTTTCAATTCCTAAGTAATTTCTCAAACCATCCGCGGAGAGGGTCCTCTTAGAAATTGTCCACACAGAGGAGAAAAGAACACTTTTACCTCTTGGAGCAAGTGTTTTGCCACTTTCCCCCCCAATCGTGGCTGTTAGTTGCCTGGGGGAGATGCGTGGTTGATGAATAATACATGGTTTATTTCTCTTTTATGTCTACAGGTGGCAGTGTGGAAGCCAAAACGGGAGCTTCCAGAAGTGGTGTCGGAAAAAGAAGAGTGAATATACACCAGTAAGCTGGCGCAGGAGTCACGGAAACCACAGGTATGTCTAACAATTAATATACCTAGCCAGCTTTATAATTATTGCATTCCAGTATCGTGACATTTACATAGGCTTTCGTGAAGTGAGACATATTTTGAGGTATTCTCAAGGGAGAGAACAAAGGTCATTTTATTGTAGACGATACGTTTAAATAAAATCCTGCGGGTCTTTGTATTGCGTTACTTTTTACTGTGCTAAAAGAAGCATTGTTTTTCCGTCGTGGCCAGGCGGCTTTTGCATTTAACCAGTTGTTGCTTGATGCTTGCTTTTAAAAACACTTCCCGAAACCGTCTGCACTTGCCGGTTTTTCTGAATACCTTCATTTCGGACACTTTGAACAAGTCACCCTGTCGAGGCTGTGGAGCGGTTCTGCTTTTCGCAAAAACTGCGTCTCCCTGTTGACTTGGCATATGCTTATCAGAATACCAGTGCATTAGGAGACTTCTTTTTTTCTCCTGCCACGCCTAACACATACGAGGTACCTTCATAATTCACCCACGTCACTGAATCAATGGCAGGTCTCCTATGGGATCCAAGACCACCGAGTTCAGAACGTTTTTTCAGGGTGACGCGATTTCACAAGTTGGAGATTGCGTTTCCAAGACTTGGCCTCGATGGTCATTAAAATATCAAGATTTGCATATTTTGTTCAAGTTTATTTCTTTATTTCGAGAAAGAGAGAGAGAGGGACCGTGAGCGGGGGCCGGGGGGGCGGCGGGAGAGGGCAGAGAGCGAAGGAGAGAGAAGCCCAGGCGGGCTCTGCCTTGCCGGCACGGAGCCCGAGGAGGGGCTCGAACCCTCGAACCGTGAGATCGTGACCTGAGCTGAAATCAACACTAGGATGCTTCAGCACCGAGCTCCGCCTAGGCACCCCTGCAACGTTTTGCATATTAAGGCCCTTTTTCAACAGCTGGATAGCACAGGGTTATGGATCAGATAGGGGAAGTGGGGGGGGGCATCTCTGTGGATTTTTATCTTTCCGCAGAATGGTGGGCCACAGCTAATGCTCTCGCCAGGAAGCTAAAGTCACCCCTCTGTTGGCCGTCTAAGGGACAGGCATCAAAACGGCTGTTAAAGAGAATGACACTTTCCCTCTCCTCGGGGCGCATGCGTTCCTCACGATGCCGGAATGTGGCGATGTCTTGCGAGTTTTGACATTCTGCCCTTACAGCCGAAGAGGGATTTAATTAGCCCCTGCCAGTGAGGGCGTAAAACAGAGTCAGATGCTGTTCTCGAAGCTTAAAAAGATCCAATTGGACACTTAACCAGTAGAAAGCAAATTGGGAGCTGTGACGCAGAAGGCAGAGGCTAAACTAAGGACCGAGAGGTTTTTTACTGTAAATACCCCCTGGACATGGAGTGGCTTCAGGAAACCGCGTTGTGACATTTAGGAGCATGTAAGTTTGCACTGCGGGGAACTCATGGTTCAAGGGTTCGAGCCCCGCGTCGGGCTCTGTGCTGACCGCTTGGAGCCTGGAGCCTGTTTCGGATTCTATGTCTCCCTCTCTCTCTGTCCCTCTCCCACTTAGGCTCTATCTCTCTCTCTCTCTCTCTCTCTCTCTCTCTCAAAAATAAATAAACATTAAAAAAAAAACACCCTCCATCCACTAGTTATGTCTACCACGACGCTCCACACGAATCGTGTCCTACAGAAGGGGTGCTCCCGCGTGTCACGGCCATGAACATAATGGCTAGGAAAGTCATCCATGTTACCGTGTGTGGCAGTAATTCATTCCAACGTATTGCTGACTCGTAGTTCCGTTGTATGGACTTAACCACGTTCGTCGACCCGGTCTCCTGTTGGCCCTTCGGGTTGTTTTCGGCGTGCGGCTAATGCGAATAAAGCAGCCGTGAATGTTCTCGCTGGTGTTTTGGGGGGCACATACCCACTCATTTCTCTTGAGCACATACCCGGGGACGGAGATGCAGGGCCACAGAGTAGGCTTCTATTTAGCTTTAGTGGACCGTTGCCGAGTAGTCTTCCAAAGTGATCGCCCCCATTGCAATTCTACCAGTAGCTGGGGCGCCCGGGGGGCTCAGTCCCTTTAAGCTTCTGACTTCAGCTTCGGTCTTGATCTCACAGTTCCGTGGGTTCGAGCCCCGTGTCGGGCTCTGTGCGGACAGGGCCTGGAGCCTGCTTCAGATGCTGTGTCTCCCTCTCTCTCTGCCCCTCCCCAACTCATGCTCGGCCTCTCTCAAAAATAAATCAACATTAAAAAATAATTCTACTGGTAGGATAAAGAGCTCCGTATTTTTGCTGACACTTGGTTTTGTGAGTCCTTTTAACGTCACCTATTTTCTGAACATTTATTTTTGAGAGAGAGAGAGAGAGAGCACATGTGCACGCGAGTAGAAGAGGGGTGGAGAGAGAGGGGGACAGAAGATGCGAAGCCGGTTCTACTTTGACAGCACAAGGGCCCGACGCGGGGCTCGAACCCATGAACGGTGAGATCATGACCTGAGCTGAAGTTGGACGCTTAATTGACTGAGCCACTCAGGTGCCCCTCACTTCAGCTATTTTTGGCGGGGGGCCTAGTGGTATCTCCTTGTGGGTTTTAAAATTAAAAAAAATTTAATTGTGCTAAAAACACACATAACATAAAATTTCCTATTGTGACCATTTTGCTTGTACAGTTAGTGGCATTAAGGACAGTCACGTTGTCGTGGGACTGTCACTGCAGTCCATCTCCAGAACTGTTCACCTTGCAGGACTCTGTGCCTGTTATAAATCCCTGTTCCCTCTTCCTCCAGCCCCTGACAACCGTCGCTCTATTTTCCGCCTCTGTGAATTGGACTACTTTAAGTACCTCGTATGAGGAGAATCATAGAATATTTGTTCTTTTTTAACCGGCTTGTTCTCCTTAGCATAAGGTCCTTAAGATTTCATTCAGGTTGGGGCGCCCGGGTCGCTCAGTCGGTTGAGCATCCGACTCTTGATTTCGGCTCAGGTCCTGATCTTGCGGTTTGGGAGCTCGAGCCCCGCATCCGTTTCTGTGCTGACAGTATGGAGCCTGCTTGGAATGTTCTCCTTTCTCTCTCTCTGCCCTTTCCCCCACTTGTTTTCTCTCTCTCTCTCTCTCCCCCCAAATAAATAAACTTAAAGAAAGATTCATGTTGTAGCACGTGTCAGAATTTTTTTAAGAATTTTTTTAAGGACCGAATAATAGTCCACCGTATGCATGTACCCCATTTTGTTGAGCCACTTGGCTGTCGGTGGACACTTGTTTGCTGCCACCTTTTGGCCACTGTGAATAGTGCTGCTCTGAACACGGGTGTAGGAATATTTCAAGACCCTGCTTTCAGCTTTCTGGGGGCACATATGCCAGGAAGTGGAACTGCTGGATTGTATGGTAATTCTATTTTAATTTTTTTGAGAAACCGCCATCTTGTTTTCCATAGTTTCCACAGCATGTTACATTGTCAACAGTGTGTGGGGGGTTCCAGCTTCTCCACATCCTTGCCAGCTCTTTTCCTTTCCTTTCCTTTTCCTTTTCCTTTCCTTTTCCTTTTCCTATCCCTTTCCCTTTCCCTTTCCTCTTCTTTCCTTTTTTCTCCTCTCCTTTTTTTTCCTTTTTCTTTTTTCTTTTTTCTTGTCCCTTTTCTTTTTTCTTTTTTTTCTTTTCTCTTTTCCTCTCTCTTCTCTCCTTTTTTTCTTTTCTTCCTTTTCTTTTCTCTTTTCTCTTTTTTTTTTTTCTTTTCCTCCTGATAGTAGTCCTTCTGATGAGTGCGAGTTGATTCATATTTATGGTGTTAACCTCTGCTTCCTGGTAAGTAACGTTAAATGCCATTTCATATACTTACTGGCATCGCAGTATCTTTGTGGGAAATGTTTGTTAAAAAAACACGTTTTGGCCGCTTTTGACTTTGATTTTGATTTCTTTGTTCGCGTTCCTCTATATTCTGCACGGGAGTCTTTCGTCAGATAGCTGTATCACAAATATGTCCTCCCAGTCTGTGGCTTGCCTTTTCACTATCTTCAGGCTCTCTTTGGATGGTTTTTAATGAAGCTTGGTGATGGGTTGGTTTTTGTTTTTGTTTTGTTTTTTTTTCATTTACGGCTGTCGCTTTTTGTGTTCCGTTTATAAAATCTTTGCCTGCTTTGAGGTTATCGTTTAAAGCCTCTCTTTTAGTTATAGAAAATACGTGAAGGCAATCGATCTGTTTGGAAAATGCAGGCTATTAATTCTAAGCTTATTTCAAATAAGTGCCCTGAGAGCGAAAGGTGCTAATGATCTTTGCTGCGGCGGGTGCCAGAGAAGGGGTTTGAAAAAGTGTGCTTTTTAATAAGATACACGGACACAGATGCTGTTGCTCAAGCGGCCCCTGCTGGGGTCTCCCCGGGACACCGATTACAGTCCTCAGGCCCCCGCTGGAGTAGGAAGACCCCTAGGGAAGAGCCCAATGCTGACTTGGCTGGAGGAACGGCTGCGCCAAAATGACAGTCTTTCCCCTTTCCTTCCCTTCCTCCCTCCCTCAGGAGGGTTGCCGCTGTTTGATCTTCCTTCTTTCCTTATGCCCCTGAAATACGAATGCCCCCCCCCCCCGATTCTGCCCTTCATTAGCTTCTCCTCTTCTCCACCTGTCTTTTTTTCCCCCTCAGTGCCCTGCGTTCATGTTCACTCTCGGTCCTCGAGTTGCCCCCCCCTCTGCCCCCTGTTCTAACGACTCCCCAGGTCTGGGGGGGTGCCCGGGTGGCTCAGTCGGGTCAGCGTCCGACTCTCGATCTCAGCTCAGGTCATGATCTCGAGGTTCGGGAGTTCGAGCCCCGCGTCGGGTTCTGGGCTCACGGCCCGGAGCCTGCTGGGGATTCTCTCTCTCTCCTCCCACCCTCTGCCCCTCCCCTGCTCATGCTCGCTCCTTTGCTCTCTCTCTCTCTCTCTCTCTCTGAAGATAAATAAATAAACCTAAGAAAAACAAGAGTCCCCAGGTCTTTATCTCCTGCTCTCACCACCCGGCCTTCCGCAGAAAGTCTGGATCTATATCCTCCTCTGCCTCCCGGCCGCCTCCCCTTGGATGTCCTCCAGGTGTTCTCTTCGGGCCGCTCTTCTCCTTTCCTGCCTTAATTAATGTCTTTACCGTGAATCCAGACTCCCAAAGTAGAGACCTTGGCCCCGCCTCCAGCCTCCCACACGACTCCTATCCCGCTCGCAGCCTATATTTCGTTCGGTCGAGGTCCCCATTGGCGTCGCGGTAAGAGCCTCCCGACCGATCGCCCTGATTCTTTCCCCTTGCCTCTAACCCCCCACCTGTCATCAGCTTTCCTTTCCCCAAACACAGATTTAATCGTGTCATTTCCTACTTAGGACTGATTTGTAGCTCTCCGCGGCCTACGAGAGGCACCCACATTCCTTAGCAGGATTTACAGTCTGACACCCCTTCATTATTTGCCTTCAGCCCGCTTTTCCTGTTCCATCGGCTGCCATTTCCTCCCCGCGCTCCATCTGTCCTAAACTGTTTTCCATTCCTAGAACATTCCTTGAGTTCTTTCCTGCATCTGTGCCTTTTGCAGTTGCCGTGTCTCTTCTTCCGATGGCCCTTCCTATCTACCGGTGACTTCCTGTTTTTTTTCTTTAAAAGTTTGTGTTTATTATTGACTTTCAGAAAGACCGAGAGTGTGAGCAGGGGAGGGGCGGGGGGGGGGGGGAGAGAGAGAATCCCAAGCGGGCTCCACACTGGTATCTGAGCTCCATCCTGTGAACCGTGCGATCATGGCATGAGCTGAGACCAAGAGTCGGACGCTTGACCGACGGAGCCACCCAGGCGCCCCTACTTTTTCTTTAAAAAGTCACTCAAATGTACCCTTTTCTTTGACGGAGCCTTCCTGTCCTCTAGGTAGGTCTTGTTATTCACACTTATTTTCGGGTTGTTAGAGGGGATGCCAGATTTGGGCACTATTGCATATTAATCTTGCCGGTGCCCTCCGTAATTACTGAGAGCACTACTTCAAATATGGAGGCATTTAATTCTCGTTCACTGAAGGGATCCATTCCTTACTGTAGCGGTGAGCTTTTTTGCTGCTTAACAGAACACTGCAATATGGGTTTCATCAGTGGTTTAAAACCGGCATTTTGGGGCGCCTGGGGGGCTCAGTCGGTTGAGCGTCCGACTTCGGCTCAGGTCATGATCTCACCGTCTGTGGATTCGAGCCCTATCGGGCTCTGTGGTGACAGCTCGGAGTCTGGAGCCTGCTTCGGATTCTGTGTCTCCCTCTCTCTCTGCCCCTCCCCGCTCACACTCTGTCTCTCTCTCTCAAAAATAAATAAACATTAAAAAAAAAAACCCAAAAACAAAACTTTGAAAAAACTTTTTTTTTTTCATAATCTCTGTGCCCAGTGCAGGGCTCGAACTCATGACCCTGAGATCCAAGAGTCTAAGAGTCACATGCTCTACCGACCTAGCCAGCCAGGTGACCCCACGTGCTTTGTTTTTAAAAAAAATCTTTGACCAGGCTAGCCCAGGCTCGTCCACACTGGGGGTGTTAGGGTTCTAAGAGCGCCGAGGCGTGCAAGGCCTCTTGAGGCTCTAGGCTTTTGCAACCACCTCCAGGTTACTTCCTCTGAATTCTGTTAGCCAAAACGACTCCCAAAGCCAGCCCTGATCCAGGAGGTGACGAAATAGATTCCTTCTCTCGAAGGGAGGAGCTCCGTCTTGCTGTAAGGAGCACGGCCGGAGGAGAGTCATTGTGGCCATTTTGTCCAGCAATGTACTGCGTGTACCTAGAAGCAGGAATATGAGCTGTGCCCAGGCGTGGTCCAGAGGGTTGATTGTACTTAGGTTGCTAGGAGGGAGGATGGTTTTAACCCCAAGTACGTGCAGTTGCGTCTAAGAGGAGGCCAACTCAGATGGCCCCGTGTTTCCTAGCGTACTCTTGATTCTGCCCTTCCGTCCTCTGTCCTTATCCTTTAGTCCAAAGCCTATTTAAGATAGCCCCAATTTAAAAAAAAATTTAAAAAAACGGGGGGGGGGCGCTTGGGTGGCTCAGTCGGTTAAGCATCCGACTTCAGCTCAGGTCATGATCTCACGGTCTGTGAGTTCAAGCCCCGAGTCGGGCTCTGTGCTGATGGCTCAGAGCCTGGAGCCTGCTTCGGATTCTGTGTCTCTCTCTCTCTGCCCTTCTCTTGCTCATGCTTTGTGTCTATGTCTCTCAAAAATAAATAAACGTTTAAAAAAAATTTTTTTTAAGATAGCCCCAGTTTCTTTCTGGCCCCGGTATGGTACCCTTGATGCCGTAGGATGGGGAAGTTGCTCTTCGGTGCTAGAGAATGGGCAAATGTCTCTCTTTCCTTTTTATTCTGGAAGCCGCTGTAGCTACCCTTGGGCATTGGGGACCTTCTTGTTAGGATGCACCCTTTAGTGTTGGCCATCGATTTGACTCTAACATCCAATTTAAAAGGCACTTTGGGGGAAGAGAATGTCAGGAAATGAAAAGAGATCTGATTGATGGCGACCGTTCAAGTGTCTTCTCTCTTACCGTTTGTGAAAATTGAAGATCTTGTGCTGAGAAATGGTCGTAGTTCACCCAGTCATAACGTGTGTGTGCGCTATTCCAGTGAATGCAAAGGATCCTGGTTTGCTACCTGTTAAAGAACTCTTTGTAAGGACTCTCGTACATTACAGGGAAATATAGTTACAATATATGTGGGGGAACTTCCTTGAAATCTACATGAAGTGCCTATTAGTAACTTTTCTTACAGAAACATACATGAAGTGACCCCGACTTGCCAGAAGTAGTAGAGTAACCTTGGATCAGTTTTGAGGTTTTCCAGAACTTTTTGTCCAAATTGGTCTGTTTTAGTAGAACTGTTAGAAGTAAAGACAACAGATCTAACTTGTTCCTCCTTCGAGTCCATTTCTGCTGATCCTAGAGGTACAGATGAGCTGCGAAGTGACCAAAATGCATAAAAAAGGGGACACTTGAAGGGCCTTGAGACCCCCTTTGACCGCTTTCTGACCTGTTAACAGGTTTTTGCCTGCCCTGTGCCACTCCAGATTGGCCACTGACACAGTCAGAGGCGTGAAATATCCACAGCCGGAGTAATCCTCTGTCAAAATGACAGATGTGTTACTATTTATGGAGGAAAATAGAACTTTCGCTTCTGTTAAGAAAACATCTTAAAATTTTTTCTTATGGCATGCTTCTTTTGTAGAGAACAAAAGACACAGCTCGTATCTCACTATACTCTCAATATAAATCAATTTTTTCCTGAATCTCTTGCATTTGCTGTTTATCTAAAATAATGTAAATCCGAATGGCTATAGTTCAATATTTTTAGAAGACGGTGACTAGTTTCAGTTGGAAAGTCGTTATTTTTCACTGTTAATTACTGAGCAAGTCAAGGTGTTTTAACAGATTGAAATAGGATCCTAATTGAGATAGCATTTGCAGGTATTTGTTTTTGTTTTCTTTTTAAAAAAAATTAAATAATTAACTTTTTATACTGTAGTTTTTTACTTATTTTTTTATGTGTATTTATTTTTGAGAGAGAGAGAGAGAGACAGAGTGCGAGTGGGGGAGGGGCAGAGAGAGAGGGAGACACAGAATCTGAAGCAGGCTCCAGGCTCTGAGCTGTCAGCATGGAGTCCGACATGGGGCTCGAACTCACAAACTGTGAGATCATGACCGGAACCAAAGTCTGTCGCTTAACTGACAGAGCCACCCGGGCGCCCCGCTTGTCTGCTATTAAACCCAGCCCTGCTAATCAGGCCATCTGAGTTTTTTCAGATATTACATTTTTTTAAATTTCAGGTGTTTTATTGGATTTTTTTTACATGGATTCTAGTTCCTTTTTGAAAGTCTCCATCTTTTCATCAGTTTTTTTTCTCATTTTCTTTGACCAGTTAATCAGGTATATTAAAGATTTTGTCTACTGAATCCCATAATCTGGATCATCTTTGAGTCGGCCTCTGTTGTCTTTGTTTTCTCTTGAACATGGGTTACGTGGTCTTGCAATTTTTCTCCTGTCTACTAAGTTCTTATTTTTTTCTTAATTTTTTAGAAAATATTTATTTATTTTTGAGAGAGAGAGAGAGACAGGGAGACAGAGTGCAAGCGGGGAGGGGACAGAGAGAGAGGGAGACACAGAATCCGAAGCAGGCTCCAGGCTCTGAGCTGTCAGCACAGAGCCTGACGCGGGGCTCGAACTCACAAACCGTGAGATCATGACCTGAGCCGAAGTCAGACTGAGCCCCCCAGACGCCCCAACTGATTTCTTCTTTTATACCAGACATCACGTGTGGAAGAATCTTACTAGTTTTATACTCCATCTTCCTCCAGAGAGGGTTCCCTCCGTTTCCTGTCAGGTAAATAGTAGCAAGGAGCCGATCACCGTGGCGCAGTCGAGTATTGGGCTAGGTCGAGGCCAGGTGGCAGTTTTAGGAAGACTCCATCCAGCTGGGGTTCCCAGGGCTCCTTAGGCCTGACTCTCCCAGGCTTCTCATCAAAACCCTAGAAGATCTTTTGTCTTCTTGGCCCTGAAGAACTGTGGGAGATTAAGCTGTGCCCTTTGGGGGGGGGGGTCTTGTGCTTAACTTCCTGTCCTCTTGATTTTTAGACTCTTTTTTTTTTTTTAATTTTATTTTGAGAGAGAGTGTGTGCATGCGCGCATGTGGCACGGAAGGGCCAGAGAGAGAGCGAGAGAGAATTCGAGATCATGACTGGCGCCGAAATCCATTATCGGACACTCACCCGACGGAGCCACCCAGGCGCCTCCTGTCCCCTCGATTTTAAAATCTTGCCACTGTTTTGAGGGGAAACCTGGTGATGTATTTGCGGGAGCCCTCTTCCTTCTGTAAAAACGTCATGTCTGAAACGCTGTGACCCTGGAGACTTCACTTGTCCCTTTTGATAGCCTTCGGCCTCCCATCTCCGTGTCCCCCTTAGAAAGCCGTGGAACTCAACAAACGCTTGTCGCGTTAGGCTTTCTTTGCTCATTTCTTCCACTCGGTAGAAACCTTTTCTCTAGGCAGGTCTCCTCAGCTCCCAAGGGCCCTGAGGGGAGGAACTCAGAGCTCTCCCCTCCCCTCACCTCAGAAGGAGGCTGATGGCCGCCGCCTACTGTTTCTTCTGCATAAAACCTCTGAGGCGGTTTCGTACCATCCCTCATCTTCACGTCCTTCTCTGTTCTCCTTGCGGGGCCCTCGGTTTAAGCATTCAACATTTTTCAGCTTCCTGATGAAAGCAGTGTTGCCAACGAAGCACCCGCTGACTCATTACGATGTTTCCAGAGGAAAATGGGACCCCTTGGACCATACGGTCCTCTTCAGAATCGTGCCCTTTCGTTTTCGTCGGTTCTCAACTTTCGTTTCTCCAGAAAACACTGTTTTGGTAGAGGGTGGTAATGGAGGCCATTTCAGTTGATTTCCAGTTCTCTCAGGCGGGTTCCTTGTCGGACACGTTTCCCTCTCTTGTGTCCTAAAATGAGCCACGACTCAATACACACCCTCCCGCTCGTGAGGAGAATTCGCTCCAGAGACTTCTAGGACCGTTACTGGGCGGCATGCATATGGTTTGCACATGGAGAAAGGAGAGAATGGAGCCCCTCGAAGTATTTAAATAGGCACCATTTCAGGGTTAAGGAGCAGTTTCTGTTGTTAACTTTCCTGAGAAGCTGTGTAAGACCTGGCCAGTGCCGAGAGCCCCCAGGCCTGGCGGGCGCCCTGAGTGCCAGTGTTGGCTTGGCCACCCACAAGCTCCTTGCCCCGGGGTCGGGGTGGGGGGGGGCTCTGTTTTCTCATCCTGAGAACGTTAGGACTTCGGAACAGTTGAACCCCAGTCCTTTCCGTCTCCGCCCTTTGGATTCCAGTCATTCATCGGTTGGAAACTAAGGTGGTCCTTGAAGTTCCAGAAACTCTTTGCCAGGGTCAGTTGAAAGGGTAAAACTCTGCACATTTATTTTGACTCACCCGTTCTCCGTGTTTGTGACACCAAGTGGGAAATCTCAGATGCTGTGAATCATTAAAAAAAAATTTTTTTTAAGTTTTATTTATTTATTTTTGAGAGAGAGAGAGAGAGAGAGCGCGCACGCTTGTGCTTGGACGAGTGGGGTGGGGGCAGAGAGAGAGAGAGAGAGGGAGAGAATTCCAAGCAGGCTCTGCACCGACCCTGTGCAGCGCCTGACGTGGGGCTCGAACTCACGAGCTGTGAGATCATGACCTGAGCTGAAACGCAGAGTCGGTGGCTTAACCGACTGAGCCACGCGGGCGCCCCGAAACTGTACGTTTTTGAAATCTTGTGTTTGAGTCCTGAGTCCGTGGCTTCGAGTCCCAGGTTTGTCGCTCATCCGCTCTGGGGCCTTGGGCACTTCATCAGCCTTTAAGACTCAGTTTCCTCGACTGGAAAATGGATAGAGAAGTGTCACCTTACCCGTTTCGCAGAGCTGCGGGGGGGATGAACTAAACCATTTCCTACGTGAAGGCGCTTCATAAACAGTAAAGAACTGTAAAAACGTCAATTATCGTTAGGGCTGTAATGACACGTCCCGTGTCAGCAGTAACCATCTGTCTGTTGTGGCTGTCGCTGTCACAAGTGACATGTGCCATCACCCCAAGGGTATTTAATTTAGAGGCACCTTGACTTTTGTTCCCGCTTCAGTTTTTCTCTGGGGGCTGGGGGGCCCGGAAGGGGGGCGAGTAGGGAAGCGGACACTGTGCAGGTAGAAGCTCTCTGCTGGAGACCATTGAAATGGAGAGCTGGAGGGACAGTGGGATGGTTTTAGCAAATCCCCCTCTTAGAAAGATGCCTTTTAAGAAGTGTAATTGACCTACCGAAGGTCACAGAGGGTGCTTCAAGGTCAAACCGCGACTGAGATGAACTGTTACCCGTTGAAACCCTGATTTGGGGTTCTGCCTTTCTCTTGTTCTCCCTAACGTGCTTGCTTGCTTTCTCCTTCAAAGTTTACTTATTTATTTGCTTAAAAATGTTTTATTTATTTTTTGTGCGCGCGTGCGCGCGCGCGAGAGAGAGAGAGAGAGAGAGAGAGAGAGAGAGAGCGCGCGCGTGCGCACGCGCGCATGAGCAGGGGAGGGGCAGAGAGAAGGGGACGGAGGATCCGAAGCCGGCTCCACGCTGACAACAGGGAGCCTGATGCGGGGCTCGAACTCACGAAGCGTGAGATCACTACCTGAGCTGAAGTTGGATGCTCAGCCAACTGAACCACCCAGGCGCCGGTAAAGTTTATTTTTGGCAGTGAGCACGGCGTGCACGATTGAGTGGGGGAGGGGGAGAAAGAGAGAGAGAGAGAGAGAGAGAGAGAGAGAGAGAGAATTCCAGACTGGCTCCCTGCCGTCAGAGCAGAGCCCGACTCAGGGCTCCATCTCATGAATTGTTCATGAGATTATGACCTGAGCCGAAACCAAGAGTCAGAGGCTTCACCGAGTGAGCCCCATTAAAAAAAAAAAAATTACCCTGGATTACCCCGGTGGGCTCAATATAATCAATCACAAGGGTCCCTAAAAGTGGTGTGTGCTGTAGAATCTTCTTAGAGGTAGGTTCGTGGACGGCTGAGGTTCGTACGTTGCCTTGAATCTTGTCTTTGGTTACCACCTCATTGATAGATTCTATAACAGATACAGTTACATCCGTTTCCTGCGTTATTAGCTGTAGTGAAGGAAAGGTACTTCGTTGAATGCTCGTATAATTCAGGTGCTTTGTATATATTACTGTATTTAACGTGCTAAATAAGCCAAGAAGTAGATATTATTAAATCCATTTATGGACGAGGGAGCAGGCAGAATGCTTATTAACTTACCCAAGGTCACACATGCGATCCTGAGTTTTTATTGCACATAAAAAGAAAAAAATTCTGAGGCGTGACATTCTCGTTTTGGTAAGGTCTGCTCGTGGCTTCTGCCGTCTCATGGTATATTTCTATGAAGTCTCGCCTTGGAATTTGAACGTTGGAGGGGTCCCTGGGTGGCTCAGTGGGTTAAGCATCTGACTTTGGCTCGGGTCATGACCTCGGGGTCCGTGAGTTCGAGCCTCGAGTCGGGCTCTGTGCTGGCAGCTTGGAGCCCAGAGCCTGCTCCGGATTCTGCGTCTCCCTCTCTCTCTTACTGTCCCCTGCGTGTGTGCGCTCTCTCAATAATAAATAATCAACATTAACATTTAAAGTTTGAAAGCTGGAGATTCATTTGTATTTTATTGAAGCGGTACGATGCAGTAGCGGAAGTGCGGGAAATAGAGAAGAGGACACAAGTTAACCGTAAGTCGAACAAAAGCTTGATCACATTTTGGTATATTTCCTTTCTGCTCTGGTTTCCCCCGGGCAGGGGTATGTTGCGGCCTCCCCACAGCGGCACACGTAGTTTTGTGGGGTTTTTTTCATTTTGCATCACGCGTTCTTCCGTATCGTGCGTCTCTTAACGATGACGTTTAATAGACGATAGGTCGTTTCCCATTGTTTCGTATCATTGCAGATAATGCTAAAAGAACAGTTTCTGTCTGGGACACGGCGTTCTCTTGCTGGAGAGCAAGAGCACCACCCAAAAGTCTGCTTAGAAGCAGTCGATGGCATGTTGGCTCACGATTCCAATAGTCAGTGTGTGTCATAGGGCCAAACCCAGAGTCAACTAAGCGGGGACGTGTACTTTTCCCCCATGACAAGCGAAAGGATGAGTAATCCTATGCTACAGAGGGAAAAAGGGCTGGGAGGAATGACCCCATCTCCCACCTGGAAGGGAATAATAAAGACGGTGCGACGCCGGACCTGAAAACAGAAATAAATAAAAGGGGCCGATCTAGACAGGCAGGTGGATTTCGAATTCAGATTCCGACCCTGAGCAGAGGCGGCGTGTTCGTTCAGGCGCACCCCGCGAAATGGAAGAACGATGAGAAATCACGTGCCCCGAGCTCGTGACCTGGGCGGGGCTGCCAGGAAATGCTCCCTTTGACGATGTGATTCTGCCACGGTCCCGAACGTGCGGTTCGAGTGCCTGATTGGATGGGACTCGACTTGCCTGGGTTTCCACTCAAAACACACAGTGCGGATGATTTCATAGTCTTAAAAGAAAGGATGGGCCTCATTTCTGGCTTATTTGCCTTAAGTCCCTTCACAAAGCGCGTGATCACCGGGGAAGCTGATTTAAAATTCCTGCCTCCATTTCCAAGGCGATTATGTGTTCTTGGCTACTTAAAGGGTGGTCCCAGGGCCAGGGGCATCCAGCGTCTGAGAGCTTGTTAGAATTGCAGCATCGTGGCTACCACCTCTGACCTATTGTATCATACTGTGTATTTCAACAACATGGCGTGGGATTTGGGATTCGGGATTCGGGATTCGTTGCGTACATTAAAATCTGAACAACACTGATACAGATTGTCCTTTAGAAACTTGGTTTCAGGGGCACCTGGTGGCTCAGTCGGTTAAGCGTCCGACTTTGGCTCAGGTCATGATCTCGCGGCTCGTGGGGTTCAAGCCCCATGTCAGGCTCTGTGCTGACAGCTCGGAGCCTGGAGCCTGCTTCCGATTCTGCGTCTCCCTCTCTCTCTGCCCTTCCCATGCTCACGCTCTGCCTCTCTCTGTCTCCAAAATAAATAAACATTAAAAAAATAATAAAAAAATGAAACACGGTTTCAAAAGTTTTCTTTGTGAATCATGATTTGCCTTTCAAGTTGACCATAATGAAAACAATCAATAAAACGTAGGTCAAAATTTTAAAAAACCAATAAAACTTGACTTATAACCACAGGGACGGATATGGCCCGCAGGCCGTTTGCCATAAAACCAGGCAGAAACCTGACACCGGAGTGGCATCTGAGAGTGTGTGAAGGATTTTTCATAAATTGTTTTTTTTTTTAACATTTATTTATTTTTGAGAGACATAGAGACAGAGTGCGAGCAGGGGAAGGGCAGAGAGAGAGGGAGATACAGAATCTGAAGCAGGCTCCAGGCTCCGAGCTGTCAGCACAGAGCCCAACGCGGGGACTGAACTCCCAGACCGTGAGATCATGACCTGAGCGGAAGTTGGCCGCTTAACCAACTGAGCCACCCAGGCGCCCCCATAAATTGTTTTTAAGTTTGTTTTTGAGAGAGAAAGACAGAGTGCGAGCTGGGGAGGGGCATATAGTGTTTAGGGTATATCGTATTTAAAATGAGCATAGTTAGAACAGTAATCATCTTGGATTGTTTTCCTCTTTTCCAGCTTCTAAGAAAACCAGTTATTTTACGTAGAAGGTTTAATTTCAATGAGGAGCTTTTGACCCATGACCTTTTGTTCGGGTTATTCGAATTTTAGACATCTTAGATTTCATGAGATTGAACTCGCACAGCATTGGAAGTAATCTAACACATAATGTTTGGAATCTCACGCTTGGTGGGTTCGAGCCCCGCGTCGGGCTCTGTGCTGGCAGCTCGGAGCCTGGAGCCTGCTTCCGATTCTGTGTCTCCCTCTCTCTCTGCCCCTCCCCTGCTCACGCTCTCTCTCTCTCTTTATCTCTCAAAAACAAATAAACTAAAAAAATTTATGAAAAATCATTTACACAGGCTCAGACGCCCGCCCCCTCCAGCATAAGGTTTTTGCTTGGTTTCATGGCAAACAGCTTGTGGGCCGTATCTGTCCCTGTGGTTATAAGTAAAGTTTTATTGGAACACAGTCATACCCGTTAAGTTACTCAGTCATCTGTGGCTGATTTCACAACACAGTGACAGAGTAACAAGACCACGGATGGCCTGCAAAACTTGTAAGCTCTTTACTGTCTGGCCCTTTACAGAAAGTCTGTGGTCCTCTGGTGTTGATGAATGAAGGATAACTTTGAATGTGTGTGCAATTCTTCTGTCTGAAGAACCTGTTTTTTTAAAGTAAGTCTGTCTTTTAATGTGGTTTTTTTTTTTAATTTTAAAATGTTTTATTTATTTTTGAGAGACAGAGAGACAGCGTGTGAGCAGGGGAAGGGCAGAGGGAGAGAGGGAGACACAGAATCCAAAGCAGGCTCCAGGCTCTTGAGCTGTCAGCACAGAGCCCGACGCGGGGCTTGAACCCACAGACTGTGAGATCATGACCTGAGCCGAAGTCAGACGCTCAACCGACTGAGCCACCCAGGCGCCCCTTTTAATGTTTTTTTTTAATTGAAGGGGGAGGGGCAGAGAGAAAGAGAGGAGGAGAGAGAGAATCCCAAGCAGTCTCCGCGCTGTCAGCATGGAGCCCAACTCGGGGCTCCATCTCACGGACCGTGAGGCCATGACCTGAGCCGAAGTCAAGAGTCAGGCTCTCAACCCATTTGGCCACCCAGGTGCCCCATTTTTTTTTCTTTTTAAATAGAAAAAAGGAATCAGACTAGCATTGAATAGGTTTTTATTTTTCTTCTTCCAAATTATGTGTTCGTATTTGGGCTCTGCCCACAGATTAAGTTAACTTTGCCACTTTTTGGTCCTGTTTCTTTTCAAGTCTTTCGAGCAGTCCTTTGCAGTCTGAAGACAGTGCCGTCGGATGCTGAGTTTACTATGCAAACACAATAGTTCATTCAGTGGGCTGTGTGTTCTGTATTTCCGGGCGAGGCACTACTTCCTTCATGCAGCTCAAAGGCTGTTTTTCTCTCGGAACCCAGTAACCTTAGGCTCTTCCTTCCCTCGGCTGCCGCCTTGTGGTGGGCTGCGGGTCCTTCAAGACTGACTGAGTCCCGCCCAGGTTACTCATGGAGGAAAGTGAGTCAGCCCTGGGGTGACTCATCGCAGGCCGAGCTCAGAGTCACAAATCCCATCATACACCTAACAGATCATGAGTCATTAGATAGAGACAACCTGAATGGTGGATGCGATTGGGAAAAACTTCCCTATTGTGATTTTCAGCCCTGTTTCCTCCTACTTATTAAATGGGCTTAGAGTAAACATTAAGAAAAGGAATAAAGACATTACTCACTAGGGTTGTTTTGGGGGATTTAGTCTTGATTTCAACTAATTCAGTATTATTCACACTTTGCTCTGTATGGTTGTGTGTATATATTTTAACATTATATATTTATTTTTTTTAATGTTTGTTTATTTTTGAGAGACAGACCGAGACAGAGCATGAGCAGGGAAGGGGCAGAGAGAGGGGGAGACACAGAATCTGAAGCAGGCTCCAGGCTCTCAGCTGTCGGCACAGAGCCCGACGCGGGGCTTGAACTCATGGACTGTGAGATCATGACAGGAGCCTAAGTTGAATGCTTAACCAACTGAGCCACCCAGGCGCCCCTATTTTTATTTTTTTTTTAAGTAGTCTCCATGCCCAACGTGGGACTTGAACTCCGACCCCCTCCCTCGGAGGTGGCAGACCATGATTTGCAAGCAGGTCTGGTTGTCTTTGACACATTCTTCTTCCTGGTCATCGCGCTGTTTTCTCGCCGGCTGAGCGGATCTTCGTGGCCTCGCTCGAGCAGGTGCGTTGGAGTAAGGCGGACTGAGAGGAGGAGCGCGCGCGGGCAGCTCAGGCCGCCGTGGGGGACACTTGCGTCTTTGAACACATGCGGGCTAATGTGAATAGATGCTCATTCTCGACAGAGGACATCTGTGTCCCCAGTGCTGTCAGACAGAGACGACTCTTCATGGTGGTCATGCACAGATTCTACTGTGGCCATCTGACATGGATGTGTAAAAGGCGTTCTTACAGTTCTTTCCAGAAAAAGAACTGTTGGAGTAGCCTATGAAAACCAGGCTTATTGAACGTATTAAATGTAATTTATTGAGAGTTCTGGACAACTGGTCACCTCGTAATGATTTCAAGTGAGGTAGTTCATGATGATCGATTTTTATTAACTGAAGGACTCGTAAGGTCTTTGCTCGGACCTTTATATGTCAGTTCAAGACTGTACACTTATTAATAATAACGGGGAAGTACCCACCTTCTAGTGACAGCCGAGATAATGACAAAAGCAATTTTCATTTCCTGACCTTCTATTATGTGACAGGACGCTGCAGATATATTCTCTCTAGTCCTCGCGTGTGAAGTGGAATTCTTACTTTGCAGGACAGAGAATTTGACTTAGCTAGAAAACACCAAAAACCGAAAAACAAAACAAAAAGCAACCAAAACAACAAAAACAAAACAAAAAACAACAACTTTCCCAAGAATGCCACGCTAGTCTGTGGTCAGAGTAAGATCGAAACTTAAGAGTTCGGACTCTACGCCCTGTGCTTTTACCAGTCCTGGTAAGGAGCCCATCTTTCTTCCTGGTAGTCCTCTTTTTTTTTTTTTTTAATGTTTATTTGATGTATTTTGAGTGCGTGCAAAGAGGGGGGTCGGGGAGAGGGACAGAGGGAGGGAGAGAGAGAATCTGAAGCAGGCTCTGCACTCCCGACGCGGAGCTCATTCTCAAGAACCGTGAGCTCGTGACCTGAGCCGAAACCAAGAGTTGGATGTTCAACCAACTGAGCCCCTCGGGCGCCCCCTGCCGCTAGTCGTCTGTTTTGAAAAAATAATGACATTACATTAAAAGTGTTTCTTCAAACTCCAGATTGGTTCAGAGTTCCGAATTCGTTTATCCTTCTGTCTGAAGGATAGACTAGGATCTGTGGCTCTCCCGTTTCCCTCTGTTGCGTAGCTGGTTCTTGGGGGATTTGCCAAAACCTTTTAAGTATGTATGCATGTGTATGAAACACAGTACACATGCAGGAATGCAGTGCAAACGGTGTGGTGTGCAGCCGAGAGAGATCCTGTAAACAAGCACCGTCTAACCACCACCAAGGTCAAGAAATGGAACCTGGAAGTCCTTTCCACCTCTGATCATTCTCCCTTTCTCCCGGAGATATCCGGACTTTATGCAAATCACTTCTTTGCTTTGCCTTTTAATTTTACCACCTAAATATTTATCTCTGAATTATGTAGTTTTGCCTGTTTCTTTTTTTTTTAATGTTTTATTTTTTTTGAGAGAGAGAGTGCAAGCAGAGGGGAGGGGCAGAGAGAGGGAGACACGGAATCAGAAGCAGGCTTCAGGCTCTGAGCTGTCCGCACAGAGCCCGACGCGGGGCTCGAACTCACGGACCACCAGATCAGGACCTGAGCCGAAGTCGGACGCCTAACCGACTGAGCCACCCAGGCGCCCCTAGTTTTGCCTGTTTCTGACCTTTATGTAAATAGATTAATACGGCGTATACTTTTGCGTCTGGCTTTATTTGCTCAGCAGGTGGAGTAATACTATTTTCTGTCCAGGGATCCTGCACATATTTTGTTAGATTTATTTCCACGTACTTGTATTTTGATGTGATCAAAATGGCATATCTGTCAAAAGTTGATATTCTAAGAATTGCTGGTATATAAAAATATGTTTTATTTTTGAGCTTTGATATAGTCAGCAATCTTGCTAATAAAAACCCTGGAAGGGGCGCCTGGGTGGCTCAGTCGGTTGAGCGTTTTGACTTTGGCTCAGGTCCTGATCTCGCTATTCGCGAGCTTGAGCCCCATGTCAGGCTCTGTGCTGGCAGCCTGCTTTGGATCCTCTGTCTCCTTCTCTCTTCGCCCCTCCCTCACTCGTGCGTGTGCACACGCACACATGGGCCCCCCCCCCACTTTCTCAAAAATAAACTTTAAAAAAATAAAAATAAAAATCCTTTAAAATTGTAATAATTGTGAGGCCTTTGAGTTTTTTTTCTTCTGGGAACTTCGTCTTCTCATCTGTAAATACCATTTTTTTTCTTCCATCTTTTTTTTAACGTTTTTTATTTTAATTTTAATTTAATTTTATTTTTTTCTTCCATCTTAACCCTTAGATCTTTTTCTTGCCTTATCGTCATGGCCAAGACCTCTAGTGCTACGTTGAGTGGAAGAAATGATGGTAGACGTCCTGTCTCATTCCCTTTTCTAAAAGGAAGTGCTTTTGATATTTTACCAGTTGAGTATTTTGTTGTTACATGTTTTCGACGTGTATCTTCTTTCAGAGTAGGAATTTCCCTTCTGTTCCTCAAGTTTATTTTTTTTAAATCAATTGATGTTACTTTTTCTGTATGTATTGCGAGGAGAATATGAATTTTTCTTTTCATGTTATTATGGTCAGTGATATGGACCAACTTAAAAAAAAATTAAGGATAGAATCCAGATGTAAATTCGGTTTCGTCAGGGCGGATAATCCTTTTGAAATGATGTGGATTTGGTGTGCCCGATCTATTTTTTTAAGATTTTATTTTTCTGAGTAACCCGTACACCCCAGCGTGGGGCTCAAACCTGCAACCCTGAGGTTGAGAGTCACCTGCTCTACTGGCTGAGCCAGCCGGGTGCCCTATCCTAATATTTGCTTTACTATTTTTGAATCTGTGATGGACGGTAAGACTGGCCTAGAGTTTTCAGCTCTTGGACAGCTCCAGCTGTACTTCTGTTAGTTAGAACTAACCCAGATATAAGGTAGGAGGGGCCTCCACACGTTCCCGAATTCTTGGAAGCATGGTTCGTCGTGGCCTGGCTCTGGAAATTAGCTCCCGTACCACGTATCCCTGCACTTCTGTCCCTCCCCTTACGCCTCTCTGTCATTTATTCTGAATACTTTTTACCCCCAGCTTCCCTTCCAGCTCACTCGTGCCTTCTTCATCCATTGAGTTTCTGATTTTAAAAAGATGGAGTTTCACACGTGGAACTGATATTGTCTTCTTTTTCAAACTCCTGGCATTAAAAAAAAAAAATCTTCCAGTTCCCGACTTTTTTTTTTAATATTTTACTTGTGGGTAATGTCCACACCCAGTGTGGGGCTTGAACTCACAACTCCGAGATCAAGAGTCGCATGCTTCACCGGCTGAGCCAGCCAGGTGCCCCAGCCTTACTGAAAATTTTAAGTTTGGTTTTTAGCCCCTCGAGTATGTTAAGCATAGTTATTTTACAGTCCAGTTCTGACAGTTCTTGGTATTTGGAGTCCTGGTTTTTTTTTTTCTTTCTGTCAGGTCTTGTTTCTGCTTTTTTCTCGCTCATGATGGCTTTTCTTTTTGCATAAATGGTTATCTTTGATGATGTTTGGATATGGTGTTTGAAAGGCTAAGATGCCTTATGCCTCTAGAGAGGGTTTTTGTTTTCTTCCGTCGGATGCCTGAAGTACTAGCTTTCTAGAATCCTCTTGTTAATCTAAGTCGTCTGAGTCGTCGTTAAGATGACTTAAAGCCTGGCTGTAAGTCCATGCGAGGGCCGCTTACTTTCTGTTCACTTTGCTTTTTATATCCCCAAATGAGGTGGTCTCCGTGGGCCCCAGCTTCTGTTTTTTCTCCCCCAGAGGCCGTCAGAAATAACCTTCATCCTCTCATGTTCCAAGGGTATCAGCAAATACAGCCATGTTTTCGCTTTTGTTTCGTCTTTTCTACTTCCCAGCAACATGACAAGGTTAGTTTCATGGCAAGAAATAGCATCTCTTTCCAATCCAAATGGACAACTTACTAAGAATTTAAAAGCCGGGGCGCCCGGGTGGCTTCGTCGGTTAAGCGTCTCGACTTCAGCTCAGGTCATGCTCCTGCCATTTCGAAAGTTCCAGCGCCGCGTTGGGCTCTGTGCTGACAGCTCGGGGCCTGGAGCCTGCTTCACATTCTGTGTCTCCCTCTCTCTCTGACCCTCCCTTGCGCTCGCTCACACTCTCTCTCTCTCTCTCTCTCTCTCTCAAAAATAAATAAATAAGTAAATATTAAAAAAAAAGAATTCCAAAGCCGATGGGATAAAAATACTTGACAAAAAGTAAAAGCCCGATTAAGGTGCCTCAGCAGAGGCCACCGAGAGTGCTAGTACAGGTAATTCGGATCGTTTCCTTAAGGCGCAAGTCCTCATAAACGCACGTTGACCCTACCGGAGCATCGACGGACAGCCGCACAGGCACTTAGACACTTAATTGTGCCAAATGTCACGGTATTGGAGCGAAACAGCCCCGTGTATGCCCTCCCGCCCCCCTTCTGACTTGGTCCTCCGTGGTTTCTCAGGGTTTCAATAGCTCTTTGGGGCCTTTTAGAATGTTTTCTTCTACTTTGCCCAGCTGCTCTCTTTAGGGGGTGTGTGAGCTCATGACCGTCTGGTCCGTTGTTACAGAGAGTAAAAGTTCTATAATTTTCAGTATTGATTTGCTTTTCGGTCTTTATTCCCGAGGTTTTGTGTGCCTCTGTACACACAGAGGTCATACGTATTATTGGTGTTCGCGGAGGAATAATAACTTGTCCCGCCCCTCGACCACCGGAAGTACTTCCGAGGCACCGTCTGCGCCGTCGCTTTTCCGTATGTGGCCCACGCTCCTCCTGCATAAGAATTTTCTGGGGGAAGTTATTAAAAATGACGTAGTCCGAGTACTACTGCAGTTTTTGTAGACGGAAACACACGACAGGAACGGTTAAATACATCGAATTTAAAGCTAAGACTTCATTTGTTCAGATGCAGTGACATTCGGCACGATGAAGCGTCTAAACGCCTGTGCGGATGTCTGTCCGTGCCACAGTATGGTAACTCGCGTGGCAATGAGGACTTGCGCCTTAAGAAAACGATCGGAGTTACGAGGAATAGCACTCCGGGTGACCTTTGCTGAGGCGTGTAAACTGCGTTTTACTTTTTTGTCTCCATTGGTTTGCAAATTCTTTAAAAAACATTTTTTTAATGTTTATTTTTGAGAGAGAGAGAGAGAGAGACAAAGTGCATGCATGTGCGCACACACAAGTGGGGGAGGGGCAGAGCGACACAGGACCCGAAGCAGGCTCCAGGCTCTGAGCTGTCAGCACAGAGCCCCGTGTGGGGCTCAAACCCACGAACTGTGAGATCCTGACCTGAGACGGAGTTGGACTCTTAAGCGACGGAGCCCCCCAGGCGCCCCTTTAAAGATCTTATCTTTAAGCGATCTCCGCAGCCAATGCGGGGCTCGAACTCCCAACCCCCAGATCAAGAGCCCCAGTTCTTCCGACTGAGCCAGCCAGGCACCCCCATCTGTTAAGATCCTAACCCCGCAGAGTGATGGTATTAGGAGTTGGGACCTTTGGGAGGTGATGAGGTCATGAAGGCTTTGCCGTCACGAAGGGGGGTCAGTGCTCTTACAGAAGAGACTCCAGAGAGATCCCGTGCCTCCCTTCCCCCATGTGAGATTACAGCCAAAAGATGGCCATCAGGAAGCCGGCCCACACCAGACGCTGCGTCTGCCAGCACCATGGTTTGGACTTCTTCGGCCTCCAGATCCGTGAGAAACCAATGTTTGTGTTTGTAAGCCATCCAGTTTCCGGTATTCGTGTTAACAGCAGCCGGAACGGACCGAGGCGGCATCCAAGGGGTACTATTGCATACTCGCCCGGAGAGCCGAGTATCTCTTAGTTGAAAACCATCCAGGCAGAAGCTAGGCATTTGGGAGCCGTCAGTGCATAGATGGCATTCAAAGTCATGAGCTCGCATGAGGCCCCCAAGGGAGGAAGCCGTGGAAGAGAAAAGGAGCCAGCTGAAACCTGGGACTCCCTGCTCGGGATAGCAAAGGCGGGCAGAAGGAACCAATAAAAGACCGAGCGGCTGTGGCCAGCAAAGTAGGAGGAGAACCAAGAAAGCGGAGCATCTCGGGAGTCAGATATGAAAAGCGTTTCAGAAGGAGTGTTCGTGTCGAAGGCAGCTGCTGGTTCAGGTACGACGAGGGCCGAAAGTTTACCATCGGCTGGAGCCAGGTGAGGTCACGGTAGATCTCGAGAAGCGCCCTTTTAGTGAAGGGATGGCACGGAGGGCACAGGCTTGGTTGGAGCGAGATCAGGAGAGTGTGGGGGAAGGGGAATTAGCAAGTACGGGAACGGAGACGGAGGGGCTGTCATTGGAAGGGGACATGAGGTCAAGGTTTTCACTCTGGTTTCTGAGGTCGGAGAAACCAAGTGCTTGTAATGTTTGTCTGACAACACAGAGGATGCAGTAGAGAGAGAAACGTTTATGAAAGCAGAGGAACTGGGGGCAGTTAACAGAACCACTGTCTTTGCGGAGGCAAGAAGAATCTCGTACACGAGGGGGTTGGCGTTACCTAGGAGTTTAGCACATTCGTAGGAGAAGAAGGTGCGGTAGGTAGGCATGCTGGAAGTCATTAGCACTGCTGTCAAACAGGGTCCGCCCTCTCTCTACCTTCCGGACACATGGTAGGATCGTGCTTGCTGGCGGCCGATGGCGTGGTGGGGTCACGTGACTGCCGTGGCCAGGGAATGGTTCTAAGTGCCACGTCATTTCTGCACTAGCACTGCATTGTCGGTGCGAACATCCTGCAGTTAGTTCCACCTCTGCCATGGCCAGGAGCAGCGTTCCAAAAACTGGTGACTCATCAGCCGACATCCCTGAGTGGGGACAACACAGAGCAGGGCCCCTAGCTGGCATTTACGGACATCGAGCGCCCTTTGCCGTTCTGACCATAGAAGCTTAGCCTATCCTGAGCGATGTCGGCACGGATGTAGATAGGAGGACTTCAGCGATGGTGGGGGATTGTGGGCAGTCTGTTACGGTTGCACCTGGCGTGGCAGTGAAATAGGAGGGTAAGCCATCAGGCCGAGAGTGAGGATGGGGGAGAGCCATTGGACATTGGAGGAGAGAGCAGAGGGAGTGAAATAGTCGTTAGGGAGCATCTTAGAGTAATTGGGCCAGCAGGATGTATCATGGTTATCAATCAGGCAGTACTCCGGGCCCATTCGAAGTTGGCGGCCATGATTAACAAAAATCGTTGGTGTGGGTGTGTTTTTCTTTGACTGCTGTTGACCACTCCAGTGGGTACAGGCATGGTGTAGACAACGGAGGCATCGGATTTTACCAGGCAAATACGACACTGCAGAGGGAACTGGAGATAACATCTACGAGAGTGATTATCTAGCATATTCTTTTAGGGCTTTTAATCAGCCTGAGACATATTCGTAAGATAGTTGACACTGAGGTCTGAGAGACCTAGAAAAAATCAAACTCCTGTCATGTACACCTTGGTTTAAAGTTTACAAAGTACCGGGGACGCCTGGGTGGCTCAGTTGGGTGAGCGTCTGACTTCAGCTCAGCTCGTAATCTCACGGTTCGTGAGTTCAAGCCCTGCGTTGGGCATGGAGCCTACTTAAAAAAATAATAAATAAAATTTAGAGAGCACTTTTTGCACACGGCAGAATATGAGAGGGCAGTACGGGTCTTCAGGGCCGAGGAGGAGGCCCCTGTGTGCCCATGTTTACCCTCTGTGCTTTGCAAAGTCACTGCCACCGGTCCTCTTTCTTTTTTTTTATTCCCTCCTTTCTTTCCCTCTTCCCCTAGGTATTTCTCCTTAAAATATCTGCACTCTCCATGTGTGGTTTAGTATTCTCTTTAATTTTCTATTTTTTAGCTTTATTTATTTTTGAGAGAGAGAGTGCGAGCACAAGCAAGGGAGGGGCAGAGAGAAGGAGAGACAGAATCCCCAGCAGGCTCCACGTCATCAGTGCAGAACCCGACGTGGGGCCCGAACTCACAAACTGTGACGTCATGACCGGAGCCGAGATCAAGAGTCGGATGCTTAACCGACTGCGCCACCCAGGCGCCCCTTCCGTGTGTGGTTTAAATCCCCCTTTTTTGACCCATGACTCCCTCCCCCTCCCCCTCACAGAGGGCATGTTGGCTATTAGTGGTAGGAATTGTCCCCGTTTCTACCATTCGGTTTTATGTGCCCGATGTGCCTCTTTTCAGACCACGTAGATCTAAATACTATCCCAAAGGGCACTCAGTCAAAAGCTTCTGTTCTTTGCAGCTTCTGGGTACACATGCTGGTTCTAATTCTGGAACCCTTTACAGGGACCCCCTGTGTTGGCGTCAGGTCACTAGAAAGCCGGAGGGGCCAGCTGCTTCTAAGAGTTGTTCAATGTGTTTCTCGTGCCTCTTTCTCGAGATAGGAACAAGGGAGGGCGGGTTTAAGGAGGCCCTGCTGTCTGCTTTTGTGCTGAGCTTGACCCCTGGATGGAGGATCCCAGATGCCCGGAGTGGCGAGCCTGCCGGCAGCCCGCCCTGGCTGATTGGGGAGGGGGTGGTGCTCACGTTGGGGCCTCTGTGCTAGATTGGAGAGAAGCAGGTCATACCTGGTGTGTCGGGGTTGACGTTGAGAGCCTGGCGCTGCCCTGGAGGAGGGAAGGGACAGGCTTTGGCCATTGGGAGCAGTCATCTCTGACTTCCGGGAGTCCCCCAGTGCTCTCGTTAGAGCTTGCTTTTCGGTGTGTCAGAGATCCTTAATGCTTCCTATTAAACCATGAACATCTCCGAGAGGAAGGGAACTTTAGACTCTGCTGAACAACAAATACCATGTAAGTCCTTTTTTTTTAATATTTATTTTTGAGAGAGACACACACACACAACATAAATGGGGGAGGGGCGGAGAGAAGGGGGGGACACAGAATCCGAAGCAGGCTCCAGGCTCTGAGCTGTCAGCACAGAGCCCGACGCGGGGCTCGAACCCACGAACCGTGAGGTCATGACCTGAGCCGAAGTCGGACGCTCAACCGACTGAGCCGCCCAGGCGCCCCTAGCTTTGACTTGGTTTTTTCAAAACAGGCTACAGTTTTGTGGAGGAGCGTGCAAAGCACACGGAAACTATGCAGATATATCTCTTACCTGGTTGGGGACCTCAGGTGCCTGAGTAGCGCCTGTGGTGAAGTTCAGCGGAGACTGTTGTTCAGACTCCTAGATGCCCACACCCACGGGGTCAGGAGCTGTTGGGAAATTCAGTTCTATAGCACCTGTCTTCCGATGTCTAAGGCCAAGAGAGCAGAAACGTTCATCACGTTTCTTTCCAGGAGAAACAGCCTGAGACGTTTCGAGTCCATTCCCTTCCGCAGTCACTCTTAGCAGCAGAGAGTTGAGATCAACGCGCTTTAGAACACGTCTAGTTTCCTTGGAGCTTAGCCTTTCCCGAAAGGAGAGCTGGGCCGACGCGGGTTCACCCCGCTTTTTTCGCTCTGTGAACTTAAAGAGTTAACGCTCTTCTTACGAAGGTGGTCTCCCGAGAGTAGCTTTTACATTTCACAAGAATGCAGGATGGATGGGGTTGAGAGTTGAGAGTGATCGAGTTAAGAGAGGTTCGAGGTTCGGGGAGACGGAGCCAGCGCAGGAGCCGGTCCTGAAGTCTCGGTAGTTCCTCGCTTGTACCCTCCCTCTGCGCATGAATTATTCATTTTGCTGCCTCTGTGATAATGGCCACAGTGTTCGCCTGGAAGACTGTCTTGTGATATATCCCTTCTTGTGCTAAAAGGCTCCATAGGATTTAGAAGCCAATTCAGCATACCACGCATACCATTCGAGAAGAATGCCAGGATCCTTCCTGCTATGCAAATGTCACGCATGCTTAAAATGACAAAGTTTGTCCCCAGCAGCGCCTTCAAGGACTTTGTGATTCTTCTAGAATCTTCAAAGCAATTTAAATCCAGAGGTTTCATTTGCCATCAGAGAACTCACTGGAATAGTTTTGTTCTGTTTTTTAACACCCCAATGTTGAATTGGAAATTGAGAATATGCAAAACATATTGAGTGAAGGCACGGCGTGTGTGTGTGTGTGTGTGTGTGTGTGTGTGTGTGTGTGTGTGTGTTGCATCGCGGTGAAAAAAAAAAGGAACTCATATAACATAACATAAAATTTACCGTTTCAGCCATTTTTAAGGTATGTGGTGCCGTAGTGTTAACTGCATTCACGTGGTGGTGCAGCCAGATCTATAGAACTTTTTCCTCTTGGAAAACTGAAAGTCTGTCCCCGTTAAGCAACCTCCCCTCTCCTCCCCCTCCCCTCTCCCAGCCCCTGGCAACCAGCATTCTGCTTTCTCTTTCTAGGAGTTTCACGACTTTAGATACCTTGTATAAGTGGAATCCTGCCCGACTGGTCTCCTTGGGACTGGCTTATTTCACTTAACGTGAGGCCCTCAAGGTTCACCCAGGTCGTAGCATGTGATGGGGTTTCCTCCTTTTTTATGGTTGAATAATATTCCATTGCCTGCACGTACCGCGTCCTATTTATCCATTCGTCTGTGAGGGCAGCGCGGTCTGTTTTGTAGAGCGTTCTTCGGAAAGCTTTTCTTGTGAATTAGCATCCAAACCACAGAGAATGTAGACAAATCCAGTCTGAGTCACTCACGCTGAAAGCTATCGAACTTTTGGTGATGTCTCGTATCAGCCTTTTATACCGGCAAAGCTTGGCATTTCCTCAACTGAAACTCCAGTGTAAGTGGCTTAGGCTCACGCTCCGCCACCCCCCCACCTCCCTCCTGTCTCTCCGCACACCCCTCTTAGAATTAAAGTCCCTCAGACTGGCCCTTTCAGGGGTTGGTGTCCCTGGGAAGCAGGGCAGTGGAGAGTGTGTGATGAACAGTGGCTTTTTCTCCTCAAGTTGTGCTTCCCTCCAAGGAATCTTCTAGAGAGAAGAGATAAGGGGAAAGGGGCGGGGTGGGAAGGCAGCTGTTGAAACAGTTGCAAAGATGGATGACCTATGAGCTCATGAGGGTTAGTAATGGCTTTTCTCCCTGGGCTCTGGATTTTTCTCACACACGGGCCTCTCTGTGGCTTCCAGCCCCAACTTGGGAGTTGAAGCAGCCCTGCAGCGAGCGAACACACACGCACGATAGGCTCTGTGGCCTGGGTTTGGTCTAAATGTTGCCCAAGCACCAGAAGTCAAAAGGTTTGACTTGAAGGAGCACGCGGTTTGGGAGACCGAATCATGTAGTGTTCCTTTCACTTTTTCTTGACTTAGGTTCACTAGGGAGGCCTGAGGTGGATGGTGGCGGGCCCCCTTCCTCCCAGATGCCATAGTGGCGGCCGCGTCCTGTGTTCTGCAGGTACGAGCTGTGAGGATGAGCCTTCCCCGCTCTCTGTGCCTTTAATATTCTTGGGTAAGGTGAGGAGGAACAGAGGGCCGGAGCCCCTCTTTTCCTTTTCCCTGCAGGTGGCAGGCTCCCCGAAGGAGCGAGCGATCTCCATTCTGTCCCTGAAAATGGCCTGCCCCCCTGCCCAACCTGAGGGGACCTCATGTAGGAGTGCCTGGCTGGCCTCTGACACTTCTTTGATTTCCTCCCCGGAGAGCCCAGCAGGGTGCCGTGGGGCTGGTGAGGCCTCGAATGGGGCGAACAGGGGAGGACTGAGGGACCAGGCGTGCGGTGCTGCATACGTGACGGCTGGCTCTGGCCTGCCTCCCGACACGCACGGGTAGCTGCCAACCGGCAGGGTGGTCAGCTCCCGACTTTCAGGCATGAGTCAGGTGAGGGCCCCGACACATCCGTCCCTCACAGCGAGGGGTCCTTTTAGGAGGCAGATGGGAGGCAAGGACTTTCTGCTTCGCGGATGACAGTTCGGACACCTGAAGAAATCTTAAGTTGACACTGTTGGTTTCGTCTCCAAACATTTCTTTCTTTCTTTCTTTCTTTCTTTCTTTCTTTCTTTCTTTCTTTCTTTCTTTCTTCTTTCTTCTTTCTTCCTTTCTTCCTTTCTTCCTTTCTTCCTTTCTTTCCTTTCTTTCCTTTCTTTCCTTCTTTCTTTCTTTCTTTCTTTCTTTCTTTCTTTCTTTCTTTCTTTTTCATTCTTCTCTCTCTCTCTCTCTCTCTCTCCCTCCCTCCCTCCCCCCCCCCCACATGTCTACAGCAAAGTTGAAAGAATTTTGGAGTGAACACGCACATGCTTACCACCTGGATTAAGTAGCATCCTAAGACACTTGCTTTATCAAATATCTAACCGTCTTCTAGTTGTTCATCCAGCCATCCATTAGCCCATCTTACTGACGTGGTTAAAAAAACCCAAACACTTCCCCCAAATGCTTCTGCATTATATGAGTTCAGTATTTGTTTTTCAGGGGTCTTGTAGGTAAAATCTGCGTACAGCCAAATGCACAAATCCGAAGTCTAGAGCGCGGTGTTTTCTATCATTCTGTCAGGCGTTACAAAACCAAGCTTCTGGTTCTTGTCGAGGAATTAAAAAAAAATTTTTTTTTAATGGTTATTCATTTTTGAGAGACAGACAGAGACAGAGCGTGAGCAGGGGAGGGGCAGAGAGAGAGGGAGACACAGAATCCAAAGCGGGCTCCGGGCTCTGAGCCGTCAGGAGAGAGCCCGACGTGGGGCTCGAACTCACAAACTGCGAGATCATGACCTGAGCTGAAGTCGGATGCTTAACTGACCCAGCCACCCAGGTGCCCCTGAAGATTTTTTTTTTAATTTTACTTCGGTACATTTATGAGGCATTCTTTTTTTTTTTTTTTTTTTTTTTTTTTTGAGAGAGAGAGAGAGAGAGGATCTCAAGCAGGCTCCACAGTCAGCATGGACACTGACGCAGGGCTTGATCCCATAACCCTGGGATCACAATCTGAGCGGAAATCAAGGGGTGGATGGCTCAACCATCTGAGCCACTCAGGCGCCCCAAGATTTAGTTTTTAGGATCCAAAGGTGAAGGACTAGCTAAAAAGCGACATAGCTTTTGCCATTTGCCTGTTGGCAACCTCCTTTCCTTTTCTTAAATTCAAGGAGAATGTCTAGTCCCCATAGCTCATAACAAAAACTCTCCCTCAATTTGGTATAGCCATTCTTTTTTTTTTATGTTTGTTTTTATTTGGGGGAGAGAGAGAAAGAGTGTGAGCAGGGGAGATGCAGAGAGAGAGGGAGATACAGAACCTGAAGCAGGCTCCAGGCTCCAAGCTGGCAGCGCAGAGCCTGACGTGGGGCTCGACTCGTGAACCATGAGATCATGACCTGAGCCGGAGTTGGGTGCTCAACCGACTGGGCCACCCAGGTGCCCAGGACACACTTTCTAGAAGGAGTGCACCGTTTCCTTGGGAAGAGAGGATGGAGGTACGTGATAGGTCGTCCAGAATTCGGATAAGTAAGTGTAGGAAGAGCTCAGAGGGCAGCAGTGGCTGGCAGCTGGCGATCAGGAAGGTTCTGGGAGAGCACCTGCTCCGGGGTGGTTCTGTGTGGATGGAGAGGAAAAGGAGAGGGCTTTCGAGGCCCCTGT
Organism: Paguma larvata; assembly: GCA_030068075.1. NCBI lineage: Eukaryota > Metazoa > Chordata > Mammalia > Carnivora > Viverridae > Paguma > Paguma larvata. The sequence continues at coordinate 37,818,417 of CM057830.1, read as the reverse complement.
GGCTTGCTCACAGCGGGGATGCTTTGGCCTTCCATCCAGCAGCACTTACGTCCGATTCCAGGGCGTCTTGACAGATAATGTTGACAAGGAAACTTGTCACGATTGTGACGGGCCTTTATCGACCCGTCATGTATTTGGAAAGGCCATTACCGTCTGTGATGTCCCCTGGATTACTTTCCATTTCTCCCCTGTGGTCCACAGAAATCGTACTCTTTTTTTTTCTTCTTCTTCTTCTTCTGTTGGTCAGGAGGACGAATGGTATCCGTTTCTCCATCTGTCGTTTGAATAAATAAAGAGTTCGTGTGAGCTGTTTTCTCACGAAGTTGATGAGGGATGACCGAAAGTCATAGGTGGCAGAAATTTTTCATCTGAGGGTTCCAAGGCGAGTGTCCCCTTTTCACAAGAAGAATGAAGAGTTGTGCTCCTTTTATTCATGGAGCCTTGGTCACCGTTTAAACCACAAACAAATGAAAAGGGCCCAGCAGCGCTTCTTCTGTGTAGTTACTCAGCTCCCTAAATGTTGCCAAATACTGAAGGGAAAGGAAAACCAGCGGGGGGGGGGGGGGTTAAAAAATACAGTGAGTAAGTACTTGTGCTGACTAATACCAGTGAACTCATAATGAGTAACAATACTGACTGTAGAAGGAGAGCTATTTAAAGGTTGCTTTAATTCGGAAGACCGCCAAACAGGTCCCACAGGTAAGGATTCCCTTGGGGAAATCCGGAAGTGGTTCCTTTCACCCCTACAGCCCTGTCTCTCTCCTTCACCGAAAGGAGTCCTCTTGGGGTGGCTAGATACCAGTTCTGTCAAGGAGGCTCCTTCTCCACGTGCTTCTTGAGCGGAATGCTCGGCAGGTGAGCTGGCTTGTGGTTTTGCCTTGAAGAGATGCTGTTCGGTGGCCAGTGGCAAGCAAGACCAATCAGTCGATGTGGGGAAAAAAAAAAAAAAAAGAAGAAGAAGACGCTTGGTAGGGATGCGTGTGAACTGGGAACACAAGGCTCGCTGGAGTTTATTTTCTCAGTGTTTGTTTCGAACCACGGCCTACACATAGAAGAGCTGCCCAGCCGTCCTCTTCGTCGCTATACGTGTTCTCAATGGGGTATTTTTTCAAATGAACATTCTCTAAATCGGGCAGCAGTGCAACTGACCAAAAGGTGCCAAGATGGGAAAGGCTCTTGGGGACTTTTTCAGTGATCTGAGTGTTAACCAGAAAATGTTTTTTGTTTTTCATCCTTGTCGAAAGTATTAAATGTATGTTTTTTAGTTTATTTAGCTTTTGAGAAAGAGAGGGGCAGAGAGAGCAGGGAAGGGGCAGAGAGAGAGGGAGGGCAAGAATCCCAAGCAGGCTTCACACCGTCAGCGCAGAGCCCGATGTGGGGCTCGAACCCATGAACCCTGAGATCATGATCTGAGCCGAAATCAAGAGTTGGAGGCTTAACCGACTGAGCCACCCAGGCGCCCCGGAAATATTTTTAAATGTTCATTTTCCTTGAAACTCCTTTTTCCCATCTCCACTTGACCCTGAGATAGATAAGGGGACTCGTTGTCATTTCCCGTCACACGATCTGTCTTATTTTTATTGATGCAGATTAGTGACCGGTCTCTTAATCCCCATTAGATTTATTTTTTATTTTTTATTTTTTTTAACGTTTATTTATTTTTGAGAGACAGAGCACAAGCAGGGGAAGGGCAGAGAGAGAGAGAGAGAGAGGCAGACGCAGAATCCAAAGCAGGCTCCAGGCTCCAAGCTCCAAGCCATCAGCACAGAGCCCGACGCGGGGCTCGAACTCACAGACTGTGAGATCATGACCTGAGCTGAAGTCGGCCACCTAACCGACTGAGCCACCCAGGCGCCCCTCCCCATTAGATTTAAACTCCATGAGGCCAAGGACAGCGTGTGGGTTATTACCACCATACCAGCACCCACCTAACCCAGTGCCCAGCATGTAGTAGGTACTTACGAGTTAATCAAAGGAGTAAGATCATGCATCACATTAAAGATGGACTTGTCTAGATGTGTCTTGGGGGTTATGATGTCACCTATGATTTTATTTTGAAAAGGTTCTCACACCCATCTAAACCTGAGGCATGACTGCATACTCAACTTGTGGCTGAAATCTTTAAATGAGTTTCTTTTCCCATTGTTTTTTCTTTTTTTAAGTTGATGTTTTAGTAATCTCCGAACCCACCGTGGGGCCTGAACTCACGACCCTGAGATCAAGACTCCCAAGCTCTACCGACTGAGCCAGCCAGGCGCCCCTCTCATTGTTTTTTCTGTTACATTTTGTTTTCTCTCAGTATTTGGGATTTCCAGGCACTTAGGTCACTCTTGAATTTTATATGTGTCTATATAGATAACATAATAATATAATTATAGTTCTATATAGATAAATAACTTTTCCCTTTTAGTATGATAAATAAGTAAAATTCTCTCAAAATGCGTGAATTCGAATGGCATGAATAGGGAAGACAAAGCTTCGGGTTTCCTTGGTGAAGATATTATCTGAAGGTCTTTGAACAGTTTATTGAATGGGGTCTTTAAATAAATTCAAGTCCATGGGCAAGTTCTCGAGCCATTTTGCTTTCTTAAAGAAATCTAATGGCTTAGAAAGAATGAATCGGAATTCTTATTAAAGCAGATGAGTTTCTCTCACTTTAATTTCTTCAACATGAAAAAGCCGATTCTTGCATGCAAAGCTGGAGATAATTTAAGTAATTCGGTCTTCGATTCAGCAGACTTCTTTTTCAGAGTTCGAGGGGGCTGAGAGCGGACTCACAAAATCCCCTTCCCCCGAAACCGGTGGTTCATTTAGATGAAGTTTTAGAGCGCCAGGAAACCCATCCGTACTATAGAACTTGGTGTTGTAGTTTAGGAAAATTTCTTCTAAAAAGTTTGCTTTCACAATCGGGGGAAACGGTTTTTAAAAGGATATCGTTTGTAAGATCCAATTTGGCTATTGTAGTCTATCCTTTATAGCTTTCGTTGCTTATAGGAGAATGAGAAACGAATAGAGAGAGGGGTTTATGTGGACCGAATAGAGAGAGGAATTTATATGGACCCGTGATTAAAGAATTGCCTGGGGCGTTCTGCATGCCCTCTTCATCTAAACTGGGATCGCCTTCTGTTTTCCTGTCTTCCGGTTGGGGCCGGGGCCCGGGGTTGTAAGTACGGTCTCTCCTGCAGAATCACTATTTCCAGTTGGCTCAGCTGTACTAGAAATGTTTATTCTGTAACATTCAGAGATCGAACGCTTTCCATCTTATTTGATCTAGAACTTTGGAAACGGGTGAGTGAGCGGCAGGACTCTTATTTTCACGTTGACACGTAAGCGCCCCCAAAGGGGTTTAATCCCTTCTGTAAAAATTCACAGTAGCGCTGCCGGAAATACCTTGCCTAAACTGAGACTTCAGAACCGAGTGGACCTCAGCGTCTTGGGTCCGTTAGAACTTCTCAGCCGAGAGCAGTGGTGAGGAGCATGGGTGACAGACGGAAGTGTTTTACAAGGAGGTTATTGAGTGGACCCGGAAACACTGCAGCTCAATCAGATCAAAGCGTAGAAACCAAGCCATCCCGGACCTAGTAGACTCTTAGCCATTTGCAGGAGGCCGGGAAGTCTTTAATGTTGGTCACCACTAAAGAGCACGGCTTGCTTCAGATGGAAGGGAGGACGGGGCACGAGGGAAGGACTCAAGAAATGTGTTGAATGACCGAATTCATTAAACTTGATCTTAAAATTCTGGAATGCTCATGCAGCTTGAATCCTGAAAGAAGACATTTTAAGAAAAGAAGGCAAACGTTGTTTTACATAGTGAGAGCTGAGTCCCAGAATCCATTGTACAAAGACATGGTGCCCGTTGACACTAGTAGAGTGAGCTCAGGAAAAATTTATATCAGGTGACGATGGGTGATCCGGAAGAGGTGTCTCTGGTCCCTGAAGAAAACAGGGTGCCATCCCGTGGCACCATTTCCCCAGCGGAGTCGAATCCTGTTGTGCGTTCAGGACTTTTTAGGAGATTTAGGTTCCTCAGAAAAACCTGTTAACAATTGACTTTCTTTCTCCAAGTGTGTGTTTTTTCTGAAACTTTTCACTTTGAGCCAATTTTGCGTGTGCAGAAGAGTTGCAAAAATACTACGAACGGTTCCTTTATACCCATCGCCCAGTTTCCTCAATCTCACGTTAACGGTGGTACGCGTACCAAAACAAGGAAGTGAGCTTTGGGGCAAAACTGCTCTTGGAACTCCAGATTTTATCCAGATTCCACCTGCAGTCCTTTTAGTTATCAATCTGTAACATTGTATCCTTTCTTCTCCAATCCCAGCCGGGTCCCTCAGTGTAAAGGGTGTTTATTACAAATAATCCCTAGGGATCGTGGCTGTGAAATACATTTGATAACAAAGGGGATTTCGAATATTAAAAGGCAGTTACAAAATAAGAATTTTAACTTAGGCGCTCGTCAGCATCATTTAAGTTATCAGATCACTTAGTTGTACCCTGGAAACTAGCGTAACATCCTGTCGACTATACCTCACTGAAAATATTTGATCTAGAAGTATTTATCCTGCTTATACATTTCACCCTCCCATCTTTTCTTCCTGTCTATTTATTTAAATGTTTATTATTGAGAGAGAGAGAGAGCACACATGTGCATGCATGCAGGGGAGGGGGAGAGAGAGAGGGAGAAAGAGGATTCCAAGCAGGCTCTGTGCCCCGATGCGGGGCTCGAACTCACGAACCGTGAGATCATGACCGGAGCCAAAGTCGGACTCCCAACCGACTGAGCCACCCAGGTGCCCCTAAAATCATTGTTTTATATTTGCAGAATGCTTTGGAAGGTTTTACTTGCTCTGAAAAGTAGTGAGAGGCAGGAACTAATCTTTGACAATTTTCTCATTTTACTTAAAAGCAAATTGAGCCATAGGGGCGTTGTATATTTTGCGTTCCCTTGAACGGCAGTTTCATGCACACTGGCAGGTAGGAAAAAAGGCGACAAATTACACAGCAGTTGAAAAGTAAACCTCATTTCATCAACCTTTTTTATTATGACAGTAACTGAAATTGAGAATGAAAGACAAATCTTCCAAAATTTCATGCCGTCGAAGAAATCCAATGTTTTGCTCTTCAAAAGTTGAGATCGTCAGTGCTTTCAAAGGCTCTCAAAATATTTGTCCCATATATCTAGTTTTTTTAAAGTTTATTGATTTGTTTTGTGTGTGTGTGAGAGAGAGAGAGAGAGAGAGCGAGCATGAGCAGCGGAGGGTCAGAGAGAATCTCAAGCAGGCTCCACGCGGGGCTTGAACTCCCTCTCTCTGTTCCTCCCCTGCTTGCACTCTGTCTCTCTCTCTCTCTCTCTCTCTCTCTCTCTCTCTCTCTCTCAAAAATAAAGATTTAAAAAAGTACAAATAAAAAGAAGATGCTGTGTGTGAAAGATGAGAATGACAAACGGGGGGGACACGGTCACAAGCTTCTTTTATGGGTCGATGGCTTCATTATCCAGAATATTTATTGCCTTTTGCACCGTGGGCGTATCCTCTGAATCTAATGGCGACAGTGCGTTCTGGTGGAACTCAAAGCGGTGGAAAGGCCTGGAATTTCCACAGAGGATATAACATTTTCCCTTAGGGCTGCCCCACGCCTGCCTTTCTCGAATCAATCCCAGTGTGGTGGTGCCATCTGAAATGAAATCACCTTCCAAACGAAGAGGCGTGATACGGGCGGGCTCCCCTTGGGCAACAGAAGACACCTGATTCCAGAAAACTCCTCATCAGGTTGATGTTGGCGTGAAGGAAGGGTGGATGTGCTGTGGTTCCCAGATGCCAACGGTCTTCTGAGCCGCGGTCTGCCCGTCAAGTAGCCACGGGTGCAGAGGCCGTGGGGCATAGGAACCAGAGCATCTGCTTTCCCAGAATGCTTCACGTGACTGGGCAGTACAGATGCGTTGCTTTTCCGTGAACTGCGTAACTGGGCCGCCTATGTTTTCTGCTCAGTACATTTTCATTTCAGTGTTTCGTTGTTTTTTTTTAGTTTTTTTTATGTTTATTTATTTTTTGAGAGAGTGAGAGAGACAGACAGAGCATGAGCGGCGGAGGGGCACAGACAGAGAGGAGACACAGAATCTAGACCAGGCTCCAGGCTCTGAGCCATCAGCACAGAGCCCGACACGGGGCTTGAACTCAGGAACTGTGAGATCATGACCTGAGCCGAAATTGGATGCCCAACCGACTGAGCCACCCAGGCGCCCCTCATTTCAGTGTAGACCTGTGTGCATCGGTCAAGTTATTTGAGAGTTTAAAACAAACGCCAAACAGAATTGGCGGCTTTTAAGGCAACCTAGAGAAGTAGAGAAATCAGTGTTTGAGGTTTCTCACCTATTAGGAACCCTCCTCCCGTTTCCTGGACTCCAGGCAACCCAGTGGGGGTGGGGGACGGGAGGTAGTTTAAGTTTTTTCTCACCTGGGGTCCTCTTGGCGGACAAAAACAAATTAACATGTAGTATTTATTCCTATATGAAGCGGTTAGCTATTAACTCCTTTCGGGGAAAATAGTTGAAACTTAACCAAAGCCTTGAGGAGGTAATAATAACTGAAGGCCAAGGACTTAACCATTTTAGGTTTGTGGAACATTCAAGCAAGTGAGCATTTTGCTGCTGCTCTCTCTGTTGCTAACACCCATTGGGGCCAGCCCTGCCAGTGTCAAGTCACATGAGAAGCACGCAAAGTATATCTTATAATAAACTACTAATTATAAATCTAGTCTTCTCTGGAACACAGGAAGCAAGCATTTGTCAGGCCCGTGAATGAAAGAACGCTTTCTCAGTGAAGCCATTTACGCAGTGTCCTAGGTAGATTGTATGACGTCTCGCGAACTGAACTTAAAAGCTACATGGACACATTCTGAAGGATGTGGGAGAAATAAAGAATTTGTCTGTTTGGCCGTATACTTCTAGAAATTTGTATATCTATATGTTCATTCCGGATGGGACCCTCCAGTAATTTTTGCATTAAAAATAATTTTTACAAGGGCGTCTGGGCGGCTTAGTTTGTTAAGCACCCAAGTCTTGATCTTGGCTCAAGTTGTGATCTCACAGTTCATGAGATCGAGCCCCATGTCGGGCTCTGTGCTGACAGCGTAGAGCCTGCTTGGGATTCTCTCTCTCCCTCTCTCTCTCTGCCCCTCCCCCGCGTGCTTGCCCTATGGCTCTCTCTCTCTCAAAATAAACATGAAAAAAATTAAAAATAATTTTTATGTTAATTTTCAGCAAGGTCGTGGTTATTTTTCATGTATCTCCATATTTTATTTTGACAGCTTGAGTTTATCATTAAGCATTTTTCTTAACATGCACACGTTTTAAAACATTTTTAGAGAGAGAGAGAGAGAGAGAATCTTAAGCAGGCTCTATACTCAGTGCGGAGCCTGACGCTGGGGGCTTAATCCTGTGACCCCTGGGATCATGACCTGAGCCGAAATCAAGAGTTGCACACTCAACCGACTGAGCCACCCAGGCTCCACAGAGTTTTTATTTTATTTTCTTAAGTAAGCTCTGTGCCCAGCGCGGGGCTTGAACTCAAACATCCCAAGATCAAGAGTCATGCGCTCTACCAACTGAGCCAGCCTGGCACCCCTATCATTAAGCATTTAAAAATTTTTTTTAACATTTATTTATTATTGACAGACAGAGAGAGACAGAGCATGAGCTTGGGAGGGGCAGAGAGAGAGGGAGACACAGAATCCGAAGCAGGCTCCAGGCTCTGAGTTGTCAGCACAGAGCCCGACATGGGGCTCGAACTCACAAGCTGTGAGATCATGACCTGAGCCGAAGTGGGATGCTTAACCGACTGAGCCACCCAGGCACCCCTTATTAAGCATTTTTAATAACATTTGGTTGCCTTTCCATATTTCTTCTCTTAACAGTGAGTCAGAAAAATTGTATTGGTTTTTGTAGTTGTTAATAAGTATCCATTTCTTTGTGCTTTTCAAGGAGACCTTTTTCAAAATGGTGGAAGTCAGACATTTTATGCAGAGCAAGGTCCAAAGAAGCCAGTTGGAGTGACAAAGGAGGGGCTTGTGTTTCCCTTAGAAATATTGAGAGAGAAGGGTGCCTAGGTGGCTCAGTCAGTTGAGCATCTGACTTCAGCTCAAGTCTTCATCTCATAGTTCATGAGTTCGAGCCCCACGTCAGGATCTCTGCTATTACCCTGTTAGCGCAGAGCCTGCTTTGGATCCTCTGTTCCTTCCTCTCTCTCTGCTCCTCCCTCGTCACTTTCTCAAGAAAGAAATAAAACTAAAAAAAAAAAAAAAAAAATACTGAGAGACGAAGTGTCACTTGGCAGACACTTTCCAGAAGCCAGTGTAGACCCGCTGATTCCTAATGAATTTTCTTTCATTGACTCTCAGCCTTGGTGCTTTGTTAACTTGTTGAGTCATAGCTCATTAGGGTCTTAAAAAGGGACTTTCGCCACTGCCAATCAAGAACGCTTGAGGTGGTTCTAGAACAAGGCTGTTGTAATGAACAGACTCCAACTGTTCCCTAGGTTGGCCATTGCTAACCGGCTCGAGGCTTGACACTCTGAGCGAGCGGTCTGTTTGTGTAGTGTGTATAGTTCTCGGTGCGTAAGAAGAGTTGGATATTCTATGGCTACGTTGGGTTCCCAGAGCACATAATGTTATCAAATCTAAGGCCTGCGGAAGAGCCTGCATGGTGTTTAATGACTGCTAAGGTTTTCTCTGTGTTGGGACTTAGGAAAGATACGTTTCTTCGTGTACTCTCCATACTGCATGCTCTTGAAGTAGGGCGTTTGGGGCTCTCCATTTTTTTCATGACTTTGCCTTCATTATTTGACGGTGTTCCCGAATGAGGCCTTCCGCTGCGGGTAGGGTAACTTGACCGTAATTTGTATGTGTCGCAAAAGCAGGTGCGAGTCTTTCATCACCACTCCGAAATCAGCGCACTCTTTTAAACCTTAGATTTTCTTTTGTCAACACCTTGCACCCCGAGCTCTGGGCTACGCAAGGGTGTTGAGGTTAGCATGCAGTGCCGGGTCCTGGGTAAGCTATTGACTCGATACTGTGTTCGTCTTGTGCGTTTCTGACCACCATGTACTTCGAAAGAGAGTGCCCAGCCCGTGGGAAGATTTATTCAATCTTAAAACACACCTCGGCTAATATGAGAGAGGTTTGTGGCACCAGGGGGACAGAGTTATGGCAATTTGGTGTGTTGGGTTTTTTTTTAATATTTATTTTTGAGAGAGAGAGCGCGCGACAGAGTGCGAGTGGGGGAGGGGCAGAGGCAGAGGGAGCAGGAGACACAGAATCGGAAGCAGGGTCCAGGCTCTGAGCTGTCAGCACAGAACCCGACACGGGGGACAAACAAACCCATGAGATCATGACCTGAGCCAAAAGTTGGATGCGTAACCAGCTGAGCCATCCAGGCGCCCCGGGTTATGGCAATTTGATTGAAAGAAAGGGGAGGGATGTGGTCGGTCCTGTTTTGGGGTGACAAGGTGTCTAGGAAACTTCCCTTTAAGTCTGCGTTTGTTCTTTTTGTTAGTTTTTAAACCCTGGTCCCTCTTACCCTTCTGAGGAACCACATAGTAGAAAATAGGCATATTTGGTCATACAATAAGTGGCATAGGGAGAAGAAGCAATAATTGCTATTTTCGGAAGAGAAGCGTAGCGTTTTAGGGTTTGCGAGATCCCTCCCTCCCGGTTTTTTTTAGACAGATGGAGAAACTGAGTCCCAAAAGGTCGAGACATCCTCGAGGTTATACAGAGAACTCAAGTAGCACATGGTTCATCTAGAAGATAAAGACGAGAACCGCTTCTCCCTGATGGACATCCTCTTGCAGAGAAACGCTTTTGCTCAGCTTGGTGAGTAGCGTCCTTCTGATTACGTCACTTTAAGATTCTTTAACAAATACGTTAAACTTACCTCGAACAAATCCGGATGTTGCTTTTAAAACGGAGGCTTGCGGCAGCGTGTGGATCTGTCCATCTGTTCTGGCTGAGGCCAAATCAACCAGCCAATTTCAGATCTGGTGTTTGGAAGGCTTAGATGTATATCCACTGGAAGTTTCTGTCAAATCGCAGCTGGTAGAAGCTATTTCCAAACGGCCTTCTCCTTTACTGGTTAAACTAAGGATGCTTCTCAGGGGGCCTGGCTGGCCCAGGCGGGGGAGCGACTCTTCATCTCAGGGTCGTGAGTTCGAGCCCCATGCTGGGTATAGCGATGACTTTAAAAATAAATAGATAAGTAAACTTAAATGAAAAATAAAAAAAAAAGATGCTTCTCTGAGTAAGAGGTCACGTGCTCCCCATCTGGGCCCGCCGCCATCCTTCCCGGGTGCTCCCTGTGCTACGCCTCCCCTTCACTTGCCTCTGAAACCTCATGCTCCCTGTGTCCCGACCGCTTCGTTTTTGCGGTCCCTCAGTCCCCAAGTACCTGAGCTCCTGGAGGGCACAGGGCCCAGGGGCTCCGTGCCAGGTGGAGGACCCCACTGGGCAGCTCTCCCCTCCTCCCACTCCCCACTGGGGAGTCATAGCGAGCCAGGCCACCTGCCTCGAGAGCTCCCCCGGGGTCTCTGACCTGCCGCCAGGGCAGAGAATGCTTGTAATAAGTGAAGGACTCCGTTATTTTATTTTATTTTTTTATTGGAAAGAAACTCCGAAAGTGACAGGGATGCTATGAACTTCTAGCTGGGATCCACGTTTGAGGTGAAAGGAGAAGGGAGTCTTTTGCCTCCCGTTCGCTCAGAGGTCGTCAGTTGTTGAACACCTGTTGTGTGCCGGCCTCTAAAACACTGTGGCCACATTTAAGCCCTCGCGGCGTCACTGCGAGGAAGAGATTATTAGCTTTATGCCGGCCGCGAGGTCACGGATACTTACGGGAAGGCATTCAAGTCCCAGGGCCAAGATCGCACAGTTCGTAAACGGTAGAGGGCATTCGTTACTTTTGCTCGTCTGATTCCACCAAACTGTTCTAAGAAAAAAATAACAAAATCGATGTTTGGTCTGTGCTTCTCTTTCTTACTTATACATCAAGGTGAAAGCATGCTGGTGATTTTTCAAGGCATATACTTTGGGTTGGGCAGAAATTTTCGCCTCATCATTCAACCGTGTATTTATGCAAAAGCACACCCCGTGTTTTGAAGTTGGACTATATGCCAGACTCTGTACTAGATGCTCTGGGTACAGCAGGGAATGTCTTTAAAAATCAGTACTATTTTTACCAAGGCCCGAGATAAAACTAGAAGCTTCGGGGGTGCCTGGGTGGCCCCGTCGGTTAAGCGTCCAACTTCGGCTCAGGTCAGGATCTTGTGATTCATGAGTTCGAGCCCCACGTCCAGCTCTGTGGCGACAGCTCAGAGCCTGGAGCCTGCTTCGGATTCTGCCTCTCCCTCTCTCTCTCTCTCTCTGCCCCTCCCCTGCTCACTCTCAAAAATGAATAAACATTAAAAAAAAAAAACAACTAGAAGCTTCACCGTATTTCACCCTGTTCTTTCTTTACTATCAAGGTGTTGAGACAAAGCGCCCAAGATGAATGGCCGTTTTCCCATTGACTCCCAGAAGTACTGAACTCATAAACTCATAAACCTTCTGAGGTTTCTTAGCCAGCTCCTGAGGGTCTGGGGGAAATGCAAACTAAATCATTCTATTATGCATAATTTTTAAGGAGGGGGATTCCATTAAGCCTTTCTGATGGCTGCTGCGTTAGACTCCTACAGCCTGCTGTGATGATGAGAAATTATTTCTGCCCCATCAGACTTGGCTGGTCTAAATGTGCGTTCTTAACTGAATACGTTTTAAAATCTTAAATGCTGTACCTTTGACCAAACTAGCCACCTTCGGAGGTTTTGAAATGAGGAGCAGAGAGCCCAGGCAGGTGGTCAGACACCTGTTTGGTACTGGTGTGGTCCGAATCCAACCCACTGGGGTAACAGTGTCTGACGTGACTCCTGTTTTTCTGTCCCAAACTATTTGGCGAGTTCGCCCAACTTTGTTTTTTTCTTCCAGAACATTCTGTGCTTCATATAGAATTACATGCCTACTTTGTTGTTCCTCTGTCGATTGTTCTGGTTAAAAGAGCCTGGTCTCCTTTTATAATAGAATTATCAGATCATGGGTTACACACTTGAGTCTTTTTTTTTCAAAAAATGTTTTTATGTTTATTTATTTTAGAGAGAGAGAGAGAGAGAGACAGCATGAGCAGGGGAGGGACAGAGAGAGGGAGACACAGAATCCGAAGCAGGCTCCAAGCCCTGAGCTGTCAGCAAAGAGCCCGATTAGGGGCTGGAACTCACAAACCATGAGATCGTGACCTGACCCAAAGTCGGACGCTTAACCGACTGAGCCACCCAGGCGCCTCCCCCCCAGTCTGTTGTATCAAGCGCTTTCATATGGTAATTTGCCGTCTGTAAAGCTACTTTCACCTCAGGTCTCCGATTCTAGGGTTGTGTTTATCCCTTGAAAGAACAGGGGAAGATTTAGAGACCCTTTAAGTACTTCCATCATGAGAGTGCCAGTTGTAGGGAGGCATCTCCCAAAAGAATAACTTGATCAAACATCCGTAAAAGTTTCCCATTAAAAGTGTTCTATTTATCAGGTTCTGAGGTAAACCAGAGGCTCTGTCTGTGTGTGTTTCTTTATGTCCTTCTCTGTCAAGGTGTTGAAACACGGAATCCTGGGTTCTTTCATTCCCTGCTCTCCAGAACTACCTGGTTCATTCAGCAGAGAGCTCTTGCTGTCTGGAGTACCTCACGCTGGTTGCTGGAGCCTGTTTCGGGGCCTTCGTGGCTACAGGGTTATTTCTTGAGTCACCACACAATGGCTCCTTCTTCTTGGTCCAACAGGAGGCCCGGGGCTAGAATCATTACTTCGTTGAATGTCGGTCCGTTGGTCTTAGCTCCTCAGTCTACTAATAGGACGTTCTCCTCCAGGTTCCTCCTCGATCGTGCTTCAGATCTCGGACTAAGGCACTTCCTAGGTTGTAGACTTCACCAACATGAAATTTTATTTAATCACCAAAAGGTCCCACATAATAATTCCTCAATTTGCCAAGGTGAAAGTTTTCCACTGGGACCACTACGGCTGACTCTTAGTGCTGGTGGTGGTGGGTTGGGTCTTGAGAAGTCTTTTGAAGGCGATGTATTTGTACTCCCTGCATTTCTCGTTCGTAACTTAACGCTCATTTCTATTTCAGTTTTCTGTGTAATCGTTTAATGTCTGTGTCCCCCACTGAAGTTCAAATTCTTTGATGACCGGAACCGTCCTCACATTGCCTCACATATGCAGTAGCTGTGTGTAAAGAGTACAGAGCTGGGACCCTGGCACTTGGGCTCCAGTCCCATTTTTGCCTTGACGAGGTATGCGACCTTGAGCCAGTCCCTTCCCTTATCTAGAATAGAGTCTCCTCATCTTGTGAAATGAGGCCACAGGCAGGGAGATTCATGAGGTCGCTTTCAGCGTTATGAGTCTCAGTCTGTGTCTGACTAAATGGAGGAAGAATTGGAACCAGTCAGTTGAATGCCACGACTTTGTTTCCGTCCCCAGGCTGGTTCCATTGAAGTGCCCTGCCTTGGGCTGGGAATGGCTGGCCCATTGCCTTCTCGAGAGGCCCATGCCAGAACCCGAGTCACCTCCTTTGGGACATCTGAGGGCAGTGTTTTCCCAACTTGACCTGTAGCGGCTGAATTCTCCTTACAATAATAAGAGAAATAGGACGACTCCTCCTTGTAGGTGGATAGAAGCCATGTTGGCACTTAGAGCTGACTCCATTTCCCATACCTCCCTCCCTCCCACCCCCAGCACCACCTTCAGCCCCGTGGTTCCCAGCTCACACCAGAGAATGACATTCTGGCCGCCCGGTCGGGTAATAGGCATTTGGATGACTGTAGAAACTATACGCGTGGTGTGTGACAGACCAACCTCAGAAACCAGGAGTCTGAAATTTGCCCCCTTAACACCCTTCCCTAAGCCTCCCTGGAACCTTCCTTCTTCCCCTTCCTGCTATCTGACTACTACCAAGAAGATTGCAAACCTCTCGGAGACGATCCGAAAGACCCTGGATCACATTCTCTCTTCTCTGATCCAGGAGGAATCAGAGAAGAATCCGACCAGAACTTACTTCTTCTACCAGTTACCCCTCCCCCCCCAAAAAAACCCCACAACCTATCCAAACTCACCTGAGTCGAAATCTCCAACCTCAGTGGTCCCATCATCACTCACAAAACCAGAGTCACAGTTTAGAATCTTAACCAAAAAAGAAACATCCAGTCCCAGATGGTTTCACTGGTAAATTCTAGCAAGCGGTTAAGGAAGAAAGAACACCAGTTTGAGACCGTCTCTTTCAGAACAAGAGGGAAAACTTCCCATGTATGATGCGAGGCCGGCATTACAGATACCAAAGATGGCAGAAAGCAAGATGGCCGCGGGAAACCCGCAGACAACTCTCATGCACGCACGCCAAAAAAACCAAAAAATCATCAAAAGATAGAAGCAATTTATGTGCGTAGGGCTGTTACGTGCCCCTGTACTTCTCATGTCCGTGGCGTCTGTAGCGACACACTTCTTTCCTTAGCAAGAAATGAGTTTTTTCTTTGTCACTCTTGCTAGAGGCTTAACGAGTTTGATATTGTCAGAGAACCAGCTTTTGTTGCCATTGATTTCTGTGTGTTCTTTTTCTATTGTTTTTTTTAGCTTTCAATTTCATTTATTTCTGCCTTCGTCCTTGTCACTTCCCCTCCTTGCCTGGGTGGGATTTTGCTCTTTATTGTCTAGTTAGTGCAAGTGGAAACAGGTTATTGATTCGAGACCTTTCTTTTTCTCTCATACAAATATTTCATAGACATCTCCCTCGAAGCACCATTTGAAGTGCATCGCACACAGTTTCGTTATGTTGCATTTTTATTTTGTTCGATACAAAAAATTTTTCCCACTCGAGACTTTTTTTGGACCCGTAGGTTGTTGAGGAGTATGTTGTATCATTTCCAAGTATTTGGAAGTTTTCCTTTTTTCTCTTTGTGTTGTCTCTCCGTTCTCTTTTGTTTTGATTTCTAGTTTAATTTCATTAGGATCAGAAGACATACTCTGTGTTATTTTGATTCTTTTACATTTGTTTAAGTTTTATACTTGGAGGTATGGTTAGCCTTGGTGAATGTTTTAGGAGTACTTTAAAAAAATACATATTCTGTTTTTGTTACTGTTTTATAAATACTTGATTCAACGGGGCGGTGGTTTTTTCTGTTTACCATTTCCATATACTACTGAGCGGAATGTTGAGGCTTCCAACTAAGACTTTAGAGTCATCTCTTTCTCCTTCGAAGTCCGTCAGCTTTTGCTTCCTTTATTTTGAACGTTTGCTGTTGGGGACAGATGTGTCCTGTCTTGTCCAATTGACCCTTTTGTTGTCATGTAATGTCTTTCATTGTCCCTGGCAACTGGCTTTGTTCTCAAGTCAGCTTTGTCTGGTATATAGAGATAGATTATAGA
The DNA here is from genome assembly GCA_030068075.1 of Paguma larvata. NCBI lineage: Eukaryota > Metazoa > Chordata > Mammalia > Carnivora > Viverridae > Paguma > Paguma larvata. The sequence continues at coordinate 37,802,934 of CM057830.1, read as the reverse complement.
TAATAATGGATACAGATACAGATATAGATATATGTAGCCACTCCAGCTTTCTTTTTTTTTTAATTTTTTTTTAACATTTATTTATTTTTGAGAGACATAGAGACAGAGTATGAGCAGGGGAAGGGCAGAGAGAGAGGGAGACACAGAATCTGAAGCAGGCTCCAGGCTCTGAGCTGTCAGCACAGAGCCTGACGCGGGGCTCGAACTCACAGACCGCGAGATCATGACCTGAGCCGAAGTCGGCCGCTTAACCGACTGAGCCACCCAGGTGCCCCTCTTCTTTTTTTTTTTAAGTAATCTCTATACCCAGCATGGGGCTCGAACCCACAACCCCTAGATCAAGAGTCTCACGTTCCTCCAACCGAGCCAGCCAGGCACCCACCCCCACTCCAGCTTTCTTTTGAGCAGTGTTTGCATATACCACTCTCCCTCCTTCTACTTCGAACCTACCTACTAATACTATATTTCACGCGAGTCTTTGTTAAGATATAGTTGGCTCGTGTTTTTTAATTCATCCTCATGGTCTCTGTCCTTTCATTTACATGTTTAGACCATTTCCGTTGAATGCAGTTACTGAGATGCTTGGGTTTATGCCTGCCATTTGATTATTTTGAGTGTGCTCCCTCGATGTTCATTTCTGTTTCCTGTGTTCTGCCTTCTTTTGAGTTATTTGAATATTCCTTAGTGTTTTATTTTAATGGATCTCTCGTGTGCCTTCTTGTTTCGTGTGTGTGTGCGCGCGCGCACGCGCGCATGCTCTAAGGATTACAATATACATACCTTATGGTGGGTTCCTAATCAACATTTTGCCTCTTTAAGCACACTGTGGAGACCTTACCATTCTACTTTTGTTACATTTATCTTAGGGTTACAATGGCATACACGGGAGGGTTACAATGGCATACACGGGAGACCCCCGTAGGCAATGTTACAATTCTTGCTTTCAACAAAGAGCTCAAGCCGGGCCATGTAGTGTTGTTTTTTTTTTTTTTTTTTTTTTTTTAATGTTTAATATTTTCAAGAGAGACAGAGCATAAGTGAGGGAGGAGCAGAGAGAGAGGAAGACACAGAATTCGAAGCAGGCTCCTGATTCTGAGCTGTCAGCACAGAGCCCGACGCGGGGCCTGAACCCACAAACTGTGAGATCATGACCTGAGCCGAAGTCGGCGCTTAACCGACTGAGCCACCCAGGTGCCCCCGGGTAATGTTTTATATTTACCCAGATGTCTGCCATTTCTGCTGCTGTGTCTTAATTCCTGAGGTTCCCTGTTTCCATTGTGGTATCATTTCCCTTTTGTCTAACGAGCTTTCTTTAGCTATTATCTTAGAGGAAGTCAGCTGCCAGAGAGTGATCTCATTGGCTCTCCTTCATCCGAGAATGTCTGTATTTCACCCTCATTCCCAAAAGACAGATTCGCTGGCTATAGAACTGTGTGTTGGCAGTTCTTTCCCGAAGTGCTTAAAAAATACTTGGCCACTTCCTTGTCTCCTCCACAGTTCCTAGTGAGGGATCCGTAGCCTTTTGAGCTTTTGAGCTTCTAAGTACTAGGCCACTTTTCTCTTGCTGCGTTCAAGATTGTTTTGGGTCCCGTTTTCAGCACATTTTTCTTTGGGCTTGTCCTAGGTGGGTTCACTCTGCGTTTTGAATTTGTAGATTCATGTCTCTTAGGAAATTTAGCAAGTTTTCAGCCACTAGTTTGTTTTTTGTTTTTTGTTTTTTGTTGTCGTTGTTGTGTTTTTCCCTGCCATGCAGTCTTTCTCCTCTTTTTGAGACTTGCAGGATACAAAATGGCCGACCTTCTGTTACCATCCCCCGAATCCCTTGGGGCTCTGTTGTTTCGTTTTCAGTCTTTTTTCTCTTGTTGTGCAGATCGGCTAGTTTCTGTGGCTCTGTCTTCAGGTTTGGGGACGCTTCTCTCCATGCCGTGTTGAGCCCATCCAGGAGGTTTTTATTTCACTTACGTCATTTTTCAGTTCTAGAATTTCCCAACCATTCTTATAGCTTCCGATCTCTGCTCAGACTTCTTCCCCAGGTTTCACGATTGTGCCTGACCGGTTGCCAGAGCAGTGTTCTAATAGCTGCTTTAAAGTCTTTGTCAAGATAGTTGAAACATCTGTGTCATCTCAACGCTTGGCGTCTGTTGATTGTCTCTTCCCGTGCTGAGTCATTTTGGATTTTAGCCAGGACGTTTTGAATGTTATGTTACGAGGCTCTGGGTCTTGTTTAAATCCCATAGAGAATGTTGATATTTTGGCGTTAGTGGGCAGTCGACTTGGTTATGTTCAGAGAGCAAGTTCTAACCCAACCTCCTGTGACTGTGGCCCCAGTGTCGGTTCGGTTTTCTAGGCCTCGGCAGTGCTGTTTGGATGTGTCGGGCGTGCACGCCCCCTCGGTGACCAGTCTGGGATATCGACAGTTTTCAGTTCTCTTAGTCTCAGGTGGGCTGTTTAGGATGAGATCCATGCGGGTGGGGGGGGGGGTGCAGGAAGTGGGGCACCTGGGTGGCTTAGTTGGTTAACTCTGGATTTCAGCTCAGGTCATGATCTCACGGTTCGTGGGTTTGAGCCTCGTGTCGGGCTCTGCCCTGACAGCTGGGATTCTCTCTCTCTCTCTCTCAAAGTAAATAAACTTAAAAAAAATAAAATAAAGGATGAGATCCATCCACACAAAAGCTTGTGGGTGAGCACAGGAGTTCATAAACAATTTATGGGGTGCCTTTCCTGAGCTGCTCCCGCTACATAATTTCCTTAGTAGTTTCCAGTTCCGAGGGGCTTCCCTGTTTTGGTCATTTAGCTAGCGAGCTTGCCATCTCATTACTCTGCTGTGCCCTGTACTTCCACAGCCGTGCCTGTGTCTCTGGCACCAAGGGACAGGAGGACAGAGAACCACGGCTCCCCCGAACGTGGAGGAAAGCTCTTCTCCCTGAGTCCTGGCCCGCGGGCTCCCGTTGCTGCACGCTGGCATCCCCACTTGGGGGGCTGTGACCTGAGAGGGCAGAGCAAAAGAGAAAAATGGAGGCTTGTCCCCACTCTCTGAGCATCGGGGCTTCTCTCCCGCTCCCTGAGCTAAAGCTACAGGGTGTCCCCTGGCTCTCTGTCCCTCAGCACCCAGCGCCCGCGGAGCGCGTCGGGTTCCGACTGGGGGGCAGTAACTGGAGGAGAAAGTCCTGGGAACCTCACCGGCAGTTCGGTGGCATTTTGAATTTCTGCCTTTCCTAATCTGCCTGCTACTATTTGCTTTTCAGAGTCTGCAAATAGTTGCTCTGTATGGTCTCTCCACGTTTGATAGTCTCGTTCCCTGGGAAAAAGCAGGACGATGGAGCGTGCTCGCTCTATTTTACGCAGAACCGGAAGCTCTCTCTGCCCATTTGTGAATATGGAGAATAGTAGGAGTCTAAACAATGGGCGCGTTAGCTGCCTCTTAATGTCCCTCTACCCATCTTTTAGGAGGAGGGTAGGATTAATACTGCCAGTCGCCTGATGAAACAAACAACTTCTTTCTTGATTCTGCAGCTCAAAGGAAATGGGGAGTAGTTTTCTCATTAAATCTATTTATTTAAATGAACGTTCTTTTTCAAAGACAAAGGTTATACATACAACTCAAATATTTCTTCTTCTATTTAAAAAGGTTTTTTTTTTTTTTAAATGTTATTTATTTTTGAGAGAGAAATTGAGCTCACCCGAGCAGGGAAAGGCAGAGAGAGCGGGGCGGAGGATCCGAAGCAGGCTGTGTGCCGACAGCAGAGAGCCCCATTGCGGGGCTTGAACTCACAAACCAGGAGACCACGACCCCGGCCGAAGGCGGACCCTTAACCAACTGAGCCACCCAGGCGCCTCAGCAACTCCCCAAAGGTTTCTGAACTCCTTCTTGTCCCAACTAGAAAAGGACCAGAAAAATAATGCTTCTGTAAATCTGAATCCAGCAGGCACCCTGTCTCCTAAGGGAAGAAGCACTTCTGTAATGAAGATAGCTTTGTTTTGGACATTTTTCAGCATCCTGTTTTCCACTCCCAAGGTCCTAGGTGCTTAATCGTAATTCCCGGAGAAGTGATGACTGGGATCAGCGTGAAAAAATCAGTTTTAGTTCACAGGAGAGAGAGCACGCGTCCGTGAACCTCCAGAGTGAAGTTGCAGACCCCTCCCTTTTAGCTAACCGGTTAAAGGTGTCACCAGGGTGGTGATGGATATTCAAAGACCTGTAGCCCCGGGAGGGGTGGGGAGCAGGAAGCTCCCGGTGGTTCGAAGAGAATGGAATGTTTCAGGGAGTGGGGGTTTGTCATTTCCAGGAGCAGGGCAGGCGGCACGGTGGGAAGGTCTGGCTCCAGCTTGAGCCCACTCACAGGATGTCGGGGGGGAAGTGTGACTAAGGTCACGGCCACGCCACGTGGTGGGCCAGCTGGAGCCAGAGCAGGGGCCCCTGTGGCCACACATCCTGACTTTCCATGGTCTAATGCAGTGGGCTCGACAGAAAGGGTGGGTGCAGGATGCTGGCTGGGCGTGCGGCGTGCGTGGGCCGTCCGTCTTAAGTGACAGTGGGTGGAGATTACAGCATTTCATCTGCTTTTCCTTTGACACCTTTTAAAGATACATGCAACCCACGGTTTTCAAGGGCGCGCGCCTCTCTCTGCTCGCGGGCTCTTCAGCCCCTTAGGGAGCCTTCGGAGCACAAGGAAAATTTCCATCGGAGTACCGTTTGCAACAAATACGGAAACTCCGAATGAGATCGGGAACTTGAAATGCCGTGCCCGTGCGGCAGTTTTTCAGAGGGTTATTTTCAACTCCTTCTGCCCTGATTTTAAGACGCTTCCGTATCGGAAACGTCTACCTAATGTGGCTCGTAACTTTTCTTTGGAAGAATGGCTGCTCCTTCTGGATGTTCCGCAGCTTGGCTCGCAGGACTTCGGCAGCCTCGTGCTGTTGTCACCCGGTTTGACAGGTCAAACGTGCACTTAGAGGAAACGGAATGTATTTTTCATTGCCGGAATGTAGTGTACCTATGGGAAGTATTCATCTTTCCTCTCCACCCGCCCCCCCCCCAACAAATGATAAAAAAAAATGCTTCAAGGACGGAGGAAAGGGATTTTTTCTTTAGATTAGTAGGTAGTTTAAATTCAGACCTTTTGAGTTCAAGTATCACCATAGAAACATGGGTGGGAGGCTGGAACGTACTGTGGGCTGCTATTGTTAGACCGCATTGTTGAGGAGGGCTGCATTTTAAGTCCATGCCTCCTGGCAAAAATTCATTGAAGTGTAAAAAGCATTTCCTTTAAAGTGCTAAGTATTTACTTAGTTCCGGAGTTCTTCCTAAAAATTAACGACTTGCATTCCTCCTAAGGGAGCGAAAAGACAGAAGAAATCACAATCTTTAGTTATATTATTTTGAGTGTAATTGCCACATTCGAGATCTGGGAGTTTACCTTCCAAGTAAGGTACCTGAGGGAGACAGGTATCCGCTTGAGAGGCTGTGGATTCTTAAGCAGGAAAGAAAAAGCGGGACCCCACCCCCCCCCACCCCGCAGTTCTCGAGTGCCTGTTTTGTGCCCTTCTAGAAGTGGGGTACCCATTCTCCTTATGGTTTCTTTCACGTGTCACGGTTGTTCATTGAAGTGAGTTTATAGATTTGAAAGAAAATGAACGCAGGGGTTGATGGGTTTGGCTTTTGTGGGGCGGGGAGGTGATCTGCAGGAGAGGCTGCAAGGGTGGGCTGGTTTGGGGACTTAAAGCACGGTTTCTCAGCTGATCTCTTCCCAGGGGACATCTGGCCGTGTTTGGAGCCGGGGTTTCATCGTCACGATTGGGGGAGCAGAGGTGGCGTTGGCATCTAATAGGGTGGAAGCCAGGGGTGCTGGTGCCGATCTGGCCCCAGATGTCAACAATGCTGAGCAACCGCGACGTGTTTTTTTAATGTTTACTTTTGAGACAGAAAGAGAGAGAGATAAGAGTGTGAGCCGGGGAGGGGCAGAGAGAGGGAGACACAGAATGCGAAGCAGGCTCCAGGCTCTGAGCCGCCAGCACAGATCCTGATGCGGGGCTCGAACTCACCAACCGCGAGATCGTGACCTGAGCCGAAGTCGGACGCTCAACCGACTGAGCCCCCCAGGCGCCCCGCACAACCATGGTCATTCACACATAAAATTCACACAGAAAAGAACACTAAAACCAGTGTCCCTTCATCACTGAGCTGTATGGAAGAAATCTAAGTATTATTTCCAGATGCCTCAGAGACGAGTGACTACAGCTCGCTAACAAACAGGATTTCCTTGGCGATTTCTGGCGTCCATTATTTTTTAGGTTCTCATTTTCAGGGTTCACTTCTTTTCTCAAGCCCCGATTTCTCATCGTATAAATTTGGCCTCTACGTTCATTTCATCTCTCCGCCGTGGGGGTAATACTTAGCCGGTGGCCATTCTGGGTGTAGGACTCTTTTGTCCCAGGTTTTCAGAGGCCGCTCTTAGCATTGCCCCCAGACTCAGATAACGATCAACCAGTCAGGAGTGCTAGAAGCTGTTAGCATGGCCGAGATCAGTACGATGCATAAGAAATAGTGGGGTTGAAAAGTTAGAATATAACGCATTGTGAGAATCCGGCTCTGTTAACATCAAGTGACATTAATAGTGAATTTCTTGTGAAGAAAGTACTTAAGGCACTTGCCTTCTAATACCAATTTTGTTGACTATGTAAAAAAACTTTTTAAAGTTTTTATTTATTTTTGAGAGACAGAGAGACAGAGTGCAAGCAGGGGAGGGGCGGAAAGAGAGGGAGACACAGATTCCGAAGCAGGCTCCAGGCTCTGAGCTGTCAGCACAGAGCCCGACGCAGGGCTCGAACCCACGAAGTGCAAGATCATGACCTGAGCTGAAGTCAGATGCTTAACCGACTGAACCACCCAGGCGCCCCCCAACTTTGTTAAAGATTAAAATGAGAGAGGAAAACCAGGGATGCAGGGAGATCGATGAAACCAGATTGGCAAAGACAGTCTTTGAAGCCAGTTAAAGGGAATGTTGGTTCATTATACTACTCTCTCAGCTTTTGTCCTTGCTTTTGAAGAACTTCCATAATAAAAATATTCTTTTTCATTTTTAATTTATGTTTTAAAGTTTATTTATTTTGAGAGAGAGAGAGAGAGAGCGCACGCACACAGGAGGAGCAGGCGGGGGGGGGGTGGCGCAGAGAGAGAGATTGAGGATCCAACACAAGATCCACACTGTCAGCCCAGAGCCCGATGTAGGACTCGAACTCACGAACTGAGAGATCATGACCTGAGCCGAAACCAAGAGTCGGATGCTTAACCAACTGAGCTACCTGGGCACCCCCAAAAATTGTTTTAAAGGGCGACAGAAACAGATAAAAGTGTTTCTGGTCCTAGGACTACGGTGTTCTTAAAAGGTCGGGGGGAAGAGCTGAATATACTTCAAGGCCAAGTGCAAAGGCAGCGTGGCGTGGGATCAGTTCAAGACCTGTCTTCAGTGAGCGGGCGATGAAGGGAACAGATGTCAGTGTTTGAGGAGGGGTGCACGTAGACAGTCCTCAGTTGTGACTAGTGAGTCCTGATCCACCTAGACCCAGCTTACTTTCTGTTGTTGAGAGGGGAGGGTAGATTTCACAGGCAACTTTTTGAAAAAAGTTTAGGTCATTAGTCTCGACACCCAACTCGAACTCACAGCCCCGAGATGAAGAGCTACACGCTCTCCTGACCGAGCCAGCCAGGTGCCCCTGCTATCAACTTCACAAATTTCTTTTACATTTTATTTTAAATTCCATTATAGTCAACGCACAGTGTTGTCTTCGTTTCGGGCGTACAGTTAGGGATTCGACACTGCCGTACCACACCCAGTGCTCCTCACAAGGGCCTTCCCTGCTCCCCATCCCCCGTGTCACCCATCCCCCACCCACCCCCCCTCTGGTAACCCTCCGTTTGTTCTCTGTAGTTAAGATCCGTCTCCTGCTTTGTCTCTTTTTTTTTTTCATTGCTCATTTTTTTGTCGTTGTTGTTTCTTAAGTTCCATGTATGAGTGACATCATACGGTGTTTGTCTTTCTCTGCCTGACTTATTTCGCTTCGCGTTAGGCTCTCCCGGTCTGTCCCTGTTGTTGCAAATGACAAGATCTCATTCTTTTTTTATGGCCGAATAACGTTCCATGATATCTATATCCCCACCGCACGTCTACCCATTCACGTATCGACGGCCTCTTGGGTTGCTTCCGTGATTTGGCTGTCGCAGTAATGCCGCCATAAACACAGGGGTGCATATAACCTTTGAGTTAGTGTTTTTGTATTTTGGCGGGGGGGGAATACCCAGTAGTGTGATTACTGTATCATCGTCGGGTAGTTCTATTTTTAACTTTTTGAGGGACCTCCATACTGTTTTCCAGAGCGGCCGCACCAGTGTGCCTTCCCCACCCATGGACCTGGCTTCCATAAAGCCTCCAGTTGAGGCACTTTTGCAGTGAAGTCTAGTCTCTGCTCATCCTCTTTAGCCCCTTGTTTTCCCTTCACCGGAAAATCGGCCCAAACCTCTACTGCTCCGAGTGCCGGTGTATGTTCTGTGCCATCGCCAAACCCTTACCTGCCCTCAGCAGGACGACCAGGCATTTCTTCAGCCCTGGCACTTAATTCTAGGATCGGCTCATTTCTGGGACGCTTGGGTCTTCGCCCTGAAGCTCTGATTAAGTATCTCACGTCGGTGCTTGCATTTCTCACGCCATCCTCTCATTGCCTTGTGAGAGTTGTTTCTTTTTTTTTTTTTTTAATGTTTATTTTTGAGAGAGAGAGAAAATGAGCAGGAGAGGGGGAGAGAGAGAGAGGGAGACACAGAATGGGAAGCAGGCTCCAGGCTCTGAGCTGTCAGCACAGAGTCCGACGCGGGGCTCGAACCTGTGAACTGCGAGATCATGACCTGAGCCAAAGTCGGTGCTTAACCGACTGAGCCACCCAGGCGCCCCTGTAAGAGCTGTTCCATTCTGATGTATGGGACACCCCTTAGGTGGAACTCCCCCACCCCCTGCCCCTGCATCTTGGAGCTCCCTGATTCCTCAAACCTCACACTTGACTTTTCCATAAAGTCCAACCAGAGCTACTGAGAACAGAGTCTTGGGATCCATCTTTTAAAACCCCAGAAATACATTTTGTTACAAAGAGCTCCAGAGATCTTTCTAGCAACGCCATGAGCACGCATGCATCCTTCTTAGGTTTCCCAGCAAGGAACAGGGCTCCGAAGGGCAGAAACTCAGAGCCAGATCCTTGCCACCTTCTGAGGCTGGCGACAGATGTAGCGCCACCTGCCACCCTGATATGGAACTGCACCCCACACCCCATTTCCTTTGTGATCATGACTTTTTCTTCTTGATACAACTCTGAAGTGAAATCTTTGAAGCAGGTGAGAAGTGCAAGCAGGAAGGAAAGAATTCGATTGAGAGTATGCGTAACTGCATAATAAACGAACTTGAAGAACCGAAGTGTGGAGAGCAAAGGCGGTAACCCTGACACTGTTCGTGGTGTCACTTTGTGAGTAACTTCTCCATAGATTTCCCTTCACTGAGAACCTGCTACCTGATCTACTTCCCCCGAACTGTAGCGTTTCTCTACAGGAAGAGAGACAAAGAGGTTGGCTTACCATTTGCTGCCTGTTCTGATATTTGCTTGTCACGTACTCCTTGAACAGATATGTATCGGACACACTGTGTTCATCGGGCCCCTGGGCAAGATGCTGGGACCGTTGTAGTGGGCAAGACAGCCTCAGACCCCCCTTCCGATGCAGGAGTGCACACTGGCCTGTTGGTGTATATTCTCTTTGGCTCACGCAGTGCTATAAATGCTACGGTGTTTTTCCCTCTTGAAAAATTAGGAGATATGGCCTCTGGGAAGTATATTTCCACATGGCGTGAAAGTCAAGGATGTTGGGGGGGACTGTTGAGAAATACCTACCATGGTAATAAGCACCGGCACGCATTCTCCAACCTACCTCGGCCTCCCTCTCTCATTGTATTTCATACCTTAGCTCTTGGGGGCCCCTTTGGTTGGGGTCCCCCTGTGTCTGCGCCTCCCTACACAGCGATCGCCCTCTGAGGTGGGGAGCCTTGGGTGAGAGCCGAGGCAAGAAGCCAGGTTGGCCGGGATGGGAAGCGGGCTCCCAGCCGGACTCTCCGCCAGCGGGCAACGCTCTCGAGCTCGGCCCTTCATCCCGCCCTTCCCAGGCCACTCTCGCCTGCTGCACAGTGACCGCGCGCCGTTCAGGATTAGGATTTAAGGCAGAGAGGGGGGAATCGTGCAGCCAGCTTTTTGTAGTCCTCCGTACCCGTTCTTGCGGTTCTCCCGGCCCAGTGGGCCCTTTTCATACCTGCCGGCTGGTGCCGCTCGCCTTTGAAAGCACACCCCGCCTCTCCTTCTCAAGCGTTCTGAAGGCTGGGCACTTTTGGGCTTCGGGGCTGGGGGCAGGCAGCAGAGAACAGAGCCGCCTACGGGGGCTCTTCCAGCTTCTGCCAGATCACTTGCTTCGATCTGTCTTCTTGTACATTTCCTTCGAAGAAAGCATTCCGGAGCTTAAGGTGTTGTCTGTTTCATTAATTTAGAGACCACGAATGGCCTTAGATTTTTTCCTTATCTTTCCTAATCTTCGTCTCTGGTCTCTCCAATTGCATCTTGAATTCTGGAGGGCAGGGTCTCTGTCCCCTCTGTTTCTACCGCCCCAGAGCCCAGCCTTGGACTGTACAGAGTGAGTGGGAAGAATAGATATTTGTCGCCCAATCAAATCAATATTTCATTACTGATTTTTTTTAGGGCACAGAGTCTATAGGTGATACAGATTTAAATGTTAATGCCCCGAGACCCTCTTCTGGGGGCTCATGCATTCCTTGTTCCTCTTAAAATTCGTATAATTTTGAATACGGAAGCCACCCGTAGCATGATCTCTTTATTGCCCCAGTCCGTTTTGGGTTCTGTCTCAGTAAATCAAGGGCTCAAAGTAAGGAGAAAGTGGTGACAGGCCTGGTTAGAACAACTCTGGGAGCCTCCAGCCACCCAACGTGAGGGAGAGCCAGGGAGGGGCCGGGCACGGTGACAGTATTCAGGGTGGAGACCGCAGTCCTCTCAGAAATACCCTGGGGATTCCCGAACTCTCCCGCTAGGGAACATGGTACGTACAACAACGCATCTCTAAGCGGGCAACCGAGTGCCCTCTCGGGAAGACCCCGCATCCCAGGTCTAGCTGGACGCACGACTGAGCTGCCAGTTGGGAGCCCCGGGTTACTTGGTAACCCCGCCACATTCTATGGATTTAACCCTCAGCAGGCACTTGCCTTTTTTAAGGGCAGTTTCTAGGTTTAGGGATGAAATACAGCACGGTTTCCCCGTCGGTGATAGAGCTGCTCTCTCTGACTCTGACAACACTTTATGCCGGCATTCCCCCGGAAGTTTCAGACGACCCTACACCTCAGGGGGTGTGAGGAGAAACATCCCTGAAGCAAGCATCCATACAATTTCTCTCAAGGCATGCCCTAAAATGTGACTTCTGTGTTTTAATCTTCACCAGGCATCTATGTCTTTTGTGTTCAAACAAATTTAAAATTATTTTTGCAAAGACTGTTACTTATCATCCTCAAATTTTGGGGTGCCGTTGATGTCCCAGGGACGTGTAACACACTGAACCCCTGGTTTTGTGAATTTCCAAGAGGGGCCTCATACTACTTCTATGTAATTTATTTGTATTTGTATTTTTTTTTAATGTTTATTTTTAAGAGAGAAAGCACAAGCGGGGAAGGGGCAGAGGGAGAGGGAGACACAGACTCCGAAGCAGGCTCCAGGCTCCGAGCTGTCGGCACAGAGCCCGACGCGGGGCTCGAACTCATGACCCGCGAGATCACGACCTGAGTGGAAGTCAGACGCTTAACCCACTGAGCCACCCAGGCGCCCCGCTTCTGTGTAACTGTTTCATGTGGTCAGTTTTCACTTCCCCGATGGAGAATATGAGCGTGTAATAATTACCATGGAGAGCAATTCTCTTTATCCTCCGAGTAACTATAGGAAACAGTACAATAGTTATCTCCATTTTAGATGAGAAAACAGATACAGAGATGCTCAGGAAGTGGCCCCGAGTTACCATGGTTTGTAAACGGTGAAGCTGGGATTTGACCTTGGCAGCCTGGCCTGTGCCCTCAACCTTACTCTGCTGTCTGCAGAGTAGACAGACGTGGTAGAGTAAACGAATACAAGTAAAGCTCATTGAGTGTGGGTGTGTGTCGTTGATAACGGTTAGAATGTTGTTGCTGCTTTTCACGGCCACCGCGTGACGCTCGGTGTTTCTACAATCGATGTTAATGTCATTTCCAGGTAACTTACTTATCTAGAACTCAGAGCTCAATAGTCGGGCTTCGTGTCCTCATTAAGCCGGAACCTGGTCAGCTCAGTTTCTTGGCCGCGGACAGGCTCTACCCGGTGACCCCGTCTCCTCAACTTCTGAGAGATGCCACAGAGGGAGTGCCTCTCTGGCGGAGTGACCCGTGTCAGACTAGAGAGATATCCAGTCTGAAGTTTGTGTCGTGATAGCAGGTGATGGATCTCCATAAGCCATGTCGTTGGGGTGTTCTTCCAACAATGTGACTAAGATACAAAAGATACTGATACCGAAGTCGCTGTAGTGGCTTTGCAGTGCCGTTTGGTACGGATGCTCTTTACTTAACGCTAGTTCATTGTGTTTCTGAGCTATGTAAACTAAGGCTAATGCCGATCATTACCCGAAGCCCTGTTTAATGTTTATTTGTTTTTGATAGAGAGAGAGCACGAGTGAGGGAGGGGCAGAGAGAGAGGGAGACCCAGAATCCAAAGCAGGCTCCAGGCTCTGAGCCGTCAGCACAGAGCCCGACACGGGGCTCGAACTCACGGGCTCTGAGATCATGACCTGAGCCAAAGTCGGCCGCTTAACCGACTGAGCCACCCAGGCGCCGCAGGTTTTATGTCCACCCCCTGCACCCCAGCCCCCGAAAGGACTCGTGTCCAGAGTGCCTAGGACCTCAGCGTGTCAGACCCAGCGACGAGCTCCCAGTCCTTGTCTTATTCAGCCTTCAGGCAAGATTTGACCCAGCTCCTCCTGCCCTTCTCCTGGAAATCATGTTCTTTACTTCGCTTAACTCGGTGCCTCGCGCGCCCGAGGGTGTTCCTTGCCGGTCTCCTTGGCTCCGCCCTCCTTGGCTCCGCCCTCCTTGGCTCCGCCCTCCTTGGCTCCGCCCTCCTGGCGCGGCCCCAGCCTCTTCATATTCAGGCGCCTCGGTCCTCCTACCGCTTCGATCTGCAACCCACTCTCTGCTCAATTTCAGCTTCGGCTCCGCTTGGATGTCTGACTGCCGTCTCCGACCGAGCATGTCCGAAACCCAGCTCTTCGTCCCCACTGTACACCCCCCACCCCTGCCCTGCCCGCCTGCCCCGACTTGAGAAATGGCAGCTCCCTTCTCCCAGTTGCCTGGGCCGGAAACGCTGAGGTCCCCGTCGAGTCCCGTCTTCTCTTCCTTTAAAAGATAATCCTGGGGGCGCCTGGGTGGCTCTGTCGGTTAAGTGTCCGTCTTCAGCTCAGGTCATGATCTCTTGGTTCATGCGTTCGAGCCCCGCACGTGGCTCTCTGCTCTCCTCGCAGAGCCCGCTTCGGATCCTCTGTGTCCCTTTCTCTCTGCCTTTCCCCCGCTCATGCTCAATCTCTCTCTCTCTCACAAATAAATACACATTAAAAAAGATAGCTCAAATTGTGATGAGTCACCATTGTCTCCGCTGCTACCACCGAGGCCAGGTCACTGTCCCCTCATTTGGATTAATCAGCTAGGTGCTTTGTCCTACCCTGGCCCCACGAGTTCCCCCTTTTAGATTGTCACGCAACCCCGATAGGAGAAATCCCTTCCTCCTACCACCAGCGTTTGGATGGGCACATATATAAACCGTGTGGAGGGTTTTCCCTTATGTCTTGCTTTTACAAAGTGGAAAAGTTGGTAGTTGTACACCCTTAGCACCACTGTGCTAATGTAGTTGTGAAGGGAGTTGGGTTTTTTTTTCCTTAAAAAAATTTTTTTTAATGATTTGTTTATTTTGAGAGAGAGAGAGAGAGAGAGCATGAGCAGGGGAGGGCCAGAGAGCGAGGGAGACACAGATCTGAAGCAGGCTCCAGGCTCTGAGCTGTCAGCACAGAGCCCCATGTGGGGCTCAAACTCATGCACCCTGAGATCATGACCCGAGCCGAAGTTGGCCACCTAACCGACTGAGCCCCCCAGGGCGCCCCCGACCATTTAGAAAATCTAGACGCATATTAGAATGGACAGCCTCTCTCAAGAGCCGGCTGCCAGGCAGTGGTCACGGTGCTGTTGCCTGTGCGTGCACAAAGTTGGCCACAGCTGTTTGCACAGGCGGCAGTGGAGTTGAGTCATAGCCTTGGTTCTCTAAACGGCTGAGGGCAGCTGCTATTTGATAGACTCCCAGTTAGATGACACTTCCGGAAATGAAATTTTATTGGCCTACGAAACCAACCCCTATCGTGTACCTTTACGTGCGTGAGCACAGCGGCGGGTAAATTCAATACTAGCGAGGCGCATGTGCATTGTCACAGACACGAGTGGACCCCCACATTTTCTTTTAAAGCAATGGCTAGGAAAATATAAGTAGCCAAAGCTGTTCCTTGCTGCTTGAGATACGGACAGGACTGCCGATCACTCGCCAGGCAGCGTAACTGAAGGCATGAGAAATAGGCCATCTCCCAGACGATGCAAATGAGCCTGTCACTCAGGACCGTCTTTGAGGCATGGCGTCACCGCGTCGTAGTTAATTGGCAAAGTTTGTTTCTTTCCTAATGGTACAGAGACGAACGGAGCGTCTTAAACCCACAGTGTTTCCGATCGGGTGAACTAGGGTGGGTCTCTTCTGCACCCGGGCGTTATAAAACTACCCTGTAAATATTAATTTCGTCCTTTCCAGTTACTTACTTTCGCTGTTAAAACGCCAGTGTCTCTTAAGTTAACACCTACTTCGTGCATACTCTAGTGTACGCGCTCGCAAAGAAGGGAGAGGTTCGGTCAGGGCCTGGAGTTCAAGTTTGCTGGGTTTCTTCCCAAATGCTTTCTCTGGCGTGGAGAGCCACTAGCACCCTTGGGAGTGATTACCCAAAGACCGAGTGTTGCCTTCGGGTTGTCCGCGAGGAGTTGACGGTACGTTTTTCACACAGCCGCAGGTTTTGTTTGCGAGTTCTTTCTTCTGAAGGAATTACAGGCTCCTAGGAAGTCCCCCAGCCAGGATGGAGAGGGTAGGTAGGAGTGGAGGTGACAGGCCGTCGGCCAGCAGTTTGGTCATACCGTACAGCAGGCCCGTTCGCCTTATAGGGCTCCCGGTCACAGGAGCTGAGGTCAGAGGCAGAGGGGTCACAGAGGGATCCATCTGTCGGTCGCCACGGCACGGAGGACATAATCAGGTCACATTCATCTGCGACCTGCGTCTCCGGCAGAGCAACCCTGCGTGGATTTGTGTTTGGGCTTCAGCAGAAGCTTTTTTCTTTGAACGAAATCTAGAGTGTGTTACAATGCTCTACAGAAAACACTGGAAATAGAGCACCTTGCAGTTTAGCATCGCGGAAGGGACGTGAGGCCTGCCACCCTTTGGATAGGGTGACTTCTCTTTTAACATCCGACCAGGTTCCTAGTCCAGCTCTTCTTCTACTTTTTTTTTTTTAAATGTTTATTTTTTTAAAGATTTTTTTTTTTATGTTTATTTTTGAAGGAGAGAGCAAGAGAGACAGAGCTTCAGCTGGGGAGGGACAGAGAGAGAGGGAGACACAGAATCGGAAGCGGGCTCCGGGCTGTGAGCTCTTGGCACAGAGCCCGACGCGGGGCTTGAACTCACAAGCTGTGAGATCATGACCTGAGCCGACGTCGGACGCTGAACCGACTGAGCCACCCAGGCGCCCCCAAATGTTTCGTTATCTTTGAGAGAGAGAGAGAGGGAGAGGGTCCGAAGCGGGCTCTGTGCTGACGGACTGTCAGCGCAGAGCCCGATACGGGGCCCGAACTCATGACCTGAGCCGAAGTCAGATGCTCAGCTGACTTAAGCCGCCCAGGTGCCCCATCCACACGATAGGACTTTTCTTAACTACACATCACACAACAGACATGGGTCTCTGTGCCTCCCTGCCTTCCTTCCACTTAACTACGTCTAGATCCTGTAATCCCATGGTGCCTGAGCCCCCCTCACTTTCCTGTGCTGTGTTTTTTGATGGCTTGGCCACCTCCTGGAGAGAGGAAAATGGTGGATCAGGTATTTTAATTAGGGAGGGAACCGGCCGATACAGTACAGGAAAACTAATAATAAACAGGACTTGGTACAAGATTGGAAACAAAAGTGCACCATTAAAAATAGTTTTTTTTTTCATTCTTTTTATTTTTTTTAAGTTTATTTTGGAGTAGAGAGAGAGAGAGAGAGAGCGCACGCACACACAAGTGAGGGAGCAGCAGACAGAGAGAAGGAGAGACAGAATCCCAAGCAGGCTCCACATTGTCAGCTTGGAGCCTGATACGGGCTTTGAACCTACGTACCTTGAGATCGTGACCTGAGCCAAAGTCAAGAGGCAGACGTTTAACCGGCTGAGCCACCCAGGTGCCCTTTGCCGCTGTTTTTCGTTCTTCTACCCTGTCGCTAGATGCTAGCCGGCTCGCTGATGTGTAGGTCTTCAGTTCATTTGCACGAATCGTCAGTTATGTCTTCGAAAATTCTGGTTCTTCCCGTGTGTAAAAACCTCAGAATGGTAACCACCCTGCTCCCCGCTGCCACCTCCAGACATTTGCTCTATTGGGGGGCAGAAGAAAACTGCCAGGATTCTTTATAGGGGACTCAAATTCTGAGAATTGGTTAAAACCTATTTTTCAGTTTCTTTTCCTGCAAATGCTGTGTAGAACATTTAAATTTTTCATTGTTTATTTATTTTTGAGCGAGAGAGAGACAGAGCACGAGCAAGGGGAGGGCAGAGAGAGAGGGAGACACAGAATCCGAAGTGGGCTCCAGGCTCCGAGCTGTCAGCCCAGAGCCCGACGCGGGGCTCGAACTCCTGAACCATGAGATCAAGACCTGAGCCGAAGTCGGAGGCTTAACCCACTGCGCCACCCAGGCGCCACTACTGTTTAGAACATTTAAGAAAAGAGAAAGAACAAAAACCTGAATAGAAAATTTGGGGTCCCTTCTAGCCCCTTGCCATAGAGACAGTTCAGGATGTGGCAAATCAAGTCTGGGGATGTTAATTTTGCTGCATGCGAAACTAGACAGTCTGCGTGGGGAGAGTTAGTGGCTCGAAATGTAGAAAGCTAAATACTGCAATATCATGAACTTGGCTGTGGCCGGGTAGCAGGGAACCGGAGGGCTGGGGCTGCCCAGAGATTAGCTAAGTCACCTAGTCTGAAAATACATCTGGCTCGTGTTATGTGAACCTTCTATTGCTATATCTTTCTAGATTATGTAAATAGATCTTGACTAAAATCTCCAAAACGTTAATGGCACATGGCAGGTTTGGACACGTGTAAACCCAGGCATACAGATTGTGAGCCCTAAAGAGCTCTCATTACAGATTACAGTTTCCCAATTGGCGGGACGCAGAGGCATGGAAAAGTTCAAATCTTTTGCTCGTACAGAGTGCTCTTGAAATAATTTATTTGGAGGACCCCTCCCCCCCCGTAAAGGTTGTACTGGCACAAAATACATCGTCCCGTAGATAGAAACGAACTTTGGAAAACGTGACAGTGTGATAAAGGCACTATTCCCCTTGAGCTCCTGTGTGTGGAATATTCTGTAAGGGTACTGAATTCGTAGGGTGTCCTTGCCTATCTATAGAATATCTATAGCTACGTCGCGCCTTTCTCTTTAGGTGGCCAATTTTTTCCCATGGTGATATTTAGATTCCATGCATCACTAAGTAGATCGGCTTTAAAAATATGGCCTAGAAGGAAGTGCCTTTCTATAAATCTGGTTAGCTCTGCACCCTCACTACAAATAGCTGAGCCGTGCTCTTACTCCTTACGTAAATTCCAAAAAACCCGATTTCCTCTGTGGCGAGCCATCGTTTTCTCAACACGACTCCCTGCGAATTCTTAAAACGAGGAGCCACTTGTTTCAGCATAAGGCGGTTCGAGAACGTGGCGCGGCAGCTTTATGCTCCCCGAAAACCATTATGAAAGCATGCCCGCTGCTTCCCCGAGGGCTGGTCGTCGGAAAGCTCGGGAGAGGTTAAACGCGTTTCTGAGCCGTTGTTTTCATAAACTCAGTATTTTGCTTCCAGCGCTCACGGCGGGACAGTCCGTGAGCTGGTCTCTACCCGGCGTCAGCCACGTTGTTTTCACACTTGCCTCCAAGGGCCAAAGATTATCTCACAGAAGCTCCGAAATCATTCCTGTTTCTGAAATTCACGTGTAAAAGGAAATTTTTAAAGGGAAGCGGGCGAGAGTCGAGTTCAGACTCTTAAGAATCTTGGTAAAGGATCACATCGACGAACAGCGAGCTCGCCGGCCTCTCGCCAGACGAGTGAGCGAAGGCAGTGATTGTAATTAATTTCTAGCGAGTGCCGCATATTTGATAATTGCTCTGATTCACGCTATTATGTTCCCCTTCCTTCACCCACAGCAAAACAACCTTAATTTGATTCATACCCTTAGGAAGAAAGAAAAAAAAGCCTCAGATTACTCACATGGCTGTGATTCAGCTCTTGGCTCCTGCCACCACCTCCTCCTCCTCCTCCCTTTCTCCCACCCTGCCGCCCCCGGGCTCACTCCCGCCCCGTGGCATTGCCATCAGCAAACTGAGTCAGTTCGTTCTTTAAAATGGGTGGGGAAAGAAGACAACTAATACCAACTTTTCTGAGCACAGTACACTGCTCGGATCTGAAACCGCGGCAGGAAGACGGGCAGAGCGGCTGCTTATCTAACACGAAAAGCGCGGAGCCGAGGCCCGCGCTCCCGAAGAAGCGTTCAGATCGTCTTACGTAAGTCTAGACAGAGTTCGCGTGCGTGTCCATAGAGGCGTCCACATCCATAGCCACGTGTGCAGGTTTCTATGAAGATTGTGGTCATACCCGGACTCTCACGGGCACCGCGTACACACAAAGGTAGTCTTCTGATCTCCACGGAGGGTACTTCATTCCAGCCAAAAAGCGAATCGAGCAGCCGTCGAAAAGACTTTTGATCGTCGTAACGCGTAAGCGATAAAAGTCGCTTCGGAACCTCCAACCTGCGAAGGAGCAGTGTGACGTGGAAGCCTAAGATTGTTGGGTTCCCCCTGCCGCCCGAGCCCCCCCGGGAGTTGTAAGATTGGGTAACTGGGGACGGCAGCCACCGAGGCAGTGACGTCCGTCCATTCCTTGTGTTTTTCTCATTGACGCCCATTCTCCAGATGAAACGAACGAACAGAAAAGCCTTCCTCTTACCTCTTGCCGCGTTCCCCCCCCCCCACAGGTGCCAGTCCCAGAGCCAGTCTTGGAACTGGGAACCCAGGTTGTTTGCGTCCCGGCCTGTAGCTCTGGTTCGTGGGAACCTGACATAGTTGGATCATTTGGTATTTCAGCGATTGCCTGGGGACAGGAGCGGTGGCCCAGAGGAAGCTCCATGCCGGGGCTCCAAACCTGCCTTTAACTGAACTGTTGAATCGGGTCTCTGGGTGTCTCGGAAAAAAAAAAAACCAAACCGTCCCCCACACACTCGTCTGTAAACCTAACCACCTTCTCCCCGAGTTGCTGGCTTTCCCCCCGTTATGTTACCATCTGTCTCAGAAACATTGCCTGGATAAAGACAAGTTGGAGCAGTTTTTCGCCCTTGAACAAAACCTGCAATGACTTCTCGTATCCCCCAGAGCAGTGTCGAGCGCCGTATTTGGGGAGTTCCGTATCTATAAAGCTTGCCCAAGCCTCAGAACGCCCGGTCTCCGTCCTGTTTATCATTGTTCAAATATGTTATACGCTGGCTGGAAACCCATGTAGTTTTCTCCATTAAGAAATGAAATTTCTTGGGGTGCCTGGGTGGCTCAGTCGGTGCAGCGTCCAATTTTGGCTCAGGTCATGATCTCGCAGTTCGTGGGTTCGAGCCCCGCGTCGGGCTCTGCGCTGACGGCTCAGAGCCTGGAGCCCGCTTCGCCTTCTGCGTCTCCCTCTCTCCGTGCCCCTCCTGCGCTCACTCTCTGTCTATCGCTCTCAAAATTAAATAAATATTAGGGAAACAAATGAAATGAAATTTCTTAATGAAAGACCACATAGGAGAGAATGCATGCTGAGGTTTCTTGCTCTGTACCTCCTTCACACCCTCCATTCCATGGTTTCCCTCAGGGTCACGATCATCAAGTTTCATGTCCTGGCCCCGTAGAGAGAATAAACAGTGGATCTCAGGTACTGTTTTCTCAGCCTGGAACCACTTCCTCTTCCCTCTGTTTGGCCCCCGCCCTGGCCCCGACAGGGCTATAGTGTTACTCCTAGTCCCCTTCGTTTCTGGCTGATGAGTTTCATCCCGACCCATCTGGGGCAAATGGAATGGAAGTTCTTTTTGAACGTCTTCCCTGGCCGGCCCTGACCCAATGCTGTACTGGATTTTGGAAATTCCGAGAAGTCTGGACAGAAAGACCCACAAACAGATGTCAGTCACATGTACATTTCAGGACGTACTGAAACTTTGGTAGGAAGATGTGGCCCGGCTAGGTACTTGTCATCCTTAGTAAAATAGTTACAAGTGGTTTTTTAAACAAAGGGGTAAAGGATCGTGTTTTTCTCGTGCAGAAGTGTTGTTTAGACTAAGGTGTATGTTACTCGAAAACGGTGGCACCAATAATAGTGAAAAGGGCGGAAATGACACGATGATGATAAGAAAAGCCAGCCTTTCTGTAGTGCTTACTGTCTGTTAGGCGAGCACTGTCCTCAGCACTTACGTGTCTTCTATTTGTAACCCGGATGCAGCAGCTAGCAATGGCCGGGCCAGGATTCGAATCCCAGCAAGTCTGGCACCCAAGCTTTTAAAATGTTACAGATTCTTTTCGATGCCAAGGTTTTAAGTGTTTGATTTTATTAATGTTCTGTTTTCACAGTCTGTTTTTATTTCCATCGAAAGCCATGTAATTATGGATTTTCTGTTCTCTGTCCTACGGAGGTAACTTTCTCCGAGCCCGTAAAATTTTACTCAGAAAGTCAGTGGCGAGATTAACACGTCCCTTTTGAAGTATGAATATGTTTTAAGAGCTGAATGACAACTGGAGGCACGCAGTTAAAATACCACAGCTTCAATTCAGAAGTGCACTTCGCAAGTGTATCGTGCGACTTTACTTTCCAAAAGTCAGTCCTATATGTATATTTAATGTACGGTTTATTCCAGGAAGAACCCTCAAGGGTATCCTTTTGTAAAGTGAAAAGTCGGCCCCGGAATTAGGTCTTTTTCACTGTTTCGCCGTGTACACCCTTTCTCTGGCCTTATCTACCGATTTGAAAATTAGATAGTTGAACGGTTTTGTGTATTCTAGAAATAGAATGTTATTTTCTCTGTTGTAACAAAATTAGTCCCCCGTCAAGGCATTATCAGCCATAAATGTCAAGCCTCAGTCCAAGCAGTTGCTGACTTTGCTCAAGGTTAAAGGAAACGCTCTGACAAGAGATAACTCTAGCGAAACTTGCTCAGACCAAGCCTTCGAGATTTTTCGCGTGGGGAGTGGCACTTGTTAGGACTGCCTTCTTCCTGCCTGAGTAATACCTGGGGACAATTTATTCCATGGAATGCCTCTTCCATCTCGGTAGTAAACCTCTTCCCGAAGCAGAAGACTTTTAGGCATGCCCATGTATTTAATGGGACTTCTCATAGATGACAGCTGATGATTTTCAGGTTTTTCTTTTGCAGCTTGTAGCAGGTCGGGATTAGGGGACTGTCTAGATTTGTGTGAGTGTGTGTGTAATGTTGGTTGTCTTGGGTGTGTGTGCGAGTGAGAGAGAAATAGAGAGAGAGAGAGAAGCTCAGGTTAGTATGTGAATTGCAGCAAATGCAAAAGTGAAAGCCTCAGCGTGGCTCTCCTGCTCGCGACCACTTCCTGAAGAACCTGCCACGTGGGCCTCAGACTTGGTCTTGCACTTGGGTCCTCAGAACAGAAAGAGTCTGACCCCCCCCCCCCATCGGTGAAAGCCTCCGGTAGACCTCAATGTATGAAATTCGTTCACGGCTGTCCTTTGAGCTCGGACGTTCTGCTGCCTCACTTATAAAATTTTCAACGGAGAATCAGGACGTTTTCAGGGTTCGGGGCCAGAACCAGAGCGTTGCCATACCTTAAAAATAGTCTCGCCGCTTTTCTCGTTTACGTGATTCAGTTCTTTGAAACTGTTGAGAACGTGCACTCTGATCCTGAAATGGACAAGTTATAAAGGAAAAATGTGAGCTTGTCAGATTAACAGCAATCACCGGTCTCATAAAACTGAGTCACGTCCAAATGGGCTGCACTCACACTCCCCTCCCATTCTAGGGAAAATGTGGCCGGGGGAGGCAGCGTGAGTCATCACCTGGTTTGTTTGACATACGCTTCCTTCCATAAATTGGGAATGGCAAGCGGCACAGCGTTCTGGGCTCGCCTCGGAGAAAGAGCTGTTGCAGCCTCGCACGATCCAAATAGGGCCTTTGGGTTTGAAGGATGAAGTCTCGGTTGTGGCTTCAGCTGTCGGGGGAGGGGGAGAAACTGCCAGACCCAAAGAGAGAGAACGTTTGTAAGTACCGTTTTGGGGCAGGGGGGCAAAGAAATGGTAGGGGGTTTTCACGATTGAATTTTTCCTAGGACATAAATATTTAAGCCATAAATTGGAGGTGTTAAACAGAAAAGATTGGTAGCTGGTTCATGGTCGGCGGGGGGGGGGGGAGACTCATTTACTTAATAAGAATGTTCTTGCTGTGAGCAGCCTAAAATGATTACAGGAGAGAGAGAGAGAGAGAGAGCGGGGGTGGGGGAAGGCATATATGATTTGGTGGTTACCGGACAAATTTGTCACGACAAGGTTTAATTTGGCCTGAGTTACCCAACCGTTTTGAAAGAAAGGCATTTTGGTTGAGAAACCTTTTCGGGGTGCACCTTGAGTCTCCATTAGGGGTGTTTCGAGGGGAGGGGGCAAGGGGCTCACGCCTCTTAGGCAGTTTCCTACAGGCGTTTTACCGAGGTTCACCGGAGCCTTTTGAAATAAAGACGTTGAGAACGCCACCTTGTCAGGGGGGCTGTAGAGGAAGGAGGAGTATATTTATAGCCGAGGTGGGTTTGTAAACTCAGCCCTTGCTTTGGGATTAATTTTTAATAAGTGCCAGGCATTCCCCCGATTTTCGTCCTGGCTCGGTTGTGGCTTTCTCTCCGTCTGTGTGAAGCTCGGGTGTTCCCTGTTTTAAAGCCGGAGTTGTCACAGCCTGGGCGTTTTCTGTTTCGGCTGATGGCTTTTTTTTTTTTTTTTTCTCTTTTCCTGAATGAGTGTCCTTTGTGTAACCCCAGTAATTCAGAAATCCTGCAGTCATAGAGACTGCCCTGTCATGTGACTTAGGTACTAGGTGCTGCCTGTGATTGGTCAGCAGCTAATTGGCGGGTCCCTATAAGAGGTCCTGCCTTCGGGTGTCCAGCCACTGTCCTGCCTGGAGTGCCGCTCGACAAGGGTGGAGGTGTGGAGGGGGGTGGCGGGTGTCCGGTGATTCAGCTACATGTGATAGATGACCAAGTGAGTCCTTCCTTTGGGGTCCGCATATCAATGGAAGACACCCAATACTGGTGGTGGCTGACTTGACCGAACTCAGGGTCCCCGAACTGGTAACTGTCACTTTAATATAGCTTACTGATTAAACTCAGAAAAATGCAGCTAAAATTTTTTTCGCCAGGAACTTGTGTGGACTTAACTCCCTGTTCTCTCCCCCCCCGCCCCCCCCCTCCCCCCGCTTATTCTATTCGTTTTGTAACAGGAATGAAATGCAGTTAACTCTTTAGAAAACTTTCGCAGGAAAAGCGCCTCGTGTGATCTGGAACAAAGACATTTTATAATCAGATTTATCAAGCTGTGAAGAGGGAGTCTGGGCGAACGGAAGAAGCAGCATTCTGTCACCAGGAAACACTGCTTCATCCAGAATCGGTAAGTGAAAAGTGGCATCACTCCCTAATAGATATCATATGCTGTATGGAGGGATTGCAAAATTGTTCACAGACCCCCTAACGACTGTGTCGAACCAGAGAACGCATAAACAGAGGGAGGAATTCTCGAAAGAAGTAGCCCGAGAATAAACCATAACGTCTGAGAAGAAGCCAGGTTATTAACGAAGATGATGAGCTGGGCTTTACCGGTTTAGACAAATACGTGTAATGTAACCAGTTGGCTTCCCCTCCCCTTTTTTCTTTTTAGTGGGGAGAAACAAATAAAATGGGTCGGTTGGTAGAGTTGGTATAGTCCATGGGTATAGATTTCCATTTAGTCCCCATAGTATGTATAATGCTAAATGGAAACTTGCCCTCCTATCTCTCCCTCTACAAGGATAGCAAATATTTAGTCAGAACTCTACAAAATGAAAGTTCAAGTAATGCACTGGAAACATTTCCTACCGACGGTGAGGGGCCGACGAAGCTGGTAATAGATTTTTTTTTTTTTTTTTTTTTTACATCTGTGTCACGAGTTTTAAGATTGTTCTATTTGATTACAGTTAGTATAGCCAAAGAGTGGCTACGCCTGTATGGTCCATCATGTTTGGAGAGATCGTGGCTAGCAGTTCTTACTGGCGTGCATGTGTCTGTCTGTCTGTCTTTCTCGGAAGCAAATGCAGTTTTGTGATCCGGAACCTGAGCTGCCCCTGTGTTTAAAACTTTCAGAAAAATGCAATAAAGCTCTGAATACCTGTAGTATATACAATAGGTTCTCGTTTGAAAACTATACAAAAGCAAGAAATCAGACACTATATTTGGCTTTTTAAGAGTGATCGTGCTGGAAAAGTGGAATAGAAGAAAAAAAAACATAATTAGAATGGGGGGTGGCTACCTGATCTTACTCGTCTCTTATTGGTCAACAGAAGCCCTCATGTGATGTCTACTTATAGAATCGGACGCGGGGAGGGGGGTAAACTTTGTTATTTAACTGCTAGCAATTAAATAGGTAGTTTTGGTGATGTTCCTTTATGAATGTGACTCTATATAATTAAAACTGTTATTGACAGAGTGGTTAGGTGTGGGGTTCTAGACGATAGGATCTTGAGTTCTTTTTTAAGTACCTGAAGCCAAATGGAAAGTCGAATCTGCACGTCCGACTTTTGCTTCCCATTCCGTTACTTTCGAAATCTTACACATCCTTAACTCGAAAAGGAGAAATGTATCATAAACAACAGGATGGGAGTGCCGTGCTTTTCTCCAGCCTCTCTGAGCTTGGAGGGGAGGGAGGCGAATCTGGTCGCATCTGTTTGTTGTTTGTTTCTTTGAGAGCTTTTAAGATCAATTTTGCTCAGACCAAGAGTTCTCAAAACTCTCGTATCAGGATTTATTTGGAAGGAAATAAAAAGCCAGGTGAGCAGGGCCATTAGGGCAGGGCCTCCAGAAGACCAGATCGGCGATCCGAACCTGCGACCCTTACGGGTTGTTTGGCTTTGATTAAGGTGTGGCTGAGGATGGGAAGAACCCTCCCTGTTTCCCTGAAGCCCCCGCAGGTATAGGTTTGAGATATTTACACGGAACTTCTCTCCAGTTGTTAGCTTGTGTTCAGTGATTCACAGTTACCTCGAGCTCCGTATTTCACGTAAATACCTCGGCAAAACACAGTGATTTAATCATCTAGCTGCGCCATGCTTCATGGGGAAAAAAAGCCTCTAATTTTTAGGTTTTACGCAGCCATTTAGAAAGCCATTGTTTCGAATGATAAAATATGATAGAAGCAGGTTGGAACAGTAAATGCCAGAAAGTATGTTCCAGAAGAATTCCTTGAGCTCTTCACGTTTTTAATTCTCTTTGCTCTTTTGTTAGCAGCTTAGTAACTTTTAGAAATGCGTGTAGGGGAAACGCCGTTAACATTGCCCCGAATTCTCTACTGGGGTTACGGAGAGGATTGATATTTTCGTAGGCTCTGAAAAGATATTAATGGTGTGCACCTTGGCCTCGTGGGGTGTGCAAAACTCCGGACCGAAGGGGTGGAGGTCAAGTAACAGACCTCGAAATAATTTCTCGCAAATAACATTTGGTATTTGCAGAGGCAGGGATATGAGCATGTCCCCTTTGGGCTCGTTTCCGAAGTTTTCGGTGTAGCGTACGGTTTTGTCCAATAGCATTCTTTGAGGTTCGGTGTACGGTGTGTGCATATATTCGATTGGTGGCGGGGGGACGGGGAGCTTTAATTTCTTAGCGAGACAAGCGGCTGTTTGTTAGAAACGAGATAAGCCGCCTGGTGTCGTTCCTATGACAACTGAGGGGTTCGGTTTTGAAATGGAGCTTTAAGTTCTCGGTCGGGAACTGTCATTGCGACCTCCCACCACGGTCTCGTTGAGTAGGAGGATACTGAGAAGGGTGGGTGGGGGGACCACGAAGCGACGGAAGTATCTCCGTCCGTGGCACGTGTCCCTGACTCGCCCTCGTGTCCGGATGGCCAGGGGCGCGGTGGACACAGGTTTCGAACCAAGCACCGCCTCAGTGTTCCATCAGTGGAAAGGGGTCCGCAGAGGCGGGGAAGAGAAGGAACCCCATATGGGCGAGGCCGGCCTCCACGGGCTGCTGCAAATCCCCTCCCCAGCGCTGACCGGCAGCGAGAGCGTCTTGAACCAGTTACGGTGCAGCTAGCTCTGCAAGAGCGGCCGAGCCTCCCCAAAAATGCAACGTGGAGAAGAATTCCCTTGGTGGCAAGATCCTTTAACCACTTTGGCATAATATGTGTTCGCCTCCTCTAGGCCGACCGCGGAGAACGCTGGATTCTTTTCAAAAGGCACGTGTTTCGAAGTCCGTGATGTGCCCTTTGGTAGCTTGCGTTTCCTGTGGGAGAGAGAGAAGGTGGTCCCCCCTGCAAACAGCGGTGAAACCCTCGTGTTTCATCCTGTGTTGAAAAGTTGCTTCAAGACTTGCCGTTTGCAGAAGTGCCTTTTTGGTTGACCGAGTCTCTTAGGGCGCGCTGTGTGTGTGTGTGTGGGGGGAGGGGCGGTTTAGATAATATTTGGCATAGATTAATTATGCAGTCCTGGATTTTCCATGCCCGAAGGGCTTCCTATTTTCTGCTCCTAAGTGGTTTCGACTATTTGGTCATTAACCATGTCCGGAAGTTAGAAAGGAAGAGAAAACTTCAGTGGGTTTGGGCCCTCGCTTAATCTATAGGTTCCCCCACCACCTCTTCTGAAATCCAGAACGCTCTGAAAACCCAGAGATGTTTCATGTGGAAAGCTTGGTAGTAAATCCAGACCTGGAGTGAGGGGAGGCTGTTTATATGTGGTCTTTATTTATCTGTCCCACTTAGTACAAGCGTCTATATGTTTTACTGTAGAAAGAGCGATGTGTTTGATTACGGAGTGCCATCCCGGACCCCCGCCCCCCGGGAGTTTTTTAGAGGTAGAACAGCCCCCCTATTATCTGTAGCGAATCATCAGCGTCATGATCAGAGTGTCCGATAAAGGCCGGCGGCCTCCCAGTTACTGATAACACCTCCAGCACCTGCGACGTGCCAGGCACCGCCCTAAATGAATCACCGACATCCGCCGCGGTGCCTTGGCCCCTAGAGGTATAAAATGCTTCAACTATATTAACTTGGTTAATCCTCACAAAAACCGAGTCTCGCCGATCTGTTAATCCCCATTTTACGCGGGGAAACTGAGGCACAGAAAGGGGAAGTGACTTGCCCAGAGCGACACACTTCCAGAAGGTGTGGCGGTAGAGCCGAGGTTAGAAGACCAGCAGCCTCCCGGCAGTCTGCCCTGAATGAGCCCACTGAGGTATGAGTGGCACAGGAGCTGTTGACTGAGTCAGAGGAGCCGGTCAGCTCTTTACGTGATGCCTGGTCACCCCGTGCCCCGGTGTCATCAGAAGCCGATGGCCTCACCGCCGCGGTCGCCGGTCAGGGGCCTGCGGTGGAATGCTTCTCCCAGGTTCTCCTGGGTGGGAGCGTGGGAGCTCCAGGGCCGCGAGAGGCTATTAATCTCTTCCCGGGCTTCCCAGCATTGATCGCCACCGGCCTTCTTTATCTTGAAAACTGAAGACACACAAAACCACTCTTGCCGCAGCCCCAAGGAAGCGATCTCGAGTAGCAGGGAAAAGTCTTTCCTTAGACATCTTCTTGGGTCCCTGAGCCAGCAGGAGGTCCGGGCTCCGTGGAGGGCACGGCTCACCTCCGAGAGGATGAGCGCCCAATGCGGGAGCCACCCTGGGACGAAGCAAGGGCCCCGTTGGTGGTGGAGGGGGGTGGAATTCAGGCTGCCTGTGGAACTTGAGCCGCGGGACCCCGAATGCACAAAAGGATACTTTTTTGTTAAGTCTATTTATTTATTTTGAAAGAGCCTGTGAGCCCCAGCAGGGGGGAGGCAGAGGAAGAGAGGAGCCCTATAGAAGGCTTGACCTCAGAAATCACAAACCTCGAGATCTTAACCTGAGCTGAAATTGAGAGTTGGTCGCTTAACTGACCGAGCCACCCAGGCGCCCCACAAGAGGATCCCGGTAACAGAATTTTTCAAAAAAGCGTTGAAGGTGTCTCTCTGATACCTACGTATTTCTAGGGCTAAAAAGTTTCGTTCCAAGCTAACAGCAACCTCCCCACTCTACTTCCCAAATTCTCTATCCCTCTGCTTCGTTTTTCTTCTTAGCACTCGCCTCCGTCTGATGTATCACTTATGTATTCGTTGGCCGGTTCTGTCAGTTACTAGCACAAATGTTATTTTCAAAGTAATTTCAGGGTCCTCAATTTATTTCTCTTTGCTCTCCATCCTCACACTTGTTCCCTTCCCGTCAATCTCAGGCTGCTATCAGTAATGAAGTTTTTTCTGCCCACTGGGTTTTTCTTACGTATTAGTTATCATTTTTGTATTCACAGCCACGAGATTTTCTTAAACAGTGTTGATTGTGCAATCAGTATTTGGAGAGC
This sequence comes from Paguma larvata, assembly GCA_030068075.1. Lineage (NCBI taxonomy): Eukaryota > Metazoa > Chordata > Mammalia > Carnivora > Viverridae > Paguma > Paguma larvata. The sequence goes on along the minus strand of CM057830.1, from coordinate 37,773,884 downwards.
TGATGTCTTCATTCGGGAGAGGCAACTAGCCAAATTGGAATATAATCATTGAGTATTTTTAAAATCAAGCATATTTTAAATGACTAAGGAGGATATGCAAAGTAAAATACTTTCGTATTTTGTGAACCGCCTGCAATTTAGATAGGGAACTGAGGAATTAGGCAGATTTTTTATTCCACTGAAAACATGGAATCCCATGTTAAACCCACCTACCTGGTACCAGTATTTTTTTTTTTAAAGTTAAGAAAAATTTCGATATAAAACAATTCTACAAAATTACATTAAGGAATGTAAGTGATTAGGGGCGGCTGGGTAGCTCCTTCGGTTAAGCGTCTGACTCTTGGTTTTGGCTCAGGTCATGGTCTCACGGCTTGTGAGTTCGAGCCCCGCATGGGGCTCTGCCCTCACGGTGCAGAGCCTGCTTGGGATTCTCTCTCTCCCTGTCGCTCTGCCCCTCCCCCTGCTCGATCTCTCTCTCTCCATCTCTGTCTCTGTCTCTCTCTCAAAATAAATAAATAAACTTTAAAAAAATAAAAAGAATGTAAGTGATCAAATCTTGGCATTTCCTGGGCCAGGTTCCTAAGTTCTCAACTGTAACCTACTGCCTTTCCGTCCTGTATTGATTCTAGTTTATACATGCCAAAGTACTTAGGATCACCTAAACATAAAATGAAAAATACGTGTATATCATTAACTGTTAATAATGTGGCCTGTAAATAGCTCATTAGAACGTTCTCATAGCTGATTTTCTTTCTTGCAGTTAATTCTTAAAGGGACGGATTAGATGCACATAAAGTTGAATACAGTATGCTTTTTTATAAATCAGTATACTATTTGGGACATTTTGTTTTTCTTAGTTATGTTTTAATAGCAAAATAGTTTCTCAGTGCTTTCGATGATAAAGTCATACCTTGCTTAAAAACAGTTGTAACTGCTTACTTTAAGGTAGAGGGTAGAGTCAGGAAGGTAAGGAGGTTGTATTTTAAAGGATCTTCTCTTTCGGCCTTGGAAGACTTTAATTCTCCATAAGTACCTGTTCCACTAAAAACCCATTGCTGGTGGTGGCATCGAGAGACTGTTTTGTCGTCCCGTGTCTCTTACGAGTAGATGGATAAAGGCTTTTTGAATGAAAGCCCATCGATTTCTCTCCGTTAGGACGTGTGTGACACCTATGTGGAGTGAGACCGAAGTTCTTAGAATCGAGAGAAGCCGGGTCGAGTTTGTGCGGGCCCGGCAAAACTTGCCAGGGTGCTTTCAAAGTTCTGATCACCTGGGGGTGGGGGAGGCCCAAACCACCAGGCATGTTCTAGTGAGTATCAGGTATGTGGCGGTGATGCCCGTGACCCCAAGAAGGTGCCCGTTCACGGCACCCGTGGAAGCGTTTGCTCCCCAAGGGGCCCGGCCTTTGGAAACCAACAGACCCGTGCTTTAAGCTCCTGCCGCCCCTCGCTGGGTGAGTAAAGGCCTCCGTTTATTTCCCAGAGAGTGGCGTGTCAGTACCGACAGGCTCCTGGGGCTGCCACAGAAAACGAGAGAACACGCGTTAAGTCCACGCTGCGGTCCCTGGAATAATGGTGCTTCATGCACTTGAGTTTCCTTCCCAGATCATTCCGGGAAGAGGCTTCGTTCGGTTCAGTCGCAAAGCCTGCGGATCCATTCCAAGCTCCGGGTGTGTCTGTTTCACGTCAGATTAAGGGAAACAGGGAGGGCGATGGTGGCGGCCACTTACGGCGCGCCCGCCCGCACGTTCTAGCTGTCAGGACAGCGCCATTACAAGCGCTCCGCCCGCATGGACCGTCTTAATCCCCTTGACAACCCATCGGTGCGAATCTTGGGCCCATTTCACAGATGAGGACGCTAAGGCCCGGGGGTAAAGGCACGCGCATGGGGCCGTTCACCCCGGAAGCTTTGGAACCAGAATGGAAATCCAGATAGGCCGTGGCCGGTGTGGACGGGAAGTCCTGGCCGAACAAGCGGAATAAAAGTTGACTAAACCCGAAAGTCTCCGAAATGGCCTTCTCATTTCTGTTCTGCTCAGTGGCACCTCTTCCAGGCCCGGCCCTCTCAATATTGAAATACACAGTTGACTTTTTCTGCTTCTTTTTTCACAGACCAACAGGAGCAGTGTTAGTCATTTGTGTTTTCTGAGTTTAAATTAGGCCACGAAAGGCCAGGAGGGGAATTCCTTGTTTTCATTTGATCTCATGCACTAACAAATTTACTGTAACTTCCCCTATTTTTTTTTTCTCGAATGTTTTCACTTGAAAGTGGGGGTGGAAGGGAGAAGTATGTGAGCCCTTGGGTCCCAGGGATGCCCAGTCCTTCACCTTTCTGGAGTCTTCTACCTGGTGTAGAGTTAGTCCCTAGAAAAGTCTAACGAGTAGGAAAGGACGGGCATCTTTCTCCTTTATATCCGTCTGGTTCTGGGTGCTATGTGGAGGGGCAGAACTGCTGAGCAGAGAATTACAGGGAACAGTGTGCGTCAAAAGCCTACGTTTGGATGAGGGGTTCATCTTCAGGGGATGGGAGAGCGGTTTCACATGGAGAATTTCCTCCGCTCTCAAATGCGGGGTGAGAATTCGACTTGGAAGGTGAGAGCCAGCTACCCTAGCTGACGGGTTCACGGTGCTTCGGAATCTCGGGGCGCCTGGGCGGCCCCGTCGGCGGAGCACCCGACTTCGGCTCCGGTCACGATCTCGCGGTTCGTGGGTTCGAGCCCCACGTCAGGCTCTGCGCTGACATTGCGGAGCCTGCTTGGGATTCTCTCTCTCTCTCTCTCTCTGCTCCTACCCCACTTTTCGAGCTCTCCCTCTCAAAAATAAACTTAAAAAAGAAAGAAATCTCTTTAAAACATCTGGGCTTGGACTGAGCCTGCCCACAGGAGGATATAATAATCCATCCTTCCTTCCTTCCTTCCTTCCTTCCTTCCTTCCTTCCTTCCCTTCTTCCCTTCCTTCTCCCTCCCTCCCCCTTTCCCCCCTCCCCTCTCCCCCTTCCTCCCCCCTCTCCCTTCCTCTCTTCCTCCTTCCTTTATCTATATTCTCACATAACTCATTCAACGCCTACCTGCAGACGCGTGACAGAGAGGACAGCGTGAGGGTCCATTGGGGGCAGACAACCCGCTCTGTTCCTTTCCCCTCAGCACCTCCATCTTGTATTTGATCCTTCGCCATTTTTGCGACAAGGCACATCTCACAGGCTGACGTTCACAAAAGTCCGTAAGCGCCTTCCTTGGGCAGCCAGGCTGCCCTTTTAAAGTAAGGGAAAGACAAGGCATGTGACGGGAACATAATGCCGAGAAATGGCCCGCCTTTCTTTCTTTTCTTTTTTTGATGGCGGCGGAGGCGAGGCCCCCTAATAGGGATCGTGGCAGGAAATCCAGGCTCAGAACCCCCCGAGCTTTCAACCCCTTGCCCTGTGTGGAGACCACGAAGAGGCCGCAACGATGTCTCGGGGAAGATTTTCTAAGTCGAATTTAAGCCAATTCGGAGGAAGAGACGAATCGTGCTCTGCCCTCCGTGAAATTTACGGGGAGGTTGTGAAGACATCTTGAAGGAGGGGTGGGGACGGGGAGGGAGGCCCTCTCTTTTGGGGAGATGAAGGTACACGAGTGTTTTCCGGTAGAGGGTCGGCCACAGTGGCCAAGGTAAAAACCCTTCCCTCTCTTGTAGCCGTAAGAAATCTCTTCTTTCAGCCCCGGCCCTGCCCCGATGGTGTGTTTGGTCTGGGAATATGACAGCGGACAAGGTTCCTGCCTGCATGGCCCGGGGCAGGGGGAGGCTGACAGTTACGGAGCAAAGTACGTGCCAAGTGGCAGTAGGTACTTAGGGAGAAAACTAAAACCGGGGCAGACGGAGGAGTATCCGGGGGGGGGTCCAGGGGAAGAGCCCCTTATCCGGGGCTCCCGGGAAAGGCTTCTCTGCTGTCGTGATACTTTGCTCGGAGACTTACCCGGGGGTGTGGGGAGGAAGAGGATTGTAGGCAGAGGAAACAGAAACCACTCCAGTGGGGCTGGGAGCGGGCTCGGTGTGTCCGCGAGTTAGAGAAGAGGCCGGCGTTCGGGCACCTGCACGGCTTGGTGGATTAAGTGTCCAACTCTTGACTTCGGCTCAGGTCGTGATCTCACGATTCGTGAGTTCGAGCCCCGCGTCGGGCTCTGCGCTGGCAGCACGGAGCCTGCGTGGGATTCCCTCTCGGCCTTCCTCTCTCTCCACCCCTTCCCCGCTCGCTCACCCTCTCTCTAAGTAAATAAACTGAAAAAGATTTTTTTTTTAAGGAAAGAGGCCAGTGCGGGGCAGTAAGCAAGGGGGAGGCAGCAGATGAGGTCTGGGAGGTAGTGAGTATCAGGTCTCCTCGGGCCCTGTTGGCCATAGAAGCTGCCGGAAGGTAGGAGACGATAACCAGAGAGGAGGAGGATAGTGTTCTGAGAGTATGGGTGATTTTCATGTAGGGATCCCAGAGAGGCCAGCCCACGGCGCCTCATAACTGGAATGCGTACAAGTTCCGCACGGCTCTCTTTGGATAAAATGCTACTTTCGTCATTTCAATTATACGAAATCCTTGGGAAGGGGAAAGAGAGAGAGAAAGCGGAACTCTCGACCCCTTATCAGCTAAGGAGCCAAAACTGGGTAATGCTTCCTGTCACGTTTATTCTGCTCAGAGGCGTGGGGTCCTCAGGTGTCCAGCCGTGGGATGTTTTGGTTCCAAAATTCACTCTCCGGGGGGCATGGCGTTGCTGATTTTAATGCCCCGCGGAGCGGCGGAGAGTTGGGAACTTCTATGGTTTCCCAACAGCTCTGTGTCAGAGAGTCCGCGTCTTCTCTTTTGTAGTCCTGGGTTTTACGTTCAGTTGCTTGATCGATTTCCTCATGATTCTGTACGAAAATCTGTTTGATAACAGGTTAGAAAGTTGTGTTCCACAGTACTTCTTCTGCAACCGGAGGCAGAAAGGGAGCGTGGGAAAGTCAAAACAGTGGCTCGGTTGGCACGAATCCAAGTGTATCTACTTCGAAATAACTGCGGTAAAGGCTTTTTTCTTTTTTGGCCATTTCTTATAGTGTCGATTGCAGTAAATGCATTGTAGCCTCTTCTCCTCAATCTGCTGTGTCCTCACCTGATACTAAAAGTCCCCCCTTTTGCGCAAGGTACGCACGCACAACCTCTCATCCGGGACTTTCCTTGTTAACAGACCTCAGCGAGAACAGGCGTAAAAAGCGAATACACGTCCCTGGATCCACGTCGGGCCGCGCCACCGGGTCTGAGCGCGTACGCGGTGCCGCAGGGGCTTGGGAGCTGTGTGTCCGTCCTGTCCACCTTCCTCTTCCTTCACCCCACTTGAGACTCGCTACCCCATTCTCCCCGCCTCGCCTGACTTTCCGCTAGTTAGTTATGCGTTCGGGTCAGCGCTCCGATTCTCGAAGCCAGGGACCCACCTGCAGAGGAGAGTTAACTGGTGTTGTCATTTATAGTTTGGCTCGACTGGACCAGGTTTCTTCCCTGCCTCCGGCCGAAACTGACTGAGAGATTGAGAGTTTCACTTGTGGGTCGGAGCAATGAGTGAATGGGGAACATAGGGCGTTTGGTGGGGGGGGGGGGCTCTGGCTCGCTCCTGTCCGCCCTCCCCAGAGCCCAGAGTTGGCACTGCCTGCGGAAGCCAGCCCCCAGGGATGAGCCTGACTGGGGGCTGAGAGAGAAAGGTGGAGAAGTAGATGAGGAAGGATGTAGGAGACCCCCAGGGTCCCTGCAGATTTCTGGTCGTAAGCCCTGGTGACTTCTTTCTGGCATCTTCGACCTGGGCGTCCACTCCGGCTGAGCGCCTGAGAAACGGGGGTGTGTGTGTGTGTGTGTTCCTGATGTATCAGGGAACGGGAGTTCAAGACCCTGTCGCCCCCCGGTTCCCCTGCGTACATCTTTCTAGGTGAGAGAGAGAGAGAGAGCTAGATACTAAGGCCCCTTTTCGACCAGCCTCTGCCTTCCAGCTTGGAGGGCCACCGACGCGTTACTCATGAAGCGGTGTGTTCTCTCCGGTCCTTTGTCTAACGCCGGTCACGTCCGACGGTCTCCCGGGGCTTGAGCCGTTTTGCCCCGTGCATCCCGGGATTCCCCCCCTTGTCTTCCCCCATATAAACAGACAGTTTGCTGCCTGCGTTCTGAGGCCTCGCTCTGTCTGCCTTTGACCGGAGTCTATTCTGGAACGCCTGTGCGGTGGCTGGGCACTGCAACATGAGTCAGTTCCTGCAGTTTGGTTACAAGTTCTCAAAAAGTATTTCCGAGTGTGGATGTGGTGAGCAGAGTCATTTTCCAGGCATCTGAAAGGAAACCCACATCAACTGTAACAATTGAGCTGCGAGCCAGTGGCCCTGCACAGCCCACCCGGGCCTGCCTTTCCCCAGAGGAAGGCCTTCTAGCGGCCCTCAAACTAGCCCACGCTCTAGGTCTCAGAGGAGACTCGTCTTCGTGTTTGCGGGTCCCGTTGTAGCCGCAACTGATGGCACAGACAGAAAGAGGTTGGGCCTTCGTGGCTTTATGAACGTGGGCCCAAGTTGGACGTGAGAAATTCCTCATGCAGAACGGCATCTTAAAAGATTAGAACGCGGCGAGCACGAAGCGTGGAACGCGGCTCCGGGACAGGAACTTGGGTGATCTTAGCTGATGCTCGGAGGAAGGGCTAAGATGGTCGAGGCATACCACTAGAATGCCTGGAAACACGGCTATTTTGTTTCCCCGTGGGGTTCTGAGCCCGCGTAGCGTTAGCAGCAACACCAGTAACCATAATCCCACCCTTTTCTAGCTTGAAAAGAATGTCAAGTTTGTCATAACATGGGGACAGTATTTTAGTTCGGCCCCGGTGAGGTTTTTTTTTTTTATCCTCTTGGGGACCTGGGGATTATGTAGACTTTTGATCGCGTTCTTAGCTCTCGTTTTGCACCCTCCGTTAAAACCGATGGGGTTTTCAGGAATGAAGAAACCACCTAGGAAAACAGTGGGCAAATGGTTTGAACAGACACTTTACCCAAGAAGAGAGACAAATGACGGATACGTACATGAAAAGAGGTTCACCGCGGGTCGTGAGTAGGGAAATGCCGATCGAAACACCAGCAGTCTCCACTACATATCTGTGTCTGTACAGAGATTGGGTATTATGTAAAATAATAAAATATTATGTAAAATTCTAGAACATGCGAAAGAAATTCATGATGACCGCAGGTTCCTGGTGGCTTGGGGTGGTAACGGGGAGGGGTTACAAGAGGGCCCAGGGCGGCTTCGGGGCTGGTGGATAATTTCACCATCTTGGTTGTGGGGATGGTTCCACAGGTGTAGACACCTGTGAAAACTTAAGCAAGTGGTATACTTTACATGGGTGTAGTTGATGGCCTGTGAGGTACTCCTCGATTAAAAACAACTTTAAAAAATGAGCAATCCCTATTCTAGTAGATGGAGCATTTTAAAAATGCCCTTATTTGACAAAATAAAGACTTGGCATCTCTTAGGGGCAAAAAAAAACCAGATGAAAGTTTCATTTGGGGGGGGATAGATAGAACCTTCTAGTACAGATGAGAAACTGAAGTTAAACTGAACGTAATAGACGGGATAGCTTTAGTTCCTCCTGTTTCCAGGGGGTGGAAACGGATGATTCCAGACCCGTCTTGTCCAGCACCGTGGGGCCAGCTACCTAACTGGTGCATAACATAAACATTTGCACTTAAACACAACCCCCGTAGCACTCGCCAGGTGATGGGGGCGGGGGGCTAAAGCATCTGCAGTGGGGTTCAGATACGCAAAGACGGAAATCCCGCCTTCGGATTCTACCCCCATTGGAGAAGTAAGTCTATCTGCAGAGCACGTGAACCTTGATAAAGTACTTCCGTAAGCCTCCTTTTGTGTGACCATCTCGACGATCCCAGTGTCGGTAGGATCCAGGTTCCCCTCATTTGCTTGGGGGATACGCTGAGACCCAGAGAAGCCAAGCCGTTTGCCCGGAGCACAGGGCCCCCAACTTCTCGGGCAGAGGCCCCGATTCTTCCTACTGTACCCCGTTGCTTCCCCAAATTCATGTCGTTGGGTATTTGGCCGGGATTCTTTGCTCGTCGATACCTCAGTCTCCTCTGTTTGTATATCAGCTGCTCGTGGCAATGGTCTCTAATCCTGTTTCCCCGTCTGTAGGAGGGTAGTAATAACATCCGCAGGCTGCACGAGGATGTCGTAAGGGTCAAAGACTCCTCTGGTGACAGCGCCGCGGGAGCCCGTGGACGGCATATGTGCAGCGGGTATCCATAATTTCCTATACGATTTCCTTATCAGGGCTGGTTACTGGTGGCGCGGGACGGTGAGCCGCTTCGTAAAACCGACCGGCAGGCAAAAGAGCTTAATTCCATTCGTTGCATTGTGGCTTCCTTCAAGATTACCGAGTTTCATAATAAGTGAAATCTTGTACCCTGGATTATTGTAAACTCTTCTTAGAAAGATCCCAACGCGTCCTGGAGTGCCTGGGTGGCTCAGTCGGTTAAGCGTCCGACTCTTGATTTTGGCTCAGGGCATGATGTCACGGTTCACGGGATTGAGCCCCACCCCCACATCGGGCTCTGTGCTAGGCATGGAGCCTGCTTAAATTCTCTCTCTCTCTCTCTCTCTCTCTCTCTCTCTCTCTCTCTCTCTCTCTCTCTCTCTCCCCCCCCCCATCATCTGTGCTCACTCTCAAAAAAAAAGATACGAAACAGTGCTTAGTTGGGTCCTGGTGACTGAAACTGGTGGTTTGAAAGGACCCCAAGGAGCTGAAGGCGGGTGCCGTTAGCCTTTTACTTAGCTAAGAAGGTTGGCCCCTCCATGCTTAGCACCTTTTTCCTCCTTGGCTCTGTTGACTGACATATCTCTTTGCTCTTTGTCACTTTCAGTGGCCCTCTTTCTTTACCATCCCTCTTCCTTTCTGACGGGTCCGTTGCCAACCCAACTCCTCCCCAGCTTGTGTGATGAACAACGTAGGGACCAGCGTAGCCTTTTTTACTCCCTAGGATGGCATTTCACAAGACGCGTTTTCAGAACACAGGGCACAAGTTCTCTGGAATAAGTTCCGGAAACGCGGGGTTGAACAACACTCAGTGACGTTTCTTTCCTGCAGGACTTCTCAGAACCTTTTATGTTTGTGTTGAAACTTCAAGAGGAGCAGATGGGACCTCTGTAACATTTCCCAAATTTAATAGATTCACAGAACTCTGTGTGTGTGTGTGTGTGTGTGTGTGTGTGTGTGTGTGTGGACTGCTGTCTTGGTTTAATACTCCAGAGTTGAACGCACTTTGGAAAAATGCTGTTTTGTAACTCGTTATGGGACGTGTTGGTAAAATGACAATTTTCCTACGGGTGTTCTGTCTGTCCATCCTGGTACATCGAAAACAAACCGTGCCTTGTTTTCCTGACGAGGCCTCAAGAGGCCCAGCTTCTGGGCTTTGTATTCATGGCTTTGAAACTCATTCAGGTTTACTTTAACCTTAGAAAATCAGGAGATGGAGTCATCCAGGAGCAGGCAGATGGTAAGGTTTTCGCCCAAGGATGAAAGTCAGTGGAAGGAATTTCTCTTTTTTGTTTTGTTTTATTTTGTGTTTTTTGGTGGTTGTTTTTTTTCCACCAAATTGTCTGATTCTGCCCTTCGAAGGACCTCCATGTATTCCATCCCTATCCTGGGGCCCCAGAGCTGTCCTGTCAGCATGTTAACTGTCAGTGAGCACGGCAGTTAGAATGAGTTCAGCCTCTCAGCTCGGAAAGAATTACATTATATGGATATATAGATATTTGCTTTTTTTTACAAGGTTGTTCCCCAGACAACCTCAAGTTCAATAATCAGGGTAGGACTTAAAAGAGAGCTAACGTCACAATGAATCGTAAGCGTCAGGGAGAAGCTCGAATCGTTCCGGCGCTGTCGTCTGCCAGCTAGGAGCGAGAAGCAGGAGAACGAACGTGGGGCTAGGGGACGGCGAGCTGAGAAGTGCACCAGGTGATTCTGGACTTGGGCGACTTGGGATTGTTCCTGGCTTGGCACATCCCCACGGGATGCGTGGGCCACCCACACGCCGGGTGTGCCGGGAAAGTTCAGGCTCGTGGCTCGGATCGCTCATCGGGCTCTGAGAAATGCTGCTCTTCTAGGACGGCCAACTTCCGCCTGGTGCGTTCTCGTTAGAAGGTGAGGGTTCGCCTTTCATTTTCGGGTTTGTGTGTGGTTTTTTTTTTTTTTTATATAAATTTGACTTTTTTCAAGGGGGAGAGAGAGAAAACCCGCAAGCAGGGGAGGGGCAGAGAGAATCCCAGTCAGGCTGCGAGCTGACAGCGCAGGGCCCGATGTGGCGCTCGAACTCACAAACCGTGAGATCGCGACCCGAGCCGAAATCAAGAGTCGGACGCTTAACCGACCGAGCCACCCGGGCGCCCCCATTTTCTGGCTTCTTCTGCCTTGCCATTTTCTGTCCGTGAGAGGGTTTTGCTATTCCTTTTTGACTGAAAATCACTGCTACGGTACGTCGCCACTCACGCTTCCCCAATCACCTGCCCCCCACCCGTGCACACCCATGTACACACACATGCTCTCCTGTCCTCCTTACCCGGTCCTTTCCAGATTGTGTTATCCCTTAGTGCCAAGTGTCTCTCCTGACCCCTTTCTCCACTCGTAGAAAGAGGAAGCAGATTTCCCCTGTGTGACTTACCATGGATAGAAACAGCAGTTGTGTTTCTGTTGTTTCCCCTTTCAACCTAGCGATGAAGTTCGCCGCCGCGTCTCCCCCCACCTCGCACAGGAAGAAAGACTTCCTTCCTTCGTCTCTTGCCTTCGCTCAGGGCTGTGAATAGTCTTCCCTTTCTCTTGGACTCCGGAGGCTCACCTTTTCTAACTTTTTATTTTTTTTTTTAACTCCCGAGGGTCCCTCCTCCTGTATCCTTCCTCTCCCAGCTTCTGGTTTTCTCGATCTGACACCCTTCGTCTTCTACCTAGTCAAACAGGACAGCCCACGAAGCTTTACCTCATTAATGAGTACCTAGGTGCTGTCGTTGGATGTTGGGCTTCTCTAACACCCCTTTTCTTCTTGGCTATTTTGACTTCCATCTCTCCTCCTTGCTCTTTGTTGTTGTCCTTTAAAAAAAATAAAAAGATTCCTTTATTTCGAGAGAACCCATGTGCAAGTGAGCAGAGGAGGGGCAGAGAGAGAGGGAGAGGGAGAGAGAGTCCAAGCAGCTGTACCCTGGGCACTTGCCACCGCAGAGCTCAACGTGGGGCTCGAACCCACGAAACTCGAGATCGTGACTTGAGCCGAAATCAGGAGTCAGACACTCAACCACCGGAGCCACCCAGGCGCCCTGACTCTTTGTCGTTTTCAGCGGCCCTCTGTCTTAAGTATCCCTCTTCCTTTTTACATTCTAGACGACTTTGGTGTTGCTCTCAAAAAATCCATCCATCCCCACTTGGAAGTCGAGAGCTCGGTCTTTCGATATTTTCTTCCTCGTTGTTTTTTGCATCTGGCTCATCGTTGTTAGATTGATAGCGTTTCTCTAAACACCGACATGTACTCTACAGAATCATCTGTATGTTGTCAAAAACATACTGAGCGTAGACCAGGCCAGCAGCAACTAATAAGGGCGGGGGGTGGGGGGGAGAAAAGTGCTGTCGTCGTGACTTTTCATGACTCTTGAGCAGTGCGGAGTTGTTACCACAGAAACACTTTTTTTTTTTTTTAACGTTTATTTTAAGAGAGAGGGCACATGCAAAAGGTAAGCAGGGGTTGGACAGAGGGAGAGAGAGAGAGAGAGAGAGAGAGAGAGAGAATCCCAAGCAGGCTCCGTGCTCAGCACAGAGCCCGACTCGGGGCTGGATCCCGCAACCCTGGGATCATGGCGCGAGCCGAAATCGAGAGACTGACGCTTAACCAGCTGAGCCACCCAGGCGCCCCTACTTTTCGTTTCTTCGTGACCGGTCGAAGTAGTCACACATCCACTGGGTGAGGCGATCACTCCGGGGACAAACCCTCGATGTGCACACCGGGGCTTTGTCAGGCGATCTCTCTCCCATTCTCTAGAAGTTTAAAAAATCCCCAGGTCTGCCCCTTTCCCTTATTTAACACGCAGCAGAACGGTCTTTCTTTATAAATCTTAATCAACTCTCCTATTTTCTCTTTGTCGCACAGTAGAATCCACGTTACCGTCCTGTTTCTCGTGGTGAGTAGCTTGTGGGTGTGGTGGCCACGGGGTCATCAGATAGCATCCGCAAGCGTGAGCTCTACACGCGGCCCTGCGTCATTTCACACCGTTAGCATTAGCCCCTCCAAACCTCCACGTGTAGCCGTGAGCCGTCTTCCCTTTTCCTTTGTGGTATGAGTCCTTTACCCGAACCAGTAATTCTTAAAAATCAGCATACTACCATAGACCTCATCATAACTAAAGTCCAGTACTCCTTCTGGAAGATATTTACGATTTTCAGAAGAGGCTTCATCTGATGACCACGTAGTTCCTTTTCTAACCCTCACAGGCAAAAGGCTTTTTGTGCTTTTCCGTCTTGTATTCACTTCCCTCCTCTGCGGTTACTGGTCCAGTTGTCTGTCGTTTTCATTTCACCAGAGTAGACCTCGCTTGCTTCTCGTATGGAACAAAGGCCCTCAGGAGAGCCTTCCTGAATGCCCAGGACCCTTCTGTCCCCGAAAGGGGTCGTATAGGAACGAGCGCTCTGAGGCAGTGCCGTCACCAGCCTACGCTTCTGGTAGGGAAATCTGCTTCTTCACGCGTAGCTTGCTCCTGTAAATGCCTTTTCTGGAAGCAGAAAGGTACCATAAAATGAGATGGGAAGCATGTGTTGTTTAAGCGATACAGATACATCAGAATTTTCCTGAAATGGAGATCCCCTCTCGCTGTTTTAGGGTTTGTTTTATTTTTTTTAAACGATTTTATTTTCGAGTAATCTCTACACCCAGTGTAGGGCTCGAACTCACAACCCACAGATCAAGAGTCGCACGCTCTGCCGACTGAGCCAGCCAGGCGCCCCTTGGTTTGTTTTTCAAAGTGTATTCGTACAGGTGCCAGGGGCTTCACTCCGGTTTCTTCAACGAAGATTTAGTAAAAGGCTACTGCCCTCTAACGTACTCTACCTAGTACCTGGGGAACCTCCAAAGAATAGGACTCCCTTCTTAACCCTCCGAGAGCTCCCATTCTCAGAGGGAGACCACGCTTTTTTTTTTTTTTAATGTTTATTTATTTTTGAGAGAGAAAGAGAGAGACAGAGCATAAGCAGGCGAGGGGAAGAGAGGCTCCAGGCTCCGAGCTGTCAGCACACAGCCCAGCGTGGAGCTCGAACCCACGAACCGGGAAATCATGACCTGAGCCGAAGTCGGACGCTTAACCCACTGAGCCGCCCAGGCGCCCCTAGGGAGACACACTTCTAAACAAATAATTGAAGAGCGATGTGCCTTGGGTCTCTGGCTGAGATGCAGACTGAGTGCTCTGGAAACTGGCCGTGGGTAGCATGTCGCGAACTTTCCAGAAGACTCTAGGAAGGCCCCCTAGAATCATAGAGGAGTCTCTTTGATCTGCAGCCCAGATATTTGCTCCTCTTCGGTCTATCTGAGCTGAGTGAAACGTGATGGGAAGAGCGAAGGAAGAGTTTGGCACCCCTGGCGCATTTGGCGACAAAAAGGAGTTTTGTACCGCGGCAAAAGTGGAGGCCTGGTAGAGATTTGATTATGATATTGACACGCTTTGAGAGACCCCAGTAATACTGGAGACGGAGTGAGGGGTTAATTGTGATGAAGGAAAAGTCTAAGTCACGGAATCTTGGTAGAGTTGCCTGATTTGTTATTTATAGGTTCAGAAAAGCCATCGTGTTTTGATATCCTTCCTGTTTCTTGCTTACCACCAATAGAATACAAATTACCTTTCTTCAGCAATAAGAGTTCCTTCCTGCCGTTGCTCACTGCCGACATCGTATGAAGTGAATTGAGGGCTTTCTTTCAGAGAGGGGGAGAGTGACACAGAGAGACACTTGCGCACGGGTGGAAGTTCCATTAATTTCCGGAACTTGTCCACTCGAAGGCTCTTCCTTAGGTGAAAACCATCCTTTTTCTCTGAGTGTTTCTCACGAGTCAAGTGATTCGTGTTCTCATCCAGCAATTGTGTAAAAAACCCCGGTTGGTTGGTTTTCGTTGAGAAGGATGAGAAAGGCATGTGTCTAATTGCTACATAGTATTTTTAAGAAACCGGTCGGAGTCTGTCTTTACGGGTTCTAAGTGGTTTCGCCTTTCGAAGCTCATTTTAGGATCCCGTGCCAACCCGATCCCTTCCTGGGCCCGTTCAGACTAGAATGATCTGGCAGGCAAGGTCCTTTAAAAAAAAAAAAAATCTCGAGCAGGAGCGTCTAGAAAATGTTCACCCTGGGCTGGCAAGAGCAGTTTACTAAATAGAGCGCTGCGGAAAATCAAGTGACCAGCAGCTGGTGTAAATGTTTTTGGTCCGTCTGGTCACGGGATCTCAGGTCTGCAGGAGGCCAGTGGGCAGCAACCACGTGCTGGCTATGGGGAGACCAGAACTCTCACCGTAACCCAGAAGGAATCCAAGTCCCCAAGAACGCACTTAACTTAGTCACCTGTATTTAAAAGGTCGGGTTTGTTGTTTTTTTCCTCTGACGTAGTTTCACCCCATCATGCACGGCGTGTGTACACGTGTGCTGGGCTGTCGTTGAGTTCGTTAGACTTTTTGTTCTCGGCCACACAGGAGGCAGTGTGCTGCTTGGTTTTCTTTGGTTTTGTTTGGTTTTGTTTTGTAAACAGCTCCACGGAGGAATCACTGCTCTACAAAGAACCGTACATATTTCTTGTGTGCGATTTGACGAGTTTGAACATATGCAAATACCCATGAGACTGTCCCCACAATCAAGGTGTAACAGGCGTGTGCAACACCTCCTGAAGTTGCCGTGTGTGTGTGTGTGTGTGTGTGTTAAGAACACTTAACTTGAGATCTACCCCACGGGAGACCCGTTTTTGTTCGCTTCTAAAGTAAGCTCTGACTTTGCTAGAATCGCATTCTGGGGTGAGTTCTGTCAGAGCCATACATATATTTGTATTCCTATTTAGTTTCCAAAAGCTGCTGGGATGTGCACTAAAATATGCGAAACCTCGTGGGCGGGGGTCGGAGGGGGCATCTAGAGTCCAACTTGACCGTTTTGACTTGGGCAAGTTAGCCTTCTAGTCATCCGTCTTTGTGGACTTCCACGTACAGGGCCTGGAGTCAGAATTTCTTCCCCAAAACGACAATTTCTAAAGTCAGTGGTACTTTTTTTGGGGGGGAGAGGGGCAAATAGAATTGTCCCAATAACCCCGTAAAAGAGCCAGGGCGAGTCCGCTCTTCTTCTTTAGTTGAATGACCCACAACACCAAGTTTCTTTCCTTTCTAGTGGGATTTTGATGAGAATGCCATTTTCTATCTGTCATCTTAGCTTGAAACACCAGTGGGTTTCTTTACTTCTTGATTTGGTTTATAGGTCACCCCCGTTCTAATTCTGGAGGGCGAGCTCTTCCAATTCTAGGTTAACATTTCAAGAAATGGTCTCTAGCTCCATTCCAACCGGGCTTTCCAACAGCAGGTGGCAGGCTTCACTGGTAATCAGTCTTCTCCCTTGAAACTCTCTTTCCCATCCTGCACACCTCGAATAAGTGGTCTTTAGCCCGAATGGACCGAAATCATTTTAGTTTTTGTCTTTATTTTGTGTATTTGCACTGTGAGTGAGGCCTGAGCCGCAAGAACCTTGGCTACAGTTTTCTCTCCCATCCCCAGGGCTTAGCCGGCTTCTGAATTCTTAGATAATGGGATTATATAACGGGACATTTTTAGCTGGATCCAGTTCCTTTCCTCTGACTTTTACTTAGAAACTTCGAAAATGGTTTTTTAAAATTTTTATCTAAAATTTTGGGGGCGGGGCGCCTGGGTGGCTCAGGCGGTTAAGCGTCCGACTTCAGCTCAGGTCGTGATCTCATGGTTCGTGGATTCGAGCCCCGCATCGGGCTCTGTGCTGACAGCTCGGAGCCTGGAGTCTGCTTTGGATTCTGTGTCTCCTCTTTTTCTCTCAGAAATAAATGTTAAAAAAGTTAAAATAAAATAAATTTTTTTCCTTAGAGATTGCAGGCGTGCTTGAGTGGGGGAGGGGGTGGAGGGAGAGAGAGAATCTCAGGCAGGCTCCACGCTCAGTGCAGAGCCCGACACGGAGTCAGTCCCAAAACCCTGGGATCATGAACTGAAATCAAGAGTCAGGTGCTCAACTGACTGAGCCCCCGGGTACCCCTAAACTTTGCCAATGTATTATTGGTTAGTAGTCTGTGCTATAGTATATTCCTTAGATATTCTATTCTATATTTTTAGAAACTTTAACTGTGTGCGTTATAGGTTGACACTAATCTATAGTATAGTCTTTAAGATAGTTTTCCCTTTTGGTATTACCTAGGTAAGTTTAAAAGGAGGGAGAAAAGACCATCTTAACTTCATAGTTCTTTAAATTTAGAAACCTTTGGAGATAGGCAGGGCAAGCTTTAACAACTGAAAGTATCATTCTTCTAATTTAAATATAGACCCAAACGTATAGAAGATAATCTTTTGGATTTTGGCATTAAAACTAACCAAACCGAACCCTTGCTTCACTGTAACGGGCAGTGTTCTTCTTAAAAGTAGAGTTATGAACATTTAGTTTTAGTGGTTTATGAAACATAAATTGGCGTGTTCTAGAAAGTGCTTCATTTTACGCGGAGGGTGAGATTCAACCAAACCTGTACAAACAGTCTCACCCCCCCCCTTTGGTACGTGGGTCCAGGCTTTCAGGCAGCGCCAAAATGTGTTTCACGGATAGAGTTGGTTTTAATTTGTTGAAGGAAAAGAAAAAAAAACAATCAAACAAAAACCTACCTCACCTTATAAATTTCACCCTCCTCCCCTACCAGCGAACCACCTGATGAAACACTGGTATTATAACTTGGCTCAAGGAGCTTCTCTCTTAAGTTAGGCATCCGTGATTAAATAGTTAAGTCATTCCCTCGAAAATGTACATCTTTAGAGCTCCCGGAAAGCTGGTCACCTTTTCTTGGCAGTACCCCGGCGTTTTAAAGTCAGATTGTCGTGATTCGAAGTTCTAAGTACAGGCTTTCTTCTGATTGCTGGTCACTTTCCTCAGTCGTTGCAAAGTGACAGCTAAAGCATTTTAAATTCCTAAGGATAGGATTCTATGCAATCTTAAATGTCAGAAATAATAATTGGCCACGGCGGTCACGTGCCAATGTAAGAATGCCTTCTCGAAGACACCAGGCTCTCTCCTGCTTCGGGGCCTTCGTTCCGACTCTCGCTTCTCTGTGCGGTGGTCTTTCTCACCCCAGGTACGTGACGTATTCCTCCTCCCCCTCCTCCCCCTCCTCTCCCTCCTCCCCCTCCTCCTCCTCCTCCTTCAGGGATCTGCTCCAATGAGGCTTTTCCCATCACTCTGGGAACTGATCCTCCATCTGAATCGAGTCTCTGTTTTGTCCTTGCCGACACACACCTCGGATCTTAGACGCTCAGTTCTATGAGTGCAGGGACTCTGGTCAGTGTCCCATTTCCAGTGCCCAGCAGAAAGTACGGAGAAGGCACTCAGACATTTCTGGGGTGAATGAATGAATGAATCCATCCATCCATCCATCCATCCATGGAGAGGCCATCTATCCTCGAACTTTTCATCGACCTACATTGGATTAGGGGAGGCAAGCTTGGAGCCAACACACTGGCGAGCTGTTGCTTTGAATACTTTGCGACCTCTCTTTTTTCGCAGGCTTCTTTGGCGTGTTAGAGACATTTGGTAGAAACAACTTTATCATGCTCAATTTACGGTGGGGAAGTATTTCTTGAATCTATCTTACATACGTGCATCATCCCTAGATTACCCAAGTTAAAGCGGCCAAAAGCAAACAGAAATGCTCCGCGGCCTTAATAAAATGGTGGGTTGGGTTTTTTTGTTTTGTTTGCTCACTTCTCCGTTTCTCATAGAACAACGTTCTACTGCCGACACGTGCCAGATCATCAGTTGTAGATTTTCTCGCGATCGTGTCCCCAGAAAGGCAGGGACTTTCGTCTCTCGTCTGCTGCTGGATCTCTAGCACCCGAGGGAGGAGCTGGCACTCGATTCCATATCACTCAGTCAGTATACACTGAGGGAACAAACCTAAAGGTTTGTTTGAAAACTGCGTATATGGGATTATCGTCAGCTATGTCAGTAGAGAAAATATGGAATTGATCTCATTTCCCCAAAAGTTGCCAGGATTGATGTTTTTCTCTTTCCTTCCACAGAGCCCGCCACCCAGAAGGCCGTGGATCACCTAGTCGCTGGCACGTGTAGGTGCCCTCAATGGCTCAGTAGCCAGTGTAGATCCTGTCTTTTGTAATCAGTAGCTACATCTGGCTACTGGGTCTCTGATGGCACCTTCTGGCTTCTGTTCCAGTGTCCCGAGCAAGACTGCTGGGGAGTCCTCCATAATTCAAGTGTTACCTTGATTTACACACACACACACACACACACACAGGGTTAAATTCCAGAGTGGTAAGTCTTCCATTATTAGCTGGAGTGTGAGAACCATCAAGGTTTTATGAATGATGAGGTGAAATGATTTCAGCACCATAAGAAGGAGGAGTCCATAGAGCGATTTTCTTTTTCTTTCCTCTTTTCCCCATGTGGAAGGTTGGTCATCTGGTCACAAAACCATCTGTCTACCTACCTACTTATCTACCTATATATCTTATTCATCCACCCATCCCTCCATCCACCTACCCACTCATCCATCCATGCGCCCACCCATCCATCCATCTACCCACGCATCCATTCATCCACCCACCCACCCACCCACCCATCCATCCATCCACCCATCCATCCATCTACCCACGCATCCATTCATCCACCCACCCACCCATCCACCCATCCATCCACCCATCCATCCATCCACCCACCCACTCATCCATCCACGCACCCACCCACCCATCCATCCACCCATCCATCCATCCACCCACCCACTCATCCATCCACGCACCCACCCACCCATCCATCCACCCATCCATCCATCTACCCACCCACTCATCCATCCATCCATCCACCCGTCTATCCATCTTTTTCATCTCTTGACTTTTAAGTGGCATTTTCACAATTATGAGATTAAAATAAAGACCATCTGACGGTATGAGAGTTTAAGGAAGTTTTACTTGTAGTCGATAAGTCCCAGCAGTGCACTCTGACTTGTCTTTTCGGTGTGGTAGAGAGATGCATACCAGGAACTTTGACCGCGGCAGGCAGTTGTGTTGAAGTCACGCGTGGGAAGGACTGGCAGGGCCGGCATCCAGGTCTGGGGCGTGAACCTGGCATACAATGTAGATACCTGTGTTTATTGGGCAACAGCTACATTGTCTGCTGGGTTTCAGGCTACCTGGAAACATGTTCTTCATGGTTCCGCCCTCAGTGCTTCACCTGCACGGGTTTGGCATGACCATTTCCCAGGAGGCAGAAACCAGCGGGCTCCAGCATCGGACAGCGCGTAGAGAAAGGACCTCATGACAGCCGGTCACCTTAGGAAAGAATTGCTTTGTTCTGATTTCACCCAAGATGCTCTCCCACACCAGCCTAGGAAACCAAATGAACCAGAGAAAAGGCATAATGCCATTCTTCCTTCTTCCTGCCTCAGCTCTCAAAGCTCGACCGCTGACATGTTGTTATTAATTAGTATTTGGTTTCTGTTTGCATTTACCATCACAAGGCATAGCGCCTACGGGCCGGATCACACTTCCCTGCTCATTTTGGCTCCTCGCCCACCCGCAGGAACCCGGTTTAGTTTTATTCTCCCTTTACCACATAACTTCTGCAAGTGACTCTCAGCCTCACCAGATTCCAGAGCTTTCACTCTGCCCCAACATTCAACCCCATCATTTGCTCCCTGAACTGAACTCTGGAATTTATGCCAGCTGATTTTTTTTTTTTTTTTTTTTTTTACCACTGTTCACCATCTCTTTTATGAAACCGGGAGATCAGCCTCATGGCATGACCGAGAACTCGTCAAGATAAGACACCGGTTTGCAAGAGAAAGGGAAGAAGAGAATGGAAATAACTTCCGGAGAACTTTTTACATTATGTTTTGTTTGTGTGCTCCTGGTAAACAGTGTAATCCTCTAAACATTAAAACAACAACAACAGCAGCAAAGCCTAGCAACTTAAACCATTAAATTCTCAGTAAGAAAGGAATATAACTTTGTAAAGGACTGAAAGTTTACAAACTCTTGGTTATATGAGTTGGAGAAGTTTGATCATGTGTTTTTAATTAATATGAATTAGCAGATTGAAAGGAGAACATGAATGATGAGGAAATGTTCTATGTAATAGTTGATTTTCGTGATCATAATGCGTGTTTGTCACCCCATGCTGAATTCAGGAAAAATAAAGCTAATGACTCGGAGTTTTCTTGTGTGTGCCTTTTGTGCATGTACGTGTCTTTCGGCTTTTTCTCCACCTATCTGTTCGGCACCAAAACCACTGGCCTGTGGGCCCCGGGAGAGAAAGTCCTTACATTTGAGGTATTTGGCACCCTCAGAAGATGGATAAAGGTCTCTGGGTGGCATGCTTCTATCCAATCATAGAATCGTCAAAAGGACAGTTTTCTATCTCCTCTGTCCACTCCCGTACTTGTGATGCCCTTTGAGTCCCTTTGCCTGTCCTTAAAAAAAGAGTGTTGACAACGGGACCCGCTGGAAAGAACTCATTACGTGGTCGGGGTTTCATTTCCCACTCAAGTGCAATGTACCAGTCTTGGCTTGATCCCGAAAGCCAGATGAAAGGTACAGATGACAACGAAGCCTCTATTGTCCATTTCCCTCAACCTTTTCTCTCACTCTGGGACCAAGAAGGGGATGGACATTCGGTGTATTGGCTCTTCCTAAAAGACACACAGCAACGTGACTACAGCCCCTTTGGAAAAGTTTGGCAGTTCCTCCAAAAGTTAAAATAGAGTTCCTGTATGACAGCAATTCCACTCCCGGGTATATACCCAAAAGAATTGAAAACAGATACCGAAACGAATCCATGTTCACAGCAGCACTATTCCTATTTATAATAACCCAAAGATGGAAACAACCCAAATGCCCATCAACTGATGGGTGGATAAGAAAGGGGATGTATCCATACAGTGGAATATTATTCAGCCTTAAAAAGGAATGAAGGGCCGATTCACCCTACAACACGGATGAACCTTGAAAACACTGCACTGAGTTCAAGAAGCCAGACACAACAGGCCACAGGCTATATGATTCCAGAATAGTCCTGTCTAGAGAGACTGACAGGAGACGAATGGTTGCCAGGGGCTGGCTGGAGGAGGTAGTAGGGAATGAATGCTAATGTGTATAGGGGTTCTCTTTGGGGTGATATGAAGGTTCTGGAATTAATTTTCGAGTGATGGTTGCACAGCTTTGTGAATGTACTAAAGACCCTTGAATTGTACACCTAGGGTGAGTTTCATGGCGTGTGAATTCTATCCTACAGTTACGAAAATTAGGAAGTGTGCATCAGTATAATGCTGTCATCTAGACACCTGATACATCTCACCACCTGTCTCGCTGTTGTCCTATTTCAGGTTCAAGATCCATTTAAGATCCCGTATCTAGTTGTCCTGTGTCTAATCTCCTTTAACCCGAAGGAGTTCCTCAGCCTCCCTGTCTTTCATGACTTTGACACTTGACGAATATGAGCCAGCTACTGTGTGGAACACCCTTCAGTTTGTATTTCTCTGATGGTTCCTTCTACTTCGGGTTTCACGTACGGCAAGGACACCACACAAGTGACCATTTGCTTTTCTGAGCGATCATTAGGAAGCACGTTCTGTTGGTTTGTCCTATCCTGGCATTAACTTTGACCATTTGGTGAAGTTGGTGTCTGATCCTGGCTATTTATACTTTTCTTGCTTTTTAAAAAGTTTCCTTTGGGGCGCCTGGGTGGCTCGGTTAGTTGAGGTCCGACTCAAGATTTCAGCTCGGGTCATGATCCCAGGGTCGTGGGATGGAGCCCTGCCTCGGGCTCCGTGTTGAGCATGGAGCCTGCTTAGGATTCTCCTTCCTGCCCCCCTCTCTCTCTAAAAGATAATAAAATAAAAAGCTCTTTTATCATCATCGTGTACTCTCCGTTTTCCCTCACTCCCCACCCAAAGTTAACTGTTTCACATATACCCTTTAATTTTTATATGTTCTTGAAAAATCCTTTTTGACATTCAGGTATTTTTAATTCATATGAGTGATAATCGTGTTCTATCTCGTTCTGTTTCTTTTTTATTAAACACAATGTATTTAAGGTCACTCCACGTTGCTGTCCAGTTTGTTGCTTCTAATTCTGCATAGCGCTCTATGGGGTATAACTACCACATTTCAATGATGCCATTTCCAAAGATGAACCTCAAATGGGAGTTGATACCTTACCACCACAAATAGCGTTGTAGCAAACATTCTACCACCTGTCTGCTGGATCTGTGTAGGAAATTACTTGGATCATGTAGTGAAGGGCGGAGTTGTTGCGTAATGAAAGATACACCCATACACACACACACACACACACACACACACACACACACACACACCCCACATCCCTCGGAATGCCCTGCCCTGAAAAGTGTATGCTTCCAACTTCAGGGAATGGGACTTCTTATGGACATTTCTGCCAATAATGAATACAATGAAGCTGTTCTTGCCAGTCTAAAAAAAATGTTTAACATGTATTTATTTTCTGAGAGACCGAGAGTGTGAGTGGGGGAGGGACAGAGGAAGAGAGGGAGACACAGAATCCGAAGCAGGCTCTGGACTCTGAGCTGGCAGCACAGAGCCCGATGTGGGGCTCAAACCCACAAACCACGAGGTCATGACCTGAGCGGAAGTCAGATGCTTAACGGATTGAGCCACCCAGGCACCCCATGCCAGTCTAAAAGATGTAAAGTGATATCTTACTGTTTTAATTTGCATTTCTCTTGTTACTAGTGATGGTGGACATTTTTTCATATGCATTTGAACTTTGGGAGTTTACCGTAAGGTTCGTATGTTTTTCTATTTTTTAACTTAAGGGAAATGTACATAAAATAAATGGGGGCACCTGGGTGGCTCAGTCGATTCAGCTTCTGACTCTTGATTTCGGCTCAGGTCATGATCGGACAGTTCGTGAGTTCGAGTGCCACTTCTGGCTCTGTGCTCTCAGCTTGGGATTTTCTCTCTTAATTCTCTCTCTACTCCTCCCCCGCTCACGTGTGCGCATGCACACGCGCTCTCTCTCAAAAATAAACTTAAAAAAAATACACAATAAATACACAGCTCCCCGAATAGAGTTGTGTAACCACCACCCAGATCGGGAAATGGAATACCGCTGGGACTCCGGAAACCCTACCCCTATGTGTCTGTCTCCGTCATTATCCCTCCTCCTCCGAAAGGTGGCTCCTATCCTGAAGTCTAAAATTACAGCTTAGCCTTGCTCGTTAATGCAGTTTGTATATGTGGAGTTATATGGCACATAATCTTTTGGTTTTGACTTATTTTGCTCAAAACATGGAAATTCATCCATGTCGTCCATTTTTATTGCTGCAACTTAATCCACGTTAGGAAACATACGGATGTAGCCAGTTGTGTACGATTTTGGAATATCCTGGCTATGAATGACCTTCGATTTGTAGCCTGATGGCACAGACACCCTCATACTGTTGCAGTGTATCTGGGAGGAGAAATGGTAGATCATAGGGGATGGGGAAGTCAGCTTTATTAGCTAATGCCAGTGTTACGTGGTGATCCTTAGTCACACTACCCTTCCATCGGCCGTGGATGGTAATTCCTGTTGCTCTACAGCCTCCCCAACACAGCACCGTGGGTCTTAATTTTAACCAGTCTGCTAGGTATGTACCGGCATCTCATGGTGCATTTAATTTGATGACTAATGAAGTTCAGCACCTTTTTATATATATTAATTGACCATTTAGCTATCCGCTCTGGTGAGGGACCTGTTCAAAGCTCTTTTTTTTTTAATTTTTTTAATATTTATTTATTTTTGAGACAGAGAGAGACAGGGCATGAGTGGGAGAGGGGCAGAGAGAGAGGGAGACACAGAATCCAAAGCAGGCTCCAGGCTCTGAGCTGTCAGCACAGAGCCCGATGCGGGGCTCGAACTCACAGACTGCGAGATCATGACCTGAGCCAAAGTCAGCCGCTCAACCGACTGAGCCACCCAGGCGCCCCTCAAAGCTCATTTTTATATTGGATCGGGTTCCTTGTCGACTTGCAAGATACTCTTCATATACCCCGGGTGTCAGCTCTTTGTTATTTTACTACAAATATCATTTACTCTAACGTCCCTTTCGTTGTCTCAGGGGTTCCAATGATCAAAAATTCTTAACCCAGTCTATCTTTTCTTTATAATAGTGTGATTTTTGTGTGTGTTCCCTGTTAAAATCTCTCCCTACTCCAAAAGTTTTATTATTTTGCCTTTCACATTTATTTTTTTATTTGTTTATTCACTGCGAGAGAGAGAGAGAGAGAGAGAGAGAGAGAGAGAGAGAGAGAGAGAGGGTGAGCAGGAGAGGGTCAGAGAGAGAGGGAGAGAGAGACTCTCAAGCAGGCTCTGCACTGTCAGCAAGGAGACTAATGCGGGGCTCGAACTCACAAGACACAAGACCATGACCTGAGCCGAAACCAAGAGTCGGATGTTTAACCGACTGAGCCACCCAGGTGCCCCTGCCTTTCACATTTAAACCGCCAATTCTCCTGAAATTGGATCGTGTAAATTGGGTGTGTTAGGCCTCGAATTTCAGTCTTTAGTAGAGGGCTATACAATTTACCCAACATTGTTGAAGGGATTTCCGCCCCCCTTGCTCTGGAGAACCACTTTCGTTGTAACTCAGATGTACTTATATGTAGGTGTCTAGCTATCTATCCCATTCTATCGGTCTGTTTGAGTATTCTGAGGCAATACCACGTCATCTTGGTTACCCTAGCTGTATAAGTTTTCATATCCACTAGAGTCGTTGTGCTTTGATACTGCTTGGGATATTTTAGGCACTTGGCATTTGTATGTAAATTTCAGAATCCACTGTCAATTTTGACCAAAAAGTTAAAATTTAATTGGAATGGTAGTTAATGGAGAATTGACATTTCTAGTCTACTGAGGCTTCTAGTACTTGAAGACTGGGATCCCTCCATTGGCAGGTCTTCCTTGTTTTCTTACATGAAACCTTGTAGTTTCTGTGTAGTTTTCTGTGTAGAACTCTTAACATATCATATATTAGATTCATTCCTAGGTGTCTGACCCTTCGTGATGCTATTAAAAATGATATCTTTTGAAATTTCAGTCGGTTTTTTTAGAGATAAACAATATTCACTTTAAGGATGCCTAGGTGGCTCAGTCGGTTAAGCGTCGGACTGGCTCAGTGATCTCACAGTGTGTGGGTTCGAGCCCCACGTCATGCTCTGTGCTGACAGCTCAGAGCCTGGAGTCTGCTTTAGAGTCTGTGTCTGCCTCTCTCTCTGTGCACCCCACTCACTCTCTCTCTCTCTCTTTCTCTCTCAAAAATAAATAAACATGGGGCGCCCGGGTGGCTCAGTCGGTTGGGCGGCCGATTTCGGCTCAGGTCATGATCTCAGGGTCTGTGAGTTCGAGCCCCGCGTCGGGCTCTGTGCTGCCAGCTCAGAGCCTGGAGCCTGCTTCGGATTCTGTGTCTCCCTCTCTCTCTCTGCCCCTCCCCTGCACATGCTCTGTCTCTATGTCTCTCAAAAATAAATAAACGTAATAAAAAAAAAGTTACCCTTAAAAAATAAATAAACATTAAAAAAACTTAAAAAATACCCACTTTATTTTATTTTATTTTTTTTTAATTTAAATTCACATTTAGTTAACATACAGTGTAGTCTTGGTTTCAGGAGTAGAACCCAATGATTCTTCTCTTATATATGACACCCAATGCTCATCCCTAAAATTGTCCTCCTTAATGAATTGTCACTGGTATATAAAAATGCAGTGATTTTTTTTCTTTGTATATAGCAACTTTGCTAAACTTACTTGTTAATTCTAAGATTAACTTGATTCATTTGGACTTTTCGATGCATATAAATATATCTGAATAAGTTTTCTTATTTATTTATGTATTTATGTATTTATGTATTTATGTATTTATGTATTTATTTAACTGATTGTACTGGCTAGGGCACATAGTATGGTATTGAATAAAACAGAGGGCATCCTTGTCTTATTCTCATTCTCAAAGGGGAAGCTTCCAGCATTTCACCAATAAGTATAATGGTTGGTTGCTCTGTAGAGTGGATACTTTTTAAAGCAGTTTGCCTCTCATTCAGGGTTGTCGAGTTTTTATCATGAGGAGATAGCGAATTTTACCAAGTGAGTTTTCTACATCTATTGAGATGATCATATAAATTTTGTCTCCTTTGTTTAGTTAATGCTAATTGCAATGACGTTTTTAAAAATCACCTTTAGGGGCCCCTGGGTGGCTCAGTCGGTTGAGCGTCCGACTTGAGCTCAGGTCATGATCTTACAGTTTGTGGGTTTAAAGCCCCCAGTCGGGCTCTGTGCTGCCGGCTTGGAGCCTGGAGCCTGCTTCCGATTCTGTGTCTCCCTCTCTTTATCTGCCCCTCCCCTCTCATTCTCTGTGTCTCTCTCAAAAATAAACACTAAAAAAATAAAAATTAAAATAAATTAAATAAATAAAAATCACCTTTAATGTGGCATCATTTACATATATTAAAATGAAACCACTTTAAGCATATAATTTGAAGAGTTTCAATAAATGTCTATGCCCATCAACAATCATTACAGTGAAGATACAAAGCATTCTATTACCCCCCCAAATCTCCCTTTTAAGTCAATTCCCACCCTTGCACATGCTGATTTGCTTTCTATCATTGGAGACTGAGTTGCCTTCTCTAGGGTGTTTATGTTAATAGAATTACGCAATATATTGTGGGTTAAAAGCTACTTTCGCTTGGCAGAATGTTTCTGAGATTCATCCGTGTCGCGCATACTGGGAATTTGTTCCTTCTTACCGCCGAGTAGTAGTCCAAGATGGATGTAATACAATTTGTTTTTCCGTTTACCTGCGGACGGATATTGGAGTTCTTATCAGTTTTTGATGATTATGAATAAAGCTTTTATGAAAATTCAATCTTGGTATTTCCTTTCCTCTTGGGAAAATACCTACAAGTCATGGGTAGTTATATTTTCAACTTTATAAGAGACCACTAAACTGTTTTCCAAAGTGATTATATCATTTACGTTCTCACCTACGATGTATGGGTTCCATTAGCTCCCATCGGAAGCCTTGGTATTGGCAGTCCTTTTTAATTTTAGCTATACTTATGGGTGCGAGTAGTATTTTATTATGGTTTTAAGTTGCACTTTCCTAATAACTAAAGATGTTGTCCTTCTCGCCATGTGTTTATCTGCCTTTCATATGTCTTCTTTTGTTAAATGCTTCTTCATCTTTTGCTCATCTTTAATTGGACTATTTATCTTCTCATTATTGGATTTTTAAGAGTTCTTTATGTATTCTGGATATAGATTTCTTATTAGATACCTGTGTTGCTAATACTTTCTCCCGGTCTTTTCATGCCTTTTCATTTTCTTAAGAGAATTGTTCAAATAACAGAAGTTTTTTAAACGGACATCCCATTTATGCATTTTTTAATTGTTTTTGAGTTTATTTTTGAGAGAGAGAGAGAGACAGCGCAAGTGGGGGAGAGGCAGAGAGAGAGGGAGACAGAGACTCCCAAGCAGGCTCTACACTGTCAATGCTGGGCCCTATGGGGGTTTGAACTCATGAACTGTGAGATGTTGACCTGAGCCGAATTCAGGAGTCCAGCACTTAACTGACTGAGCCACCCAGGTGCCCCTAGAACCATCTTTTTGATTTCTACAAAACAACCTAGTGAGATTCTTATTGCAGTTACATAGAATCTGTAGATACATTTGGGGAGAATTGTTATACTAACAATATTGAGTCCTTTAAATCCATGAATCATAATATATATATATTATATATATATTGAGTCCTTTAAATCCATGAACGATGATATATATAAAATATTTATATGTAAATAGATAAAACATATGATATATAATATATTTTTATATATTTATATTTAGAAGTATCCATATGTATACTTCTTTTTTTATATTGCGAGATGTGACTTGCTAATATTTTGTTGACGATGTCTCTAGCTTTGTTCATGAGGGATAACTGTCAGTAGTTTTCTTATGTTGTAATTTTTTTTTTTTTCTGATTTGGTATCAGGGTTATGCGGGCCACATCAAATGAGTTGGGAAGAAAGAGGTAGTATCAGATTGGTAGTATTTCTTCTTTTAAATGTTTGATAAAATTTACTAGTGAAGTCATTTGAGCCCGGAGTTTTCTTTATGCGAAGATTTTTAATTAAGAATTCAATTTCTTCTCCCTCTCTCTCGCCCCTCCCCTGCTCATGCTTTCTCTCTCTCTCTCAAAAATAAAGAAACATTTTAAAAAATTTAAAAAGGGATCCCTGGGTGGCTCAGTCTGTTAAGTGTCTGACTTCGGCTCAGGTCATGATCTCACGGTCCGTGAGTTCGAGCACCGTGTCGGGCTCTGTGCTGACAGCTCAGAGCCTGGAGCCTGCTTTGGAGTCCGTGTCTCCCTCTCTCTCTGCCCCTCCCCCACTCGTGCTCTGTCTCTCTCTCTCTCTCTCTCTCTCTCAAAAATAGAGAAACATTAAAAATGTTTTATAAAGAATTCAACGTCTTTAATAGATACTGATCTTGAGATTTTGTTTCTTCTTGAGTCAGTTTTCTCATTTGTCTCTTTCAAGAAATTTGTGTTTTCTCTTTTTTTTCTTATTTTCTTATTTATTTATTTATTTTTTAAACTTACATCCAAGTTAGTTAGCATATGGTGCCACAATGATTTCAGGAGTAGATTCCTTCATGCCCCTTACTCATTTAGCCCATCCCCCTCCCCTTTTTTCTTGCTCAATGATTTCAACACTCTTTTCAGTAATTGACAGAACATGAATACAGAAAATTAATGAGGATATAGAAAACGTGGATAACATAGTCAACCAACTTAATCTAATTGACATCTATTATAGAACATTCCACTCAACAACATAATACACATTCTCTCCAAGTGCACATGGAATATTTACCAAGATAGATCCTTTTCTGGGCCATAAACCATGCTTCTATATGTTTTAAGTTAACACCCATCTAAGTAATCCAGAGGTTAAAAAAAAAAGAGAGAGAGATTAGAAAATATTTTTAGCTGAATGAAAATGAAAATATAGCTTATCAACGTTTGTGGGATAGCTTTAAATATTTATATTTGTATCAGATAAGGTGAATAATACAGTCAGTTATTGAAAATTCTATCTAAGAAGCTAGAAAAAGAGCAAAATAAAACCTCAGAAGGTGGAAGGAAGGAAATGAAAAAAGAATAGAAATCAAGGCAATGGAAAATATACAAACAATAGAAAAAATCAATTAAGTCAAAACTTGGCTTTTGAAAAGATCAATAAAATTGAAAAACCTCCAGCTAGATCAAACAAAAAAGAGAAGCCACAAATTAAATGTGAAATATAAGGGGATATCATTGCAGATCTCGTAGATATTAAGATCTTACTATTGAGTAGGACGCACTCCTAAACTCTCTGTTTTGAGGTTGACTTAGCTCCTTGTGACTCTTATTTTCTATGTAAATGTTAAAGTAAATATACTGTGTCTCTAAAAAAAAAGTCCACCTTGGA
This sequence comes from Paguma larvata, assembly GCA_030068075.1. NCBI lineage: Eukaryota > Metazoa > Chordata > Mammalia > Carnivora > Viverridae > Paguma > Paguma larvata. The sequence goes on along the minus strand of CM057830.1, from coordinate 37,744,088 downwards.
TATTAATTAGAATTGCACTGAATTTATAAATTAATTTAGATCGAATTGAAATCTTTAGAACATCGTTTTCCCGTCAAAGAAAATGAAATTTCTCCCTTTTTACAGAGAGCGTCTTTTATAGTCACTAGTAAAATTTTTAAGGTTTCTCCAAAGTAGTCTTATGTATTCTTGGATTAAATGATTATTTTTTATTTTACCAATGGTATTATTTATTTCTGATTTCGAGGAACACATCATCTTTTCTAGGCTCTTCTTGCATCTGGCAGTTTTGCTCAACTTATTTATAAGGTTTAATAGCTTATATTCTGTTGGCCTTTCTAGGGAGATGAACTTGTCTGAAGATAATGATCATCTCATGTATTTCCTTCTAATACTTATTTCTTTTTCTTTTTTTATGCCTCTGGCTAATATTTCCAGTACCATGTTAATTAGCGGCGGTTTTTGTGGGCATAGGTGTTAAGAGGAATGGACTTAAATTTTCTAGAATAAATGTAGCGTTGCTGGTAAGTTTTATTAAGCAAGAAGAATCACTTCTAGATTGCTGAGGGTTTTTTTTTAATCATAAGTGTTGAACTATGTCAAATTACATTCAGTACATGAATTGAGATAACGTATGACTTCTCTCCTTTAGTCTGTTGTAAATCATCCTTTAATTCCTGGGGTAAACGTGATCTGTTTCTGTTGTGTCATTGTCCCACTTTTATATTAATTCGGCTGAGATTTCCCTTCAGAATTTTGCATCTGTATTCAAAAGTGGAAGGAACCTAAGTATGTCTTGTACGTATATTATACTTGGACACGAAGCTTACGTAATTTTTTTAAAATCCGGGGACCTGAGTGAAGAAGATAGGAAAAAAAGTGACCTCTGAGCTGTCTTTGAGATTCCACAAAATATATGAGTTCTCATCAACCCTGAGAACAGGTGACCTTCAGTGAGGCACCCTCACAGCCCAACTCATTCCCTATTCACGTGACGTCCTTAACCAAGTTTCAGCCCCTTAAGGGTCCGATGTTGAACTACTGTGTCAGTGCGTTTATTTGAAGTTACTCCGTGGGATTCCATAAGTGAATGATCATCCATCCATCCGTGTAGCTGTTCAAAAGAAGGAGGTGGATGGAAATGCACTAATAGGAGAGACTACATAACTGTGGTTATATTACATTTATTTACATCAAAGGAACAATAGACTCCCCAGATAAAATTTCCAAGTTCCTCTCATATGCAGATCAGATACACCAACCTATCACTCTCCTAATAATTGAGAGTTTTTTTTTTTTAATGGTAGGAAAGAGAGGAACAATGCTACATTGGAGAAGTATCCACAGTTGAGTGGCGCCTTCAATCAGGGCAGGTTTGCATGAATGAAATCTATGATTAGGTCAAGACACATTGAAAATCAGGCAGAATCCCACAAGGACAATATCTATCCCGGGGTTGCAAATCGCAGCCCTGACACCGAGTGCCCTCTCTCTGGCAATGTGGGTGGTCAGGGTTAGCTGGGGTTCTTTGTTCACGCCCATTACCCCTATAAAGACACTCTGATTTGAAAGGCCCTGAACAATGATGAATTACGTATCACATTTACATAAAGAAGACAGCGTGGACAAATACTTCATTACCCCCTGCGTGGCATGTATTTTTGTCAGGGCACTTCATTTCGTTGGAATTTGGTTTCCTTGAAGTCAGGTAAAAATTCTAGCGGACTGTCATCCCAGTAAAGGCAACCTTTTTTCTCTTCCTGGGTAATAAGAACACTAACATTCAACGTAGGAAAAGCACAGAAGAAGAAAATAAAAGCCCAACCACTAAGTACAGTTTGATATGTAGCTTCCCCTTCTCTCTAGCTCCCTTTAGCTGTGAATACATATTTTCATTTTTTACACACTGGTTTCTGTCCGGATTTGCCTACAGTCTATCACATCTCTTCCATATTGTTCAATATTCTTCTAAAACATGAATTTCAGCTGTTTAATATGGTCGCCGTATCGTTCATTTAAGCAATCTCTTATTATTAGACATTGGACGATAACAATTTTTTGTACTACAAGGTATTCTATACGAACGGATTTACACATACCAATGATTTATCTTTTTTTAGGATTCTTAGAAGTATGACTGAGTTCGAAGGATATAAATATTTTTAATCTTTTAATACAAATAGTTCTCTGGGAAAGTTGTACCAATTAACGGTCTGGTGATACACATAATTTTTACATCTTTGATCAATTTGGCAGGTAGCAATGGGAGTTTGGTTGAATTCGGACTTACTCGATTACTACTGAGGTTGAGCTTCCTTGCAGTTGCTTTGATGTACGTGAGCTATGACCTTGTCTTTGATTGTATTCCTAAGCACGTGATAACATGGTAGATTCCCTCTGGATAACTCCAAAAGTGCTTGTTGAGGAACGGACTGTACTCCTGAAATTTCCTTCTTAAAAAAAAACTTCTTGGGCATCCAGATTTAAAACGGACACTATTGCCATAAATTTTTCGATCTCAGAACTCTCTTTTTTCCTCTCCTAATAAGGTTGTTCTAGAGAAACAAACACTTCGGCTTTTTTAAGGCCATGCACGGTTTTATAAAAGCCCCATATATGATGATGACAGTGTTAACGCAAGTTCACATGATTCTGTCTTCCAAAACGTTCCCAAGGCCGCACGTGAACAGTGTAACCTCTTTGTTTATACACAAATTGTGGAAACGGAGATTGAATTAGCTATCAAGGGCACAGGATTTTTTGGCGGAGGCAGTGTATTTTTGTCTCCTGGGAAGCTTCTGTTTTATTTGATGGCATTCAGCTTACCTGCCTTCCACAAGCCGATCTGCTAAATAACAGTTTACCTACAAGTTCAGATTTAAAGTTATTTTTATTTGAGAGAGAGAGAGAGAGAACGTGAGTAGGGGAGAGGGGCGGAGGGAGAGACAGAGAGAATCTTAAGCAGGTTCCACGCTCAGCACAGAGCCCGATGTGGGGCTCGATCCCATGACCCCGGGACCATGACCTGAGCCGAAATGAAGAGTTGGAGGCTCAACCCATTGAGCCACCCAGGCGCCCCACAATTTCCGATTTTAACACAGATGTACTTAAGTAACCCAGAACATATATATATATAATCGGAATTAGAGATCCTACATAAAATACACTTGACTCTTGAAATAATTCCTTGAGTTTGTGACTAGTTTTTGCCAAATTACCAGAAATGTCCTGTTACAAAGAGATGAATTGATAACTATCATCTGTTAATAGAGACTATACATTATAATTAATTCACCATGGTCAGGAAAGGATTAATTTGGTTAATGCCCCACATGGAACATGGATTTTCAAAGTTTTAAAATTCAGCAAAATGTACTTACCGCTAAATTTAAATCATTTCCATTTTTAATTTAGAAGACATCAGGATTATGGGGAGGCGTGGGTGGCTCAGTCGGCTAAGCGTTCTGACTCTGGGTTTTCAGCTCAGGTCACGATCTTACGGTTTGTGAGATCAAGCCCCATGTTGGGCTCGGTGCCAACAGTGCTTGTGGGGCCTGTTTGGGATTCTCTGTCTCTCTCTGCCCTCCGCCCAAGCGCACGTGTGCACGCACTCTCTCTTTCTCTCTCAAGATAAATAAGCATTTAAAAAAAAGACATCAGGATTATGAAGTTCCTTACCAATGTATATGATCATTAACCTTAATTTTATAGTGTTCTAGAAAGATTAGATTCAGTGTTTTAGTAATCCTCTTCTCCCCTTGAAATCAGCTTATTGTCATTTGTCGAAAGAAATTTTTTTTTAAATGTTTATTGATTTTGGATAGAGGGAGAGAGACAGAGTGCAAGCAAGGGAGGGGCAGAGAGAGAGGGAGACACAGAATCTGAAGCAGGCTCCAGGCTCTGAGCTGTCAGCACAGAGCCCGATGCGGGGCTTGAACTCATAGACCGTGAGATCATGACCTGAGCTGAAGTCAGATGCTCATCTGACTGACCCACCCAGGTGCCCCAAGAGACAAATATTTTTTTCATAGCTATCTTTTTGTAGTTTATATTCTAGAAAGCCTGTGTGCCGCATATCATTTTTGTTAACTGGTGTGGAGAATAAAGGCAAAAGAAAAAAAATGAGATTTCCTTACAACTTACAGCCCGTTGACAAGTCCTTGAGACAGGCAGAGTTACCTTCCTCTAGGAACTCAGCTGCCTGGATGTTAAGACTTTAGTTTAACATTAGCCCGACCTCATGGACCCTGTAAGTCTCCTCTAACATATAAAAATTCCTTTGGAAATTTCCTTTATCTCTACCCCCCCACCCCAGGATATATGTTGGTGATCATACTCCAAACAATATGGCCGCCCAATACGCTTCTGAAGGATCTCATGACTGAGGTTTTACTAGACAGTAAATGACATTTTCCTAGCAACAGCTAGCCCCTCAAGGTCCTGGAAACCTGGCTGCCAGATCCCTTATGCTGTCCCTGACCCCCTCCCAACTTGAAAGTGTATAATCGATCACCTCTCACCAGCCCCGTGCAGCTGTTTCTTCCCACGGGTCCTGTCCCCGTGCCTTTGTAACACCACGCTTTTGCCCCAAAGGCACCCCAAGAAATTTTTCTTGGCCGTTCACTCTGAATTCTAACATTTTCCCATCATTAGCCTCACACAAGTTTTGAGATTCACAATAAGTTGTTTTTAATAGTTTCCTTCTGTTGGGTCTTACTAATCTTAAGCTGACCCCTCGTTTAGTAAGTTGATCAAGTGGACAAAAAGCCAAAGCAACGTAATCTTGTCATATCTATTCTAGTGTGCTCGTTTGCCATATACTCTGCTTCTTAAACTGTGCCATTTTGGGCACCTAATTTGCCCACGTGCTGATCAAGAACCTTGTGTTAATTTTATAGAAGGAAATTAAAGTACCTTAAATCATTTGCTGAGATATTCTTGTGAATTCTAAAGTTTTACAAGTGGTGTCTCTTCAAAAACGTTTTAGTCATTTCTGTTTTCTTATTTATAGTTTAATTTTCTAATTCTTTAATGCTTAATTTTGAGAGAGAGAGAGAGAGAGAGAGAATAGGGGAGGGGCAGAGAGAGAGAGGGAGACACAGAATCCGAAGCAGGCTCCAGGCTCTGAGCCGTCAGCACAGAGCCCGACGCGGGGCTCGAACTCTCAAACCCCGAGATCATGACTTGAGCCGAAGTCAGACTCTGAACTGACTGAGCCACCCAGGCATCCCCGTTTAATTTTCTAAAAGTCGTGTGGGAATATACATAGTTGAAGAGGCAAACAGGTCTATAAGACTTGTGGAAGACAGCTGTCCCTGACTTTTCCCCTCTACTCTCCCCTCCCCCAGCATTTCCCACTCCCCAGAGACAGCCTCCTTCAACGTTCTTCCTTTTGTCTTTTGGTATCCGCCTGCCTTTTTTGTTTCTTAAGCTAACTCCAGCCCCCCACGTGGGGCTCAAACTCACGAGCCTGAGATCAAGAGTCACCTGTTCCACCAAGTGAGTCAGCCATTTTGCCCCTCTTTTTCTGAATAAAATCCTTCCACTGCTACTCCTTCATTTTTCAGTGTTAAAAGTTATCCGCCTACCATGTCTGACAAGTACAGTTTCCGTCCCCCATTCTCCTAGTGTGGCCGTGGAGAGCGACCGGAACAATATTCTGTGTTTAATTATTATGGGCATGTAAGGAACACTAGTCATAGCTGACTCATGAAGTATACTATGACTACTTTTTTTTTTTTAACTGCATAACTTTCTGTTTTCTCTGGAATAAATAATTGTCTTTTTTCTGCTTCTTTAGTTTTCTATGTACCTACCAATACTTCACCCCCAGACTCTTCTCTATTCTTCCTCTCGGTAAGTTTGAATACATTACACACTCTATCGGTTTCTTCTTTTTTCGGAAAAATCTCTTCCAACACTTCTGATCTGCTTAAATAGCGACAGCTGGCTCCCTAGGCCTACAGAACAGTCATTCTAGACTCTCTCTTCACTACCGTATTAGGTATTCCTTTTTTTACTGTTTATTTATATTTGCGAGAGAGAGAGAGAAAGAAACAGAGTGCAAGTGGGGGAGGGGCAGAGAGAGAGGGAGACACAGAATCCGAAGCAGGCTCCGGGCTCTGAGCTGTCAGCAGAGAACCTGGCGCGGGGCTTGAACTCATGAGTGGTGAGATCGTGACCTGAGCCCAAGTCGGAGGCTTAACGGACTGAGCCACCCAGCCGCCCCTGTATTGGGTATTCTTTTGTGCCTTCTTCCTCACTTGGTCCTCCTGTTGCTTTGTATTTTCCTTTTTTGGTGGCTTACTGTCTTTTTCGGTGAGGGCCTCCCCCAGTGGTTTCCCCAGAAAGAGGGCATGGGAGGCCAAAGCTTTGAGACTCTAAGTGTTTCATATTGCCCTCATACTTAATTCATAGCTTCACGGAATGTAGAATTCTAGGTTGAAAATGATTTTTCCTTCAAGTTTTGATGGCATTGTTCCATTGTTTTCTAGCTTCCAGCATTGCTGTGGAAAAATGAAATGCCATAATGATTCATGATCCTTTATATAAAAACTTGGGGTTTTTTGTGTTTTTTGGTTTTGTTTTTTTTTTTTTTTTGATCTCTTTCTGGAAAGATTTTTTTTCTTTGTCCCGAGTGATTTAAACCCCTGCCTTGATGTGGGTCTATTTTTCTCCATTGGGATGAACTCTTTCAAAGTGGAAATGCAAATCTTTCAAGCTGGGGAAATGTTCTGGAATTCTTTTCCTGATGGTGTCTTCCCTTCGGTTTCTCCCTGCTCTGTGGTTGCGGAACACAGGAATGGGAGAGAGAGACAGCTATTACTCTTCTTCAGAGGTCTTAGAGACTTATTTGCCTCTTGCACTATATACATTCCCGCACTACGTTTAGAAAACTGTACATAAGCTGTAAATAAGAAAAACAGCTAAAACTTTAAAAGACACAATTTACAAAACTTAAGAATTTCTAAAACTACCTCAGCGAATGATTTAAAATACTTCCAATGTCTCTCTATAAAATTAACTCCCATCACTCAAGTCCGGAACTTCTGAATTGTTCCTCTACTTTCCTTTTTTCTTCCATTTTTAACCTTATACTTTGACTCCACTTTTTGAGAGACTTTCTCAACTTTCTCTTCCTAATATTTTACTGAATTTTTATTTTATTTCCAACCGTTCTTCAACTCTCTGTGTATTCTGAATGTTCTTTTTTCATCCTATCTTGCTCTTGTGTCATGGATATCACATTTTTGTCTCTCTGCGGATATAAAGAATCCTTTTCTTAAAAAAACTTTCTTCCCTCTGCAGTTTGTTTCCACCTGGAGAGCCTTGGATGTCGGACCACGTTATAAAGCTTTGGACATGTGAGCAGGTTTTCCAATAGTGGGAGGCACCATAGAACCATCTGGCTGAACTGTATCGTTAGGAAATCCTCGGCAATAATATATATTTTCCCTTTGAACTGGTCAGATTCCCAAGAGAGGACCCCTACCATCTTCTGCCAGCCTCTGAAAAGCCGACTGGGAAAACGAAGCTGGCCAAGTCAACATTTCGTCTGTCAAACGTCCCTTATTCTCCTCATGTTTATTCCCTGGCTGGGAGACTCACTGTCCTTCTTACTCACTAAAGTGAATAAAACTTCAGTCTTCTCCTCAAATGAGATAGAATCTCTTTCTTGGCTGTTAGGAGCGAGGGAGACGCTTTGGAGCCTAACTTCGTACAGGGATTTTCAAGGAAACCTCCTATTTTTAGCCTTACCTTAACTGCCGTTTCTACAGCTTCCTCCAGTCCCTGAGCTCTCCGGAAATTCCGGGGTGCAAAATGGGTTGTTTCTTGGCTTTCCCACTGCTGGCTTCGAATCCAGCTGAGTGGAGCCTCTTAAGTCAGTCACCACTCAGCCATCTGTGTTCCAGCGCCCAAAATTTGATCACTCTCGTCTTCTCTCTCTTCTCTGTGTTCTTGTGGCCCCCTGGCAGATGTAACTTGTGCGTCCTGTTGGCCGTCATCATCCAGAACTGTGCCCTCCTTTCAATGTAAATCCATTATAACGTTCTCGGGCTTTTCTAGTACATTCCTTTCCACCCGTGGCTCCCACCGGCCCTCTCTTCCCTCAATGAAGCCGTATGTTCAAATGCTAAATCTCATTTATGATACAGACATAAGGCTCTGGATGACAGCTGCCGATTTCGGGACAACTGTCGGAAGAAAACATACGGTGCGAGCGTGCCTGTACGTGTACAGACACGCGTACACGCGCACCTGCACGCACGCACGTGCCAGGATGAGATTAAAGGCCTCGTTTATTTAAGGAGAACATGGAATCGTCTTGGAAGCAAGGCGGCCAAACAGAACAAAGGTAGGTTCAGCGTCTCTTGCGAAGTCGTCCTTCCAGCCTCCGCCCCGACATATCCTTGGAAGCTGCAAGCGACGCTGGGCATGCGAAGTGGAGGTGTTTCGTTTGTTTTCTTTTTTGACCTGGGCAACATATTTTTTTAAGGTTTATTTATTTTCGAGAGAGGGAGCCAGCACAAGTGGGGAAGGGGCAGAGGGAGAGGGAGATACAGAATCCAAAGCAGGCTCCAGGCCCTGAGCTGTCCGCACAGAGCCCGACGCGGGGCTCGAACCCACGAACCACAAGATCATGACCTGAGCCGAAGTGGGATGCTTACCCGACTGAGCCACCCGGGCGCCCCATGACGTCACACTTTTTTTTAGTTCTCAGTAGTTACTGACATACGTACGTGATACTAAACCTTGCAATTTTAAACATAAATCTTAATTTTCCCTTACTTTGCATGTGGTCTTCCTTCCAGTAAGACGTTTTGGCATTTTGTATGAAGCACGGTAGGACTCTGTTCGGTAGGGATTGGTTTGGTTATAGACGCTTCAAAGAATGTTATAAGGTGTTCGAGACCTTCATACGGCCTTACGGTGGGTGCTACAGGGACCACAGTGTTTGCTGCAAGTCTATTTGCAGAGAACACTTCTCTAGATAATAGCAAATGTAAGTGAGTTCAAAAAGAGCGATAATTGGAAACAGAGTGAGCGTGTGTCACCAAGGTATAAATAGCTAAATAATTCATTGCCATTCATAAGAGAAAAAAACATAATATGTGACCCAAAGGAGTAAGTCGAATATTCTCCATTTTTTAAAAATCGCCACTCCAAATTGCTGTTTAAACAAAGACTTTTTTGGGTACAGAGATGATAAGCCTGGAAATTTTTACCCCAGCAGAACTCCAGGAGCTGTACACAGCAGCCACCCAAAGGAATTTCACCCATAAGCCAAAGAAGGCTGAGCTCACAGGGGCGCCTGGGTGGCTCAGTCGGTTAAGCGTCCGACCTCGGCTCAGGTCGTGATCTCGCAGCTCGTGAGTTTGAGCCCCGTGCTGGGCTCTGTGCTGACAGCTCAGAGCCTGGAGCCTGCTTCAGTTTCTGTGTTGCCCTCTCTCTTTCTGCCCCTCCCTCGGTCACTCTCTGCCTCTCAAAAATAAACATTGAAAAAACACTTCTTTAAAAAAAGAAGACTTGAGCTCACATGCCCCAAAGTTTGTTCTTTGCTCTGAAATTTCCTTTAGCAAGTTTAAGTGTCCCGCATGTTTGGCGGTTGAGTCAAAGTTAAATAATCAGCCTGCGTTACCAGTTCTGGAGGTATTTAACTCTTTGGGCAAATGGGGTTTTTCTCATTTGAAGTCACCTCAGCTGCGAGGGGTTCTGTCTAAATCTGAGCTTTCATACTGAGGAATAAGTAAAGTTTATTCCCACTTTGTTCCTTCCTGCAGGATGGCTATTTTTAAGTTAGTACAATTCTTCAGCAGCTAGTATTATATAGTTTAGAAGTCTGAATCAGAAATGTAAGAAAATACCCCTCCAATCCACGTTTTTCAGATGACGTTTTTTTTGTTTGTTTGTTTGTTTAAATTTTTTAACGTTTTTATTTATTTTTGAGAGACAGAGAGACAGAGCGTGAGCAGGGGAAGGGCAGAGAGAGAGGGAGACACAGAATCCTAAGCAGGCTCCAGGCTCCGAGCCGTCAGCACAGAGCCCGACGCGAGGCTCGAACTCACAGACTGAGAGATCATGACCTGAGCCAAAGTCGGACGCTTAACCGACTGAGCCACCCAGGCGCCTCTCAGATGATGTTTTTGAAAAAGCTGCACAAACTGCATTTTCTGCTGCTTTGCAGCGTAAGAGGATTTTTTGGGGGTAACTTCTTGTGTCTGTTCCGTGGCTAACATGGCCTCTGGTGAGAGTCACCATTCCGGCTGAGGTCTGAGCTCCTTGTGGAAATGACCTCCCTCCCTTTTCAATGACCGAATCTACACACAACCAAGGTTCATCCGTATTCACGTTTTAATGAGTTCCAAGACTAAACATAGAATTGAAGAAAATTTTTAACCTGTGATATCTTTCAGTTGACGGTATCCATTTCCAAAGTTGTACTTCACATTGAGGAAAACATTTGAACGAAAGATTTCGCCCTTTCGTTCGAATGGAGTGTGTTTAGATCCGAGTCCTGATGCCACTTGCTGAACGATTTAGAGCTCCGAAAAAAAAAAAAAATCCTTCTACAGAAATTTGACGATCGACTTGCCCTCTCTTCTGCACCGTGCATGCTTAAATCTGTTTAAAGTGTTTGGGCTACTTTCCAACATTACGAGGACCCCATTTTGTTGGTTTCTCTGTTTATTTTAAGGTCCTATTTTAGAAGCAACTTCACAGCTGGGAGGAAATGAAGAAATGAGAAAATTAACTCTAGAGCATGGTATTTAAGTTCCTTCTGAAAAATATTAGCTTTTCGAACTCCTTTAGATCAAGGGTGTCCGCAAGTCACAGATAGAGATCATCACCCTTGCTTTCCCAGATGATAGGACTTTGCTAGAAAGCCAACATGTGTATCTGCTTTGGGCAAAATAACTTTAAAGAATCCTCATCATAAGCGTATATGTATCAGACTGATATATATATATATATTTCCGATTTGGAATATTTGTCAGCACATAAATGTGATGACAAAAAATATTATGTTTATATTTATAATATGTATTTATATATATTTCAGACATATATCGCAAGAGGCTAATGTGACTAGACTTGGAACATTCCTAGTCTGCATTCTTTTTTTTTAAATATTTTAAAACATTTATTGATTTTTGACAGAGACAGAGATAGAGTGCGAGCTGGGGAGGGGCAGAGAGAGGGGGAGACACAGAATGCGAAGCAGGCTCCAGGCTCTGAGCCTGTCAGCGCAGAGCCCGACGCGGGCCTCGAACCCACGAATCATGAGATCATGACCTGAGCCGAAGTCGGATGCTGAACTGACTGAGCCAGCCAGGTGACTCGACTCATCTTAGTCTGCATTCTTAAGAATAACACCAAAAACTGGATGCAAGGCTTGGAGCCTATGCAAATTTTATAAGGAACTTGCCTCGAGAATTCAATTCTGCAGACATTTATTTTCTTTTTCCTTAATCGAGGATAGTTTATTTTTATTTTTAAAAATTGATTGTCAAGCTAGCTACCATACAGTGTAGTCTTGGTTTCAGGAGCAGATTCCCATGATTCATCTCTTATATAACGACACCCAGTGCTCACCCCAGCAAGTGCCCTCTTCGACGCCCATCTCCCATTTTCCCCACCCCCTAACTTCTCACCCCACCAACCCTCAGTTTGTTCTCTGTATTTAAGAGTCTCTTGGGGTGTCTGGGGGGCTCAGTCGGTGAAGCGTCCAACTTCGGCTCAGGTCATCTCGTGGTTCGTGGGTTCCAGCCTGCGTCGGGCTCTGTGCTGACAGCTCAGAGCCTGGAGCCTGCTTCGGATTCCGTGTCTCCCTCTCTCTCTGCCCCTTCCCCGCATACTCCCTCTCTCTCTCAAAAATAAGTGAACATTAAAACATTTTGAAAAAAAAAAAAGAGTCTCTTACGGTTTGCCACCCTCTCTGTAACTTATTTTTCCTTCCCTTCCCCTATGGTCTTCTGTTAAGTTTCTCAAATTCCACTAGGAGTGAAATCATACAATAGCTGTCTTTCTCTGACTGACTTCTTTCACTTAGCGTAGGACCTTCCTGTGGTGGATCTGCAGACATTTGTCGATGCCTGCACCGCGCGAAGGACCCGTGCCAGATTCTAAGAAGGTGTTGAATTTCTTGTAACAAACCACCCTCGAATCTCAGTAACTAAACACTCAAGTCACAGACCAATGCAGTCAGCAAGTGGCATCAGGATGGTAGGGTGACCCACGCTTTATCCAGCCTGTGGCTCCATGTGACAAGATGGCAGAGGAAGCTAGTCAGGGTAGTTTATGCACAGCTGTGTTCTGGACTTAGTTCATGCAAGCTCACAGGAACCAACGGCTAGCATCTCTTCCCCACTCTGTGTTCGGTGACGTCACTTTGGTGGCTTGAAGTCAGCCATGCTGGGAGTATTTTATACCATGGAAATCAGCAAATTACAAGTTGGGGTTTGGTTTCGTTTCATTAGGAGATCCAGTCGCTAAACGTTTACCAGCACGCAACTGGTTATATGAACTGCGGTTCAAGACGATCTCAGTTTCTCAGCGACTTGATGCACTAGGTTTTTCCGACTCACATCTCATGTAATACCAGCTGCTGGGGGACTCCGCTCCAAGCCATAATCCAAGACGTCAATTCCTTTCATCATGGGGCTCCGCTATATGGCTCCATATGGCTCCATAGTTACCTTGGGACATTTGCTTACAGGCAGGGGATGGGTGGTGAGAACACGGGGAAGGCCCACTGCCTCTTAATGCCTCAACCTGAAAGTGACAGTTCACTTGTGTGCACTTCCGGTAATAAGAACTAATCACAAGGCCACACCTAGATGCAAGAGAGGCAGCAAATTGTTGGCAGTGGAGGGTAGCAAAGGAAGTGACACCTTAAAACAGCTGGAGTCTGAGCTAATTTTTTTTTTGTGTGTGGGGCGGGGGGGAGGTGGGAGATTCAGGAAGACCTGGATTTAGGAAGTACTCATGTTAAACAAGTCTTTCTCATGTGATGTCAATTTGACCCATTCTAGTGATCAAACAAGTCACAAAAACAGCCCATCTTCAAGGGAGTGTGGGGGGCGAGGGGGGCAGGGAGAAGTGTCAGCTCTTAACGCAAAAGGTGGCAAAGTCACATTGCAAAGGGGCATGGACCCAGGTAGACGTGGCTTTTAATAATCGGCCACAACACCCTACCAGCAGGGTCCCAGCCTGCTCTCTGTTCCGGAAGCCATTTTGTGACTTTGGCTCTCTGTGATGGTGCCCCTAGGGTTCACTTTAAAATAATTTCCCTGGTGCCTGTAACACACGGGGAGAACCCCAAATCCTTCCCCAGCCTAAACCTGCCCACCCAGGCCTTAGGTTTCTACTTTAACTCTGTTTTGTGGTCCAGCTGTTTGTCTACTGGTCATTTCGTCTTTAACAGGCTCCTTACTGACTTCTCGAAAGCAGGGCTTGGGGCTTACCCTCCCATAGATCTCCGAAGGCGCCAAGCACAGCGTGGCACCTCCCAGGCTTCGATCAGTGTCGGTTCAAATCGACCATCCCAATTTCAATCAACCTTTTCTGCACCCTCTGCCCTGAGAGAGAATTATTTCTGATGGTCGTTCTGATCATCTTTCAAGAAGAGAAAGCAAATGACACAATTTGGGGGTCTCCCGGAGAATTTCTGAAAATTTTGTTTCCAGCCACACTGTTTCTTACGGGCAAATACCATCCTTTATCTGCTATCCACGCCTGTGATCGGGCTCCTAGGAGCATCCCACGGGAGGCCACATACTTAGCGGATATCGGCTAGGACAACAGGGAAAATGAGAATCAAAATTTTCCACGACTGGTCTTTGAAAAAGACACAAAGGAATGGAACCTACATATTGTAAACGGTGGGGAGGAGGACTGTGTGGGAAAGCACCATACCAAACAATGAAAGGAAAAGGAACTTCCATAGCATTGCCCAGCCACACGCATACCTCCGTCCCCCTACCCCGGCCTGAAGTGACTGGGGATTATGGTGAAGCCATTAGGAAAATTATACTAATTTCGATTAGGCCCTGCTTGATTCCAGTGCTGCTTCGTGCCCCTGCCAGCCTAAAAATGTGACTGAATATCTCACTGCTAATTCTGCTGCCATCTTGGTCCTTGAAACGTGTTCACAGATCCTCCCTCCACTCTGGTGAGCACCTGCTATTCCAAGACAAGGGAGATGCTCAACTGACGGAGCCACCCAGGAGCCCTTAAGTTTATTTATTTTTGAGAAAGAGAGAGAAAGAGAGCATGAGCATGAGTGGGGGAGGGGCGGAGAGAGAGAGAGGGAGAGACAGAGAGAATGTCGAGTAGGCTCTGTGCTGTCAGCACAGAGCCTGATGTGAACTCACAAACCATAAGATCGTGACCTGAGCTGAAATCAAGAGTCAGACGCGTAACCAACTGAGCCCCCCAGACACCGCTGTTTTGCTTTTTTGTTAGCAATTGGGTGTTTAATTTTTTTAATATAGTGAGTTATTTGTACTTCCATTAAAAACCTTTAAAGTCATTGGCCATCTATAGGAACTACTTACCATATATCATTGATTCAAAGCAAAACAGAAAAAAATTATCTATAGAAACTCCACCCATCTATCATATGATAGCTGTATGTTTTTTAATGTTTATTTGTTTTTGGGAAAGAGACAGAGCACGAGCAGGGGATGGGTAGAGAGAGAGAAAGGGAGACACAGAATCTGAAGCAGACTTCAGGGTCTGAGCTGTCAGCACAGAACCTGATGCAGGTCTTGGACCCATGAACCGCGAGATCATGACCTGAGCTGCAGGCAGATGCTCAACCCACTGAGCCACCCAGGCGCCCCAGATTGCTGTATTTTTAATAGCTCTATTGAGGCATAATTCATATTAAATACGCTGCACATATTGAAAGTACACAATCTGATAAGTTTTCACAGATGTATAAATGTGTGAAACCATCTTCAGAGCCCAGATAATGAACATGTCCACTACCTCCCAAAATTTCCTCATGACCATTTATAATCTCTCCCTCCCATTCCTTATAGCCCTGCCTCCCCACCCCCACCCCCAGACTCGTGGGAACAGGCACTATTCACTATTCCTGGCTCCGTGTGAACACTGGACACGGTTTTTTTTTCTAAATCTTTTGGGTGGTTCTTTCCCCAGCCTCGTGTAGTTTCCTCACGTACACATGCGGATCAGTAGTACTCTGTTGAATACCCAAGGGGGACCCTCCACAGCCCTGCTGAAGTTTCTCCCTGTACAGCTCTCTTCTCTACACACCGTCACCTCTACTTGCCTTGGTCTCCTCAGATTCTCAACTCCTTTACTTCAGCTCAAAGAGTCTTCAGCCCCCCCTCTCCCTGGATTCCCCCATCTTGCGCTGCGACCTAGACACCTTCCCCAGGCAGTAATCTGGGACAATCATCGGACTCACCTCCCTTGTTTCTTATCTTTTAGGGATCACCATCTTTCTTTGTCTGCTCTCCAATGCCTCGATAACCATTGTTTTGTATATTTTGTCCAATTCCTACATTGTTTAAGATGAGAGGATAAATTGTCTACCTGTTATTCTGTCTTGACCAGAAGAGGAAGTTGCTCATGGTAGTTTTGCTTGCTAATAACATTTTTACGGGCAATAAAATTTCTGCTAATAAGCTGTAGAAAAATGTCTTTCTTGTGTTTTTAAAAGTTTATTTATTTTTGAGACACACACACACACACGCACACACAGTGTGAGCAGGGGAAGGGCAGAGAGAAGGAGACACAGAATATGACGCAGGCTCCAGGCTCTGAGCTGTCAGCACAGACACTGATGTGGGGCTTGAACTCGTGAACCATGAGATTATGACCTGAGCCGAAGTCGGAGCTTAACCGACTGATCCACCCAGGGGCCCCGGTAGAAACATGTTTTTCATAGATTTAGTAAGCAGAGTTGGAAAGTTAATTTAATCTCCCAACTTCTTAAATTGTACTTAAGGGCATGGGACTATTAAGAAAATCAATACTCATTCTGACTGTATTTGGAGGAAAAAGAATGAGTTGAATAAAAGATTAGAAGTGAATGAATGAGGAGGCATGATTTCTGATTTCCTTTCCCTTTTCTCCATTTTCTTACTGTACCTTCCCTCCAAGGTCAGCCCACGCTCCTACGTTTAAGCTTTACTACTCAACCCATCCATCTATCCGCTAATCCATTTATCAGATGCTACTGAGTACCAAGGATAAAATGAATTACAAGATAAGGACCCTATTACAAGGCACTCACATATAGTGGGTAAGAGTTTAATTATTGTAGAGTGAACAAAATACTGAGGCAATGTGAAGAGTGGAGTCATTAACTTTGAGTGAAGCTGGGGAACAGATCAAGGAAGGCCTCTCCCGGGAGGATACATTTGAAATGGGTACCGAAGAATGAGTAGCATTTGGCTAGGCCAAGATGGTTGGGGGGGTGGCGTTTGAGAGAGAGGGAATGAGCCAAGTCAAGGAAGTGTGGAAAATGGGGTAGTTTTATTTTCAGAGCGGTGAAAAGCTGGTCACGGCTAAAGTCTAGGGGATGGTGGGGGATGTGTGCGACTGGGCGGGAAATAAGGCTGCAGAGGTGGTTGGGGCCAGGCTAAGTAGAGCTGTGAGTACTAAGCCAGGGAGTCTGAATTTTAATCTTCCAATGGCCTGAAGTTTCAGAGCAAGGAAGTGACATGAGTCACTTGAGATGCAGGTCCTGGACTCTTTAAGAGAGGAAGGTGACAAGGGGCTCTGCAGGAGGCTGCCGAAGCCATCCAAGAAAGGACATGAGTCCCTGAACACAGACAGAGAGGATGTAGACTAATCTGAGAGACGTTCCTGGAAGAGAGCCGGCAGTGGACAGTGACCAATTGGACACTAAGAGTGAATAAGAGGGAGACGTAAGAACAAACGCCTCTACGATTTAAGAGAATTGGCCGTTATTGTGTCATTCACTACGATGGAGAGAGAAGGCAGAATAGGTTGGAATTATCTTTTAGTCTCACGGAGTTTGGGGTTTCTATGAACTGTTCAAATGGAAATTTATAGCAGCCAGTTGGACCTTAAGAGAGGTTTGAGAGTCAATGGCATTATATTGTAATTAGAATGAACACAATGCGTTTGACCGTAATACATAAAATGACAAGAAAGTAATATGGCGTTTTTGTTTTGTTTTTTAACGTTTATATATTTTTGAGAGACATAGAGACAGAGTGTGAGCAGGGGAAGGGCAGAAAGAGAGGGAGATACAGAAACTGAAGCAGGCTCCAGTCTCTGATGAACTGTCAGCACAGAGCCCGACGGACGTGGGGCTCGAACTCACAGACTGTGAGATCATGACCTGAGCTAAAGTCGGCCGCTTAACCGACTGAGCCACCGGGTGCCCCGATCAGTTGCATTTCTAAACATTAATAACAAGCTATCAGAGGAGGAATTAAGAAAACAATCCCATTTACGATTACATCAAAAAGAATAAAATACCTAGCAGTAAATTTGATCAAGGAAGTGAAAGACCTATATTCTGAAAATGATAAGATATTGATAAAATAAATTGAAGACTAAATATATCCATGAAGACTTCTTCATGGATTAGAAGAATTAATATTTTTAAAGGGTTCATACTAGCCGAAGCAATCTACAGATTCATTGCAATTCCCATCAAAATACCTACAGCCTTGTCCACAGAACTAGAACTAAGAATCCTAAAATCTGTATGGAACCACAAAAGACCCTGAAGAGCCAAAGCAATCCTGAGAAAGAAGAGAGCTGACTTCAAACTATACTACAAAGCTATATACAACTTAATCTAAAAAAAAAAATCAAAACAGTACGCACAGATCAGTAGAAGAGGATAGACACCCCAGAAATAAACCCACACGTACGTGACCAATTAATCGATGACAAAGGAGGCAATAAAGAAATGACAATCTCTTCAATAAATGGTTAGGAGAACTGGACAACTACATGCCAAAGAATGAAACTGGATCTCTATCTTATACCACATACAAACCTTAATTCAAAAGGGGCTGAAGACTTGTATGTAAGACACACAACCATAATAGTCTTAGAAAAAAAAAACATAGGCAGTAAGCTCTTTGACATGGGTCCTAGCAAAATTTTTTTGGACCAGTCTCCTCAGGCAAGGACGACAAAAGCTGAAATAAATAAATGGGATTACATCAAACTAAAAATCTTTTTACATGGTAAAGGAAACCATTAACAATATGAGAAGGCAACCTACTGAATGAGAAGGTATTTGCAAGTCGCACATCTGATGAAGCGTTAATATCCAAAATATATAAAGAGCTTACACGACTTAATCTAAAACAAAAACAAAAGCAAAAACAAAACGGCCTGTTTAAAAACTGGGCAGAGGACTTGAACAGACCTTTTTCCAAAGAAGACACACAGGTGGCCAATAGGTACATGAAAAGATGCTCACCATCACTAATCACCAGGAAAGTGCAAATCAAAGCCACAGCGAAATACCACTTACAACTCTAAGTTCTAAGTTGGGCAGCTCAGTTGGTTGAGCGTCCAACTCTTGATCTTGGCTCAGGCCATGAATCCCAGGGTCGTGGGATTGAGTCCAACATTGGGCTCTGTGCTGAGCGCGGAGCCTGCTTAAGATTCTCTCTCTCTCTCTCTCTCTCTCTCTCTTCTCTTTCCTTCTGCCCCTTTCCCCCACTCGCATGTGCCCTCTTTCTTTCTCAAAAAAAAACAAAAACAAAAACAGGTGTTGGCAAGGGTGTGGAGGAAAGAGAAAAGAGAATCTTTGTACACCGTTGGAAGGAATGTAAATTTGTGCAGGTACTGTGGAAAACAGCATGGAGGTTCCTCAAAGAATTAAAAACAGAGCCACCATATAATCTAGCAGTTCCACTTCTGGATATCAATGTATATCTTTATCTGAAGAAAACGTAAACACCAATTCAAAGAGATATGTGCACCCCTATGTTCATTGCAGCATTATTTACAATAGTCAAGACATGGAAACCACCAGGACCCCTGGGTGGCTCAGTCCGTGGGGCATCTGACTCTTGGTTTGAGCTCAGGTCATGATCACATGGTTCGTGAAATCGAGCCCCATGTGGGGCTGTCAGCGCAGAGCCTACTTGGGAATCTCTTTCTCCCTTTCTCCACCCCTTCCCTGCTTGTGCTCTCCCTCTCTCTCAAGATAAATAAATAGACATCTAGACATGGAAACGACCTAAGTGACCATCAATAGATGAATGGATAAAGGAGACGTGGTGTATATATACACAATGGAATATTACTGACCCATAAAAGAATGAAATCTTGCCATTTGCACCAACACGGAAGGACCTAGAGGATATTATGCTAAGTGGAATAAATCAGAGAAAGAAAAATACCGTATGATTTTACTTATCTGTGTAATCTAAAAAATAAAACAAGTGAACAAACAAACAGAAACAGACTCATAGATACAGAAAGGAAACTGTTTGTTACCAGAGGAGGGAGGGGTTGGGGGATGGGCAAAATAGGTGAAGGGAATTAAGAGGTACAAACTTCTACTTATAAACTAAATAAGTCATGGCGATGTGATGCACAGCATAATGAATATATCAACAATATTGTAGTAACTTTTACGCTGACAGATGGTAACTAGACCTACCGTGGAGATAATTTTGTAATTTATAAAAATATCAAATCAGTAGGGTGTATACCTGAAACTAAGGACATTGTGTATCAATTATATCTCAATAAAATATTTTTTCTTTCTTTCTTTTTTTTAAAGTAAGCTCTACACCCAACATGGGGCTTGAATTCATGACCCCAAGATCAAGAGTCGCATGCTCTACCGACTGAGCCAGCTGGGTGCCCCTGAATAAAACCATTTTTTAAAAAATGAAACCCTTCAGCCGCGAAAAAAATCTTCCATTAACATTCTCTCGATGATCAAAAGGACTGAAAGTCTTCTCATTAGCCCTCATGAATTTTAGAATTTGATGTGGCATAATAATGTTAATCAGCGAAAACGAAAATATCAGACACAAGGGATATATCATCATGGACTTTCTAAGCAGTGATCACTTGACTAGAAAAGTAAGAAGGGAGGCTACCGGAGGCCCTCAGGAGTCAGTACCGAGCCCTTTTTCAAAGAGTTGCTATTTTAAGGTCAGCTCTGATTTAAATATTTCTGGTACTGAATAAACAGGGGAACTTGGGTAAGCCTGAGTCAGCTTCACACCCTCAACTGACTTCATCAACCAAGACGCATTCTAACCCGGCCATTTTATGAGACTGTGAAAGTGAGATCTATTTGAGGAAGAAGTGATTTGGTTTGACCTTCAAGCAGTGGAAAAGAAAACACTTGTCGCTTCAGGAGGACTTCCTCAGAGGAAGCCCTGCCTCAGACAGTCGAAAGCCACTGGCATTTCCCAGGCTCCTGAAATGTCAGAAATATTGGTTATAACATTTGGATTCGTAAGAACTACATGCCTGAGCATTCGTGGTGGGCAACTTTGTTCGTGCCAGTTAGTCGGAAGCTCTTACCAAGTTCTTTCTTCCTTTAACTCTCATGGTCCTAAAATGAGCATGTGGTGAGGAAGCTTCTGGAAACTCCAATCTCCAAAGCTCCAAGATGTGGGTGGCTTTTTGTCTTTGGGGGAAGTAGCACATCAAGAAACTTCTTGCTCTAGTTCTACCTGGTATGAATGATTCTTAAATATGTCATAGATTAAATGATGGCAAGTGGGCAAGATTTGCAAACACGTGCTTTAGAATACATTTTCAATACTCTGGTTTCTCTTCAGATCGCATAAATCTTTCACCTTTTAAAATACGTTTTCTTCCTCCTATTATTGAAAGTAATGCCAGCAGGCAGAAAATATGCAATAGTAAAGTCTCTTCAGGAACCTCTAGACTTGTGAACACAATCCTGAACAGAGACAGTGTTGTCGCCCATTCCAGAATAATTGGGAGGTATTTGATAAGGTAGAAGTTGATCTTCTAGGAGCTTAAAAATCTTTGGTAAGTGGGACCTGTCTTGGCATCCATGGCTTTCTGGTTTCAGGGAAACGAATGCTTTAAAAACATGGTGGATGGGTAGCGATAAGCCACACGTGTGGGTGTCCAGTCCACATCTTTCACAATGAACTCTTTGACCGAAATGCACAGAATACTCAATGGAGTAAAAGCCTTGAGTCATTTGTATCCAAAATAAAGTCTGGGTAATGACGAGTCACCTTAAGGATATGGTGCAAAAGGTTAGGGACAAGGAGTTTACACTCCAAAGTTCACCACCTTCGTCCCAAACTGCTACTGATCCTTAATCTCCTACCACCAGTCACTCCCCACCTTCCCTCCTCTTGCGGTTTATGGAAGAAAAATAAGTGTGCTACCACCAGGATGTGAATTAATTAACCAAACTGCTTCCCCAGTTAGTATCAGGGCCATTGGTATCCTCTAAGGCAAGTAAGCAAATCCTCTACTGTTTTGCCTACTTCTTATCTGGCTGTCTTTGGGGGATCCCTGATGAGCGATTACCCTAGAAGCGAGTGTACCTTATAGTACACTGATTTTTGTTGACATTTTCTTAGGCATTGACTTTATTGCCAGGGTTTGTGCTAAGCATTTAATGACCTTTATTCTTATAAAAGATCTTGAGAGGTGGGTATGCCTATTTTACAGGTACGGAAACAAAGAGTCCCGAGGTTAAGTGACTTAACCGAGGTCACCGAGACTCAAACCTAGGTCTGTGTAACTCCACTGTCCTATTCTGCCTGGACTTTGTTACGTCTTTAACCAGTCACAATAATGTTTTTCTCCATATTTTAGGGTAAAACTATGACTCCTCCTCAAATAACTTTTAAATGGTTTTCCACCAGTGTGTATGGGTTCATACTCATCCATTGTCAGTGTTGGATTCAGTTTCTTTTGAGGCCGACCCTTGTCCTTGTTCACCTGGACTTGCCTTTTGCTCAAGCTAAATTAAAATATTTCATATTCTCACATACCCCCCCACTTACTAGTGTGTATTCTTTTGTAAGAGTAGAAAGATGGGGACGGTGGGTAGAAGGAGCTGCAGGGTGCCCATCTACTGCTCAGTGTTGGGACAGGCAGAAACTGAAGACATTGTTTTAAGGATACTGTGTCAGACATGAGGCGTGTGACGTAAATTCATGTCTATGTGTATGACCTGGAAGGCGAAAGGCCGTTCTCCCCATTTCTCCATAGAATCAATACATCTTCAATCCCAGGAGTCAGAAGTGACTGTGATGCCATCACGGCCTCCGCTGTAGCAGCTTTGGGTGCATGAGATAAAAGCCTGGGCAGATTCCCCATACTCACAGCGGGGGCGGTGGCTTTGCAGAGTGGGCATGACTGGGGTGCTTCCCCTTTCAAAACACTGGATAAAGAACAGAACGGAAGAATAAGAGAGGAGAGTCCACAAGCACTTATAAAACACCCCTTCAGGTCCTAGAGGTGACTGAAATGACTTAGAGGGGAGGCAGTTCTGGGGCTGGGGCCCAACGTTCTCTAGAGTTCTAAAAAAAATATAGGTGATCATCATGTCGTGATCTCACCCTGATTTGTGCCATCCAGCTGGTGGGGCTTGGGTAAGGCTGAGGTATAGTTCACTCATTTGGGAAACATGTATCAAATACCTACTATGTGCCAGACATTGTGCAAAGCTCCGAGGATCCAAGACAAATAAGGCCAGGTCCCTGCTCTCCGAGGACTTCTGACAGCAACTCTGTTCCACAAGAGGTTTTGTACCGGATGTCTCTTAGACTTTTGCCCTAGGGTTGCCACCATGGCCACACAGATCGTGTTCTGCAGAGAGAATATGACGGGAGTTGTAATCCCTTGAGTTGTATATCGCATAACCTCACATGGTGGCCCTGTTTGTGCACATAATCTCCACCTAAAATTTCTTCCCTTGCAACTTTGCCTTCCAACTCCTTCCAGATGCACCTCTGATTTGAATTCTCCTCTCTGTCCTCCAATCCTCTCTTGACCACAACCCCCAAGGTGTTCCTCTTTCCTCAGGCTTCCTTTGGCTTGTTCTTTCTGTAATGGAACCTGAAAATTCAACAGGACTTCCCTGGGCCCTTCCTCATTCAATATTTTCTTATACTGTTGTGTTAGCCCTGTGTTCTTTTTTAGCTTTTGGCCAGCTTGAATCTTATCCCCTTGCATGTGTTTCAGATATAAGGGTAGAAAATGTGTCATATCTATCTTTGTACCTCCCTACAGGACTGGCACCTAATTGAAATTCAATAGGACAAAAGAAGAAAGTGTTATTTAAAATGAGAGACCTTTTAAAGAGTGAAAGATGCCAGCTGAAATAGAGTGTCTGTGACAAAAATCTTCAGTCAATACGTTTTTCAAATTCTTTCAGTTGTTGACTCTCAAATATTTATGCTAATGACAACCAGGAAAAGCACAGATTTTGGAAATGGACCAAACCCAAGACTAATTCTAGCCAGCTAATTCTTTTCACCAAACTTTCTGCAAGAACATCCAACAAGGAAGAGGCTCGGGCACCGCTGACCCCTTGCAACTCTCCCCTGAGGGAGTCAAGCTTGATTTATTCTCAGGTTCAGACCATTAGTGGGAGGTCCAAAGTATGGCGATCTGAGGGGACAGGAGAAAGAGAGGAAGATGGAGATGGAAAGGAAAAAAACCACAAAGGCTCTGAAAATTAAAACATAGAATTAATTGTTGATGTAGAGCTGGGATTTAGAAATTTAGAAAAGATCAGCTAAGGTTAGTTCCAATTAATTACTTAAGTAATTTTATTCTTATGAAGAACAGCTGCTTTATCTGCAGAAGAAAGGAAGAAAGGAAGAAAGGAAGGGAAGAAGGGAGGAAGGAAGGAAAGGAGAAAGAGAGAGAAAGAGAGGGAGAGCGAAGACATTGTAAGCTACAATGTCCCTTGTAAGCAAGGGAGCAAGAGGGAGGGAGAGAGAGAGAGAGAGAGCACAAAGCAATAGGGGGAAAGGAGGAATGAATCTCCAAACAGACCGTTGTTTGCCTTTCAGTATTTTATTCAAACTCCATATGCTGTACTTGACATAAGAATCTGGAAGGCGCTGACACTCTGACTAAGGGGATGGCCTCCCTGGGTAATTTAAACTTCCTTTCTCATTCATAACCTCAACCACAAGGTTAAACTGGCACCCTGTTCTTTTTTAATTTCATGAGTAAAAAATGCACTGAAAACCATTACTCTAGCCAGAATGAGTGATATTTCCTCCAGATCGACTTTCTGACAAATAGTACATCCTAGACCAGGTAGCTGACTAAGTCCTTAGTCACAGAAACAGAAGTTTTTCGTCTGAAGTCAGTTTTTTTATTCTCTCAGTTGGCCAGTCTGCCCCATCTGCTCTGGGACACAGGAACCCCATGAGTAAATTAGAAACCTAACTTGAGGGGAGCGGGCTACTCAGAGAAAAACCCCAGCATCCTGTATATTCTGAACGTAGCACCACACAAGGACTTTTAAGAAAGAAAATGCAAATAAGTTTGACGTAAACCAAGAATCAGTAGCCTCTGTGGTCTGATACTAGGGAGGCTGGGAAGACCCTAATGTCACCTTCCCCCGCAGGGCTGCGGCCTTCTGAGGTAAGGCTCTATCTAATCCCTCCTCAAAGGTCAAGTGATTAAGGCCCTTACAATGCTGTTAGTCACATCTGCATGTGATCGTATAGCCTAAAAGAAGGTTTGGAGAGCAAGAGGAGAGAACCAGAAGAACGGGGTCAGTCAGTGGGTACATGGAAGGTTCTAGATCAGAATCTTGGAGAGCTGGGTGCCTTGGGCAAAGTTATTTTGCTTCTCTGAACGCCATATATATATGCGCATGGCACTTGACCCAATTCAGTGATTTTTACCTCCCTCTGCCCTTCTTCCTTCCTTTCTTCCATTCTCCCTTTCCTTCCCTTCTTTCCTACAAGTATTTGTTGAGCCCCTGCTATGGCTCTGTTCTAGGCAACGGGAATAAAACTGTCAACAAAATAGGCCAAGTCACCATTCTGTGTAGCTTACATTCTAGTGGGGGAAACAGAACAAGCAAATAAATGGTTACATAATACAGATAATCCTCACTTTGCATTGTTCTAACATGCATGAATTTCAGTCACCATGGTTTAGTTACTAACACTCCCCCGACAAACACAATTCAAATTTCAGTCACCACCATATATTAAGTATGAATAATTGCATAACGTACAAATTTCACTGCCAGCTCTCCAGTCCACAAATTCCTATGATTCACGAATGACTGGGTGCATGTTATGGTCAGTGACCAATCACGTCTCTTCTTTCCAGAGGCAAACAGTGACCGGTCACTGCTCATCTATTGTTCAGGTCACACAAAGACAGTAAAGCATGTAGTTGTGTTGCCTTCTCACCTCCCAGTGGTAGAAAGATACTACAGGCAAAAGAAGTTAACTTTTATTCATTTCTTTATTATTTATTATTTTTTTTTGTTTTTGAGATGGAGAACATGAGTGAGGGAGAGAGGCAGAGGGAGAGACAGACGGAATCCCAAGCAGGCTCCATACTGAGTGTGGAACCCAACATGGGGCTCGATCCCACAACTCTGGGATCGTGACTCGAGCCGAAATCAAGACTCAGATGGTTAACTGACTGAACCACCCAGGTGTCCCAAGAATTTAACTTTTAAAGCACTGCTGCTGTAGGATGATGCTCTAGACCACCTTGATTCTCTTGAATGAAAACGTGGAAATTTGCTTTTTATCACCAACACAACTTCCTTAGTCCATTCAACGGACCATGGAGCTATTTCAACTTTTAAACCCTATTAGATGGTCTTTCAGGCAGGTTATTGATCCAACAGCTTGGTGGGGAGGAGGAGAGAGAGGGAGGGAGAGAGGGGAGGGAGGGAGAGAGAATCTCATGCAATTTCTTTAGCTAGTTTTGAAAGAAATAGGGCATAAGGAATGCAGTTGAAAGCATTCAAGAATACAGCAAGTAGTATGCACGTAGCATGTCAAGAACTTGGACTGTGCTGTGCAAGTATATTTACAGGTTTCTAATCAGAGGTAAATGGAGTCATAGAGGAAATAGTTGGCCATGGGAACGTAGATACACTGCCTGCTATTTGAGACTTAGCAAAGGCAAATTTGCGGGCATAACTGAAGAGAGGGCTGTCATTTGCAATGAAAAAGATAAGAATGTCCCAGAGGAAGGCACACCAGGGAAAAAATTCACATTAAGAGAACACTTAGTGATTTTTCCTGACATTGGGACTGCAAAGGGCAAATGGTTGGAAGCTGATCCAAACTTAGAGAGGGGTATGAGTGTTCACCAAGGCATATAAATAATGTTGTCTCCATGCTCGAAGTTTTACCATGAAAAGAAGGACGCAAGCACTGCTCAAACTAATTTTATAAGCTTTTAAAGTGTCAAATACATATACCGTAACATTTATCATTTTAATTATTTAAAAATTTTTTTAAGTTTATTTATTCTCAGAGAGAGAGAGAGAGAGAGAGCGCGCTGCGCGCAGGGGGACGGGGCAGACAGAGAACCCTCACTGTCAGTGTGAAGCTTGATGTGGGGCTCAAACCCATGAACTTTGAGATCATGACCTGAGCCAAAACCAAGAGTCGGATGCTTAACCAGCTGAGCCTCCCAGGTGCCCCATTTTAATTATTTTTAAGTGGAATTAAGCACATTGACATTGTCGTGTCACCAGCACCACCGTCCAGCTCCAGAACTTTTTCATCATCCCAAACTAAAACTAAGTAGCAATGACCCCCTATTCCTTTCTCCCCACCCTGCCCCTGGTAGCCCCTCTTCTACTTTCTGTCTCTAAAAATTTGACTATTCTAGATAATTCATGTAAGTGGAATTATATAATATCTGTCCTTTGGTGTCAGACTTATTTCAGGTAGCATAATGTCTTTAAGATTCATCTATATGGTAGCAGGCATCAGAACTTTTTCTTTTTGATGTTTATTTATTTATTTTGAGCGGGGGGGCAAGGGGCAGAGAGAGAGAGGGAGGGAGAGAATCCCAAGCAGGCTCCATGCTGTCAGCGAAGAGCCCAATGTGGGGCTCGAGCTCATGAATCATGAGATCATGACCTAAGCTGAAATCAAGAGTCAGGCTCTTAACTGACTGAGCCACCCAGGTGCCCCTTCTTTTTTAAGGCTGAATAATATTCCACTGTATGTATATACCACATTTTGTTTATCCAGTTTGGGTCGTTTCCACCTTTCAGGCTGTTACGAATAATGCTACTCTGAATATTGCTGTGTAAATATCTGTTTTTCATTCTTTTTGGCATATACCTGGAAGTGGAAGTGGTATTGTTGGGCTATAGGATAATTCTATGCTTAGTTTTTTGAGGAACTGCTATGCCGTCTCCCACAGTGGCTGTACCGTTTTACATTCCTACCAACAATGTACAAGGGTTCCAGTTTGTCCACATCCTCTCCAACACTTGTTATTTTTTATAATTTTTTTATTTTATTTTTTTACGATAACCAACCTAATGGATTTGAAATGGTATCTCGTTGTGTTCGATTTGTATTTCCACAATAGTTAGTGATGTTGGGCATCTTTCCATGTACCTTTTGGCAATCTGTACATCTTCTTGTGAGGAATATCCATTCAACTGATAAATTTTCTACCAAAGAATAGAACATTTTATTTTTAAAATCCTTTTAAAGTGAGCTCTACGCCGAACGTGAGGCTTGAACTCACAACCCCGAGATCAAAGCCCATGCCCTACCGACAGAGCCAGCCAGGGTGCCCCAAGAATAAAACATTCTAGTTCTCAATACTATTGATGTTTTAAATCAATGTTCATTTTGCAAGGTTTAAAAAAATTTTCCTATATGTTTATAACCAACAATAGAAGAGTTTCTAATGTTTCGACAAAACATTTTTAATGGTCATTCATGGAGGCATCCTAATTTTTCTCATTTATTACTAAGGATGCTTTGCACGGTTTCAGCTTGCATGGCTACTTTTATGGTCCCCCGCCATCATGCAAAATGAGGATTTCCTTTGGAGGGTTAGATTAGTGATAAGAAATAGGAAAACGAAGCAGGATGAGGGGCTAGAGAGAGATGAGAGAATGGGCTATTTATGCCGGTTGTCAGGAAATGCCACTCTGGGAAAGTGAAATTTGAGTAAAGGCCTAGATGGAGGGAGGAAGCCAATCCTATTCCTGCCAATGGGAGGAGCTTTTCAGGCTTGAGGAAGAGCAAAACCGTCAGTGTGGCTAGAGCACAGTGAGGGAGAGGGAGAGCGGTCTCAGATAAGATGGAAAGGCAGACAGGGGCCAGATCATGCAGGGCCTTGCGGGCCATGGTATGCACTTTGGACTTTACTCTCAAGTCCTGAGAAGCAATTGGAGGGCTGAAAGTCATGTCCTGTTAGTGCACAAGGCATCTGATTGGTTAGGGGTGAGTTCGTCTCAAGGGAGAAGAAGAGATGAATTTCACCTACTTTCTAACAGTCTGATGGCCAGTCTTGGCTTGAAAATGAAGAGAGATCAAAGACCTCTGGAGACTAGGACCTACTCAGTTCTATTGAGCATCCACTACACACCAAGGAGGTCTCTCAACTCCTTCAGTCTCACTACAAGCATCCTGGAATTTTCCCAAGAGGTTTTCAGGACAAGACACTTCTCACCCAGGATTTGGAAGGCAGAGGGATTCTAATCAGCAGAACCATCAGTGGACATGAATACTTCCAAATTTCCAGAGAAACAGCAGCCCGGTTTCTTCACACGCCACGCTGGTTTCACAAACCCACAAGCCCGTGGGACAGGCAGAGAGTACAGATCAGCGAAGCTGGCCCAGCGAGACTGGTGAGATGGTGAGCTCATGCCCTGCTAGAGGCCACCTAAAGTGGATAGCTGGCTCCTGCTAGCTATCGCCACAAAGAAATGTGGTCCTAGGGGACCAGATCTTCAAGAGAAGTCGGAAATCCAGATTATAATCCTGGGTTTTGAATAGTGGCAAGTAATTTTAAATGTTTAACACATCATGCAGGCTATATATAAGTACGTCTCTGGCCCCGCTATTGTTATTTCTGATCTTAAAGGGCCTTGCCCCTCAAATGACCCTCCACCACGCCCTAAGAATACTCATGCTTATCTTTCTCCCACTCACATGTCTTCCAGAAGAGAATTACACTTCCATGAAAATCTTAGTGCCTTGGAAACTTTGGGTGACCTTTCAATTTCATGTTTAATCTACCTTGGCCAATTAAAAAAAAAAACTTTAAAAAAAAGATCATGGATTTGACAGAAAACTCTGGCTTGGGCAGACATTGTTATTTAGCATCTGAGTATCCATTGTTTTCTCAACACTTGACAAACTCTTAAAAGATGGTGTATCTTCAAAAAATAATAAATAAAAATAAAAAAAGATAGGGTATCTTCATTAAGCAACTTGATACAAAAAGCATCACGAGGAAACATCACTAATATAATTGATTTGCAAGGCAGGAATTCATTTGAAAAACTCATGCTTGCCGCACTCTAATTGTAGAGAACCAAGAAGAGCCAAGCAAATACAGAGAGCATTTTGATTAAAGGTTAACAGACATTTTCTTTGTGTTGAACTTTCCAGAAAGATCTATTGAAATTTTTGTGATACTTAGAAATTGTACACAGGCAGAACTTTCTGGCACTCCTAGGAAAGCTCCATATTTACACCAGTGTTTTAGTTTCACTTTCCTCTTTCTCATTTATTTCAGAGAAAAGAGAAGTTTAAATGGGATTTTGTAATTTGAGGTTATGATATGAGAGAAGGGAAAATTATATCAGTCTTTCAGTGGTGTCCTTTTAAAAGATTTTTGTTTAACTTATAAAGGCAATCTAGTCCATTATTTAACCTGAAAACAAAAAGTTTCATATCTTAAAAAGAAATTCCCATGGTTGTTGCTCTACTCAACTCAAAAAAACCTGAAGAAGAACTTTCTTACAGGACCTTAAACCACAGTGTCCGTTACTCAGTGTTTGGTTAGAAGGAAATCTGCAGTGTGTATTTCTCCCAGAATCTTCCTTTGATATAGGTAATTACTCTCAAATTAAATGATCTCTTCTAAGAACGTCAACATCTCGTCTGTTTGGTTGGCTTCTATAGCAATAGTCGCTCCAGAGCTTCAATAAATGATGGCAAAGCTCAAGCTACTGGGAAAGAGAACACATGCCCAGGCTTAGAAGTTGGGCAGCTCAGCTTCTCTCACAGACATCGACCAAGAGGCCTATTTCTCACTTCTCCAGGGTAGCGCCAGGAAAGGACCTTTCTATGTTTATTTTAGGGACATGTGAGAATTTACAGGGACCCGGAGACGATCCAATGTAATTTAGCCAAGGGCTGATCCCCACTTATATCCTGCTTCTGAGATGTTTGCTCTAATGACAGGTCAAATTCAGTGAACTTTAAGATCCCTCTAAAACCTAGGAGGCCACGACTTCGCCTTTGAAGCCCTCACAGCTCTCGTTGTATTTGGTCAATGAACGAGAGCTGTGAGATCTGTCAGTATAGACGGCACATGGCTCTGGAATCCTAAGAACATTTTATGCTTTCACAGAATTCCATTCATTGGGTATGGAGAAACGTGGTCATTTTTGTGCCACACCCTTCACCGAAGAGAGATGGTACTGGTATATAGCACCCTTCCTTCCTTCCTTCTTCCTTCCTTCCTTCCTTCCTTCCTTCCTTCCTTCCTTCCTTCCTTCCTTCCTCCCTCCCTTCCTTCCTTCCTTCCTTTCTTTCTTTCATGTAATTTATTGTCAAGTCAGCTAACATACAGTGTATACAGTGTGCTCTTGGTTTTGGGGGTAGATTCCCGTGATTCATCGCTTACATACACGCCCAGTTATAGCACATTTCTTTAGAAGAGAACTCAGATACCTTTGCATACAGCTAGATTTGGTTTTTGATTTTGTTATTTTTTTTCCTTGGCAGAAGAGTGTCCTAGGAGATAGGAAGTGACAAATACCAACCTGATGTAGAAGTCAAAACAAGAGGAGTGAGTGTGTAGGAGAAAAAGATTCTCTACACTGTCTGAATGAATCAACGCAGAACACTGCTCGCCAGTTTAAGGAACCAAGTCATGAGGCACAAACTGGAAATTCTCCTTAGAGTTTTTGTTATGAGTCTTATGATGAAGAGTTAACACTAGCATGCATTGCCAAAGGTCAGGCCAACTGTATGAGTTTCCTATTGCCATAAATTACCACAAACTTAGTGGCCCCAAGCAATACTAATGTACTGTCTTACAGTTTTGGAGGTCAAAAGTCCAAAATTGGTCTAACTAGACTAAAGTCGAGGTGTCGGCAGGAGTGGTTTCTTTTGGGGGCTCTGAAGGCAGAATCTATTCCATTGCCTTTTTTGGTGATTCTAGAGCTGCCTGCATTCCTGGACTCATGGCCCCTTCCTCCATCTTCAAAGCCAGCAATGGTGGGATGGATGAGTTCCAGTCATATCGATTCACTCGGGCACTAACTCTCCTGCCTGTCTTATAAGGATGCTTGTGACTACATTGGCCCCACCTAGATAATCCAGAATAATTTCCCCACTCAAGATATTAAATCGAATCACATCTGCAGAGTCCCTTTTGCCATGTAAGATATCATATTCATAGGTTCCCAGGATCCGGAGGGATGTGGACTTCTCTGGGGGCTATCACACTACCCACCAAACTAGCCACATTACAAATTTCCGTGAGCTCTAGAGGATGGCAATTTAGCAAAAAAACATTATGATATCCTTTAAAGTATCAAGTTTAGGGGCACCATGGCTGGCTTGGTAGGTGGCACATGCAACTCTCGATCTCGGTGTTGTGAGTTTGAGCCCCACACTGGGTGTAGAGATTACTTAAAAATAAAATCTTTAACGAAATAAAGTATCAAGATTGGGGCACCTTCTGAGGACTCCTGAGTTACCTTTGCTTACTGTTCTGTTTCCCCATGGAGGGCCAATCTTGTGTTACATATGAAGAAACAGAAGCCCGAAAAGCCAAAATGATGATCTCTGACAACCCTCCAGTGGGAGTAAGGCAGGAGTAAATCGGGAAAATGGGCTCTTGATGCTCTGCTAGCAAATTTCTCACCTTTCTCCAGTGCCTCTCTCAGGAAATATGGCCTAAAGAAATGTTGGAGTGAGTTTGGCACCATATTGGATGGCACCACCATCAGGGCAGGGCGGGAGTTGACGTAGAAAAAGGAAGGGAAATGGCATTCTACCCATTGGAAGTGGACAAGGCTGCCACACAGCAGCTGTATCCCCAGGCACTGCCCTCCACTCTTACTTAGACTTTTAAAGAGTGTCCCTTTCATAGTGCCTTCTAGACTTCAAGTTGGATGCTGATACTAGGCATGTTTCATTTTATGTGTGTACAACAAGGTTTTTGAGGCCACTTATTTCTTTGTATTAGCAATAGAGTAGGACATTTGAGAACTGGAACTAGTTCTGGGGTCAGACCCTGGAAGACCCATGCCCCAGCTCTAGCACGAGGCATTGACTATGTGACCACTGGAAATGGCACCAGCCTCCTGAACTAGATGTGATAAGAAGCTAACCCACAGAAAGTGGTCAGCATGGGGCAAGGGGTGCAAGAAATGCTTACCGAATTATTATTATTATTATTATTGCATCAGTTGGCCTTGCATGAGCTGGTCCCTGCCACCTCCCTGGCCTCAGCTCCTACCATTGTCTCCCCTTGTCCACTGTGTTCTGATCACACCAGCCTTCCTCGTGACCCTCCAGCAGGCTGTGAGAGCCTTTGCATTTGTTGTTCTTTTTAACTTGGAACTTTTTCCGCAAATATTTACGAAGCTACCTGTATCTCATTATTCAGGCCTTAGCTCAAATATTACATCCTAGAAAATTCTTCTCTGACCACCTCAACTACAGTAGCTACTTCCATCCTCCCCAGTCACACCCTGTACTACTGTTTTCTTTTATTCCCTTAGTCTTTGGTCAGTATTGAGCTCTGAAACTACCTTCCTTTTCCCTCCCTGCCTTTCTCTTTCTCTATAGACTTTAAGCTCCTTTCATTAAGCAATGTAATCATGCTCTTTGATTTATATCCAGCACCTAGAACAGTGCCCGGAACATGACAGGGATTTTAGTTGGCCGACTGACCAACTGACAATAGACTACCACCAGAATACAGATCTAAGTTTAGTGCATTAATTTGAAATTTTTGTTTTCTAAAAGCACTTACCTCTTGGGATCCATGCCCTCCTTGTTAACTTCACCTACCTCTCTCAGATGTTTCTTCATCCCTTCCCAGCTCTTCCTCCTCTTTCTCTCATTCCATCAGAGCCATAACGTGAACTTCTCCTTCCTTCCAAGTATTTTAAAAAATTATAATAGAGCACTCTCAAAGTGCAAGAAACTTACAAGACAAAACATGAATCATTACAAGTGAAACTTTAGAGGCCATTGTTGGTTGATAAGGAGCTATTGTTGATCCCTTTACCTCCTTGACCTAAAACACAATTGCACAGCTGCTCATAGGCTCACGTAGGTCAAGGTCTTGCCCAAGTGTGTCTTATTCCCACTGTGCGACACAGTGATTTAAGCATACAAGAAGCACTGAAAAATGCATGTGACATGAATGTATGTACATATATATGTGTATATATATATATATATATATAGCACTCATAGAAATTTCACCTTGACATAGCTGGAAAATAGAAAAATATGTTTAAGTTTCTAATCTCAAAATCCTTACCCTCAAAAATAAATCCTTATTTAGCATATGGTGAATGTTTATACTGAATTAATATTCTGGGTGCTTTTTCACTCTGGTAAACAGAATTTTTTCATGAGTGCTGGGTTATACCTTGCAATATACAAATTGGCACACATTTGTGCTTGGGGCTGCTGTGGGAAAGCCTAGAGCACCTTTCAGAAAGACAAAATATTATTGGCAGTCATACCCTGTCTTCTCTTCATTCTTCCCTCTCCTCTCTTCTCTTCTGCCCCAAATTTGCTCTTCCCACAAACATGTCTTTAGAGACACAGGGAATGCCATCTCCCTGGGCAACGTATCAGCACTGATTTTTAGCTACCTACAAAACCTAAGCTTTTTAAAACCATCTTGAGTAATAAAACATTAGCTTTGCAAAGTTGCTGCACATTTCTTTCCTTAAAAATCTGAACATTTTTAAAGAAGCTTCAAGACATACATGCTTCAACAATCAATCCCCTCTTCTTAAATCATGTATTTATTTTCCAGAGCGGTGGAGGGTGGGGCTGATGGCATTGATTCTCTGCTTGGGTGTTAATTTTCAGAAGTTTCAGTGTGTCATTCTGTGTGTGTGTGTGTGTGTGTGTGTGTGTGTGTGTGTGTCTTTCTCCCTTTGGAAAAACAAAAGATGGGTTTCCTTGCCCACCATGGAAAAAATGTGACATATAACTAAATCCCTTCCTGAGAGCACAGACAACCAAAAGCAGGCAGGGCGGTGAGGAAGTTTTGTCATTTCCAGAAGGAAGCATGAGTCATAGTGTGCGACATTTTGGGAGGCCTGAATCAGAGCTGTCGAGGAAGTCAGGTCTCAGACAGTTTAACTTAGAACCACAGTGTAATTTAATTTAATGTCTTCAGTATCTTGTCTTTCTCCAAGATGGCTGTTGACATAGGTGTTCTGATGATTTCCCTTCAGGAATGAGAATAATTTAACAGTTGAAGAATTCCACTAATCTACTTCTGAGGCAACCAGGTCTGGAAGTTATAATTAATATATATCTTTTAGAAAGGAGAAAAGAGAGCAGATGGGGGGGGAGGACACTGCTCTAAAATCTATTAATAAATGAAGAATGGCTAAGTTTAAATTTTATTGTTAGAAAAAAATAAACTATTATAGATAACTAAGCATTTTTAACAAACATCCTTTTCCTCTTTGAGCCAAAATGTACTTGAGAAGAAAATCTTTCCACATATTCAAATTTCACATGCTTTAAGATTCTGACCTATTTTGTGAAGGCTTAATAGCCAGAAAGGTTCCAGAATGCTGAGGAACACCCCTATATAAACATTCAGAAGATGATCGTGGGTGAGGTTTAGTATGAGAAGAAATGCTATTCTCTGGGGCTGGGAGAGAAGAGGTCCTGGGTTGGGGTGGAAGCAAGCAAGGGAAGAAATGCAGGGACAGCAAGATGGGATGCCTTTCCAAGATTTGTTTGGAACCATTACTAAGAGGTTTGGGGTAAAAAAAACCAAATGTTTTTAAATTAGAAGTTGGGTGCCTGACTACGGCTCAGGTCATGATCTCACAGTTCATGAGTTCGAGCCCTGCATCAGGCTCTGTGCTGATGGCTCGGAACCTGGAGCCCGCTTCGGATTCTATGTCTCCCTCTCTCTCTACCTCTCCCAGGCTCATGCTCTGTCTCTCTCTCTCTCTTTCTCAAAAATAAAAACATAAAAAAAATTAAATGAGAGGTGAAGAGCACAGATTAATCTTGATACACTATGGTTTCAGGGTGCTGATGATTCAGAGGCCCAATAATATTAATTATAACATGCTTTGGTAATCAAATAGATTTGGAGTGAATTCAGATAGATAACTTTGGGTTCTGTCTTGCTCCCAATCTCCACCATTATCTCCTTGAGGCCTGCGAGCCGAGAAGGGTGTAACTTTAGTATGATCATTTCCTGTGGTTGGTTTCACTCTCAGCTAACCACTTCGGGGGAGCCAGCTGCTGTTAGGCCTGGGAAAATTTGCTTGGGGGCAGTTACAGCTTTTAGCAACCCTATGAACATGTGCGTAGATGGGAAAAGAAGAAAGAGGACATATGTTATGCAGTTTAGTAATTTAGGACACACACACACACAAAGCATGAAGCCCCGAGATCCATTTGGGGTACCAAATGATGGCAAGAACTCTAAACTTGCTAGTAGGGGCGCCTGGGTGGCCAGTCGGTTAAGCGGCCGACTTCAGCTCAGGTCACGATCTCACGGTCTGTGAGTTCGAGCCCCACGTCGGGCTCTGTGCTGCCGGCTCAGAGCCTGGAGCCTGCTTCGGATTCTGCATCTGCCTCTCTCTCTCTGCCCTTCCCGTGCTCGCTCTCTGTCTCTATGTCTCTCAAAAATAAATAAACATTAAAAAAAAATTTTAAACTTGCTAGTAGCAGAAAACCTGTCCTCCTGATCTCCTATACTTAGGTTGTAAAGAGACATTATGAATATTGGAACTTATAAGACCTTTATAAAAGTTTCCCTCTGAGTTGGGCTTAAACTGGATTAGTTTAATTAAATATTCCAGTGTGTGTGTGTGTGTGTGTGTGTGTGTGTGTGTGTGTATAGATGATAGATAGATAGATAGATAGATAGATAGATAGAGTTATATCTTCTTTATCCATTCATCCATCAATAGATACAATTTGACTTCTTCCTTTCTGATTTGGATGCCACTTATTTCTTCTTCTTGCCTATTTGCTCCGTGATTTCCAGTACTATGTGGAATAGCAATGGTGAGAGTGGGCATCCTTGTCTTGTTCCTGAGCTTACAGGAAAAGCTTTCAGTTCTTCACGATTGAGTATAATGGTAACTGTGGTCTTGTCTTAGATGGCCTTTATCATGTTGAGGTGCACCGTTCCTTCTATACCTAATTTGTCGAGAGCTTTTATTAGGAAAGGACATTGAATTTCATCAAATGCTTTTTCTGCATGGATTGAAACAATCATATGCTTTTTATCCTTCATTCTGTGAATGTGGTACGTAACATTAGATGGTTTACAGATATTGGCACAGGTTTGCATCCCAGGGATAAATTTCACTTGATTGTGGTGTATGAGTCTCTTAATGTGCTGTTGAATTCGCTTTGCTAATATTTTTGTTGAGGACTTTTGCACCTACACTCACGAAAGATACTGTTGGCCTGTAATTTTCTTTTCTTGTAGCGTTCTTTTCTGGTTTGACTATCAGGGTAATGCTGGCTTTAGAGTATTCCTTACTTTTCAATTTTTTAGGAAGAGTTTGAGAAGAATCCATATTAATTCTTCTTTAAATGGTTGGTAGAATTTACCAGTAAAGCCGCTTTACTTTATTGGGAGGTTTTTGATTACTGATTCTCCTTACTCATTATTGGTCTGTTTCTTCATGATTCCATCTTGGTGAATTGTATGTTTCTAGGAATTTATTTCTTCTAGGTTATCCAATTAGTTGACATATAATTGTTCATAGCGGTCTCTCACGATCCTTTGTGTTTCTGTGGGGTCAGTGATAATGTCACCTTTTTCATTTCTGATTTTAATATGTTTAACTCTTTTTTCTGAAGTCCAGCTGTGAACCAGAGCTAGTAACTTTGCTGATATCTTCAATGACAATCTTTACCAGGCAAAATGACCGGGATCAGGAGTAGCAGCTGACCCAAAAGGCTCTGAGAGTGTGCTCTCTCAGTGAACCAAGGACTTATGAGCACACTTTGTCTCCATTACCTTCCTCTGGTCGCACTCTTAGACATAGGTAACTTGCACCCTGCTGCATAGAGGGACCTGTTTTGGCCCTTCTCTAGCCTAGCCTCTCTCTATGTGATGACAAGTCCATGAATCCAAGAAGATGTGCCTATCCATAGGCCGTGATCCTTCTTTTAGATGAGGCTCTGGGTAGCTAGGACCCTGAGATTCCGTGCCCAGATGACCCCAAGCTGGCTTCTAGAACCCATGGCTTCCCTGGCTCTTTCTTTGTAAAGACAGATAAACCACAGGGGGTGCTTCTCCTGACAGGAGTGCTATGGATGGAGGTAGGACATGAAATCTGGAATGTCTTGTGTCTACATAGGTGCAGGCATGGTCCCTCACAGTGTATAGTTGTATTAGAGATGAGAAGAGAAGGACTGGCCACAGGCCTAAGACCTCACCGGTCCTTTTGTCCCAAATCCCACAAATGTTAAGGATGGATCCACTTTTTTTCCATCCAAGGCTGAAAGCTAGGTTCATGGGAATTTCACTCCATTCATACGGATCTGATCTAGACCTCTGGTTTTGCTTCTCTCTGATCATAAGTTAATAGGTCGGGTAATAAGGTTGTTCACTGCCCATGGCTGGGCGAGGATCGTGTCAAGGGTGCATGAGCTCTCGGCCAAAATGGATTGGGCCCTATCAAGAGACCTCGGGAAGGCCAAATGCAATCTTGAGCTACGTTGACTGAAGCGAGCTGTAGTGAAGCTCCTGCCTTGGTGGAAATTGCTTTCATGAGTATCCTTCCCCTAGGCTCCCAAACACCTTTCTTTTAACTCTTCAAGGGCAAGGGCTGTGGCTTAGCCTATGTGGGCTCCCTTTCCCTTAGCATCACATCTAGCTCTCAGCAAATACGCAACAAATGCACATTGAATCCTACCGACTCTGCCTAGAAACTACCAAGTAGGACATTTTCATGCGCACCTTAGCAGAAAAGAGCAGGCTTCCCAGCTCTCAGGTAAAATAAAACAGAAGCCGTGGCCCCATTAACAGAGATGCCATTCCCGGAGCGCCTGTCAACCGTAACAGGCATTTGACAGAATATATGGAAGGAAAAGCAATCTTTATTCCAACATTAACAGATCTTTGTGATGGCTGGAGCTACGGCAATGCATTCAAGGGGGTCTCCACAGGGTTTGTTCATTAAACCATGGTTCTCAAATTTGAGGGTTCATCAAAATTACCTAGAGGGTTTTTAAAGTTTTTGTTAATGTTTACTCATTTTTTTGAGAGACAGTCGCAGGGGGGCTGGAACCCAGGAACCTCGAGATCGGGACCTGAGCCTAGGTCGGGAGTTAACCGACTGAGCCCCGCCCCTCTGAAGGGCTTTTTTAAAAACAAGTATTCCTTGGTTGCTCTCCCAGAATATGTAATTCGGTACCCTCAGGAGGGAGCTGAAGTTTACATTTCCAACAAGTTCCCAGGTGATGCCGGTGGTGCCGGTATGGACACCACACTTTGAGAACCTTTGCTTTAAATGAAAGAAGAAAGGTACTTAAATTAGGAGACAAACAGCGTAACACAAACCAGTGTGAGACATAGAACAGTTTGGTAGATGACCCAGACCAGGATCATGAAAGTAAAGGAGCATCCAGGTTGGACAAATGAGAGCCATTACACCAGGCTCAGGAGCCAGCTTGAAACAGTCTCCTGCCGGTGAAAGACTGGACAACTTGAGCTTCGAAATGGGTGAGAATTTCGATTGCAATCCATTAAGTACTTTTAAATCCATTTGTTCTTAACGTTAAAAAAAATTAATCGGTCACCACCAGGGGATAATAGAGAGAGAATGATCAAGCACTTATCTTGCTTTTCCTACGTGAACTCTCTCACCGAGTAACAATTATAAATGAGAGGTAATGTCTCTTATAGAAGTCTTTTAACTAATACAAATAAGAAATAATAGAATTAGAAAATCATCATTTTACAGCTTTCAGTGAATTAGTGGATCCAGGCATTGAACGTTGACAGTTGGTATCGTAATAGGTGAGACCATCAGATGTTATGAAATCTGACTAATGAAAGAACAGAACACTGCCTATATATATTGTCTTGCCCAAATGATTGCCTATGATTCTGATTGAGCCTCTGGATCCAACTGCCAATTTGCAGGAAGTACTGGGGACAGAGGAATGGGCTGAACTTCACTACGACTGCACATGCAATGAGCAAAATTCCAGCCACGGAAGGGGTGCCTGGGTGGTTCAGTCGGTTGAGCGACCGACTTCAGCTCAGGTCACCATCTCACGGTCTGTGGGTTCAAGTCCCGTGTGGGGCTCTGGGCTGACAGCTTGGAGCCAGGGGCCTGCTTCAGATTCTGTGTCTCCCTCTCTCTCTCTGCCCCTCCCCCCTCAAAAATAAATAGACATTAAAAAAAATTCAAACTGCGGGTAATTCTGTAGGTCAAATGGTCCCAGTTCCTCAACAGGTAAATAAATTAAAAAAAAAAAAAGATGGAAAAGGAAATTGTTACTTAAGCCTGGATTTTTTAATGGGTGAGATGAAACTAAAATACATAGAAATGCACCCTTGGCTGACAAAAGTATAAAGAAAGGCAAGTCAGGATAGTGGTTGTTTTGTGGTGGAGGAAGGGGTTGGAATTGAAGGCAGGGAATTGAGAAGTTTCTAGAACGGCTGGCAAAGTTTTCTTTCTTGACTTGGGTGATGATTCCAAAGACCTAACTCCACTGCGTGGTGGGATTTTTCTTTATATCCCTGTTTTCTTTTTATAATAGAAAGGTTTTGAAAAATTCAGTCAATTACTGTTGGAGACAAAACAAAAGAGTGAACTGTTTGGGGATATGTCCCACATGAAAATGGTTACTTTATAGAGACCAAGATGCCTAAATATATATTTTTACAGCCCTAGGTCTGCCTTGTCTTATGAGGTAGGGGAGAGAAGTTCGCTTTGTAGATGGTGGAGAGGATGCATCATAACCATTCAGGCCAAGCAGGGGCTCTCTCTCAGTTTCGTGCACTGTAGAAACTACTGACAACCTTGGAGCAAGACATCCTGACTTAATCTTTTATCCTTGCAAGTAAATGATAAGTAAATACGACTTCGGAAGACCAGATATAGGGAGTTATAAAAGCAAAACAAACTCTCGAGGTGGTTTCTCCAATTTTAGAAGGAAAATGTTGACTATTGGTTCGAGGTGACATAACTGTTAGCTAGGGATATGTGTTCTTTGTTGAGCCCCACTCAACACCCACTTTGGGACCACCGACTTGCCTCTGTGCCATTGAAGCTCTGGGAGTTTCTCTGACTTTTTGTGCTGCCCTCTGACTTGTGTATGCCCCTTTATCACTGTCCCTTCCAAAGACAAGTGGATCAGCCCCTTGGTCTGATGGGCTCCCACCTTGCTGTACCATCTATTCTTAGTACAGTCCACACGCATCACAGAAGCTATGAGTCCATCCATTGAAAATGATTGCTTTCCACACTGGCCTCATCCCTACTGTTCATAGAAGTTGACTGGCTTGGAAATATTGTCAAAACCATGCTTCCAGAATTATACCATGTAATTCATGTCCTAAAATCATCTTGGTTTGTAGCAAAAGGGTAAAAAGTTGGTATTTAACAATAGAAATAAAAGAAGAACTTAAATCCCCAACATAAAATACGATGCACCCTCTGGGGTGCCTGGGTGGCTCAGTCGGTGAAGCGTCCGACTTCGACTCAGGTCATTATCTCGCAGTTTGTGGGTTCGAGCTCCACGTCGGGCTCTGTGCTGACAGCTCAGAACCTGGAGCCTGCTACAGATTCTGCGTCTCCCTCTCTCTCTGCCCCTCCCCGACTCATGCTTTGTCTCTCTTTCTCAAAAATAAACATTTAAAAACTTTTAAAAAATATGATGCATTCTTCTGTGTGTTCTTTTCTGAAAGTACGGGCATAAATGGCTTAATAATTGTAGCTAATGCTTTTTGAAAGGCAAATATGTGACCAGGTAATTCCTAGGGCATTGTACATGTATT
This sequence comes from Paguma larvata, assembly GCA_030068075.1. Taxonomy (NCBI): domain Eukaryota; kingdom Metazoa; phylum Chordata; class Mammalia; order Carnivora; family Viverridae; genus Paguma; species Paguma larvata. The sequence goes on along the minus strand of CM057830.1, from coordinate 37,702,694 downwards.
AAGCTATTTAATCCTCATCACAGCCTCACGAGGAAGAGATTATTAATCACCACATTTCACAGCTGAAGAAACTGAGACCCAGAGAGGATGCATAGGTTGTCCAAGGTCACACATTCTCCTTTGCCCCTCTTCAGGCTCTTCACCAGGAGGCAGCTAGAGTGATTTTTCTAAAAATAGAACACAAGCCATCAATGATATCCCACTACTTTTCGGGGCAAAGTCCGAACCAAAGTCGTAAAATGGCTGCTTCTGCCTACCTCTCAGCCGCGTCTTTCAGCCATCCCTGCCTCCTTGCTCTCTTTCCTCGAACAACTTCATTCACTTCCTTTAACCTGTCAATCCCTCTTGCGCCCCCACGCTTGCTCACCTGCTGATCCCTCTCCCCGGAACCCCTTTTCTCCATCTCTTTGGGTATCTAACACCTGCCTTTTGTGGACGTTCTCTCTACCTCACCGCAAATCCAGACCAGTTTAGGACCCTGTAGTGGGAAGTCCCCTCACATATCGGATGTCCCTCGATTGGTGTGACCACATGTTTCCTTACATGTGTCTCCTGCTAGATTGTAACTTAGGCGAGGTCAGGGACCATGCTTATCTTATTTATCACTGTCCCTTCCAAAGACAAAGCCTCCATTTGTCAGGCTTGCCTACAGCTCTTTCCCAGGTGCAAAAGGCTCATCTTGCTCCTGAAAATGCCCTCTTCCATGCCCTATATAAATATCAGTTGGCCTCTGCTTCTTGTTATCAATGGGTTTTTGAGACTTGGGCCAGCAATGTTACATTTGTGATGCGATCATATAAACAAGAGCTTAGTCATGTCAAAACTACCCTATAAATTTGCTTCTGTCCCAGTTCTCCATTCAAGGCCAAGATGGACCAGCCTGAGAATCTTGGGAGGTGGTGGTACAAGCTGGGATAGGGATACAAATAAAAAAAAATCCAGGAGAAGATGGAATAAAATGATCACTAGAATTTTCTTCTGTGTGTGTATGGAAGGGGCAGGCAAGAGTTGGAAATCATGTACATCAGAATACTGACAGAAAAACTAATTCAATTGCTTTGCTGGTTCTGGGTCTGTTCAGGTGTTCTATTTCTTCCTGTTGCAGTGTTGGTAATGTATGTGTGTCTAGGAATTTATTCATTTCTTCTAGGTGGTCCAATCTGTCGGCATGTAGTTTTTCATAATATTCTCTTATAACTGTTCGTAAAATAGTGACATAAAAATGAACCACAAGAGAACAGGGGAGGGATTTTGATAAGAAGATGATGGACGTAGCAATCTAGAGAGAAGGCATAGCATAAACTAAGGTTTGGGGACAACCTTAGTTGTTTCCTTCGGGGATGAAGGAAAGCTTCATAAATTGTAACGCGACTCCATTTGGAATGCTGTAACGTTTTACTGAGCATCTCAGCACAAGACAGTGATCACAGATGCAGATGAAGGGTGGATTAACGTGCAGAGATACTCCCTGTAGACACCAACGCTGGATGGCCAGCATCAAGTGGGGTCTGGTGTTCTCGAAATCAGTCCTGGTTTTACCAGGGAGAAGCTTGTGTTGGCATTTATCGTGTCCTTCTCCGTAAGAGAGACAACCTGATTAAAGACAGTTGAGCAGTTTCTTTGGTGGAGTAGTTCCTTTAGTCCAAGAGATGCATGAATTTCAGACAAACCGAGCCCAATACCGTGCAACCCTGGACTCATCAACTCCCTTTGTTTGCAGTCTATATTTTCCTTTGGCGACGGTTCGGCCTCCCATGGGGGGCTGCCTACAGGACGAGAATATGCTGGTCAGGGAGACTCAATAACCTCCTTTCCTATGATTCTGATACCCAAAAGCACATTAATACACCCCCATCTTGCATACACTGGGTTGATGAGAAGCCGTCTTGGAGAGACGGGTCCACTTTCAGGAGGTTGTTGGGTCAGATTTCTGAGCTGCGAGCGATGAAGTCCAGTCCTCCGGCTGCACCTGTGATCCGAGGCACTGAATAAAGGCACAGTGGTGTCGTGGCTAGGAGTGCTGGCCCTAGAGCTGGTGGCCCAAGTCCACCATTATGATAGTGGCTTCCCCCATGTCTCAGTTTTCTCATCTATAAAATTGAGATAATGACAGAACCTACCACACAGGATTGTCATGAGGATTAATAAGTTAATGAAAATAAAACCCTTCAAGAGTGCCCGGCACACGGGAAGTGTTCAATCATGTAAGCTATCTGTGTTGTTTAGTCAATCGAGATGATCCGGTTAGTAACAACTCCTGTAGTTCCGAGAGCCATTCTTTTTCTTTTTTTTTTATTATAATAGTTTATTTTCAAATTGGTTTACATATGACACCCAGTGTTCATCCCAACACGTGCCCTCTTTAATGTCCGTCACCCCCTCTCCCCCCTCCCTCACCCCCCTCACCTCCCTCACCTCCCTCACCCTCAGATTGTTCTTAGTCTTTGAGAGTCTCTTATGTTTTATCTCCCTCCCTCTCTGTGTCTTTTTTTCCTTTCCCCCTAGCCCTCCCCCTGGTTTTTGCTTAGTCTCACAAAGTCCACCTATTCGTGGAAACATATGGTATCTGTCTTTTTCTGACTGACTTATTTCACTTAACATAATACCCTCCAGTTCCATCCATGTTGCTACACATGGCCAGATTTCATTTTTTCTCATTGCCATGTAGTAGTCCATTGTATATATGTGCCACAACTTCTTTATCCATTCGTCAGTTGATGGGCACTTGGTCTGCTTCCATGATTTGGCTATTGTCGAAAGTGCCAGAGCCATTCTTTAAGGTGACGATGAATATCTCGGTTACTCACGAATTTTTCTCAACTCAAGACACACAAAACCAAGGCTCACACCAAGCCTCACACCCATCTTCTTGGAGACCATTTCCCTTGAGGATTTAAGGCAAACACTTTGGTATTAATATGAACATATATTGCATATGGGGTGAAACACAAAGGTTGCGCAAAAATTACCATAAAGCAGAAAACTTTCAAGAAGTCTCTTGTCTGCAGCATACCAATTCCAGGACTTTCCTCCAGAGTTCTGGGGCTGGGAGTTTGGTCTCCTCTGTCATAGCAGGAATTTGATTGTGAGAAGGCAATTTTATTTCTCCGTCCTTTGGGACTGCCTCACTGTGGTCCCGATGTCACACAAGACAAGATAATTAAATATGAAACTGCTGCTTGCTCAGGAAATACTTCTGTATGTTAACAAAATCAAAGTAGCATAAATGATACTATTATCATTTATAATGGATAATAGGAAGATGGCCAGATCATTGAAAAAGGCACAGGGCCCCCCTCTATATTTTATTAGGAGGTGTTAGCATAAATATTTTCAGCAGTCATGCCCTGGCCTTCTTGGAGTTAACAAAGGAAAATAGGGAGATATCTACACATAAGCACAATTTTTGGAGTCAAGAAAGATGGGGAGTGGTGCGGGGAAAGAGACATAAGCACTGGGCAGAAATAAGAGTCATTGAGCTCAAAACAACATGTGTAGAATTGATCCTTGTTCCTTCTCCGAGTGATACCATCTGCTTTGAGTGTCAAGGATGGAGGAGGTGAGTAAGACTGGAATAACGACACGATGGCGGCAGGAAGCCTGGCCACCCCCGGCGTCTGATTTGTGTTCTATACATTCTTTTTTCACAGTGGCCTTCCTTTTTCCTCCAGGGCAACTAGTGTCCTCAAGCCTTCTCTCCCCTGTGCAGTTTATCGGAACTCTTTCTCAGCTGAGGAACTTACAGCCTCACCCACACTGAGGAATATATGACTAATAAGCCTCTCGTGGTAGCTTTGCCAAAAAGCTTGCCTTAAAAAAATAATGATTTACTTTCGTATTTCGATATTTTGATAATTTCGAATTTACAGGGAAGTTGCAACGATATAGCCTATACTTGGATTCGCCAATTGTTTTCTTTCTGCCTCATTTGCTTTCTTCTTCTCCTTCTCCTTCTCCTCCTCCTTCTCCTCTTCCTCCTCCTCCCTCTTCTCTCTCTCTCTCTCTCTGTGTATATGTATAGCTTATTCATTAATTTTTGGGGAAACATTTGAGAGTAAGCTGGTGACCTCAAGCCCCTTTTCCAAATACTTCAGTGTGCATTCCCTAAGAACACAGACATTTTCTTACGTATCCACGGCACAGCCATCAGAATCGGGAAATTTAATGCTGATCCAGTGCGAGTGTCTAATCCCCGCTCCGCATTCAAATTTCACAATTGTCCCAATGTGCTTTATAGCTATTTTGTCTTTTCTAATCCAGAATTTGATTCAGGATCATGCATTGCATTTGGTCGTCCTGTAACCCCAATCTCCCTTAAGCTGGAACAATCTGTCAGCGTCTCCTTGTCTCTTTTGGCCCTAGCATTTTTGCGGAGTACAGACTGGTTATTTTGTAGAATTTCTGGTGTTCCCTCGTGATCAGATCCGCTGATAGGACCACCACAGGAGTGAGGTTGTGCTTTCCCAGGGCATGATAACAGAAGGCACAGATCGTTATTTTGTCACAATATTGGTGATGTTGAATTTGATACCTTGTTTAAAGGGGTATCTCCTGGGTTTCTCCATCATATAATGATTATTTTCCCATGATAATAAGCGCTGTGGGGAGCTTCTTCGAAACTATGTAAATATGTTCTTCATCCAATTTCTGCTCATGAGATTTAGCATCTGTTGATGATTTTCTAACTCCATTACGCCTTCTACGTTTATTGCTTGACATTCTACTCCAAGGAAAAGCTTTCCCCTTTCCCCTATTTATTTATATCGGTGTACATTCATATGATTTCATTATATTCATTGGATGATAATCTATTACGGTAATTATTTATTTCGATCTCAAATGATCCCAGATTGTATCAGCGGGAGCTCCCCCAGGCTGGGTTCCGTGAAGTCCCCACGATTCGTTGAGCACTTACTTATTTTCCGGCATAATAAGATGTTTCAGGGTCATCTTCTGCTTTTTGCGCCCCAGCCCTGGAATCCCCATCTCTCCAAGGAACCCCGGTTCCTTGTAATGGAGAATAGTATTTAGAGAACAAGATATGGTACCAAACACATTCACTGTTCCTGATGGGTCAGTGTTTCTAGATACTCTCAGAGAATAGAGCTAAGACATATAGGCATGTACGTGGGCATCCAGACACACACCTGTACACACATATATGTACACAGAAGGTTGCAATTCTGGCTTAAGCTCAAAGAACGAAGCATTAGTTCGAGTTCCGTTCTTTAACATAGTGCATGGAAGAGGGCGTTTTCAGGAGCAAGACAAGCCTTTTGTACCAGGGAAAGAGTTGTAGGTGAGCCTGAAAAATGGAGGCTTTGTCTTTGGAAGTAGGAAGAAAAGAAGGAAGGGTGGAAACCTGTAAGACTCACAGAGTCTAAAGTTAGAAATCCGATCTCATAGGACAGAGAAAAATGGGGAGGGATGGTATGGAAATATTTTCTTTTCTTTTCTTTTTTAATTTTTTTTAATGTTTTCATTTATTTTTGAGAGACATAGAGACAGAGTGTGAGCAGGAGAAGGGCAGAGAGGGAGGGAGAGACAGAATCCGAAGCAGGCTCCAGGCTCTGAGCCGTCAGCACAGAGCCCCTTGCAGGGCTTGAACTCACAGACTATGAGATCATGACCTGAGCCGAAGTCGGCCGCTTAACCGACTGAGCCACCCAGGCACCCCTGGAAATATTTTAGAAATAGGGCTGTCCCTACATCCGAGCGAAGCTGCTGATGCATTGGAGAAGCCACCTGTTATTTCGGGTGAACAGTCTCTGTAGCCTCATTGTGTAGAAGTGAGGTCACATATCTTGTGAGATATGAGATCACATATCTTTGTATGTGTTTATTATCAATTTCTTTGACTACCTGAGGACAAGTGGTCACCGTGTCTTACTCAACCCTGTACCTCTGAAGCACTTGCTACCTTATAGTTGTTCAAGAAGTGTCTGCTAAAAGTTTCATACTTTGATTTCCATGGAATGTTTAAAATGTCCTTAACTGGCACTCATAGCTTTTGAAGCAACAATTGTCATTTAGTTTTATTAAAAACTTTTAGTTTTATTAGTGGCAATATATTTTGGAAAAAGAGTGATTATAATATCTTAGACAAATTGGCTGCCTTTGGAAAAAGAAATGCACTGAGTGAGAGAAATATCAAGTTCTACACTCAAAATACCTTCCCACTGAGGCACCTGGGTGGCTCAGTCAGTTGAGCATCCGACTCTTAATTTCAGCTCAGGTCATGACTCCAGGGTTGTGGGATGGAGACCTGCATTGGGCTCTGCAGTGAGCATGGAACCTGCTTAAGATTCCCTCTCTCCCTCTGCCCTTCAACCCCACTTGTGTGCTCTCTCTCTCTAAAACAAAAACAAAAACAAACAACAACGACAACAAGCCCACTTTCCCATTTAAAAATAGTCCAGTTGCAGAAGGAGGCTGCTGTGCTATCATAGTGAAAGCTGCACGGTGGAAGCCAAGGTCACCTGCCCAGCAGCTCATAAGTGCATGATCTTGGATAGATTCCATAACCTCTGGAACTCAATTACCTTTTCTGTAAAATGGAAGCAATAATACCTGACTACTATAGCCTGAATGTGGCTCCCCAAAATTCATATATCGAAGTCCTAAGGCCCACTTTGATGGGATTAGGAGGCTGGGTCTTTGGAAGAGGTATAGATCATGAGAGTGGGGCCCTCATGAATGACAGTAATGCCTTATCAGGATTTCATTTCTAAGTGATCTCTATACCCGATGTGGACCTCACCCTGAGATCGAGAGCTGCATGCTCTACTGACTGGGCCAGTCTGGTGCCCCAAGGATAGTGCCTTATAAAAGAGACCTGAAAGAGATCCCTCGTCCCTTCCCTGTGAAGACACAGCAAAAAGGAGTTTGCTATGAAATCGAAAGAAAAGTCTCATCAGAATGTGACCGTGCTGGAGCCTCGATCTTGGGCTTCTAGGCTCCAGAACTGTGAGGTATAAATCTCTGTTGTTTATAAGCTACCCAGTCAGTGCCGTTTTGTCATAGCAACTTGACGGGTTAAGACATACTGATTTGTAGAGTAGCTATGGGAACTAAATGGGCTAATGTGTGCCGAAGATACCGCATGTCTCTTCAATGTCCTCCAGGTTCAGTTGGAAGGGATGCTGAAGGCTACAGGAGGAAAAGGTTGGGGGTGGATCCTTAGAATGGGCTTGGACATGGCAAAGGAAACTTGCCTGACTATACAAATGCCCCTAGAAATGTTGTAGTCTCATTTTTAACATTTTTCATGTTAGAGGGAATTCATTTTCTAGAGCTGCCATTATAAAGTACCACAAACTAGGTTGTTCAGAATAAAAGAAACTTATTGTCTCTCAGTTCTGGAATCCAGAGCTCTGAAATCAAGGTATTGGCAGGGCAATGATCCCTTTGAAGGCTCTAAGAAAGGATCTGTCCCAAGTTTCCCTCCTAGCTTCTGGTCACCGTAGACATTCCTCAACTTGTAGAATGGCGTCTTCTCCCTTTGTCTCTTTACATTGAGCATGTCTGTCTCTGTGTCCAAATTTCCCCTGTTTATGAGGACGTTAGTGATATTGGATTACGACCTACATTCAACATCTCTAACGACCTAATTTTCAAATAAGGTTACATTCTGAGGTATTAGGAGTTAGGACTTCGACATACCTTTGTTGGAGGACGCGATTCAACCCAAAAGAGAGGGGAAATGGCAGAATCAATTCTGATCCAGGTGGCTGGATGTTTAAGACATTTGAAGGTCTGTTCTACATGAGAGAAAGGGTGAATGAAAGGAAGCATACACAGCAATAAGAAGCTTTCTACAGAGAAGGTTCCTGCTGTCAATCCGATGTGCTGGATTAAAAATGGCCACAAATTCTTTGGCAGTTCTTTCATGGAGAGGTGAGGTCGGTTTTCCCTCTGCTGAATCTTGGCTGGACTGTGATTGCTTTGACTAACAGAATATGCCAGAAGTGATGCTCTGTCACTTCCAGATCTAGCCTTTAAGAGGACTGTTTTTTTTTTTTTTTTTTTTTTTTGCTTCCTTCCTCTTGAAGCCCTGAGACATCATTTAAGAAATTTGACTACCCGCGGTTGCCATGCTGGGAGGAAGCCCAAGCTAACCCCATGGAGAGTTCATATGAAAGGAGAGACAGAGACAGAGAACAGAAAGATAGAGACTCAACCGGTCTCCAACCACTTATCCACTAGATGTACAAGTCATCCAAATTGAGGGTTCAGACTTTATGGAGCAGTAGTGAGCTTCCCCTGTGTCCTGTCTGGATTCTTGACCCAGCATGAGATATAACAATAAATTGTTGTTTAAAGCCACTTAGTCTGGAGTAGTTTGTTACGTAGCAATAGATAACTGGAACAGCCAGTCACAGGATCTCAGAAATTGAGATATTCAGGGGCACCTGGGTAGCTCAGTCAGTTAAGCATCCAACTCTTGGTTTTGGCTCAAGTCATGATCTCACCATTTCATGAGTTCAAGCCCCACAATGGGCTGTCAGCGCAGAGCCTGTTCGGAATTCTCTTTCTCTCCCTCGCTCTCTGCCCCTTCCCTACCCTCACTGTCTCTGTCTTTCTCAAAATAAATAAATAAACTTAAAAACAAGCGTTTTAAAAAAGAAATGGAGATATTCAGTAGATGTGAAAGTAAAGATAGGGGGTCTGGACGTTGTTTTTTGAGGAAAAGATCCTGGCAGTGTGAACAAGTGGGTGGAGTTTGGAGTTGGTTCCTGTCCTAGCAGAGACCCAGAAAGCAGACCAGCAGAAGCCGGATCACATAGGCTGAGCCACCACACTGTGGAGTCAGGGGAAGTCTGCTGACTTTGAGAATGGAGGTGGAGGATGGAGTTGGGGGTGACATGACACCCATAAGATCTTCCTGGTTCTGCTGGGGAGCCGACAGGTAGAAAAAACAGATTCCAGCTACCAGCGGCAAGCTTGTTTCTCTTTGACCCATGGACTGCAAGGCAAGTCTTCACTGCTTAAAGCTGGAAGGGCGTGGGTGAATGGAAGAAGGGATGTCTACTGGGCTGGGAAATGGAAAGCAGGGGGGTTCTTGGGATGGGAGAGGGCTGCAGACATTACTCTTGCACTTCAGAGAAAGTAGAAGGAAGGAGACACTGTTGGATCTAATGGTGCCCGGGAGATGCGTGCAGAAAAATGGTTCTTCAGCCTGTCATTCAAGCTGTCTGTAATCTGGCACCCACCTGCCTTTTCTACATTGCTCTCCAGGGCTTGTCTTCACGCATGTCGTGTTCTCTGCATATGACACCCACTTCTTTACTTTGATGCTTTCACTCAAATTGGAATGTTTATCCCCCCCTAGAATCACCCGTCTTGGATTCCTACAAGAGGCCCTTGAAGTCACATGAAGACTGCCTCTGGTCCCTCAGCGTGCAGGTAGCCATATACTCTCTGAACTCCTAGGATGTGTTGTCTATACACGGTACAGATAAAAAAGTCTTGCCTTGTCCTTCCTTATACCCCAGAGACTTGTAAATAGACCCCATTTCACCTCTGACACTGCTCGAAAGCTGTGACCCTCACGGCAATCCAATGTCAAATAAACCCTCAACACGTTTTATTGGGGTGGTGGTTGGAAGTAAATCCTAATATTTAAAAGGCCCTGATATTTTAAAAAATGTAAATATTTTAGAACTCAAACAACTTACCCATGTCCAGACGGCTAGGGAGGATAGTTCTAGGATGCAAACCCAGGGCATGGGACTCCGGTGCCGGTGCTCTGAAACCCTGCCCTGTCTACCCAGGAAATATCTTATTTTGACTGCATATGATTAAATTAGACAAATCAGCTAAAAGCAATCATGCCAACTGTGAGCTCTATCTGGTTAACCTTGACTCTCATTTATTTGTAAACTATGTGCAAGATGAGTGAAATCTCTCTGCCCTCAAAGATATTATGCTCAAATGTGCTTGTAGAGCCCCGGGCTGAATTGTAGTTCTAATTTCTGGGTGTGAGAAAAAAAATCTCACCTGATTCAACATTGAAGAGTCAAGTGCGGTTTTGTTCATAGCTGTATTGTCCAAATGTAACAGTCCATTTATTCACTATCTCGACCTCATTAGATAATGTGCTTGCCTCATTCCCCAAATGTTTGTATTTAGATGAAAGGATCCCCCCTACGAAATATTTCCACGTCTCTGGATCTGACTACTCTAGATACTTCATATAGGTGGAATCATGCAGTACTTGTCTTTTTATGTCTAGGTCATTCACTTAGGATGATGTCTTCAAGGTTCATTTGCATTTTCACATGTATCACAATTTTATTCCTTTTTAAGGCTACATGATATGTCATGTATGTATAGACCACGTGTTGTGTATCTATTCATCCATTCAAGTACATTTGAGTTGTTTCCACCCTTTGGCTATTGTCAGTAATGCTGCTATGAACATTGGCATATGGGATGGCTCTTTGCCTTAGTGAAGTGGTACCTTTTAAACTTAAGAAAGAGATGCAGAGTGGGCTTTTAGGATGCTTTGGTTCTAGAACATTGAAGCTAACTTTGCTTGGGTAAATGAGCCACCAGTGGAATCCAGCCTATTATCAGAGCTTCCTTCACAGTTGGGTTTGGAAGCAAAATCCTAGTTAGTAGCCTCAAGTTTTGCTTAGTCTCACTTTGCAAATGTTTTTGTTTCTACCTTCTGAGGTCCTCGAAGGGATGGCAAGCAGGTGAGTTGAAACACTATTCTTGGATCTCTAGCCCAACACCGTCATATCATTCCTTTGTTGTATATCATTGTATCCCCAACTACAGGGTATTTCTAGAGCAAATTAGTGCTCTTCTAGAAAGAAAAAGATGATTTCGACATCTACTCTAATATGTATACACACTCTATACATCCACCACATCTTTTAGCGACTGCATCAATTCATTAGCATGAATTTTGTAGAAAACAACGGATCAGACCTGGGCCCACCAAGTTTGAATCACGTGTCTACCAGATCTGGCCATCGTTGTGAGGAAATGTTTTTTATTGGTGCACGATTTTTGTTGTTGTTGTTGGCAGTGTTTCCCAGGATTTTGGTAATTTATTCAAAAGTAAGGTGGGCCGCTCATAATCTAGGGAGTTTCTGGCGAAGTGAATTTTCAAATTTTATCAGGACACAACAACCCAAGAGTGATTCTCTCGTAGGTCGAATTGTGTCTCCCTTCCCCGTACCACTGCAGATTCGTCTGTTGAGGTCTTAACCCCCAGTGGACCCCTGATTTTCATCTGACCAGAACTATCAGGAGCACTGAGTTCTTCAGGACTCTCAAACACAAGCTCCTATCAAAATATTTTTTGGAAAATGCTAGACCTGTGCCTTCTTTTAAAAATTTTAATGTTCTGTGTGACGAAGTGAGAAATACACATAAAGCACTCTGCATGCTAATGTGCGATAGCTGTCTGAAGAAAAAGTAGTTGCACAGTTGAGTCGTGAGCTGAACTAGCTGCCTCTTTCACAGAGGACTATTTTCATTTGAACAAATAACTGATAGACAAATCATGGTGATTTGGACTTGGGTATTGGGCGGATACTTCTTTTTGACAATGAACACAGTCGGTCTGTTATTTCAAGGAAAACAACTGACGGTATTTGTTGCCAAAGATAAAATTCCAACTTTTAAGAGAAAATTAAGAGTTTGGCAAGCTTCTGTCCATCACCGCGTGCTTGCCAGCTTCCCCCAATTTAAAGACGTTTGCTGTGGAGATGAGTCTTGGTATTAAGAAATATGATTTTTAAAATTGTGTGTAATGAAATGTGTCAACGCTTGGAACATCTGCATAACGTGGCGAACCAGTATTTTCTAAATGACCAATTCATAGTTTGCTAAAATTATGCATGAGTAAAAAATGTACTCCAAGGGCAAGACATACCAATGAAGGTTAAGGTGAGACATACCAATGAAGGTTAAGTCCTCACTGAGAGGACTTCCGATCCCATGTTGCACCCAACCTTTAAAGAACTACAATTTGTTGCATTTTGGTGTCGTATCAGAGAAGCATATCCACGGTTATCTAAAACAGCTATTCAAATACTCCCTCCTTTTTCCAACTACATGTCTGTGTAAGCTGGATTTTGTTCACACATATACTTCTATCAAAACAACATACTGCCACAGCCAGAATGCAGCCGCAAATATGAGAATCCATCTGTCTTCTATTAAGCCAGATAATAGATTTGAAAGCGCAAAATAATGCCACTCTTCTCACTAATTTTCTTGGTTTGGAAAAAAAAAAACAAAACTATTTTTCATGAAAATATTTTATTCATGTTAAATTGTAATTTTGTTATTTCAAAAATTATTGGTCAATGGATATTTAAAATATTTCTCAGTTCTAATTTTTAATATGGTAAGAGTCAATAGATATAACCCACATAAGCCAAAGCTCGTTGGGATCCTAAATAATTTTTTGAGACTGTAAGGGGACTCTGGGCTCCAAATATTTAATTTTTTAAAATTTTTATGTATTTTTGACAGAGAGAGAGAGCGTGAGCTGTGGAGGGGCAGAGAGAGAGGGAGACACAGAATCTGAAGCAGGCTCCAGGCTTTGAGCTGTCAGCACAGAGCCTGATGCAGGGCTCAAACTCACGAACCGTGAGATCATGACCTGGGCCAAAATCGGATGCTTAACCGAATGAGCCACCCAGGCACCCCCGGGCTCCAAAAATTTAAGAACTGCTGGCATAGGTGACACAGAGCCATGGTTCCCAAAGTAAGTCCAGGGAACTCTCTGTATGAGAACCATCTGGGTAGTTTGTTATAAAATGCAGATTCCTAGGTCTTGTCCCAGATTGAATTGGGTTTCTTAAAGGACCAGCCTGTATTTCTTTTCATATATTGACCTTTCCAAACAAAACAAAACTTGGGTTGAATAAAGTTAAGGTAGTCCCTTGCTAGTGTGGCCCATTTTTCCAAGATCCTGTGCAATCAATCCGAACACAATACCTGTTCCCCCAGGGATCCAAACCTCAGGACTTACGGCCGCCCTTGTACAAATGCAGTGATGAGGGTTCATTAGAATAATATTTCCTGCAGAGATTACTTAGATACGGAGAGAAGTTGACATATGGCAGTGGAATGCATTTGACACATTTTCTCCAGCTTGTCGTGGAGCCGAATACGTATTCCTTTTCCTTCTTTCTGTTCCAATACTAAAGTCAACCACTGCGGTGGCCATTTGAGATGAGACGGGGGAGGGGGGGCTGCGCAGTGAGGCCGAGTCGAGCACAGTCGAGAAGAGTAGATCTTGGCAACTAAGACATACAGAAGCCAAGCTAAGGAATGTGTTTTTCTGAAAAGCCACATCTGGACCCCTGGTTAACATCCTGACTAATCTTTTGCCTCAGACAACAGGCCTACCACAGAAAAACACTGAACATGGAGATTTGTCCACTTCTTTGATTTGTCAAATATAGTAACATGAATCCAAAGCACTTCGGCCATATGCATGAATAAGTATGTGCATGCACACTCGCGTTGATGTGGATACAGGTGTTGGAAACTCTGATATTCAACCGGGAAACATGTCTTCTTGGAATCTGCTTCCTGGATAAAATCCAATCTCTTCCTTTATGAACTCTCAACACAGACAACGCTGCAGGCCCTCGTCGTTGGAATAGCTAAGCAATGGCACGGGCTAGAAGCTCGGGTCTGAAAGTCTGTTGTTGGTACATGGTACAGGATTTCTCTTGCTTTTTTCAATGACATGGGGCATTTTTACAAAGTGAAGCTGCTGACATGTGATTCTTTTTTTTAAATTATTTTTTAATGTTTATTTTCAAGAGAGAGAGAGAGACAGACAGAAGCAGGGGAGGGGCAGAGAGAGAGGGAGACAGGATCTGAAGCAGGCTCCAGGCTCCGAGCTGGCTGACATGTGATTCTATAATAATCAATTCACTTGTCATTTCCCTGTGTCTTCCTGATGGAGTTTCATGTTTATCTCCCAATCCTTCCCCAACCCTACGCTCCCATCCCTGCCGTACACATCTAAAGTTGGTTTCCTTCTGATCAAACTTTCTTCTCTAAAAGTCCTTCTGAGTTCTGCACAAAGTAAAGCATAAGAGGTTTTGTTGGTTTCATTTTTTTCCATAAAGCAAAAAATTTGGCTGACAATTCACGTGCGTGTTATAGAATCAAGAAATGCAGGCATGGAACATTGATTTGAGCAAAGAAATCCAGAAAACAGAGTCCATAGTGGCCAAGAATATTGGAAAGATGAATTAGACTTGTGTGTCAGCTTAGGATGCAAGTCGGTACAACAGACTGCGTTTGCGGGCTATTGTCATAGTGCTTGTTCCTCCTTTAATACATCATCCCCTCTGTACTAGCGGGGCTACTGGCCGGAGAATGGTATTCTCTGATTGCTCATGGCTTCCTCCTGCCTTTCACCCTTTTTACCCCTCTTCTGAGAGGTCGTGTGTGGCCACCCCCCAACCCCCCACCACTTCAGAACCCCCTCTGAGCTCCAGGACAGCTTTCCTTCTCCCCTCCAGGTTAAACTTTTATTTAAGGACGATCTGCTCTGGGCCGGACATTTGGTGTGTGTTACTTTACTTGATTCTCACTGCAATCCCATTAGTAGCCCCTTTTAACAAGTAAGGAAAAGTGAGAGATGACAGCTAGTGAGTATCAAAGAATTCTGGGTATTCCTTCCACTGGACTACCCTATCCACACCCACCTGTACAACTTCCTCTTTTCTCACTCCCTAAGTGGAGGCAGTGAGCTAGCCTAATCTAAGCAGCTAGTGAGTGACGAGTTTGCACTGTGCTCCCCACAAAGGGGACTTTGCATCATTTTTTAAAATTTAAACTCAAGTTAGTTAGCATACGGTGTAGTAGGTTCTGTGGCTTCAGAAGTAAAACTCAGTGATTCGTCTCTTACATTTGACACCCAGCGCTCATTCCCCAAAGTGCCCTCCTAATGCCCATCATCCATTTAACCCATCTCCCCACCCACCTCCCCTTCAGCCAGCCTCAGTTTGTTCTCTGTATTTAAGAATCTCTTATTAATAAAGCAGCAGAAAGAGAAATTAAGAAAACAATCCCATTTGCGATTGCATCGAAAACCATTAAGATACCTGGAATCAACCTAACCACGGAGGTAAAGTATCTGTACACTGAAAACTATAGAAAACTTACGAAAGAAAAAGAAGACATGAAAAAAAATGGGAAAACATTCCATGTTCAGGGATTGGAAGAACAAATATTGTTGAAATGTCGATACTACCCAGAGCAATCTACACATCCAATGCAATCCCTATGAAAATAACACCAGCACTGTTCCCAGAGCTAGAAAAAACAATCCTAAAATTTGTATGGAACCAGAAAAGACCCCGAATAAGCAAAGTAATGTTTAAAAAGAAAACCAAAGCTGGAAGCATCACGATTCCAGACTTCAAGCTGTATTACAAAGCTGTAATCAAGACAGTATGGTACTGGCACAAAACAGACACACAGATCAATGGAACAGAATAGAGAACCCAAAACTGGACCCAAAGATATGTATATATATCTTCGACAAAGCAGGAAAGAGTATCCAATGGAAAAAAGAGAGTCTCTTCAGGAAATGGTGCTGGGAGAACTGGACAGCGACATGCAGGAGAATGAACCTGGACCACTTTCTTACACCATACACAGAAATAAACTCAAAATGGATGAAAGACCTAAATGCGAGACAGGAAACCATCAAAGTGGAGAACACAGGCAACAACCTCTTTGACCTCGGCCGCAGCAACTTCTTACTCGACACATCTCCGAAGGCGAGGGAAATAAAAGCAAAAATGAACTATTGGGACCTCATCAAGATCAAAAGTTTCTGCACAGTGAAGGAAGCAAGCAGCCAAACTAAAAGACATAGGATGAAATGGGCGACTGTGCATCTTGAAAGAGGGGTCTTAGATCTGGCAAGGACTCTGCTGGGACTTCCAGTGGAATAGCATAAGATAAGGCACATGTTTGGGGTCAGAAGAAACCTCTCCAGGAAACCGAAGTCATACCATATAGAGGAGGGGCCCAATCTGGCAATCCTTGGGCCATGACTGGCAAGTATTTTGTTTGACCCACGGGGTGTTTTTAAAACCATGAATATCTGCCAACATTTAAAAACTAGGAGATTCAACATAGAAAGCTAGGTTTGTACCTTCTCTGAAAAACCGGAGGATCTAATATCACCGTGTCCATATTCTTAGGTGACAGCAATCTCCTGGAGCCACCCTCTGGTGACACCCAAGCCCTCCTGTCATCACAAGCCCTACAGGTTTTCTGGTCTTTTGCACTTATTTCTGGGCTGCTGTAGACATCTGAGTCCCAGGCCTCCAAAGTACAAGAAGGTCTCTTCCGCCCATGGGAGGGGCACCATCCCTGAAGGTTAAGTCTATAAAGAGACCGGAAGGCCAAAATACTGTTTCGTTTTTCTTCCATTTTCCGTCAAGAAAAGGAGGGAATGAGCACATCAGCCCTCATATTCCGAGGCTGGGAAAGTCCGGACAAAAATAAGTTCCCCATGAAATAGAAAGTGCCCCAGACTTGTGGGCAGGGCTCTGTAGTCTGATGAGGCTGTGTTCTCATTAAGAGTCAGACCTTTGTCTCAATCATAATTAAGGTGGTGAGGCCAAGGAGAGCTGGCAGCCAGCTACATTCACCACGACAATTTAGCTGAAAGAATTGAAAAGGATCCAGGCCCACAAATACGGCAATAGGCCCATGAAACTCACAGGACCCTACCCACTTTTGTAGGCATTCTCTCTCCCCTTACTTGGTTGTCTCAATGCCCACTCCTGGGGAAACCGATTCCCGTGGCGGCTCCTCCACTAATCATAATGCGTTTCCAATCGGGGGTGGGGGGGTCACCTCTGAAAAGTCATCAAAATTAGTGCTATATTGTAATCATCATAACTGTAATCATAGCTAAAATTCATCAGACTTTTAGTTCGTAACCAGGCACTGTGCCCAGCTCTTCTAATGTCATGTCTCATTTAATCCTTACAATAATCTTAGAATTAATTATCATTATTATTCCCTTTCTACAGATAAACAAACTGAGACCAAAGAGGTTAAGCAATTTGCCAAAGGTTACACAACTAAAAAGTCTTGGAGTCAGAATTCAGGACCAAATATCAGGGATGGGGACCCTTCCCATGGGCAAAGATGGCCTCTGTCTACACTATTAACTTTGGAAATCTTTCACTAAAAATCCACAATAACTAGATAAGACATGAAATCAGGCTAATTCTCTCTTCTTCCTTTGGGCAGCCAAGGCATGGTACTTCTACCCTTCTTTATAGTTTCCTTTGCACATGGTCGGTAATAGAACCGCTGGAGCCCTAATCAGATCTTAGAAATTTCTTTGAGCACTTTTTGACTGAGGATCTCAAAAGCTGTTCCCATTCTTTTGCTCATTACCCCTTGTGCTCAATTTGGCTCAGTGCTCGATCCCAGTGATCAAAGACCTCAACCCACTGCAAGTACACTTCGTTTTATATGCACCACATTAGAAAGCCTTTTCAATCAAAGTTTGATATGTGCCGAGAACTTTCTAGTGAGTGGGAAAACTTGGACAGATCTGCTGAAGTCGAGACAGGACCAGTGATTTTCCCCTTTAACTGGAAATGACTTAAACTTTATATCCATGGAATACGGCGCTTGCGTGTGCCCAGATAATTTTATGTCTTAGAGCGACATAAATATGGCTATTATTCTACCAGCCATCATTCTTCTGTTTTCCTTGGGACTTCATAGAAGCAAGCAGCTCCATTCCCCGGTTCTCGGAAGGTTGTTATTATTTTTTTTTTCCCCAAAGAAAAATACGTTTGATTTATGTTCAGATGGTAGCAAAGAACAAAGGTGCCAACGAAAGTTTAAAACACTTTGGCGTTGAGTGGGTAGCTCTAACATGTCATAGAAATCAACTCAATTAGATCTTTGGCTGGAAAACATCAAAATGGATTAACCCCACTGAGGCTGGCTTCTTATAGCCCGAAACAACGTGGCACAAAAAGTGTATTCAAAGGCGTTGGTTGTAGGAAAATCGCTACCCAAAGCAGGGCTTGGGCCGAGTGAGTTTTGGGGCTGGAGGAAAAAAGAACCTTTTTGTATATGGGCCAGAAGTTAAAAAGGAGACAGTGATAAAACCGAGACAGCACTTTTCTGTATCAAAGCACAGACTTCACCTCTGAATTACCAAGCAGGTGCCCCGAGCAGGTGGCCCGTACATCCACTATTAATCTCTATTGAGCTCTGCAAAGCATGAGGGGAGCGCGAACGGTGCCAGAAGGGCCAAGTTTCAGAGTGAGTTAAGGCATGCGGAAAGCACAAAGAACACAAAAAGGGCTCATTTAGTCATACACAAAGGAAGTGCGGGGAAGGGAACTGCTCACCAAATGGGAGCAGGTCACAGGATAAAAGCAAAACGCCTCAACTTTTTTTTTTTTTTTTTTTGCCTTCACAATTGAGAAAAAGGATCTTCAACCTCCCAAATATAGAGTCAAGAATATATTGAGGGACGAAGGCGCAAGAGAACTAGAGAGAAATAAAGAGCTCTTTCCCAATAAAATGGATTTAAATTATACCCTGGACGCTGAAAGAGGGTGTGAGAGGCTCCTGAGGAATGGGGGTGGGACCGCAAGTCTAGTTCCCTGGGAGACAGACTCTGAGTCAGAGACTCACGTTAGGGTGTGCCTTCAGGCCCAACACTGGTGAAGAAATAGGGGCAGCAGAACGGGACAGAGAGAGAAATGGAGTGGAGATTCAGTGACCACAAAGACCTGGGTTGACCCCATGGCGGGCTCTGAAGTTGGGAGGGCCTCGCACACTCGTCTTACCTTGAGGCAAGAGAACCAGGATGACACTTCCACCAGTTGACAAATATGAGGTTAACCACCCTCTCAACCCCCAGGAGCGGGAGGTGACCTTAGGAGAGGGGGGTCTCTTTAGCAGGGGGCAATGCCCAGAGAGGGATGCAGCCGTAAGCGGTCAATAGCCGAACTCCCAGAAGTCAGAGAAATGAGTTCCTTCGTCTTAAAGGGGTACCCAGCAGCACGCTGTCGTAGTATCCCAATTTACAAAAGGAAGAGAAATTTAGATTCCAGAAACTATATCCCAGTAACCTTGATATTGTACCTCAACCAAATTTTAGTAGGCTTGTCAAATAGAGGGTCTTTGAACCTTTAGAAAAGGACATGATGACCACTAAGAACCTAGGTGGGATTGGGGTGCCTGGGTGACTCAGTCGGTTGGGTGACTGACTTTTGATTTTGGCTCAGGTCATGATCTCATGGTTCATGAGATCGAGCCCCGCATTGGGCTCCGTGCTGACGGTGCGGTGCCTGTTTGGGATTCTCTTTCTCTCCCTCTGCCCCTCTCCCTCATGCTCTCTCTCTCTCTCTCTCAAAATCAATAAATAAACTAAAAAAAAAAAAAAAAAAAAAAAGAACCTAGGTAACATCATTGGGAACAGTGTTACATGCATGAATTTATTAGTGTCCGTCATGGTGACAGCCCTCCAGACTCCACTGAGCTTTGCCTTTTTTAGCATTTTAAGTCGAATACCTGGCTGAATACATATAAGACACATCTCTCAAATCTACGGATGACCTAGAGTTTGAAGGATAGCCAAAACCACAAAACGTATACCGTATTTTTTAAAACCATGTCCAAAAGATCAACAAAATGGAATTTAGTAAGAATAAATGTAAAGTAATTCACCGAGACCCAAAACTGCAAGAAGGAACAGACTTGACTTCACAGTAGCTCATAATGAAAGGTGACATAGATGGCTTAGTTGGTTTTCATATAATTTAAATCAGCGGTGTGACATGATTGCCAAGGAGGTTAATTCCGTATTGGGATTCACTAAGAGAGATATGATGTCCAAAACAATTGAGGTGGATCCCAATTCTCAGCAGCTCTATGAGGGAGAGTACTCTATGCGAGATTAAAGATGTGAGGTTTTGCATGTCTTTAGAGAGAGGACTTATAAGATCATCACGGTGTAGGCAGAGGCAAGAAACCTGCGTCAGAAGGAAGAGTGGCCTTGGAATCCCCGAAAGCAAACTTTCTTATCATGGTGGGACTGGGAACCTTACAAAGGGTGCCAGCTTGGCTTTGAAGTGGTCCCTGTGATCCCGACCTTCTAGGATTCCTGCCTTTCTCTAATCCCCTCCCCTTGAATGTAGGCAGGACCTGAGACTTACTTCTGACTAATAGAACCCTACCTAGCAAAGGTGATGGAATACAGCTTCTGAGATTATATTTGCTTATATACAATTCCGTCTTGCTAGCAGACTCGCTCCCTTCCTCCATTTCTGACTTCGGAGAAGCAAGCTGCCACGGTGTTAGGGCGCCTCGGGAGAAAGCCACATGACCTTCAGGAACGGTGGGGATTCTCTGGGAGTCAAGGGCAGCCTCCGGCTGACAGCCAGCAAGAACCAAAGCCTTCGGGTCTACAACCGAAAGGGAATGAATGCGGACAACAACTTGAGTGAGCTTGAAAGCAGATCTATTTCCAGCGGAGCCTCTAAAAAATAAATCCAGCCCTGACCAACACCTTGATCCTAGCCTGACAGAAGACTCTGCTAAGCCGTGCTCGGACTCCTGACTGACCTACATAAACTAATAAGTGAAGCAGCTCTGTTTGTCACAATTGGTCTTACTCAGCAACCAATCAATAATACAGAAGGGACGGTGCGGGAGAGGAAAGAAAGAGAGGTTGGGATGGGGTGGCTCTGTGTTCGTGAGGTGACAGATGCCCGGTCACGTGCCCATCCTTGATCCAATCACCGTGGCCACAGAAGGTGACACTCTGATTGATCAGGCCTGTAAGTACCGTTGAACATGGAGTCTCAGGGGGCGAGTAGCAGACCCTGTTGATGCCTTTTCCCTCAGCCCACCTCTGGTTCACTGGTAGCTGCAGTTTTTCAACCTCAAATTCCTGCTTTTTTTCTTTTTCTTTTCTTTTTTTCTTTTATTATTATTATTATTTTTTTTTGCCTGAGGGGCTAGCTCAGCCTTCTGGTAAGGGCAAACCAGAAATGTTAGATTCGGCCCACCCCCAGGGGCAACCTCCAACTGCTGAGGGATGGGAGGCAACAGACAAATGCTGCCGCTTCCCTCGCCCTCCATGGAACAATTGTTTGACACAATTCCTCTGAGGGTCACAGTGGGATTGAGCAAACCACCCATTAGCACGCTCTTTATTGACTTTCCTCTCTTCCGGTCTCACTTCCTCCACTCTCTCACGTGCGCTTCTGGGACCGTCTCCCAAATTAACCGCCTCCACCCAAGTCGTTGTTTCCCAGCCTGCATTTGGAGGCGCCCACAGTAAGACAGAGGGCCAAACCTTCTTGTGTCACCTAAACCGATGGGAGGTGGTGCTAAATAAAAACAGAGGAAATGCATGCAGAGCAAGGCTGATACCAGATTTCATGGCAGGATTGACTTCAGGCATTTGGTCGACTTCCTTGTTCCCATTCCATAGGGAATGTTAGCATCAGTTTCCTGTACTTCGTTTTTTCTTTTCTTTTTTTTTTTCAGTAATTTTTTGAATACTTTATTGTCGATTTGGTTTCCATACAACACCCCATGATAATCCCAACAAGTGCCCTCCTCCGTGCCCATCGCCCACTCTCCCCTCTCCCACACCCCCCTCTCCCCTCAGTTTGTTCTTAGTCTTTGAGAGTCTCCCATGTTATGTCTTCCTTCCTCTCTGTGGCTTTTTTTTAATGTTTACTTATTTTTCAATAGAGAGAGAGAGAGCGTGCACGAGCAGGGGAGAGGCAGAGAGAGAGGGAGAGACAGAATCTGAAGCAGGCTCCAGACCCTGAGCTGTCAGCACAGAACCCGATGTGGGGCTTGAACTCATGAACCGTGAGATCATGACCTGAGCCAAAGTCGGATGCTCAACTGACTGAGTCGCCCAGCACCCCTAGAATATCTTATTTTGATGTCAATAACGAAATTTAGTCAGTATGTTCATGTTCCTTTGCTTTTATAAAATAATCCAGTGGGATTTAGAATTCCATACTCAGAAGACTGTATTGTTGATGACTAGGCATATTATGGCAGAGATAATACCCATTCTTGCCTTCTTCTTACCTACTGGAACCCTGTGTCAATGGAAGCAACAATGTATCAGGCTAAATGCTACCATCTATTACAGATAGGGGCAGCCGATACGTGGTGCTGATTTAACTGCGAAATGTGTCTTTTCCCCCTCTTCCCCTTTCCTTCCTTTCTGATTGTTAAAGCTCTAGAACCATCCCTAACAATGAGAGAGTCTTAACAAAGGGAGCCATGTGTTAGGGTAAGTTAGAGCCATGTGTTAGAGAGAGTCAAGGGACTAAAGGGACCTCCGTCTCTGACATCTGTAGATGTTCTAGAGAGCTTATCATCACACTTTTCCGTGGGAAAGAAATTGCTGTGTTTAAAACATTGTTAGTTGACCTCTAGGGTGCATTCAACGAAACTTGATCCTGGCTGCTTCGGATACCCGCACATAAAATCGGAAGACAACAGTTGAAAGCCTAGCTTAAAAGTATCAAGAGGGAAGATGGTTAATTAATATCAGTGATGGGTATGCTTGCGCAATGCAAGAAGAGTTGCACAGTGAAAATAATTACGATGTGCACAAACATCTCCACAAACATAGTCATGGTGTAATAACGCCGGTGTTTGGGAGGATGGTAGAATCCTCTGCCAGGATGGCAGAATGTTCGGAAAGGGAAATCATTATGGACAAAATGTTTGTGTCCCCTCCAAAGTCATATGTTGAAGCCCCAGCCCCCAATGTGATGGCATTAGAAGGTGGGGCCTTTGGGAGGTCACGATGGGATTCATGCCTTTACGAGAGACTAGAGAGCCAGTTCTTTCTCCTTCCACCACGAAAGGACACAGCAAGAAGGCAGCTTTCAGCAAGCCGGGAAGGGGCTTTCATAGGAACTGATCTGCCAGCACCTCGATCTTGGACTGTGAGAAAATAAATGTCAGTTATTTAAGCCCCCCAGTCTGTGGTCAGGTATAGCAGCCTGAGTTATAGACGAGAACATATTTGTTTTCAATTTTTTTCTTCCCCTTGAGTATCCTAGACTCATAGATTGTATATAGTTTCAAGTAAACTTTGGCATCTATATTAACTCCCTCACTTTAGGAATGAGAAAGCCAAAGTTGCCCCCTACAGTCACTCTGTTACCAAGTTCTGTAAATCTTTCTTTGAAACACGGCAGATTTATCTTTTCTTTTTTATGTCTACTCCTCACGTATCAAACCAGCTCTCACCACTTCGCTTGTGAGCTTCAATTACCTCCTCACTGAACCTCCCTGTCTATGGCCTCCCCTTCCTTCAGTTAATTCTATACCTTTCTACTGTGACAATAATCCTCACAAAACCCTGCTCTTGCCCAGCGACTTCCCTTTTAGAGTACCTCCAACGGTCTTCAATGGTCTAATCAATCAACCCCAGTGGGTCATACTTTTCCCTAGCTCTAAATTTTATTCTTTCACGTTCGACTGTGCCCAGAGAAAGCATTTACATCAATCTTTACTACTTCAATGGGCTCATTCATCAGTCTCAATAATGGATCCATCAGATTTAGCTGCCCCGTTGCACACTCGGGCATTGTTTTGACTTGGTCGTGCCAAACTACTAGCCAGTTCTAAAAAAAAAAAGAAAAAAAGATCACGATTGTTGGGAAGCTTTGTTTAATGGAGGGTCAGGTACTTGAGCTGGCTCTGGATGACTGGGACTGGGTGGTGGAGGAGCACAGCTGCCAGACAGAGCTTTGATTAGCCATGAAGGGGCAAACGAGCACCGGCAGGTTGAGAACAGAAAGAAAGGACAAAGAACAGAAGCAATGTATGCAAGGACTGCCGAGTCCAGAGGGAAATGGGGTTCGCTACCTTGCCTTTGATCGTGCTTTGCCTACCGGGTGCTTGTTTCTTCCCTCTGACCATTCAAATTCTGCGATGTCCACAAAGGTGAGTCAAGTCCCACTCCTCTGTCTATGAAAACTGCTTCAGTTACTTAGCTCTTCTGTTTCCTGCCTTTCCATGGCATCTTTTGGCTGTGGGAGGCATTTGACTTGGGATTTTATTTTATTTTCCATCTTATTATGTAGCCTTGTTTGGCAGTAGTGTTGTCTGAGGCAAGGCCCATCTCTCCCAAATAGTGTTTCCAAATAATGAAAACTAGTGGTGTGTTGTCATAGATAGATAGATAGATACAGATACAGATACAGATCTAGATATAGATATATTATCACAACAGGACTTGGCATATAGAAAGTACCAAAGAGATCGATTGAGATTATCTGAATGTAGACAAGATATATTTCACATATATAAATATGTACAGTTGAGAAAATTCTCTTCAATATATAACAAATATTCTCTTCAACCTAATAAAAGTAAATTTGGTATGTGTGATATTTTACTAATACAATTAAGCATTCTGTAGGCATTAAAAATATAAACACCCCTATTCTTTAAAA
Organism: Paguma larvata; assembly: GCA_030068075.1. Lineage (NCBI taxonomy): Eukaryota > Metazoa > Chordata > Mammalia > Carnivora > Viverridae > Paguma > Paguma larvata. The sequence goes on along the minus strand of CM057830.1, from coordinate 37,678,197 downwards.
AGGCAGAAATTACAGTCAAGATGTTTTTTCCCTGTGAGATTGACAAGGACTTAGGAACTCTGATCACACGAGATTTCTCTTTCACGAAAATGTACTCTATATACCTCAGCAGAGCGATTTCAACCTGGGCGGTGAATCAGATCATGAAAATAGGCTTGTTATGTAATTATGACAGTGCAGTGGCACTCATTGAAATCAGACTCTGCCGTTAATATTGTATTTTATAACATCGACAATAGCACATTTTCTCTGCACTATTTAATACAACGCCTGTGAAAGCATATTCCGTGGACTGATGTTAATGGGTCTTATATTCAAAAAAGAGACTCCTTAGTCAAACAAGCTTGGGAAAACTAAACAGTCATTCTCAGTGCCTTTTATATATGAATGTGCTTTTTGAGTCTCCAAAAAGAAATATGTCATGCAGTGTTTCCCAAACTACTTCAGACCACGGCTTGTCGGAAGCAGAGCTTCTGAGGAACAAGTATGGGAAAACGCTACTTGATAGATTGCGTAGAGGCCACAAGATAAAGTGGGAGGAGTTTTGAACTTGCCCGAGTCTGGCCTAGATTACTGTGCTGTGGGGAAGCGTGAGCTAGCCACGGGGAGACACTGCGTGCAGAGAGATACCTAGACGAATGCAGCTATGCCGGCTCTCCAAGAGCGGGTGTGGGACATGTAGATCACGAAGTCATCTTAGACATCCCAGCTCTAGCAAACGTCATGGGGAGAAGAATCAAGGAACTCAACCGACAGGTAGAGCCATGACAGCTTTCTCTAGCCATTCAGTCTACTCTGGCTGAGACCTTAGTTCTTGTGGGGCAGAGGTGAGACAGCCCACAGTGCCCTGTCTGAATTCCTGGCCCCAACATTTGTGAGACGGATACAGTTGCTGTTTTGCGACACTAACTAAGGTGTAGGCTAATTCGATGTGCAGTGATAAAAATATGAAGTGTACCTTGATATTTGGCATGAGTTCACTGACATGAGTTTCTTTCCTTTTTTTCCTCCAAAGGACTTCCATCATGTGCCCCTGATTGACTCTATTCTTCTGTAGATCCTGATGTTGAAAGAAAATAAAGGTGATGACAGGGAAAAAGTCAAGATTCCAGATACCTAAAACACTGAAAATGTGCATATTTGTGGGGTGAATATCTGGGGGAAAGAAGGTCTGTTTTAAGATTGGCCAACACTCGGTCATTCTACACAAAGAGCGTAAACTGTCCTCCTCTCCTTTCTGGTATGTTTGCAGTGATTTTTAAATATGGTCGCAAATTTTTTGACTCTCTCACCACACTGAGAGGTTGGATCTATATCCCCGCCCATTTTCAATGGGTGGGGTTTTGTGACTGGGTTGACCAACAGAGTACACAGAATTAATGTTATGTGACTCTCAAGGCTAGGTCATCAAAGCCGATTCAGCCTCTACTTTGTGGGCTGGAATATTTGCTCTTTTTTTAATGTTCATTATTTTTGAGAGAGAGAGAGAGAGAGCAGAGGAGGGCAGAGAGAAAGGGAGTCACAGAATCTGAATCAGGCTCTAGGCTCCGAGCTCTCAGCACAGAGCCCGATGCGGGGCTCAAACACCCGAACTGTGAGATCATGACCACAGATACTTAACCAACCGAGCCACCCAGGTGCCCCTGGAATATTTGCTCTTGAAGCTTTCCACAACCATTAAGCAGTCTGATGGTTACAAAGAAGTCCGAACTAGCCCATGTAGAGAGACTACATGGAGAGTCCCAGAGATTCCATGAAGAATGAGAGATGCCTGAGCAGTCACTAGCTTCAACACCCTGCTTCGCAAATTCAGTCATTGTCTGGCTGCAACCACACGAGAAATCCAGAGCCAGAACCGTTCAAATGAGCTCTTTCCCAACTCTTCTCTAAATTCCCATCACACAGTAACCAGAAGCAATAACAAAATCATTGTTTCTTTAAGCCACTAACTTTTGTGGCGGCATGGGGTAATAGCTAGTTGAAAGTATAGCCATTCAAATACATTAGTGAAGTGTTAGACTCTGTTAAGTTATGCTCATTTTCCGTTTTGTGTGTGTGATTCTATTAAGCTTGGCACTTTTTTTTTAAACCACTCAACTATCTGTGGGCAAATGATATATTTACCTGTGAGCAAAAAGCCTCCATTTGTTAAGCTAACTCAAACCGCAAAAAACAGTTCTTACCTATGAAATAAAAAAGTTTCAGTGCAGGGGTGCCTGGATGGCTTAGCTGGTTAAGCCTTTGACTCTTTTTTAGCTTTTTTTTTTTTTAATTTTTGACAGAGAGAGAGAGAGAGAGAGAGTGAGAGATGGGTAGGGACAGAGAGAGAGGAGAGCATAGGATCTGAAGCAGGCTCTGTGCTGACCTCAGAGAGCCTGACGCGGGACTCAAACCCACAAACCATGAGATCATGACCGTGAGATCATGACCTGAGCCAAAGTCAGAAGCTTAACTGACTGAGCCACCCAGGGGCTCCTGACTCTTAATTTCAGCTCAGGTCATGATCTCACGGTTCATGGGATCAAGCCCCACATTGGGCTCTGTGCTTACAGTGAGGAACCTGCTTGAGATTCTCTCTCTCTGTCCCTTTCCTGCTCACGAACACCCATGTGCTCCCTCTCTCTCTCTCTCTCTCTCTCTCTCTCTCAAAGTAAATAAATAAGCTTAAGAAAAGTTAAAGTGCATAATTTCTTTTTAAATTTTCAAACACTCCCATCATTGTGTCTTCCAGTGGGTGTGTACTTCCCCTGGGTAGCGAGACTTCTGGCAGAGCAGAGTCCAGAGTTTGTGGAAACAGGAAAAAGAATTGAAGACGGAGCTCTACTATTTTTACTCCTCTCTCTGCCATCCATTATCAGTCTACTCTGGATGGCTAGTGAGACGTGAATATTTTAGAGTGGAAGAAATTTCAAGGAAGGATGAACAAACTCTTAAGGGCCAATCTAACATAGGTCCCCCCTCATACTATTACATTGAAAATGGCATAGTTTCTCCATAACACTAATCACTGTTTGGCTAATTTGGCATGGACGCCAAGTCCACAGCCTTTTCAAAACTCAGAATTTTAATTGCTCCCGAGCCTTACTTCCAAATGTTTCTCTCTGCTTTCCACATGATTGAAAGTGAAAAGATTGGTTGGCTTCTTTACCTGCTTTCACAGAAAATCGTCTCCCAACTAAGATTACCGAGAGTTCAGCAACTCTGCTGTAGATCTTACAGGCCGTGAAGGGTTGTGAGATCGCAGAGGACGGGGTGTTCTTTCTCTCCACTGGCTCTCACCCTCTTTCTCCTTATGTCTTCTCATCTTCTTTCCTTTCCATACACTGTTTTCTTACACTCGTCACCCAAGGGCCCTTTTGGATTTTAATTTTCCAAAGTATCCTTTAAAAACTCTAAATTGAACTACGAACGGAAACTTTTGGCATCTGGAGAGACATATATAGCCTTAAATGTTTAAGTTGAAAAAGAAGAAAAGAAAAAACTTAAAGGGATAAGCATCCAACTTAATAGAGGGTCTATAAAACCAATAGTGAATTCTTTGAAAAGATGAATATATGTGCAAACTTATGGTAAGATTGATCAAGAAAAAAAAGGCAAAAATACAAAAATACTAAGAATGACAAAAGACACAGGGGTGCCTGGCTTTCAGTTGGTTAAGCGTCCGACTCTTGATTTCAGCTCAGATCACCATGTCGTGGTTTCTGAGTTCAAGCCCCGCATCTGGCTCTGCGCTGACAATGCAGAGCCTACTTGGGATTGTCTCTACCCCTCCCCTGGTTTCTCTCTCTCTCGTTTTCTCCCTCCCTCTCTCTCTCTCTCTCTCTCTCCCTCTCTCCCTCCCTCAAAATAAATAAATTAAATAAAAACTTAAAAAGAAGAATGACAAAGGATACAGGTATTAAAAAGAACTTTGTCCATACATTAAAAATTTCAGGTAACTGTTCAAATTCCTAGAAAAGCATGGAATTAACTCAAAAGAAAACAAAATGCCTAAACTGCTACTTTGAAAAACTCCTTTCACAACGAGGACACATACAAAGAACCTACATGTTTCTATAAACATACACATTTTTACAAACACATTTATAGAACTGATTCCAGAGAGAAATCCCTCAACTCTTTTTATGAGACCAGCGTAAGCTGGATATCAAAACCCAACTTTGACGGTATGAGAAAGGAGGATCATAGAGCTATCTTAATGATTAATGTAAAGCAAAATACTAAATAAAATACTACCAAATAGAACACGTAAAGTAAAATAAAAGTAATACATCATGATGCTATTGGGTTTATCCCAGCAATGGAAGGTTGAATTAAATAGAAAATCCGATGAAAGGTGCACATTAGCAGATGAAATAAAAGTTTTATAATCATCTGAACACAGGCACATTTGTTTACTGAACTTTTAGAAAATTCTGATTGAAAGATTATTAAATTAAGAATATTAAGGAGCTCTACTAATCCAATAAAGGGCATCTGAACAATTTAGAGCAAGATTCATACTTAATGTAAGAGTGTTAAAAGCGTATCTTTCAAGAGCAAGAAAAAGACAATGGACTCTGTTATCAGAAGTTCTATACTTAGAATTGTCATGGTGAGCACAGTAAGAAAAGAAATTAAGGATGTAAGGACTCAAAAACAAGAAATAGTAAACTGTTATTTTTCTTTTTTTTTATGTTTATTTATTTTTGAGAGACATAGAGGCACAGCGTGAACAGGGGAAGGGCAGAGAGAGGGAGACACAGAATCGGAAGCAGGCTCCAGGCTCTGAGCCGTCAGCACAGAGCCCGACGCGGGGCTCCAACTCACGCCGAGTATCTTTGCTGACCGCAAGACTATAAAGCTAGCAATAGCGGGAGGAAAGCGAGACAATTGAAAAAGATGTGGAAAGTATACAACACGCTCCCAAACAGCCAATGGAGCAGAGAAGAAATCAAAAAGAGAATAAAAAAAAATTCTTGAAAGAAATGATCGCAGAAACAGAGCATACCAAAACTTACGGGGTGCGGCGCGAGCAGTTCTAAGAAGAGTTCTTAGATCCTTATAGGCAAGGAACACTTACATTGGGAAAAAAAGAACGATCTCAAATCAATAACCTAACAGAACCCTCAAGGAACTAGAAAAAGAACAAACGAAGCCCGAAGTTAGCAGAAGGTAGGAAACCACAAAGATCAGGGCAGAAATAAATGAAATAGAGACCAGAAGGACAATAAAAAAAAAAAAAAAAAAAAAGATGAACAAGACGAAGGGCTGTTTGTTTGTTTGTTTGTTTGTTTTTAAAGAAACCATAAAATCGACAAAGCTTCAGCTAGACTAAGAAAAAAAAAAAAAAAGGAGAGGACTCCGAATATATAAAATCATAAATGAAAGAGCAGAGATTACAACGAAAATAAATGTGTGTGTCTATAATTAACCAAATCGAGGGTTTCAGGGCCATTGACTTGTTGTTATAAATTTCTATTAGATTTAAAATCATTCTAGAAATGAACCAGAGGCAATGTAGCAAGAAGCCAGCACCTGTTAAGTCAGTCGGGATCACTGGATGGGCTGAGGACAGTCCTCCCTGTGAAAAGAAACCTTAACTTCTCGTTCCTCAACAATCCCCTAGGCCACCCCCAGGCCGTCCCCTGAAACGGCTACCCAAAAAAAACCCAGGCCTAATCCCCACGTGTCTTGTCCACAAATCTTAGACAAACCCAGAGCAAAACCCGCCACTGCAAATCCCATTTGAGGGCAACCCATTCTGATGAGCCTGCAACTTTTACACCTTGGAATTCTTGCCGCTGACCGCTCTCCTGAGCAGAAATACTATTTTTCTCCCCAGGAGCAGGCCTAAGTTCCCTAAAGTTTCTACCTTATAGATTCCCTTATGCAGGCACTTCTTTGAATTCTGACACTATTACGTTTTAGCTAATTCTCGAAACTCTTTCTTCCGGACATCGTGTGTCTCTGATTTTTCTCCTGCTTCTGTGTAGCAGGTGCATCCTCCTCTAATGATATACAAATAAGGACAAGGCTTTCAACGGTGATCCGACACTTCGCCTATACTTTCGGGCCCTCTCCCCCCCTCACTCCTCCTAACTTAGCCACACTAACCTTATTTCCGTGCCTCGAATGTGTCGTAATATCTTTGACACAGGGCCTTCCCACAGCCCTGTCTGAAACATTGTTTTCTTCTGCATACTTCAAAGCTCGGGTCAAACTTCATTTCCTGAGGGAAGCCAGGGAGAAATGCTTTTCGGCCCGCACCGGAGTGCAGGCCAAAGGAGGGCTCCAGGGCAGGAAAGGAAGGCGTTTGTAGAACCTTGTTTTCTCGTTCTGCCCTACATCTGTTTTATATATTGGTAACTTGGTAGCTCAATTTTCCAAAACTCCCTGCATCTCCTCAGGTCCCCACAAGGTCACAGCCACATACCTGGAAACACGGGTCCATGGTTTTGCCTCATGGCCCAACTCCAGTTGACAGCTGACTCAACTTTGAGACATAAAGGCCCCCCGCCAAATTCCATCATTTCATTGTCCCCATCCATCTTGCGATCAAGGAGTTGTTATAGGCACTACGCACTTGCGATCAAGGAGTGACTTATAGGCACTACGGGGTAGAAACCAAAAACTTCCCTGGATGGACACAGACCTCCAATGGTTCAAGATTGGTTCTAAATTTAGAATTGTTAAAGTTTGCTTAGTCTGACAAATACACTGTTCTCCTGAGTCTACTATTTAAAGTCTCCATATTTTTTTTCCCCATTCACGAATCGCTACAGACTGTGACTGCTAGTCGGCTTGGGAATTCTAATAGTAACGCTTAAAAATGCTGAAGTCACTCTGACTTTGACCCTCTACACCCAAACACATAACCGATGTATTTAACTTGAGCAAAACGTCCTGACCATTCTCCCCATGCCAGTCTGTCCTACCTGTCTCTTGGTTTCTCCCCAGAATTTCGTAGTGAAACTGCCATTTATGGGGACACATTTGGTAATGGTGTCCCAATTTGGAGGAGTCACAAAAGCCACATTACTAAGTCGTGACTACGCATTGGGCTATAGCTGAACGGCCCCAAATGGGAAAATATAAATTGTAACAACCTACTCCAGAAATGGGAGAATGGGCTACCTTCTTAGATTTGATTAGATAGTAATCATTTCAACCAATTAGGGTCCCCCACCCCCATTTTATAATCATTTAGGGTTCACCCCCATTTTTTCCAGCTTTCTGGAGATGTAATTGACACACAAAGTTGTGTAAGTTTAAGGTGTACAACGTAGTGATTTTATACGTGTATATATTGCAAAATGATTACCACGGTAAGGTTAGTCGACACATCCATCACCCCTCACGTAGTTACAATTTGTGTGTGCGTGGTGAGAACTTTTACATTCTTGTGCGTGATGAGAACTTTTACATTCTGCTTCATTAGCAACTTTGAAATAATACAATATAATATAATATCCGTTATATCCCCTGAACTTAATCACCTTACAACTAGACGTTTGTACAGTTTGACTACTTTCATCCGTTTCCCCCTCTCTCTACTCCTCACATCACGCAACCACCAATCTGTTCTCTGTTTCTAGGAGTTCAAGAGCTTTTAGGTTCCACACATGTGTGAGATCATACAGTATTGGTCTCTCTCTGTCTGATTTATTTCTGATTCATTTCTCTGCTTTATTTAGCACGACGCCCTCAAGTTTCATCCATGTTGTTGCAAATGGCAAGATTTCATGAGTTTTTAATGGCAGACTGTAAATATAAAGAATATAGATAGGGGCGCCTGGGCGACTCAGTCAGTTAAGCGTCTGACTTCGGCTCAGGTCATGATCTTGCAGTTTGCGAGTTCCAGCCCCGTGTTGGGTTCTGTGCTGAAAAACTCAGAGCGCGGAGCCTGCTTCAGATTCTGTGTGTGTCTCTCTCTCTGCTCCTCTCCTGTTCACACTCTATCTCTCTCTGTATCTCAAAAATAAATGTTTTAAAAAATTAAAAAAATGAACATATATATGTATAATCCATTCATCCACTGACGGACACTCAGTTTGTTTTCATGTCTTGGCTTTTGTAAATAATGCTGCTATGAATATGAGTTTGCAGATACCTCTTTCATATGGTGATTTCATTTCCTTTGAATATACACCCCAGAAGAGGAATTGCTGGATCATAGGGGCCGTTCTAATTTTAATTTTTTGAGGAACCTCCGTACCGTTTTCCGCGGTGGCTGCACCAGTTTGCCTTCCCACCAACAGTGTACGTTTCCTTTTCCTCCGCATCCTCACAAGCGCTTGTTATATCTTTTTGATACTAGCCATTCTAACAGGTGTGAGGTGATGTCTCATTGTGGTTTTGATTTGTATTTCCCCGCCGATGAGTGATGGCGAGCACATTTTCAGGTACTTGCTGCCCGTTTGCATATCTTCTTGGTTGTGACAGTTTCTATTGAACTTTTCAGGTTAAGTCATTGGATTCCTCGGCTCTTGGGTTTCACTTCAATTTTTTATGGCTTCTCTTCCTTTGTTGAACTTCTCATTGTGTGTTTGGATTGTTTTCCTAATTTTGTTGTCTGCCCGTGTATTTTTGTAGTTTGCTGATCTTCTTTAAGAGGGTTGTTCTGAATTCCTTGTCTGAATTCCTTATCAGAATTCCTTGGCAGTTTATAGATCTCTATGTCTTCGAGGTCAGTCATTGGAGCTTCGTTAGTGCCTTTGGTGATGTCACATTTGCCTGATGTTTTTCATGATCTTTGATTCTTTGCATTGGAATCTATTCATCTGAATAAGGGGGCTCCTCCTGTAGACATTACAGTTCCACTTGGGCGTTGGTAGTTCTTCACCACTCGGCTCAGCTTGGCGTTCTGGATGGGTCAGTTGGTGACATCCTTGGGAAGGCAGAGCTTCCTTCTGGGGTCTCTACTGGGGCAACACGCCCCTGCCCGTGCTCTGGGACCTGGCGGAGTGCTGCTGAATGGATTCTGCAGTTCGCTAGGCTCCACATTCTAGCAGGGGCCCCTGGGCTTCCTGACCGGGCACCGCTGCTGGCGGTGCTCCATGGTCAGGTAGGGGGCCTCCAGCTGAGCTCTGCAATCAACCTCTTGTCAGGTGAGGTTGCCTGCTGTGTTCCCTGGCCCGGTGGTTCCCCCGGTTGGACTCCTTGCTTCAGCATGGCTACAGGCTTCATTCTGCAGTTACTCCCCGGGGGGTGGACTCCGAGGTTACGATCCCCAGCTGTATGGTGCTGCCGGCTGGCCTGCATGCAGGGCTTTGCAGTCAGACAGGGACCCAGACTGTGCTCTGTGACTAGGTGAGGATGCAGGCTGTGCCCCGAAGTCGGGCTGGCCTGTAGGCTGGGCGACGTGATCAGGTAGGCCACTGGTGGTGCTCTGTTGCTGCTCAGGCTCGCTGGCCGGACCCTTTGGTCAAGGGGAGCGTCCGGTTGGATCTTGCAGTTGGGCGGGGCCAGAGACTTTGCCCTATGGTTATGTGGGGTCACTTTCCAGGGGTTTTTGCTGGGAGCGGCCGCAGGGAATGCTTCATGATTGGACTGTATCCCTGGCTGGGAACCGCCCACTGAGCTCGCTAGTCATAGGGGGGCCGCTGGCTGGAAGCCCCGCTCCGGCGCAGCTGGGAGGAGGAATGCCGATCACTGTAAGCCCCCATCCCCTTCTCCGTTCCTGTCCGGTCCTCTGTGGTCAAGCCCTGCAGATTTCCCCACCTGGGCCTCCTGGGAAGAGCTCCATAATGCTGGGGGATCTGGGTGTCCACCTTCGGCTCCCTTTTACCCACTAGGGAATCCGTAGGCCCAAGGAGGCCCTCTTGGTGTGGCACTGTGCTGGGCTGGGGGAGGGGCAACGTGGTCAGAGTGTAGCTGCTTTTCTTACTCTTCTAATGCTGTCTTTCTCAGTCTCTGTGGTCCAAAGGGATGCTTCAGCCTCACCCCCTGGTTTCTGGGATTCTCACAAAGGTGTCTTGTCTATGGATAGTGGTTTGTTGGTTGCCTTGAGAGGGGGACGCAAGTTGGGATCAACCTATAGCATCCTGCCCTTTTTTTCCTTCTTAATGAGAACATTCTGTTGGCCAGAATTTAACCATCCCAAGATTTGGGGCAAGGTTTGAATGGAATGAAAATTTTAGTGTCCACCCAATGCCACCGCCCATAATCTATGGATCTTTCTACACATGGTGGTAAATTAGTTGCTTGGTCCACCATTTCCGTAGTGCCTTGAGCACGAATCCGAATTCAATATATTTCCATTGCCCAAGTGAAATTGTATCTCTTTGTTACATACCATACCCCTGCATTCGCTTTCTTTTGAAGCAATTGACAAGTCTACTACATATATGTCATCCGTGGGCATCTATAGTACGAATACATTGTGCGAAAGATGAAATGTAAGTGGTTGCAAGAAGTAAAACTTTTGGGCGGCCAGTTGATGATTGAGACTCACTATGACCCGGGGACTTCATTAACATCATGGTGCATGTACCATCTTGTGATGGAAGGGTTAGACTAGAGGAAACTGCAAGCTTGCTTGTCTATAGATGCTAACGTACTTAGGCCAGATTTACTCACAAACCCACATAGGTGTTCCTGCAACACGGCACTGCAAAACACACCAACCTGTGCGTGGTGGGGGATTCTCTGCTTCTTTTGGTCGATCGCATTTATTTTAGGGAGGGCCCACCAACAAGCTTTCTGCTTGCTACAGTGTAGAGCTCGAATCCATAGGCCATGCTCACATGCAGCATGAAAGGACATAACCGAATTGGAGGAAAGAACCTCTCCTAATTAAACCGTTAAAATCCCAAGAGCTTGGCATAAGAGAGGAGGGAATTATGGGTGGCATATTCTCAGGATTGGTTTTTCTGCTTGCCAGGTAATCATACACAGGTGAGGGCAATGCCAGTATATTTTTTCCTGAAAGGTAAGCTACGATTACCAACGCCAAGGTAGAAAACAAGACTGGAATTGTTGTGACAAATAAAGAAATATAAGTAATGAAATAAAACTAGAGATCGTGGCAAGCTGCAGGGTATGGGGATGACTTTCCATAAGGCCGGAAAGGGTGTGTTATTACTTAGATTCAAGTTCTGAGCACAGGTTTCTCAAAACTAGAAATAACATCCTTTGCAGAATTAAATTTCAGCTTGGCAGTGAAGTCACTTTGTTTTCATGCTGATTCACCCAGGACATGCCAAAGAAGGTACCGGTAAAAATGTTCGTGAAGTTTTTGAGAAAGCAGAAGACAGAGCAATTGGTTTTTCAGGCTTCTCTGAATGATTTCTTTAAATTCTTCTTGAATTTGAAAGATGAATCTGCACTCCTTCAGGCTCTGAAGGTCAGGATAGACCAGTTATGACTTTTCCAGGAAATGAGTCATAGTAGGACCGGGGGACTCATTTCTAGAAGCCAGGAGGGACGTTTCATCCAGAACCTGTAGGTGGGGTTTTCCCTCCCAAAAGACCTCAGGGAGTTCCAGAGGCGTGTGCGAACTTGAGATGGGGATAGCCAACCTGACAGAAGCTTGCCCTGGGGATTCTGCCAATTCTCTGAACTCTTGCCTTGGTTTTCCCCACCCAGCATGGCTGGTCCTTTCCATTCCTTCTCATTCTCTTCTTCTCTTATTTTCAGCTCCCTGTCCGACATTCCTCCCTCCAAACTCCAAATCCTACTACCCATGCAAAAACCTGAGAATTCTTAAATAAGCATCATTTAGAATTCTCTCTTCCTGGAAGACGAGGAAGGAGGCTGCTGCCAAATGCTCTTTGCGAGACGCCCACCCAAGCGACGGCCATGCAGCGCTCACAAGAATCATTGTTGGGCGGGGAGTGGGGGGAATGCATTCATAATTCTTCTGAAACTTGTGTTCGATAGAGAGAGAGACATTTATAGTTTTTGTGTTAAAATGCAGTTAAGTGGCTTCGCTTCCTTCCTTCCTTCCTTCACACGGATCTCGTGCCTACTGTATGCCAGGCATGGTTGTTGGGAGATACCACAACAGAAGACACGGTCGCTACCCACCAAGATTCTTATGGTATAGCAAAGAAGGTAAGAAACATAATAATGAGGATACAGTGCTGAAAAGACTATGAGAGCGGTGTAGTCCGTCAGTACGCTGGGAGTAGTTAGGGAAGGTGATCAAGAGCTTGGGGGCCCAATTCCTGGAGCCCTGAGTGATGAACAGTAGTTAACGAAGAGGTGGTGTGTGTGTGTGTGTGTGCGCGCACACACACAAATGCCCACATGCACCCGCAATACTCTCCCATAGCATCCTGAAGTTCTTTAGAGCTCTCCTTCCAATGTTTCCCCTTCTCATCAGGTGGCGATACTCAACACTGACGTTGTTTTAAGCAAAGCCTTGGGCTCTGGGGTCTCCATACAAGTGTAGAGCAAACCGATAAGTCATGCTTTATCCAGAAGAGGGTGATGAAACAGCGGACAGATCACAAGGAGAGGAGTTCCTAGGATTTTCTAACTCAAGGAACTGCTGGCATTGCTCAGTTTCAGAAAGGCCCAAGTTATCACCAGAAGTCACTTTCTAAAGCTTATGACATGGCAATAGGATTCTGTAGGCAGAAGGGTGAAGGGGACCGAGCTTTCCTCAGCGTACCCTTTCATCTCTATGGTATCGCTAATTTTCCTTCTCCCTTCTTCACCCGCTTTCTTCCCAATGTCCAGGAAAGAATCGGCAGGTTCCGTTCTTCTGTGTGTCGTGTTTTATTGCTTACCCCTCACAGGGACATATGTATCTCAGTAAATGTCAGTGTCTTCATTCAAAAGTAAAAGTCTGCAAAGCAATGTATTTGGAAATCAGAGGGTAGGTGAGAGGGAACCCTCCTGGTGTCTTAAGCCTCACCGTGGTCAGCAAATCCCTCTTCTGCCCTTCCTACCCATTTCTTGAAGGAACGATCTTGGCACTTCATGACACTAAAGAGCAAAAGGGAAACCTATCCTACACACCTTCAACCGTGGGTCAGCTTCCATCAAGGCGAATTCCAATGGCTGCCCAAATTCCATAGCTCTCTTGGAATATAGTTGTGTTTAGCGTTAAGCAAACTGAGTAAACTTTGCACTAGCTTAGAAATAGCTGATATCACAGGACAGATGCTCTCTCCGACTCCAAAGTACCGCGAATTCTATGAATTCTATCCCTATTAAATTCTACTTGTGACCCGGGGATAAGGCTAATAAAATTAAATTAAAAACCTAAGTTTGTCTTTTTTTCATCTACTTTTCTGTGATGAGGTAATGCACAATAATGTCAAAAAGTCCACCATATAATGAAGATATAAAATGTGAACTAAATCCCCCTGCCACCCCTGGTTTCTCTACCCAGAGTCAAACACGGTTAGTATTCTCTTGTGGATCTGCTCGGATATTTTCTGTGCAAACGCAAAAGTTTAGTCTTTTTAAGAGAAGCGTTTTTCCATTATGCAGGACTGCTAGAAACAGACACAACGAATAATATGTTTTATGTTTTAGCGTATTTAACGTGATATTATCTCTACTGTTTCTCGTGTTAGATTTCGTTTTCTTAAAATACACGTACATATAGGCAGCATAATATTCTCGGATCATTTACATAAACTGGAGAATTTGGGGAGCATTTGAGCTTTCCTGGTGGTTGAGTTCTTTTCAAAACACAGTTGCCTTAACCCCAGATATATTTACACTAAGTTAAAAGTGAGCAAATTCAAGTCAAGCATATATATATATATGTATATATATATGTACATATATATATATATGTATATATATGTGTATATATATTTTAAATTTTTAAATGTTTATTTATTTTTGAGATAGAGAGAGACAGAGCATGAGTGGGGGAGGGGCAGAGAGAGAGGGAGACACAGAATCCGAAGCAGGCTCCAGCACAGAGCCTGACACGGGGCTCGAACTCACAGACTGCGAGATCATGACCAGAGCTGAAGTCGGACGCTCAGCCGACTGAGCCACCCAGGCGCCCCTAAGCATGTATTTTTAATCTGCCTTCAGAAAGGATTGCACAGTCACGTGGTCTGTATTCAATGCCGATGTTTGATTAATGGATCCATTTCACTTTATAAAATATATAGTTTCGAAAGTTCTGTCAGGGTGCTTGGTGTGCCTTCTTGAAACGGTGACTACTTGACATGTTCGTAACTTCCTGGCATGATGCTTTTTTGAAGGACCCACCCTGGCTCCATTCTATGCCTTATGAATGACATATTAGACAATGTAGGGAAAACATGACAGCATAGCTAATAGCAATCACTGGGTAAGATCTATGTGATTTTTGTTTTGTTGATTTCTAAAGAGAAGCATCCCAGGGAAGTGATTGTTTAGCTTCTTGAAATGTCTTTTAAACAAGATTTTTTTTTTAAGCCTTGCGGAAAGCCTAGACTCCAAGCTCTTTATTGTTGCTAAATGCTCAACTCTGTACCTCGGCCAGACCTTCTGCTGCCTGAATTGATCCTATTAAGCAGATGGGCGCTACCATTTCCACCCAAAATGACTCCCCCAGAGACGAGAGTGGGGTATTATGAGATGAGAAACCCAACCCCTGGATCGAGTTTTTATATCAGCAACAGGGTATGTCCCTGAAGATCGTGTGAAACCAGCTTGTTCTAATGAACAGAGGTTTGTCACTTTGCCTTTCAGAATGTGTGTAGATGACAAGGAATGGACAGGTGCAATGGCGCCAAGGCACATGGGGCTGTCGGTGGGGGCGCTGGGGGTTTTCCTGAACCTACTCGTCCTCTAGATGGCTCCAGATGGATAGAAAATTCGGAACTTCTTCCAGCATCAAGAGGCAAATGATCAGGGTTTGCGAGGCAGGTGACCCAGGAGAAGCACTTGAACGTTAGGTGAAGACAGCCACCTTTGTTCCGTTCCCAGTAGGATGTAAAGGGAAAGCCCCACAAAATATCAAGATCAGACCTGTGTAAACACTGAGCGGCTATAGCTGCCAACCTTATGTCAGTGCCTCTCAGGGAGGCACAAAAAGAGAAAAGAGATGGAGAAAGAGAGCAGACTAAGGGAAACCTAAGGAAAGGTACTGACATTTTTGTAGGGTGGGGAAATAGTACTTCGAATCTCGAGGGCTCCAAAATTTAGCATGTTCGAGTAGTATATTGGATCCAAGAAGATGAGGGGCCAAGTCCACAGGGAAAACTACAACGAAAGTGGAAAATTTGTTTACAGCGCTTTTTGTTTGTTTAAGACAAAGGAATTCAACCCATGATGGTTTCTGTGAGCATGCCACATTACTGAAACAATAGTGTGTTAAGAAGCAAAATGACAAAATGAGAAGGATCATGGAAAGAAATCTAGGTACCAAGCACTAGATGATTACATTGGTGTATGTGGATTCTAAGGAAAATCTGGAATCATGGTGGGGTAGACTGTTCCATTGATGGCCTCCAACGAAACACACCTCACAGTATTCATACTCTGTGTAGTCTTCTTCCAAACTAACTCAGGCGTGCCCATCTGACTGGCCTTGGCCAATGGAACATCAGCAAGCAAGATGACACAGAGGCTGGATAAACCCTCTACGTTGGAACTTGCCCTATGGGAATACCCCTTCTTGGAAGTATTGCTGTAAAGATACTTGGGCTAGGCTATGGGATGGAAAGAGGACACAGGAGAGAGACCATAGATGGTGAGAGGTCACTTTACACGTTACTGCCCCAGCCAGACTCCCAATGGGAATGTAACTCCTTGAGTGACCTCAGCTAGACTGCGAAGAGCAAAAGAACCTTCCAGTTGATATCAGCTAACCCACAGAGTTATGAGAATAATGATTTGCCATTTTAAGACACTAAGTTTTGGTGGTTTACTATCCAGCAGCAGATATCTGAAACAAATAGTCAGGTAAATGCCCTCATTTATCAACGGGGAAAGCTGGGACAGAAAACGGCAAAGGGATTTGCCCAAAGTCTTCCAACTAGTTGGTGAAAGAATGGGGATTAGAAGTCAGATCTCTTGACAACCAATCCAGCGCTTTCTCTCCCACACGACCCAAAACACTACTATCAATATCTAACACTTAGTAAAGAATTTCTGTATGCCAGGCCCCATGGGAAGCATTTTCTATTCACCAAGGCAGGTGCTACCATTATCCCCATTTGATAAGCCGGGAAACCAGAGCTTAGAGAAGGATTTGCCTGAAGTCACACAGCAGGTAAATGATAGAGCTAGGCTCCTAATCCAGAAGTCTGGTTTCACAGATTTGTCGGAAGCACTGTATTATAAGAAGGATGAATTATAGGTTAAGTATGAGGAAAATAAAACAGTCTACGCAACAGCTCATTTGGTCCATATCTGTCTTATTCGTCACTCATTTGAAGCAAAAAAGAATCGATGCCCACTAACTACCATTGTCGGGGAGCAAATCAGCGGGCCTTGAACCCGTTCGGAAGGTATGCGGAGATATGGTCTGCCACTTTGGGGATTTGGAAACCAACACTAACACCTTGTCACTATTTAAATCTTTGGCAAAATTCTCTCTTTCTGTAGGTTCATATATGACTTAAACCCGTGGCTTTTTTTTTTTTTTTTGCAATAAAAGCATCCATATGGTATTTTCCCAGTTACACTTGAATGATTGATATGTTATTTAGCAAGAACTGTTTGCTTCATAAGAAGCCTTAAAAATGCATATCTTTTATGCTTGAAAAACCGTTTCTGGCAAGTGAAATAAGTCATTTAAGTATACCTCTTCTGTAGAGCCTTTCTTGGCAAATTCTGGTCCTTAAGGGCTCACTCCTTTGTTCAATCTTCAATATATATTAAAGCACTCTGGTGTGAATATACTAGGCACAGGGGCATGCAAATTAAAAAAAAACAGAGCCCTGCTTTAACAAGTTCGGAATAATAGTAATATGGGTCGCTATATCCTATAACAAAGGTTTGGGTTGAGTCCTCTTCATTGTTCATTAAGCCAGTTTTGATTAAGGGCTGGCGTTGGGCCAGCTACAGAGCTGGGTGCCAGGTGAACTAATCAGATGTAGCTCCTGTCTTCAAGGTCCCACAGAGTCTGGGAAACACATCGAGGAAAGCGACCGGAACACAAACGAGGAGGCTGCTGTCATACAAGAATTGTCTGGGGATAGAGAGCTGGAGAGGGAAAGCCCAGGAAGGATCTCTGACACGGCTCGTATTTAAACAGCGAGACATGTGAAGGAGGGGAGAGGTGGGGGAGGTGCATTACAGAGCCAACCGAAAGCGCAAAGGCCCTGAGGAAGAGGCGGAGCTTGATACACACAAGGAATTAACAGCAGGCTCCTGTGACTGGGGCATGGTGAGCTCAGATGCTGGGCAGTGGTAAGGGATGAAGAAAGCAGGAAGTAGATACCGTAGGCCTTGAAAACCGTGGTAAGCACTGTACTGTCAGGGGGATGAACAGCTGAGAGGGGGATGGTGTAATGCCGAGATCAAGGACTCTGGAGCCATGCTGTCTGGGTTCATTTCTCACCCCAACCACTAAATGACTGTGTTCTCTTGGATGAGCAACTTAACCTTTCCACGCTTCATCTCGCTCATCTATAAGGTGAGAAGAAGAATACTTACTGTTGCGAAGATCGAAAGCAGCAATAGACATAAAGGGCTTAGGAGTGCACCTGACATTAAGCATTTGGTCTGTGGTGGCAGTTAAGCAAGGAAGAGACATGATTCGATTTGCATTTTTTAAAGACCAGTCTTCCTGCAGTGTGGAGGTGAAAAGAAGAGGTTGGGAGAGAAAGAGGAAAGACCTACCTTTGCTATTTATCTAAATTGGAGATTGTGGGGCCTTGGACCCTTAACTGCTATGCCCTCATATTAGACCACATTGCCTCTCCACCCATATGCGGTCACTTGACAGGTGGCTGAAAGATGTACTCAGCATGGTCTGAAAATGGCCTTTGGTTGAGTTAGAACAAGCCACACTCATATCCACTAGGACAGTTAGTGAAAACAGAAAGATCTCAGAGGTAGCAAATCATCCAGGTAGACAGGACTGGTATCTAGAACCAGAGGGGCGCCTGGGCGGCTCAGTCTCAAAAATATGTCTCAAAAATCACAAATCAACGTTAAAAAAAATTAGAACCAGAGTGATCCAGCAGGGGACTGAGTTTCCCACAGACAAGCTGAGGGAACTTGGTAGAAACCAATCTAGTTCAGTAAGAGTTTCTGAGCGTCTACTGTGTGTATGCCCACAGTTGGGCAGAACGTTGGCACAATGGGCTGTGGCATTACCCTGATGTTCAGAAGAATCATCTTCCAGGTGGGTAACAGCAGTTTATCCTGAATGCATTGACTTCTCGAGTCAGGAGTCAAGACAGAGGCTCAATTCTAAACACCGGGCAATGACATTTTCGCCCATGCCAAAGCGTGACTTTCTTAAGAGTTGGGAAATTATCTTATTTGTATTTTAAAAACTGGTAGCTTTATTGAGATATAATTCACATCACATAAAGTTCAATATCTTAAAATATAAAATTCAGGGGTGCCTGGGTGGCTCGGTCGGTTGAGCATCCGGCTTCGGCTCAGGTCATGATCTCACTCATGGGTTCGGGCCCCGCGTCAGGCTCTGTGCTGACAGCTCGGAGCCTGGAGCCTGCTTCGGATTCTGTGTCTCCCTCTCTCTCTGCCCCTCCCCTGCTCATGCTCTGTTTCTCTCTCTCTCAAAATAAATAAATGATAAAAAAATTAAAAAAAATATATAAAATTCAGTGTTTTTTATGAATCATACAATACGTGTGGCATTTTGTGCCTGGCTTCTTTCACTTAGCATAACGTTTTCAGGATTCATTCATGTTGTAGCGTGTGTCAGTACCTCAGTCCTTTCTATGGCCAAATAATATTACATTGTATGGTTATGTCACATTTTGTTTATCCATTTTTCAGTTGATGGATATTCACATTTTTTCCTTTTTTTTATTTGAGAGAGAGAGAGAGAGAGAGAGAGAGAACAGGGGAGGGGACAGAAGGAGAAAGAGAATCTTTTTTATTTTGTTTATTTTTTTTTCATTTTTATTTTTGAAGGAGGGAGAGAGAGAGAGACAGAGCATGAGTGGGGGAGGGGCAGAGAGAGAGGGAGACACAGAATCCAAAGCAGGCTCCAGGCTCTGAGCTGTCAGCACAGAGCCTGATGCGGGACTCGAACTCATGACCTGCGAGATCACGACCTGAGCCAAAGTTGGTCACCCAACTAACTGAGCCACCCAGGCACCCCTCTTTTTTATTTTTTATTTTATTTTTGGATTTAATTTATTTTATTTTTTTTATATCATTTGTTGACAAGTTGGCTAACATACAGTGTATACAGTGTGCTCTTGGTTTCGGGGGTAGATTCCTGTGATTCATCACTTATGTAAAACACCCAGGGCTCATCCCAACCAGTGCCCTCCTCGATGCCCATCACCCATTTTCCCCACCCCCCACCCCACACCCACCTCTACCCTCAGGTTTTTCTCTGTTTTTAAGAGTCTCTTATGGTTTGCCTCCCTGTTTGTAACTGTTTTTTTTCTTTCTCTTCCCCATGGTTTTCTGTTAAGTTTCTCAACTTCCACATATGAGCGAAAACATATGATATCTGTCTTTCTCTGACTGACTTATTTCGAGAAAAAGAATCTTAAGCAGGCTCCATGCTCAGTGTGGAGCCCAATGTGGGGCTCAGTCCCGCAACCCTGGGATCATGACCTGAGCCAAAATCAAGAGTTGGATGCCCAACGACTGGGCCACCCAGCCACTCCAGGTTTTTTCCAGTTTCGACTTTATGAATAAACCTTCTATGAACATTCATGTCCAAGTGTTTTGCTGACATATGCTTTCTGTTCTCTTGAGGATATCCCTCGATAGGATTTCTGGGTCCCACGGTAACTGCATATTTAATTATTTAAAGCACACTTAAACTATTTCCCAAAGGGCCTACACCCTTTTATATTTCCTATTAGTGTATAAAAGTTCCAATTTCTCCACATCCTCATCGGCATTTATTCTTGTCCATCTTTTTTATTATAGCCTTCCTGGTGAGTGGGAAGTAGTATCTCACTGTGCTGTTGTTTGTTTCTGCAAAAAAAAATCTCCACATCATTTTATTTCAACCTTTATCTAAAAACGTAGAAAGTATTAAACATGTGCAGTCCTGAGCTTCAGATGCTGACCGCCAATTTCATGGGTAAGTGGGGAGAGAGGGTCAAGATAGAAGTTCAGAGGTCCTCCCATCCGAGGAGACTGAGGCCTGTCCTCTTGCTTCTTGACAGGCAGGATGGGGCCCAACTTGGCTTCCTCCTCCTCACTCTCTTCTTCATCAGAAACGTCATGGCTTCCGGTGTCGCCCAGTGATGCACGCAGGGCCGGAACCCGACTTCAGAAGGAAGGTTACAGGTGGTTGGAACTGGAAGTCATCCAGACTGAGCATGAGTTGGCAGGACAACTCGAGGTTGGCCACAGGGACTGCAGTCCCCTGGCGGTCGTGGTTCCTGGCCATGACCTGTACTACATTACAGTAATGTTTGGCCCCTCGATGAGGCAGGGCACAGTCAAAGCCAGTACATGCCCCACATCATACTCTTCCTCTCCGTTGAAGGTGAAAGAGTGGATCTGGCTGGATTGCTCACAGTCCACTTAGGAAAAGGAAAAACTGTCCATGGTGGCTGGAGGCCGGACCCGCAGACCATCCTCTGCCCTGCCCGGACACGGGCTCGGCTCTCCTATTCTAGAATGCTAAGGCTCCAGCAGCACTGGCGGCCATGCCACAAGCTCACTGTGATTTTGATTTACATTTCCCTGGTGACATGTGCTCGTTGGCCACTTGTATATCTTTTTTGGAGAAATGTGCATTCAATCCATTGCCCCTGTTTTAATTCATTTAATTCTCCTTTTATTTTTATTGTTAAATTTTTTCTTTATTTACTCTGGGCACAAGGCCCTATCAGATATATTATTTGCAAGTATTTTTCAACTTATGTGAATTGTCTTTCCATTTTCTTAATAGCGTCTGTTGAAGCCCAAAAGTGTTTAGTTTCGATGAAGTTTAATTAACGTATTTTTTTTTTTGATTAATTGCTTATGCTTTTGGTGTGATCTCGAAGAAGACTTGGCCTAACCCAGGGTCATGAGGTTTTACTCCTTTATTTTCTTCCAAGAGTTTTATAGGTTTTGTTCTGAAATTTAGGTCTATGAACTCTTGAATTAACTTTTGCATATGGTGTGAAGTAGGAGTCTATTTCTTTCTTTCTTTCTTTCTTTCTTTCTTTCTTTCTTTCTTTCTCTTCTTCTTCTTTCTTTCTTTCTTTCTTTCTTTCTTTCTTTCTTCCTTCCTTCCTTCCTTCCTTCCTTCCTTCCTTCCTTCCTTCTTCCTTTCTTTCTTTCTTTCACAACGAAATCATACTTATCTGTGATTTCTACTCTACAACTTTGAGCCCTGAGCTTTGAAATTTCCTAGTTTAACTGAATTCAGACTTCCATTGTATTTAACCTGACTTGATCTTTTAAGTCTGGCACCAATGTACTATGCTGCTCCCTTATACCACCAGGTTCTGGGACTCCCCCACATTTCCTCCTATCCATCTTCAAAGTTTTGTGTCTCTCTCTGGTGCGTATGTGGACGAAAGGAGCAGAGGTGGTTTAAATATGCGTTTCAAGCAAATGGGTAGAGGTCTAAGCAGGAAATATTTAGAGAATTAAAATAAAAAAATACGTATGCCATCAATGATAATAATCAGAGACTTGACGAACCCATGTTTAATAATGGCTAGAAAAAAAATAGATGATTAACAAGGAAATGGAAGATATGAACCATACTATAAACCAACTAGAAAAGACATCTTTAAATCACTCCATGCAACAACCATAGAAGGCACATTCTTTTCAAGTGCACATGAAACGTTATCCAAGATAGACCATATGCAGAACTGTGTAACAAGATTCAATAAATTGAAAAAGATTGAAGCCACGCAAAGTATGTTCTCTGACCACAAAGGAACGAAATTAGAAACCGACAACAAAAATGATTTGTGGAACTCACAAATATGAAGAAATCAAGTAACATACTTCCAAATGGCCAATGGATAAAAGAAGAAATCACAAAGAAAATCAGAAAATACTTTGAGATGAATAAAAGTGAAGATACAATACACCAAAACTCACAGGATGCAGTGAAAGCAGTGACTAAAGAAAAATTTATAGCTCTGAACACCCATATGGAAATGATCTCGGGATCAATAACCTAACCTCCCACCTGAAGGAACTAGAAAAAAAGGGAAACTAAACCCAAAGAAAGCAGAAGGAGGAAATGATAAGGATTAGAGAAGACATTAATGAAGTAGAAAATGCAAAACCAATAGAGAAAATCAACAAAACCAAGAGTTGATTGTTAAAAAAGACCAACAAAATGGACAAGGCTTTAGCCAAATTGACCAAGGTAAAAAGAGAGAAAACTCAAATTACTAAACCAGGTATGAAAGAGGGACTGTTACCTCCAACCTACAAAAGTCTTAACAAACTATAAATAGAAGGGAACTTCCTCTGTCTGATAAAAGGTGTCTACAGAAAATTCACAGCCAACATTATACATAATACTGAATACTTTCTCCCTAAGATCAGAAACAAATGAGGATATCTATTCTAAATACTTCCTTTCAACATTGTACTGGAGGGTCTAGGCAGGGCGATTAGATAAGAAAAAGAAATAAAAAGCATCTTGGATTAGAAAGGAAGAAGAAAAACCATTTCTACTTTTACATGAGCTGAACTTGTATATAGAACATCCTAATGAATATGTACACAAAAAAATCTATTAAAATAGAAATGTTCAGTAAGGTTGTCAGGTACAAGAGCGATATACATAAATTAACTGTATTTTTTATATGTTAACAACGAACCAAAAGAATATCAAAAGGAATAAAATACAATTTAACAAAAAAAGTGCAAAATTTATAGTCTGAAAGCTATAAAACGGTGTTGAAAGAAAGGAAAGGAAATGTAAATAAATAGAAAGCCGGGGCGCCTGGGTGGCTCAGTCAGTTAAGCATCCGACTTCGGTTCAAGCCATGATTTCATAGTTTGTGAGTTTGAGCCCCACTTCGGGCTCTGTGCTGACAGCTTGGAGCCTGGAGACTGCTTCGGATTCCATTTCCCCCCCCTGCCCCTCCCCCATATGTGCTCTCTCTCTCTCTCTCTCTCTCAAAATAATAAGTAAACATTAAAAAAAACTTAAAAAAATCGAAAGTCATCCTGTGTTCATGATTCAAAAAGCTGAATATTGTTATATGGAGATAGTCTACAGGTTGATCTATAGATTTGATGCATTTTCAATTAAAATCTAAGATGGTTTCTAATCCTAGTTTTTTTTTTTAATTTTTTTAACATTTATTTATTTTTGAGAGACAGAGCATGAGCAGGGGAGGGGTAGAGAGAGATGGAGACACAGAATCTGAAGCAGGCTCCAAGCTCTGAGCCGTCAGCACAGAGCCCGACGCAGGGATTTGAACTCACAAACTGTGAGATCTGACCTGAGCCGAAGTCGGCCGCCCAACCAACTGAGCCACCCAGGCGCCCCTCTAATCCTAGTTTTAATCCTAAAGCTAATTCTAAAATACATATGGAAATTCAAAGTTCTCATAGTAGTCTAAATAATATGTAAAAAGAAGAGCAAAGTTGGAGGATTCGCTTCTTTCTGATTTTAAAACTTATTAAAAAGATACGATAATAAAAACAGTGTGATACCGGCATAAAGATAGACATGTAGATCAATGGGATAGAATTGGAGTCCATAGATAAAGCCTCACATTTATGGTCAATTGATTTTCTTTTTTATCTTTATTTTTAAAGCGCTTATATATTTATTTTGAGAACGAGTGTGTATGAGAGAGAGCAGGGGAGGGGAAGAGAGAGAAGAGAGAGAATTCCAAGCAGGCTCTGTGCTGGGTTGGGCCTCGATCTCACAAAACTTGCGATCATGACGTGAGCTGAAATCAAGAGTCAGATGCTTAACCAGCTGAGCCACCCAGATCTGAATACACATTTCTCCAGGAAGATATGAAACATGAAAAATGCCTAACTTCATTTGACTTCAGAGAAATGCAAGTCAACAGCACAATGAGATACCACTTCACACCCACTGGGATGGCTCGAAGAAAACAGGCGGACAAGAGTAAGTGTTGGGGGAATTGGAACCCTCACGTACTGCTGGTGGGCATGGAAAATATTTCAACCGTTTTGGAAAATGTCTTGCGGTTTTTCCAGAGGTGAAACAGAGAGTGACCACAGGCCCCAGCCATGCCTCTCCATTTGTATGTATTTATGTTCTTTAATAAATATGTAATGAATATTAGATCAATAAGTACATTATAAATATGGTCATTTTCCACAACAATCTTTTAAGCTGGATACTCTCAGCGTCCTCATCACACGTGAGGAGATTGAGATCCAAGGTTAAGTAACTTGCCTAACGTCACACAACTAGTACGTCAGGAGGCTAGAATACGAGCCGAGGTGTCTGACTCCAGAGCTCATACTTTTAACCATGATCTTTATGGTCTCCACATAAAAATAGGTATTTGAAATATTTGTGTAATAAAAAGTCCCTATATATGAAACACAGTCTTCTAGAAAGGCTTCTTGAAAACTTGTCCCTTGTACATAGTAATAACCACTGTTAAAAAAAGAAACTGGGGCGCCTGGGCGGCTCAGTTGTTAAGCGTCCGGCTCCGGCTTAGGTCATGATCTCTCGGTCTGTGAGTTCGAGCCCCGCGTCGGGCTCTGTGCTGACAGCTCAGAGCCCAACCCTGCTCGGGATTCTTTGTCTCCCTCTCTCTGTCTGCCTCTCCCCTGCTCACACTCTGTCTCTCTATCTCTCTCAAAAATAAACATTAAAAAACTAAAAAAAAAAAAAAGAAAGAAACTAGCTATTTAATTTTATCTTAAGAAAAAAACAAAGCTAACATTAATATAGTGCTCCCTCTGGGTCAGACACCTAAAATTTTTTTCAATTGTGATGTAAACACGTCAACGTACCTTCTATCGTTGTCCCATTTTGTAGCAGCCCAGAGGAGTTCAGCGATTTGCCCAAGATCACGCAGCTAGTAAGTGTCAGAGCTGGGATACACACACAGTGTATGGCTCCAGTGTCCATGTTTTTAACCACTATGAAATACGTCTCTCAATAAAAGACTTCGGGCGTAGAGGAGTCCCGATAATTTCCACCCTTCTTTCCCATCTGAGCTTTGCAGGACTCGAACTCTGAGATAAAAACATCAGCTTCGTTATTGCTAGAGCCGTTTGGAGAATCGTAGCTCAGGTGGTTTATCTGCCTGTCCCAGCCCTCTCCCATGGAAACTCAAAGCTCTTTGTAGGATGATACCAGGGAGAGGAAGGAACAGCGTCGCCCCTGCCTGGTTTTTTCCTCCCAATCTCACCCACTAGGGAAATCTGAATACGGGCTGGACAGAAGCCAAGGAGTGTGACCACAGGCAATCGGCAGAGGTCAGATGTAAGTATCCCACCTCCAGCCAAACTGTAGACAATTCGTTCACGTGTAAACTAAGGTGTCCTTTTAAAACTAGTGAGCATGGCGTCTGGAAAGCTTTCTTTTCTTTTTTTAATGTTTATTTATTTTTGAAAGAGAGAGAGAGAGAGAGGGAGAGAGAGAGAGAATGACCCGGGGAAGGGGCAGAAAGAGAGAGAGTCACCGAATCTGAAGCAGGCTCCAGGCTCTGAGGTGTCGGCACAGACATTTTTAAAAAAAGTTTTTTAAGTGTTTATTTATTTTTGAGAGAGAGAGAGAGACATACTGTGAGATCGTGACCTGAGCCGAAGTCGGTCGCTTAACAAACTGAGCCACGCAGGCGCCCCTGGAAAGTTGTCTTTACTTAGAATGGAGGTAATACAGTGAAAAGAACCCCAGTTTAGGCACTAGGAGACCTGGTGGCCCAACCCGGCTCTGCCTGTAAGACCGTGGGCATTCCATTTCATTCCTCTGAGCCAGTAATTAATTACTCCATTAATTACTCCATCCCAAATTCTGCCAATAAAATACACTCCATGAGAACAATTTTAAAACAAAACAGACCAGGACAAAACCGTCCACTTACAAAAAAATTAAGCCTATTCTTTCTTTTTCTAAAAAATGTTTATTTATTTTGAGAGAGAGACAGAGAGAGCGTGAATGATGGAAGCGTAGAGAGAGAGAGAGAAATCCCAAGCAGGCTCCTCACTGTCAGCACAGAGCCCGATGTGGGGCTTGATCTCACAAACTGTGAGATCATGACCTAAGCCAAAACCGAGTCAGATGTTTAACTGACTGAGCCCCCCAGGTGCCCCAAGAATATTCTTTCTTAAGTGATTACCTTCTTCTGGATTTATTTCTCTATAGTTAGTCTTACCAACTATGCCATTAATTTCTACTGTCAAATACTTTAAATGGAATTCATGGGGTCTTTGGTGTTTTTCCTTCCTTCCTCCACTTCCTTTCTTACATCCTGTTATTCTTCTTCCCATGCTTTCTACTTGAGGAAAATGTTCCCACTGTCTCTTAGGTTTGCCTCATATTGCTATATTCCAATCTCCTTCAACCTATACATTCTCCAGTGAAGCAACAAGGGGAGGAAGAGGGGGGAAGGAAGGAAGGAAGGGAGAAAAAAAAGAAAAAATTTAAAGCTACTTTGCATTCCTTTAAAAAATGCTTTTTCGGGGCGCCTGGATGGCTCAGCCGGTTAAGTGTCTGACTTCAGCTCAGGTCATGATCTCACAGTTTGTGAGTTCAAGCCCCACATAGGGCTCCGTGCTGACAGCTCAGAGCCTGGAGCCTGCTTCGGATTCTGTGTCTTCTTCTTTCTCTCTGCCCCTCCCTCATTCATGCTCTGTTTGTCTCTCTCTCTCTCTCTCAAAAATAAATAAACACTTAAAAAACTTTTTAAAAAAATGCTTTCTCTGGGGCCCCTGGGTGGCTCCGTCGGTTAAGCGTCGGACTCTTCACTTCGGCTCAGGTCATGATCTCACGGTTCGTGAGTTCGAGCCCTGCATTGGGCTCTGAGCTGACAGTGCGGAGCCTCCTTGGGATTCTCTCTCTCCCTCTCTCTCTCTTTGCCCCTCCCCTGCTTGCTATCTCTCTCTCAAAATGAAAAAAAAATGCGTTTTCTTCATTTCGTAAGTATAAAGTAAATCACACTCATCATGCGTATACATTTATTTATTTGTCTAATTATTTATTCAAAGCCTCTCTCTTGTCATCTAAGCTATCAGCTCCATGAAGGCAAAAATTACAATGGTCTGTTCAGTTTCGCATACCTATACCTTGCCTGGTGTTGAGCATAAGAGTGAGTAGTTAGAAACAAGTTCAACAATCAGTTTAAAGAAACCCAAACTGTATGGGACTTCTCATTACAAACAAGGGATGACCTTCATCAGTTGTGAGAACATAATCATTTCTCTTGATTGGAAAAAGATGTTAAAAGATGGCCAACAGGACTGATAGGGAGATGCCAGTCCCCAAAGGCTCCCTTTCCGGGTTCTTGTTCCTACCCCCCACTTGCCGTGTGTGCTAAATTACTACTAATGCGGAACGTGGAAGTTAATAGACTATAAATGGTTCCCTCTGCTTACGCTCGGGACTCAGCTCTCTGCAGAGGGATCTCCTCTGAGCCCACCGGTGTGAAATCAACCTCCTGCCTTCCGAGATCTCCGAGCGCCGCTCGGTTCTTCAGCCGGGGGCTCCACATTTCCTTCTCGGTGAGCACGCAACCTCTGGCCCTAATGTAGCAAGTCGATGCAATCGATTCAGTGAAATAACTAGCCAATTCAGCTAGAAATTACTAAGCCATTGTTTAAAAGCGTTGATCATTCAACTGATTGACCAGAATAACGCCTCAGTTCATCAATAATGCCATGGAACACAGCACGGGGCTTAATGAAAACGCTTTACCCAAGCCCAGGGACGCAACCGGGTCTAGTTACACACTGCCAGTGAATCTGGCCATTCCGGGAGCGTGCACGGACGTTGGAAACAGAAGGAGCTATTCCGATCGTCTTAACCTGATAAAGATGAAAAAGGTGCATCTTGTTGGTGTCCGGCTTTTCCAAGTCTTAGAGTTTATTCCTCTGAGATGTTCCACATTTGTTATTCTTGAGAAACTTACAAAAGGCAATCAGAAGCTAAACTCTGTCATTGCCTCCTTTTTCTCTCCATGTGTGTGTAAACTTCCTCACAAGCTCTTGCATCAAAGAGACTCCTAGAAGGCTAGATAGGGGCACCTGGGTGGCTCAGTTGGTTGAGCCTCTGACTTCAGCTCAGGTCATGATCTCACAGTCTGTGGGTTTGCGCCCCACATCAGGCTCTGTGCTGAGAGCTCAGAGCCTGGAGCCTGCTTTGGATTCTGTGTCTCCCTCTCTCTCTGCCCTTCCCCTGCTCATGAGCTGTCTCTGTCTGTCAAAAATAAATAAACATTAAAAAAAAAAAAGAAGGCTAGATACTCATTTTGGCAATTAACAACAGGTAAGGGAATCTTCCCCCCCCACCCCACCCCCCGCCTAATTTCTGCTGGGGGCAAAAGGCCGTAATTCCTTCTGGAACTGCCCCTCTGGAAGCTCCCTGAGACTGGCAGTTGCTATGGGCTGAGATTTTCAGTCCTGCAGTATTTCCACATCTGTTCTGTGTTATAAGGCTGTTATTATTTTTTTTTATTTTCTGTGCTCGTTGTTTAGGAGAGAAGTTAAGTCTCTAGCTAACAGAGGAATTTTTCCCCCAATCTTCCAGCAAGTCCTTTCCATCATTTCTTCCCTGGCTGGTCCTTCTTTTTGAAGTGCAAACAAAACATTTGGTTCAAGCCCATGAACCCTTGGTGAAAGCCACTTTTCCATACCTCGAGGGTAAGTCCTACCAAACCAGTGCATCTCAAAGACTTCTGTAGGCCTCCATAAGCCTCGTTACCAGTTTTTCACCAAGAGGGAGGAAAATGGGTGTGTGAGGAAGCGATAACACCTATGGTGGAAAGAAGAGGCAGTGTGTGTGTGCTTGTGTGTGTGTGTGTGCGCGTGCGCGCGCATACATGCTCGTGTACTTGGGTAGTAGGTGCTCAATAGGAGTCTCTTCTTTTTCTTCTTCTTCTTACCATCCTCATTATTATTAGTCACATGTGAAACAATGTCTTCTTTCTAAAAGGATACGGTGAAGCTGAAAGCCTTAGATCACGCATGTCCAGGGTAATATTGGCCCTACGCTAGAGTGATCGATAGGTCAACTCCTTAATCCATCTTTTCTTTTTCTGTGTCAATAATGAAGTATCTGCGAATATAATGGGGAAAATGTGCAAGCAAACATGGTAAGTCTTCCTCGTGACAGCTGAGGCCATCTGGGTGCTTCATCAAAATTCGACCTCAAACTCTTGGAGTTTGACCTGAAAACAGAAAAATGCAAAGTTTAGATTATATGAATAACTGTATACTTGTTTCTAAAAAGTCCCAGGCTTCACAAACAATTGTTGCAAACATAGCCTAATCACTGGATTCTGTTTTATTTGTTCCTCCTACGAGAGAACGATGTTTTAAGCAATAGGTTTTTTTTTTTAGCGTTTTCTCATCGAAAAAGAAAACCCCCAAAATGGCTTATTTATTGGCTTTCAACCTGCAGTGAAATCACAGCTGAGGGGAGGTAAAAAAACGAACTTTCTCTTCCATTAAAATGAGATAAAAAATAGTTAAATGAGGAGTACAAAATTTACTTATTTTTTAATTTTTGTCTTCCGTTTTTATAACTGACTCATGCGAGTTCATTCATATTTTAACCTCTAATAAAATGAAATAAGGTAACTTTTCAGTCACAATATAAATAGGTAAAGCAAGAAAATAAGTAATTCATCTTTCCATGATTGGCTCTGTTACCAGTTTAGAGTGGGTTCAAAAATATGTGTATTAACACTTGAATAACAATAATAATAATAAGAAGAAAAAATTATTATTAATTATAAATTAATTATCTGTATTAATTATAATACAGATCAAACATATTCTAGTCCACATTGTAGACAGCAGCTGGGGTGGTTCTTTTAAAATTTATAGTAATAACGGCACCTGGGTGGCTCAGTCGGTTAAGTGTCCCACTTCGGCTCAGATCATGATCTCACGGTCAGTGAGTTTGAGCCCCGCGTCGGGCTCTGTACTGACAACTCAGAGCCTGAAGCCTGGTTCGGATTCTGTGTCTCCCTCTCTCTCTGCCCCTCCCTGCTCACACTCTGTCTCTCTCTGTATCTCAAAAATGAATAAAGGTAAAAACATTTTAAATTTATAGTAATAAAATTCCATCCACAAGTTAGCTGATCTTGCCCTGCATTTCATGAGTGCTCTCAGATATGGAAAGAAGTGTGTCCTATTAAATATGGACATTCAGCATTGAGATAGAAACTATATTCTCAAATTCCCATTTATTTTGAGAACTTTGATGATGCTGGGCTGGGCTGTACCGATTACCAAAAACAAATAAGTAAATTAATAAATTTCATTTAATTCTCTTTCTTCGTTTATTTAATTTTTAAAGACACATTATCCTCAACGATGTTGAGATTAAACAATATGCATCTCAATTAAACATGGGTCAAAGAAATCTCAAGATAAATTTTAAAGTATTTTGAACTAAGTAACAATGAAAACACAACTTACCGAACTTTGTGGGATGTGGCAAAAGCAGTGCTTCTTTTTAAATTGTAATTTAATTTAATTTTTAATTTTAATTTACGCGGATATATTTAAAAAATGTAAAATCAGTAATCTAAGTTTCCACATTAGGAAACTAGAAAAAGGAGAGCAAATTAAATTCAAAGTGAGCAGAAGAAAAGAAATAATAAAAATGGGAGCAGAAATTAATAAAAATGAGAAAGAGAACTCAATAGAAAAAAAAATCACCGAAGTCCAACATTTCTTCTTTGAAAAGGTAAATAGCATTGGTAAACCTTGAGCCAGGCTAAGAAAAATAAAAGAGAACACAAATTACTAATATCAGAAATGAAAGTGCAGGCATTACTACTGAGCCTATGGACATAACAAAAACAATAAAGGAATGTTATGAACAACTCTAGACCCTCGAGCAACATGGACCAATTATTTGAAAGATACAACTTGCCAAAACTCGCACAAGAAGAAATAAACAATCTGAATAGGCTTATTAAAGAAATGGAATCAATAATTAATAACCTTCCAAATCAGAAAGTACTAAGCCTGGATGGAGTCACTGGTGAATTTTACCACACATTTAAAGAAGAAATTATACCATTGTTCCATAATCTCTTTCAGAAATATAAGGAAATCTCTTAATTCATTCTATGAGGTCAGCTTTGCCCTAATACCAAAACCAGAAAAAGACATTACAAGAAACTATAGACCAACATCTTTCACGAACATAGATGCAAAAATCCTCAACAAAATATTAGCAAATCAAATCCAACAAAGTATAAATTTTAAAAGAATTACACACCAGGACCAAGTGGGATTTATGTCAGGTATGCAAAGTTGGTTAAACATTCAAAAATTAAGTAATGTAATCCATCACATCAACAGGCTAAAAAAAAGAAAAATCAAATGATCGTATCAACAGATGCAGAAAAAATATTTAACAAAGCTCAACATCCTTTCATGATAAAAACTCATAGTAAACTATGAGTAGAGGGTTAAGTTCCTCACCTTGATAAAGAATGACGACAAAAAGCCTGTAGCTAACACCATACTTAATGGTGAGAAACCAGAGGTATTCCCACTAAGATCAGGTACAGGGCAAGGATGTCCCTTCCCATAGTCCTTTTCAATATTATACTGGAATTTTTAGTTAATGCAATAAGACAAGAAAGGGAAATAAATGGTAAACAGATTGGGAAAAGAAAATAAACTATCTTTGTTCACAGATGATACAGTTGTCTATGTAGAAAATCCTGAAGAATCAACAAAAAACTCTTGGAACTAATAAATGATTCTAGTAAGTTGGAAGATACAAAGTTAATATACAAAAGCCAGTCATTTTCTTGTATGCCAACAATAAACAAGTGAAATTTGAAATTAAAAGCACAATAGCCATATTAGCACCCCAAAGTGAAATATATAGGTATAAATCTAACAAAATATGTATAAGATCTATATGATGAAAACTATAAAACTTTGATGAATGAAATCAAAGAAGAACTAAATAAATGAGAAGATAGTCCATATTCATGGATAGAAGACTCAATACTATCAAGATGTCAGTTCTTCCCAACTTGATCAATAGAGTCAATCCAATCCCAGTAAAAATCCCAGCAAGTTATTTCACGGCTATCAACAAACTGATTGTCAAGTTTATATGGAGAAGCAAAAGACCTAAAATACCCAACACAATACTGAAGAATAAAGTTGGAGGACTGACACTATTCAACTTCAAAACTTACTATAAAACTACAGTAATCAAGACAGTGTGGTATTGGTGGAAGAATATACAAACAGATCTATGGAACAGAATAGAAAAAGTCCAGGAATAGGTACATATAACTATGGTCAACTGATATTTGATACAGGAGCAAAGGCAGTACAATGGAGCAAAGATAGTCTTCAACAAATGGTGCTGGAATGGCAGCACATCCACATGTAAAACAATGAATCTAGACATAGTCCTTACATTATTCATAACAATTAACTCAAAATGCATTACAGAACTAAATGTAAAATGTGAAACTATAAAAGTCCTAGAAGATAAGACAAAACCTAGATAACTTTGGGTATGGTGACGACTTGTTAGATATAACACCAATGACGTGATCCATGAAAGAAATAGTCGATAAGCTAAACTTTATTAAAATTAAAAATCTCTGAGTGACATCATCAAGATGGTGACACAGGTTGTTCTTGACTTCCTTCCCTATCACAAGAAGAACAACTGACAACTTTTTAAAAATAAGACACCACTGAGGGAATTATAGTACATGGAGGTGAGGCTGAAGCACCTTCCTGCATCACAGAAACCAAGACAGACTGCATTAGATGCGTAAAAGAATTGGCTACGCATTGACCACATAGCCCTTCCCCCAAATCAGTGTAGCACCATGCAGAGATATCTCCTCTAAGCCTCCAGTTTTTGTAAGAAAAGAGAACCCAGGGTCACGACCAGTCCTCCCAGCATTGTGAGTTACTTAGCAATAGCCCCTACTCTGATCTTGCAATGGGGATTGTGGGGAAATCTGTGGAGCTCAACCACTGGACATCTGAGAAGGGAGAAAGGAGAGAAGGGGGAAGGGGCTCATAACAACCAGCACGTTCATCTTGGTAGACCAAGTTCATATCTGCAGTGCCCGAAGTAGTAATCCCAACCAGTGGCATTGCTCCTTGGCAGAACCAAGGCAGAGACACACTCTGACCAGGGAACTGGATGGGGTGCAGATTTGCCTGATTTGGATCCTCAAATGAAAAATTTTGCCAGCTCTGGAGCCTGGTTTGCCCACACCCAAGCATGAAGCTGAATCACAGTCCCACCCTCTGTGGAAAGTGTCTTCTGACCCAATCTTGATGAGAAGGGCTGGTGATAACTCCCGGAGGCTGTGCAGCCCAGAGGCACTCCAGCCAAGAAGTGAGCGGAAAGAGTTGATAGTTTGTAGAAGAAATTGGCCTTGTTGAATCAGGAAACTTGGGGTGTGGGGCAGCTTGAGTTGAGACAACAAACAAAGAGCTTTACCGGCCTTAGAATGACTTCTCCCACTACACCTGGGCAGGGAATCTAACGTAAAGCCTTGCTCATCACCGAATAGAGCCTCCAGCCTGCCTGGCCAGGGAACCTAACTAGAGCATACGGGAAGCCGCATAGTCCATTCAACAGGCCTATGTACGGTGGCACTTAAACAGAGAGCACATCCCATGGCTTCCTCCACCTGCAGAGCAAAACTGGTGGCTTCACCTCACCAGGGAATACAGTACGCACTCTGGCCTGATTTGGGTCCCCAAACAATGAGCTAACTGGACAGGCCCTGAGTCTCATCCTACTGCCCTGCCAGGATAAGGAAGCCAATTCACAGCCCCATCTATTATCTACTATTATATAGTAGCCAGTCCCAATCAACTAGTAAGCTTTACTGGAGAATCTGGGCAACTGCAGAGCTAAGTCTACAGCCTCACTTAGTTAGGGAACCAAGCCAAGAGTGCTATCTGTTTTCAGCAAGTGGCATGCCCCCCCCCATTTCTGTCTCAGAGTTCAAACATTGTTTTGCCCCCAAATAGGCCATAATACCAGTCCCGACCTGCCCAAGGACATTACCAGAAGACACATCCAAAAACTGAAACCGAGCTACCTGATGAACTGTCTCTTTCAAACCAAACCTCTAAAGTCTGGAAGAGGAGCTTGATTAGCCAAGTTCACAGATACCAAGTAAGGAATCAAGGATCATGAAAAATTAGGTAAAAATGACACCACCAAAGGAAATTAATAAAGCTCCAATAACTGATCCTAAAGAAAAGGAGGTCTATGAATGCTCAGACAGAGAATTCAGAAGAGTTCTCTTAAGGAAGTTTGGTGAGCTACAAGAAACAACAAACCAGTAACTAAACAAAACCAGGAAAACAATGCATGAGCAAAATGAGAAGTTTGACAAAGAAATAGCAAGCCACCAAAAAAACCCACAGAAAAGTTTAAAAATGTAATAACTGAACTGAAAAATTCTATACAGAGTTTCAAAAGTAGATTTAATCATGTAGAAGTGTCAGCAATCTGGAAGATAAGACACTAGAAATTACCCCGTCAAAAAAGCAAAAAGAAAAAAAGAATGAAAAGGAGTGAAAATGGCCTGTGAGAATTATGGACCAATATGAAAAGAAACAATATTTGCCTTATGGGAATTTCAGAAGGAGAAGAGAAAAAGAACAGGATAAAAAGTATATTTAAAGGAATAATGACTGAAAATGTCTTGAATCTGTGAAGAAAAATGGGCATCCAGATCCATGAGGCCCAAAGGACCCCAAATAAGTCAAACCTTAATAGGGCTGCCCCAAGACACACTATAGTTAAATTATCAAAAGTCAAACACAAAGAAAGAATTTTAAGAGCAGTAAGAAAAAGAGAAGTTACATACAGGGGAACACCCATAAGACTATTGGTGTATTTCTCAACAGCACCCTTCGGGCCAGGAGAAAATGCAATGACATATTCAAAATTTTCAAAGAAAATAGCTATCAACCAGGAATTCTATATCTGGTGAAGCTGTCCTCCATAAACAAAGAAAGGATAAAGACTTTCTCAAACAAAGAAAAGGAAAGAGAGTTCATGACCCTCAGACCTGCCTTACAAAGAAGGTGGAAGGGAATTCTTTGAGTAGAAGTAAAAGAATGCTAATTGACATCCTAATCACATTAAAAGGTAGTATTAATCTCATTGGTAATGGTAACTACATAGTCATAGTCAGATTTGCAATATGGTCATAATGGGATATAATTCACTTGCAACTCTAGTTTCAAAGTTAAAAAAATTAATGTAATAAAAATAGCCATAATTACAATAATCTATCATTAGTTACGCAGTATAAAAAACATGTCAATTGTAACTGCAGTAACCAAAAATTTCAGGAGGAGAAGTAAAAGTATAAAGTTTATGAATTCTTTTGAAGTTAAGTTTTTATCAGTTTAGTAGGGTGTGCAAGTTTAAGATATATTGTTAGAGGCGCATCTGGGTGGCTCAGTCGGTTAAGTGCTGGACTTTAGTTCAGGTCATGATCTCACAGTTTGTGAGTTCAAGCCCCGCATCATGCTCTGTGCTGACAGCTCGGAGCCTGGAGCCTGCTTTGGATTCTGTGTCACTCCCTCTCTCTGCCCCTCCCCTGCTCACACTCTGTCTCTCTTTCTCTCAAAAATAAACAAACATTAAAAAAAATACATTTAAGATCTATTGTTAGCCTAATTGTAACCACAAGGGAAAATACTGTAGTAATTCTACAAAGGAATACAATAAAGAAGACAATAAATAGAACAAAAGAATACAATAACACATACTGATACCAAAAGACATCAAAACAAAAATAGACACCAGGGGCACCTGGGTGGCTCAGTTGGTTAAGCGGCCGACTTCAGCTCAGGTCGTGATCTCACGGTCTGTGAGCTTCGAGCCCCGCGTTGGGCTCTGTGCTGACAGCTCAGAGCCTGGAGCCTGTTTCAGATTCTGTATCTCCCTCTCTCTCTGCCCTTCCCCTGCTCATGCTCTGTCTCTATGTCTCTCAAAAATAAATAAACGTCAAAAAAAAAATTTAAAAAAAATAGACACCAGGGTAAGAAACAAGAAACAACAGGTTTACAAAACAACCAAAAAACAATTGACAACATGGCAATAGTAAGTGCTTATTTATCAATAATTACTTTAAAAGTAAATGAATTGAATTCTCCAATTAAAAGGCATAGAATGGGTAAATGAATAAAAAAGCAAGATTCAACAATATGCTGCCTGCAGGAGACCCACTTTAGCCTTAAAGACACACATAGATGAAGAGTAAAAGGATGGAAAAAGACATTTCCAGCAAATGGTAACCTCCTGCCACGGCCCTCCCCCCAAAAGCAGAAGTATGCTATACTTATATCAGACAAAATGGACTTTAGATTTAAAAAAATAGCAAAAAGAGACAAAAAAAATCATTATAAAATGACAAAGGGGCCAATATATCAAGAAAATATACCAATTGTAACTATTTATGCATTTAACCAAGGAGCACGTAAATATACAAAACAAAAACTAACAGAGCTAAAAGGAGAAATAAACAGAAATAATACAGTAGTAGCTGGAGGCTTTAATACACCACTCTCAACAATAGATAGATCATCCAGGCAGATAATCAATAAGGAAACAGCAGATTTCAACAGCACTACAGACCAAAAGGACCTAACAGATATATACAGAACATTTTAGTCAACAACAGCAGAATATATATTCTTCTCAAGTGCACATGGAACATTTTATAGGATAGACCATATGTTAGACCACAAAACAAGTCTTAGCAAATTCAAGATTGAAATCGTATCTAATATCTTCTCTCAGCAGCATGGCATGAAATCAGTAACATGAGGAAAACTGGAAAATTCACAACACATGGAAATTAAACAATGCTCTCCTGAACAAAGAAGAAATTAGAGTGGAAATAAAAAAGTTTCTTGAGACAAATGAAAATGGAAACACAACATACTAGCACTCGTGGGATGCAACAAAAACATTGCAAGAGGGAAGTCGATAGCAATAAATGCTTACATTAAGAAGTGAGAAAGATCCTAAATAAGTAACCTAACTCTATGCCTTAAGGAACTAGAAAAAGGACAAACTAAGGCCAAAACTAGCAGAAGAAAGGAAATAATAAAGATTAGGGAAGAAATAAATGAAATGGAGAACAGAGAAACAACAGAAAAGACTAACCAAACTGAAAGTTGGTTCTTTAAAAAGATCAACAGGGGCGCCTGGGTGGCTCAGTCGGTTGAGCGTCCAACTTTGGCTCAGGTCATGATCTCGCGGTCTGTGAGTTCGAGCCCCACGTCGGGCTCTGTGCTGACAGCTCGGAGCCTGGAGCCTGCTTCACATTCTGTGTCTCCCTCGCTCTCTGCCCCTCCCCCACTCATGCTCTGTCTCTCTCTGCCTCGAAAATAAATAAACATTAAAAAAAAAAAAAAAGATCAACAAAATTGACGAATCTTTAGTTAGGCTAAGTTAGTATAAAAGAAAAAGGCCCAAATCAACAAGGTTATAAATGAAAAAGGAGACATTACAACTGATATCACAGAAACTTAAAGGATCGTAAAAGGCTGCTCTAAGCAACTCTTCACCAAAAATCTGGACCACTAACAAGAAGTGAAAATAACCTTAAAAACATACAACCTACCAAGACTAAACCAGGAAGAAATAGAAAATCCAAAATCCACCAATTACCAGGAAGGAGATTGAATTCATGATCAAAAACCTCCCAGTGAAGAAAATCCTAGGACCAGATTGTTTCACTGGTGAATTTTACCAAACATTTAAAAAAGAACACCAGTCTTCTCAAACCCTTCCAAAAAAACCCAAACAAACAAACAAAGAGAAGGGAATATTCCTAAACTCATTTTAGGAGGCCAGGATTATCCTGATACAAAAACCAGAAAAGGACACTACTAGAAAAGAAAACTACAGGCCGATATCACCGATGAATATAGATGTAAAAATTCTCAGTAAAATACGAGCAAATCAAATTTAGCAGCACATTAAAAGGATCACACACCATGATCAGTGACATTTATCCTTGGGATGCAAAGGATGGTTTAACATATGCAAATAAGTCCAAGTGATACGTCACATAAATAGAATGAAAGAAAAGAATTATATGATCATCTCAATAGATGCGGAAAAAGTGTTTGACAAAATTCAATATCCATTCTTGACAAAAACTCTTAGCAATTTAGGTATAGAAGGCACATATCTTGGAAAATAAAGTCCATGTATGACAAGTCCACAGCTAACAACATACTCAATAGTGAAAGGTTGAAATCTTTTCCTCTAACAAGAGGAACAAGACAAGAGTGCCCACTCTCACCACTGTTATTCAGTATAGTACTGGGTGTCCTAGCAAGTACAATTAGGCAAGGGGGAGAAATAAAGGGTACTAGAATTTGGAAAGAATGAGTAAAATTGTCTGTTTGCAGATGATATGATTTGACATATAGAAAATCGTATTAGAAAACTCTCAGATCAATTCAACACATTTGCAGGATACAAAATCAACAAACAAAAATCAGTAGCATTTCTATACATTACTAACATGTTTTCTGAAAAAGAAATAAAGGAATCAGTCCCATTTATAGTAGCATCGAAAGCAAGATAATACTTAGGAATAAATTTAAGGATGTAGAAGATCTTTAAAAACTGTAAGACACTGATTAAAGACATTGAGGACACAAATAAATGGAAAAATACCTTGTGTTCATGAACTGAAAGAATTAACATTGTCAAAATGTCAATACTACCAAAAACCATCTATAGATTCAATGCAATTTTTATCAAGATTCCAATGGCATTTTTTTCAGAAGTAGAAAAAGCAATCCTAAAATTTATGTGACATCACAAAGACCCTGAATATTCAAAGAAATCCTGAGAAAGAACAAAGCAGTAGGCACCATACTTCCTGATTTTCAGCTCTACCGTAAAGTTATCATCAAAGCAGAATGGTACTGGCATAGAAACAGACAAATAGACCCTTGAAACAGAATAAGGAGTCCAGAAATAAGCCCAAGAACATACAGTCAACTAATATCTGACAAGGGAGTCAAGAATACTCAATGGAGAAAAATAGTCTTTTCGGTAAAAGGTGCTGGGATAATTGGATAGTCACATGTAAAAGAATGAAACTGAATCCATATCTGACAACGATCACAAAAAATAACACAAAATGGATTAAGTACTTACACGTAAGACCTGAAACTATGAAACTCCTAGAAGAAAACATAGGAACAAACATAGGAACTTGACATGGGTCTTAGTAACGATTTTTTTGGATACAATACCTAAAACACAAGCAACATAAGCGAAAATAAGTTAAGTGTGACTACACCAAACTAAAAACTTCTACACAGCTAAAGAAACCATCAACAACCTACAAAAGACAACCTACAAAATGAGAAAAGTATTTGCAAACCATATATCTGATGCGGGGTTAATATCCAAAATATATAAAGAACTCAGACTCATTGTGGGTTTGATTTGCATTTCCCTGATGGTGAGTGGGGCTGAGCATCTTTTCATATGTCTGTTGGCCATCTGTGCGTCCTCTTTGGAAAAATGTCTATTTAGGTCCTCCTCCCATTTTTTTTTTGACATTTTTATTTTATTTTTGAGAGACATAGAGACAGAGTGTGAGCAGGGAAGAGCAGAGAAGAGAGGAGACACAGAATCTGAAGCAGGCTCCAGGCTCTGAGCTGTCAGCACAGAGCCCGACATGGGGCTCGAACTCACAGACCCTGAGATCCTGACCTGAGCTGAAGTCGGCCGCTTAACCAACTGAGCCACCCAGGTGCCCCCCTCCTCCCATTTTTAATTGGGTTATTTGGTTTATTTTCAGTGTTGAGTTGCATCGGTTCTTTATATATTTTTGAATAGCAACCCCTTATTGGATATATCATTTGCAAACACATTTTCCCATTCAGTAGGTTGTCTCTTTTGTTTTGTTGATGATTTCCTTCACTGTGCAAAAGCTTTTTATTTTGATGTGGTTCCAGTTGTTAACTTTTGCTTTTGTTTCCCTTGCCTTAGGAGACGTATCCAGGAAAATGTTGCTATGACCGATGTCGAAGGAATGATTGCCTGTGCTCTCTTCTAGGAGATTTATGGTTTCAGGTCTTCCATTTAGATATTTAATCCATTGTGAGTTTATTTCTGTGTACAGTAGAAGAAAGTGGTTCAGTTGAATTCTTTTGCACGTGGCTGTCCGATTTTCCCAGCACCACTTATTGAAGAGATTTATTGACCATTTACAGATTCATTGACCGTAAATGCATGGGTTTATTCCTGGGCTTTCTCTTCTGTTCCATTGAAACATGTGTCTATTTTATACAATGGAATATTACTCAGCCATAAAAAAGGATGAGATCCTGCCATTTGCAATAATCTGGATGGACTTAGAGGTAAGGGAAAGAAGTACAGACAGAGAAAGACAAACATAATATGGTTTTACTTATAGGTGGAATGTAAGAAATGACAAATGAAGAAACAAATAAAAAGCAGAATCAGACCTATACATAGAGAAAACAAACTGGTGATTGCCACAAGGGGGGTGAGGGATGGGCAAAACGGGTGAAGGAGAGCAGGAGATAAGGCTTCCAGTTATGAAATTAATAAGCCATGGGAATAAAAGGCACAGCCTAGGGAATATAGTCAGTGGTACCATAAAAGCGTTGCATGGTGACAGATGGTCGCTACACTTGTGGTGAGCACAACATAATGTATAGGGTTGCTTAATCATTATGTTGTACACCTGAAATGAATGTAACATTGCATGTCAATTCAAATTAAAAAAAGAACTCAAAAAAAGAACTCATACAACTTGATAGCAAATAATAAGATAATAATAATAATAACATCTCAATTTTAAAAATGGGCAGAAGACCCAAATGCCTGTTTACAGACATTTGTCCAAAGAAGATACATGAAAAGCCAAACGCAGATGAGAAGATGTTCAACATTGCCAGTCATTAGGGAAATTCAAATTAAAAGCACAGTGCGAAATCCTCTTATGCCAATTGGAATGGCCATCATCAAAAAGGTTAGAGATATCAAATGCTGACATGGCCGTGGAGAAAAGGGACCCCTTGCGAAATGCCAGTGGGATCGCAAATTGGTGAAGCCACTATAGAAAACAGTATGAAGGATCCTCAAAACATTAAAAATAGAACTACCCTATGATTCAGGAATTCCACCTCTGGGACTATATCCAAAGGAAATGAAGACGCTAACTCAAAAAGGTATCTACACCCCTATGTTCGTCTCGGCATTATTTAAAATAGCCAAGACATGGATGGATGAATGGATGAAGAAGTTGTGGTATGTACATACAGTGGGATATTATTCAGCCATAAAAACAAGAAAATCTTAACATTTGCAACGACATGGATGGACCCCGAAGGCGTGATGCTAAGTGAAATAGGTTAGACAGAGAAAGACACATACTGTTTGATCTCACTTATATGCGGACAAAACAAAAACACGAATTCATAGAAAAAGAGATCGGAATTGTAGTCGCCAGAGGCAGAGGGTGGGGGAAAGTGGAGGAGGGTGGTCAAAAGGTACAAACTTCCAGTTAGAAGATAAATGGGTTCAGGGTCCAACTTCGGCCCAGGTCATGATCTCACGGTCTGTGAGTTCAAGCCCCGCGTCGGGCTTTGTGCTGACAGCTCAGAGCCTGGAGCCTGCTTCAGATTCTGTGTCTCCCTCTCTCTCTGCCCCTACCTCGCTCACACTCTGTCTCTCATTCCCTCAAAAATAAATAAACATTAAAAAATTTTTTTAAAAAGTAAGTACTAGGGATGTAACATACAACAGGACAACTATGGCTAACTCTACAGGACAGTTGTTACAAGAGTAAATCCTAAGAGTTTTCATCACGGGGAGAAAGTATTTTCCTTTTCTTCCTTTTTATTGTTTGTAGATTAGGAGATGGACGTTAGCTGAAGCTGTCACGGTAATCATTTCATAACATATGTAAATCAAACCATCATATTATATACCTGAAACTGATGCAGTAATATATGTCAATTCTCAACAAAGCTGGAAAGAAAAGATATTTGTAATAAAATGTTTATAACAAGCTACTTACAAACTTCGTTACTAGCAGTGTTACTAGCAGTGAAGGGAAGAGACACACATTCTGTAATGCGTGTAGAGAAGCATTTAAAAACACTCGTAATAGTGATGTTTCTACAAGCTACTTGAAAGCTGCCTTCAGAACAGTGTTATTTCAGAGACTGGAGCTCACACTCAT
The DNA here is from genome assembly GCA_030068075.1 of Paguma larvata. Lineage (NCBI taxonomy): Eukaryota > Metazoa > Chordata > Mammalia > Carnivora > Viverridae > Paguma > Paguma larvata. The sequence goes on along the minus strand of CM057830.1, from coordinate 37,635,775 downwards.
TCTTTAATGTATACAGTGAAGTATAAAAATCTATCTTATTGAAGAGTTTTATTTATTTTTTTTTTAATGTTTATTTATTTTTGAGAGACATAGAGGCACAGCGTGAACAGGGGAAGGGCAGAGAGAGAAGGAGACACAGAATCGTAAGCAGGCTCCAGGCTCTGAGCCATCAGCACAGAGCCCGACGCGGGGCTTGAACTCACAGACCGCGAGATCATGACCTGAGCTGAAGTCGGACGCTCAACCAACTGAGCCACCCAGGCGCCCCTTATTGAAGAGTTTTAAATGCACATACTTTTAAGCTGTGCTCAGCACAGTGTTATTTCAGTGAATGGAAGTGATTCCCCACTCGGTAATGCAGGTAGCGAAGTGTTACACCATGCTTGAGACGAAGATGTTTTTAACAAGCTAAAAACAAAAAATAAACAAAAAATAAAAAACTTCTGCTCTGCCAAAGACAATGTCAAGACAATGAGAAGACAAGCCACAGAGCAAGAGGGGGAAAAATGTGTGTGTGTGTGTGTGTGTGTGTGTGTGTGTGTGTGTAATTTATATTTGAGAGACAGAGACAGAGACAGAGCACAAACAGAGGAGGATCCGAGAGAAAGAGACACAGAATCTGAAGCAGGCTCCAGGCACTGAGCTGTCAGCACAGAGCCCGACACAGGGCTCAAACCCCGGGACACAGGGCCTGAAGTGGGGCTCAATCTCACCAACCGTGAGATCATGACCTGAGCCGAAGTCCGACGCTCAACCAACTGAGACACCCAGGTGCTCCCCCCCAGGAGAAACTATTTTTAAAAAGACACTTTCTGGGAGTCTGAGCACACTAAAATACATCCGTCATCCATGTTGGATTTGACTCTCCTTGACTTCTGAGTCTCTCGCTTCGATTTTCCACCTCTTGCACCCTTTACTTAAGGAAATTACACCCCCCCCCACATACCCTAGATCACTTCCTGGGTGTCTGGAACTCTGAAGTTCTGTCTAACATTCTCAGATTTGTTATATTTTATTTCATCCATTTATCCTGCTATTCATTCATTGTAGACAATTTATTGAGGGCTTGCGATGAGCTGGGCCACAAGTTAAGTGGTGGTAAACAGAGGTGAATCAGATTTATGTGCTTCTTGCCTTTATGGAGCTCTTGGCCCCATCAGGATACAGGAAATTAATAAACAGATATGTAATCATAAATCATGAAATAGGAAGAAGGAAACCAGGAAGGCCTCACCGTGACACTGATATTTTAGCTCATTTCTGAAGGCTGAGGATGAATCATCTATGCAAATAGCCAGAGGAAAGCAGAACAGCTAGAAGGACAAGTACATGAAATTTTCTAAAGGGGAAATGACCTTGAACTGAAGGACACCTTGGCGGAACGCTATCCTATACCACCTGGATCCCCGTTCACTGAAGGACTCACTGTCCCAACTTCTGGGAGTCCTAAGGACAGACAACTTTCAGTGTCGGCACCTTCTGGTGCCATGTCACTAAGGTCACATCTTTCCTCAGATGGGCCACATCCAGTTCATGTGGGATGCGTAAGACTTGACCATCTTATTTCAAAGGGGGACAATCCCGAAAGGCTACTTCTAGCCTAAGGGCTCCATGTAGGATGGGTCAAGTCTATCCCTGGGGCAGTGCTGCAGCTCAATCTCTCCATTTGCCTACTTCTCTTTCTTCCATTCCCTTCTTAAGGGTTGGTCCCAAGGGCCGTCTCCAATAAACATCCTGCACAGTAAACTCCATCTCACAGTCTGCTTCCCGGGCAACGCAAACTACAATACCCACTGTGGCTAGACCAGAGTCACTTAAGGCGAATCGAGAGCAAAAATGAAGACCCAGATGATGCCAGATTTGGTCCGTGATGTGTGATTTTTATGTCTACTGTGCTGGAGACCTCTGAAAAAATCTTTAAATAAAGGCGTACTACAATGCCTCATTCCAATCATTAAAAAAAACACATCAGAAAAACCTAAACCAGGGGACGTCTGACCAAAATAACTGATTAATACTCTTCAAATGCATCAAGGTCATGGAAGATAAGGAAAGAGTGAGGAGCTTTTATAGATGGAGGAGATTAAGCAGAAACAACAACTAAATGTAATGTGAGATCCTGCATAGGATCCCGAAAGAGAAAAAAAAAAAAAAAAGACAGGGGGAAAAACTACTAAAACTAGAATAAAGCATGTATTTTAGTTAATATTATTGTACCTATGTGAATTTCCTGGTTTTAATAAGTGTGCTATGGTTATATAAGATGCTAACATTACAGAAACCCGAGTGAGGGCTACAAGGGAACTCTCTTGTACTATTTACACAACTTTTCTAAAAGCCTAGATTAGTTAAACTTAAGAAAAATGAAACGAACGTTATTCAGGGTGCTGTATGGAGAATGGGTTGCAGGGAAAAAAAAGTGAGAGAAGATGGACCAGTTAATAGAGCATCATAACAGTAGTAGTCGCAGATGAGGGTGTTAACTTTGATGATAGCAGCTAGTGGAGGGGAATTTAAGGGGAAAAAAGAAGTCAACCATGTCAACCACATCTCATCTTTTCTGATCAGACTTCTAGTCCGAAGCACGTACAAAGTGAGAGAAATGTAGTTTAACGCTACATCAAGTTTTGAGTTTTGACTCAAACTAGACTGAACAATCTAATTTCTGAACGTAGACGGCCCTGTAGAGTGCCTTGAGGTCTGTCCAGTCATGGCCAAGGGTCTTAGGCTGCTGAAAGTTTTCAGGCCTAGGAGGTAGGGACAAGGCTGTCAGGACAATTACATGAAAGTTTTAAATGAAATGTATTACACATGTAAAGGACACATTTACTGTACAGAGATAGCTGAATGATAATTAATAATAAACAAAATGAACTTCTGTTTACACACTACCTAGCTTAAGAGAACCTTGGTTCTCGAAACTTGTTGTCTACCAGAATCAACTGGAGAGCTAATAGAGGAGAAAGAGGTTCAAGTTCATGGAAGTAGTATAGGGCTGAGACTTTCACCAAGTTTTCCTCCTGATTTTGACACAGATCAAAGTTTAAGAACCGCTCAGCTAGAATATTACCTACCGATACTTTTGAAGGCTCTGTATACCCCTCCCTGGTCACAACCCCCTCCTTCCAGATTCAACTATTGTCTTTAAGTTTTGTTAATCATTCCCTCTTTATTCATTATAGTTTTTCATTTGTACCCATTCAGGTATCCCTAAAAATATTTTGCTCAGGGGTGCTCAGTTGGTTAAGCACCTGACTCTTGATTTCAGCTCAGGTCACGATCTCACAGTCATGTGTTCAAGCCCCGCCTTGGGCTCTGCGCTGACAGTGTGGAGCCTCTTTGGGATTCTCTCTCCCTCCCTCTCTCTCTGCCCCTCCCCTGTTCATGCTCTCTCTTTTCGTCTCAAGATAAATAATCTTAAAAAATATTTTGCTTAGTTTTGTCCATTTTCAAGCTTTATTGAGTTATTAACACAATATATGTTGTCTTCTGTGACTTGCTTTTTATTTGTCACATTATGTTCTTGAAATTCATCCATTTTGACCTACCATTCATTTGTGGTCATTGGTGCATAGTATAACGTTGTATAAATATGTCACAATTAATTCTCTGCTGTCCTAGTGTTGAATATTTAAGTTGTCTTAAATAACTACATATTGAGAACTTTGCTGGTTGCTTGGTAAGTGTTAGGACCTAATGAAGGATAGCATCTCTGCCCTCCAATACTCCCTTGATGTCCTCTCCTCATCCACAGTTTTGGTCCCCAACTGTCACCAAGAAATGGCAAGGAGCCCCTTTCACCCAAGGGTTCATGGAAGCTGAATGGTGACTTGAACTATTATCCTCACCCAATGGTAATGAGGGGACACCGTCACTCGCTGGAATGGCATTAGAAAACACATGTTTATTTTCATTTGAGCACTTCCCACTGATACTAGATTATGTATTTATCTCTTCTGTCTGTCCCCAGTACTAGAATGTAAGCTCTCTGAAGGTTAAGAACTTTATATCGTTTATTGCTGAATTCTTAGATCCTACAGCTTGCCTCGGGAAAGTGACCCTAAATCCGTATTTATTGAATGAATGAATGAATGGATGGATGAATGAATAAGATAATATTATTAAATTTTATTGGGTGTTTATAAGCCACTCATTATGCATAGAATATTCTTTGAAAGGTTTTTAAGTGCAAATGCAAGTTTTGCAAGTTATGGAATTGCCCAGATTGGGTACAACACAAGCAGGAAACAGGATTATTCTACTTTACTCTTTATTCTACTCCCACCAGTGGCTCTTGTAAGGAAGGGATGGAGAAAAGAGAGCTTTGGACTTGGTGTTGTTTATGCTTCTTTCAACTGTTGGATACCCTCTTATCTCGGTAGGCATTCAAATCCTAAGTCTTCCATGAACTGCGTTGGTGGAAGCTACCTCACTATACTTTCCTTCAGATGTGGGCAGTAAGCTTTCCGGTAGACCTCTTTTAATCATACCCTTCATCTCCTGCTTCAAGGGGCTCCATAATCTTTATTCTTGTGGGGTCTTTTTTTTTTTTTTTTTTTTTGGCCCCAGCAGGCAGCTCTTTTGGGTGGAGTCCTTTCAAGGATCCCCTTCCTGGCAAGGACTTGGCTTTACTCATCCAAAGGTGGCAGTACGGTTTGACCCAATACTGACCCTTCTCTCCATGCCATGCCCTCATGACCTACTCTACCAGAATTAATACTCCTGTGCATCCTAAACTTCAGGGGACACACATGGAATATGTTATCTATTGTTGCGTACAGACTTAGGGGGTTAAAACGCTCCAAATCTTAGTAGATGAAAACAACGACCACTTTATTGGCTCAAAATTCTGTGGGTCGGTAATTTGGGACAGGCTCAGATGGATGGCTTTTCTCCTGGTTTGCCTTGTGGTGACGCCTAAGGCTGCAGTCCTCTGGTGGCTTGATTAGGGCTGGATGGTCTAAGATGACCATCTTGGGTGAGGATGGGCTGATGGTCACTCACCCGTCTCATGGTCGGTGCTGGGTGTGGGCCGGGACGCATCCCTCCAAGTGATCTCTCAGCCTCCCGCAGGCCATCCCGGCCTCCGTTTACGTGATGAACCAATCCAAGAGGGAAAGCCGGAAGCACAAGCACTCTCTAAACCTCTGCTTCTCTCATACTCGCTGATTTCCCATGGCTGACAGCGAGTCACAAGATCAAGCCCGGAGTTAACGCGGGAGGTGCCTACAAAACACATTTGGAGGGGGGTATTATTCTAGTCACATGGAGTTTACCTAAAATCAGTGATGTTCTGGAACTGAGAGCTGCTTGTACACATTTCTTCACAACTTGACATCGGTGATTTCAGGCTTGGTGGGAATGTTCACACCACAGAAATCAGCAAACGCTACAAATAGGGGCCTCCTCCATGCCCACCCCTTTCCAGAGAGCAGGTTGTTAAACACTTACTAGCCTGTCAGTGGCTAAAGCACTGGAGACACAGCATTAGGCATATCTGTGAGAGCCTTTGGCTCTTCTTTTAGGAAACGGTGCCTCACCCAGCGCTTAGGATTCCAAATTTGACCGGGCTGGTAGAAAACCCCCACCCTTCCCTAGAGGAGGGGGAAAAGGCTGCATTCATCTTTTCTGTGAATTCCCTTCGAAGATCACATTAGTGACTATCTAGCCTCCTCCTACATCTCCTGGAGATTGCTGGTGGGGGAGTGACTGAAGGACCGGTTAGTCCACATCTTAGCGAATCTTGGGGGAAGGGGCCTCGCGGAGGACTCGTACTCAACTTGGGACAAAATCATTCCATATCCTTTTATGTAACCCGTTACCCAAACTTTTCCTGAGCTGGATACATATATATGATTTATCTCTATATAAATAATCCATACTGAAAGCTGTGCAGTCCTTCCAGCCTAGAGATCCTAAATCTTATCCTGGGAACAGGCGAGAACATCAGAGAGCCATAAATCTACGGGTTGGCACTATGCCGTTGGCCTACGCAGGTGCATATGTGATTATAAAAAAATTAAAACAAAGAGTTAACCATTCGAGTTCCTCTCAGCACACGTCGAAGAATGTTGCTCACCGCTTCAGCTGGGGCCCCCTGCCTGGTTACCCACAGGAAATGATGCCACTTGCTTCTGCTGAGCACCGGGAAGGCGTTATCTCACAGACGCTGTAAGATTTGTAACGGGTCAAGCGTTTCATCTTGTCCTGGTCATTAAAAAGTACAGAAATGCTTTCCCTTCTCTAGCAATTGTTCAAGGTCACGATGGTTTGCATCCCAAAAGAGCTGCCTGCTGGGGCCAAAAAAAAAAAGAACCTAACTGGACTGGACGCTTACCGGGAAACGTGGTCCTGCTACAGATGAGTTGTGTCCCCTGCAAATTCATGTCGAAGCTCCAAGCCCCAGTATGACTGTATTTATTTATTTTTTTATTTTAATTTTTAAATGTTTCTTTTATTTTTGAGAGAGCAAGAGAGAGCATGAGCAGGGGAGGGGCAGAGAGAGAGTCAGTCGGAATCTGAAGCAGACTCCAGGCTCCCAGCTGTCAGCACAGAGCCTGATGTGGGGCTCGAACTCATGAACCGCAAGATCATGACCTGAGCCGAAATCGGATGATTCACCAACTGAACCACCCAGGCTCCCCCCCAAGGTGACTGTCTTTAGAGTAAGGAACTAATTAAGGTTAAAAAAGTCATAAGGGTGGGGCCCTGGTCTAATGGGATCAGTGTTCTCATAAGAAAATACACCAGAGAGTTCATTCTTTTCTCTTTGCCATGTGAGAATACAGCAAGATGGCAGCCATCCACAAGCCACCGTCAGCTGAGTCGAGTGGCCCCTTGATCTGGGACTTCTGGCCTCTAGAACCACGAGAAGTATGTGTCTGCTGTTTAAGCCACCCAGTTTGGGGTATTTCGCCAGAGCAACCTGAGCTGATGCACACCCCAATACAGATAACCATCAAAATGCCCATTCATCACCGACGAAAACACGGAACGTAGTAGCAGAGGAAGAGCTGACATTGATCGATAGAAGAGAAAGGAAAATCCAGAAATCGATCTGATCACAGATAACATAAAGGAGGCATCCAAAATATTGCAATTCAGATAAGCAGTTGGCAATGTGGGAAAAGAAAAACTTAGCAGTGAATTTCACAGAACTCACCAAAATCAATTATAGGCATATTGGCAAGTTAAGTAGAAGAATATTTGAATATTTTTCAGGTGTCTGGAGGAGAGTTAAGTTTAAAAGCTTTAAAGCATTAGAAGGAAGGACAAAAGGAGAGACAGATTCAATCATATAAACATCAAGACCATCATTTTGAAAAACAAAATCAAACAGCAAGCCACATACTGAGAAGAATGCTTCAGGTAATGATGTTCAGGGATGTTAGTTTCTATCCAAAAGTAGAAATTGACCAGAATAAAAAACATGCAGATATCAACGGAAGATTGGGAGAAAGAAATTTCACACAAAAATTCACTCCTTTAGAAAAGACAAATAAGATGAAATTTTCAACTTTGGTTGCAACGAAAGGCATGCAAATAAAAATCAAACAGAATGGGGCACCTGGGTGGCTCAGTCGGATGAGCGTCCGACTTCAGCTTGAGTCACGATCTCACGGTTTGTGAGTTTGAGCCCCGCATCAGGCTTTCTGCTGTAGGCGCCGAGCCCGCTGCGGATCCTCTGCCCCTCTCTCTCTCTGATCCTGCCCCTGCTCATGCTCTCTCTCTCAAAAAATAAACATTAAGAAAATCAAATAGGGGGCGCCTGGGTGGCTCAGTCGGTTAAGCGGCCGACTTCAGCTCAGGTCATGATCTCACAGTCTGTGAGTTTGAGCCCCACATCGGGCTCTGTGCTGACGGCTCAGGAGAGCCTGGAGCCTGCTTCGGATTCTGTGTCTCCCTCTCTCTCTGCCCTTCCCCTGTTCACGCTCTGTCTCTATGTCTCTCAAAAAATAAATAAACGTTAAAAAAATTAAAAAAAAAAAGAAAATCAAATAGAATATTTACACAAAAGCCTGCACATAATATTCGCAGTAGCGTCATTCATGAAGGCCAGAAAGTGAAAGCAACCAAAATGTTCTTGGTAGGTGAATGGATACAATAAACGATGGTGTATCCAGGTAATGGAATATTATTCAGTGCTAAAAAGAAACGAGCAGCCGAACCATGGAAAGGCATGGAGGGATCTTAAGGACGTGTTACTAATGAAAGAAGCCAATCTGAACAGGTTACATACTGTCCGATTCCGGCTGTACGACATTCTGGTAAAGGCAAAACCGTGGAGACACTAATAGATCGGTGCTTGCCGGGGACTGGAGTGGAGGAAGGGACGAATAGGCAGAGTCCAGAGGATTTTTCGGAGAGTGAAACTGCTCTGGACGATTCTCTAACGGTGGATACATGTTATTGTACATTTGTCGAGGAACTCTGGGCGATAATGACATGTCCGCGCAGATTCATCAGTTGTAACAAATGTACCGCTCTGATATTGACAAAGGGAGAGGTCACGCCTGTGCGGGGGCAGCGGGTATATAGAAAATTGTCCTCTTCAGTTTGCAGTGAGCCTGTTCTAAAAAGAAAGAAAGAAAGCCTTTAAAATTAAAAAAAAAAAAAATCAAATAGGAGAGAGCATAGAATACTAAATGGTGCCACGTTTTATATGCTAAATGGGCCAAAAGCATGATGATTAAGACACTGATGTGGATGCATGCTGGGGAGAATGCGGCAGCCCCGGAATGTACTTGATACTGAAAGGTCTTCATTTGATGACGGTACTTTCAGAAAGCAATTTTGCCCTACGAGCGCTCCTGTTCTATTAGGGACTTACCCTAAGGACACGATCGAAATGGAAAGTTAATGCCGGAGAGGCGAAGAAACTTTTGACACGATCTGCTTAATGTTGAAAAATAGGGAGCAATCTAGCTGTTTAATGGTAGACGTGCACTTAGAGAAATTACGCTACAGCCGCATTATCGACTATTATCTAGCGCTAAGAATGATAACACTGAAAAATAGGCAGTTACACGGCGAGCGATGTAGAGGTAAGTACAAGGCCCCCCGCTTGCACCTACATTGGGGCTGTGTAAAAACGTGGGACTAGGAACGGAGACTCGAAATAAGTACACGGAATTGGGAAGCATTCCCGCCGTCGGGTGGCGAGATTTTCGATGTGTTTTCTTCACCATTTTGCCAAATTTTCTGCAACGCTTTTCTATTGCCTTTAAGTGGCAAGGAGAAAATAAGGCACGGTCTGCCTCATTGCTATAATATTGTAAGTGTTCTATTCTATAAAAAGAAGAAACAACCGGGGGAATGAAGAAAGGAAAACATAGTTGCAGTTAAGAAATTCTTATTAAGGAAAACACCCCAGGGGTACGTGAATATTTAGATACAGCAGAAAGGCACAGGAGAACAGATTTCAATGTATAGGTCCGGAATTTGTAATCAACAGAACGAAAGGGTGCTAATGTTATTCCTTTCGAATGCAAAAGAATCTTCTAGTGTTTTCTTTCTTTCTCTTCTGAGTTTGGAATGAGCTGAATTCTGGAGTCAATGCAATAGTGCAATGTTTAGCACATAGTAGGCACCCAATAAATGTCAATTTCCTTCCTTCCTGTGAAATATAAGATACTCTGAAATAATAGTAGTTTTATAGCCTTAAAGAAACAACGGTTCAGGAATCAAAGCCAACCTCATCTCGCATTCCCTATTAGAAACTCTTTTCGTTTTGATAATTCGAAAACAAAAAAATCCCCACCCAAACTCTAATGATGGAAATGGTTTTCTTGCATTTTAGATTTTAGAGAATGAGACATATTACAATTTTTTAAGAGACTATCGGGTATTTTAGTAATGACCCTGCAAGGTCGAAATATTCAATCCAATGTTCCACCTCCTCCCCACTGGGTACATCATCTAAGAAAGAACTGGCATAATTTAGTGGTACTATTTTATTTCTCTGGGTGGAAATAGTGGGGATTTGATATCGTTGCTAGAATATCCAGAAGTTTTAATAGACATTACCGGAAACCTGGGGCTTTCTGGGCAGCATTTACGAATTTTAAGGAGGCAGAAATAACCCGTTTTTCTGAGAAGCACTCACTTAGGTAGAATGGACTCTTTTTAATGATGTGTTAATGAGGTGGTTGCAAAGGCCTGATGCTGTTGGCCCAAACGAGAGTGTTAGTGGCCTCCTGGGGCTCCCCTCCCTCGCCTTTTATTCAGGAGAACACTCCTGCCCTTTGTCTTTCTTGAACTTCCTCCACGCCTTCCCTCTTTGGGGTTTGACCTCTGCACACATCCACGCGTTCTGACGCGTCCTCCAGACTCTTCCCTGTTCCGGGCACAATCCACCCAAGCTGGGGTATGGCTTCCACCTGGTTTTAGCACTTCTTCTTTGACCTCTAAAACCCCCTCCATCTGTTTTGTGCAATTAACATACTGGTGATTTCTAATGAGAAAACCCAGAGACAGTTTGATCTTGCGAAACATGTGTTCTCCGTTATTAAAGGACTGACTTGCTTATTTGGAACTGGACCTTGTGTCTGTTTTCTCATCACCCTGCATCCTGCACCGGGGTTAAGGTTTGAGCATAAAGAGCAGCCCTTCCACCTGGTCTGCTCTCAAATGTTGCACCCGCTGAGGAGGCCCGCTGAGGAGGTCGTATTTTTGGAGTAACTTTTTGCTTGCTAACTTCTTACTTTGACATAATTTCGCATTCCAAGTATAGTGTCAGGATCTCTCCTACATCCTTTACTCAGATTCACCGATCGCTTACATCTTGCCCTATCTGCGTCACTCTCTCTCTCTCTTTTTTTTATTTATTTATTTTTTTATTTTTGAGAGAGACAGAGAGACAGAGTGCGAGCAGGGGAGGGGCAGAGAGAGAGGGAGACACAGAATCGGAAGCAGGCTCCAGGCTCTGAGCTGTCAGCACGGAGCCCGACGCGGGGCTCGAACCCCCGAACTGCGAGATCATAACCTGAGCTGAAGTCAGAGGCTTAACCGACTGAGCCACCCAGGGGCCCCTCTCTCTCTCTCTTTCTATGTACATGTGTATATATGTTTGGTTTTTTTTTTCTGAACTGAATTCACTCAAGTGAAAGTAAGCTGGAAACATCAAACCTCTTTACTCACTACTTCAGCGTACATTTCCTAAGATCAAAGGCATTCTCTTCAATAACCACAGTGCCGCCGTCAAATCCTCCTCTCTTTGGCTATCGCAGGCCTGGACATTTTTATTTATTTCCTGTTACAATGAAACACAGCAAATTTCATATTCATGCCCAATTGTCAAATTGCTTTATCCTGCAATATATTTCAAACAAACTGATAGAACTGACCATAAACCTACAGCGTAAAGCTTGATTTTTTTGGTAGCTCTTTTCATCTTCGGAATATATGCCACTAGATATGTAGAGTATTCAAGTCAGAGAACGATGTTCATATTTCGCTTGAAATAATTTGTGATTTATTTTCCCAGGGTGATTATATTATCAAGTTTTTAAATGTTTATTTAGTTTTGAGAGAGAGAGTGCAAGCGGGGGAAAGGTCGAAAGGCGGGTAGGATTCGGAGGATCTGAAGTGGGCTCTGCGCTGAACCGCAAACCTTGATATCAGGACCTGAGCCGAGTCAGACACGCAACTGACTGAGCCACCCAGGTGCCCTATCAGTTTGACGCACGGCAAGGTTCATCTGTTTCTGCTTATGGTCCATATTAGGATTCGCTTTCTTTTTTTTCTTTTTTTGGATGTAATTTTATTCTTGAATATGTGAAATATTAATAGATTTCCAAAATGAGAACTATGCGGGAAGGCAGCCTCAAAGAAGTCTCAGTCCCATCTTGATACTTTTCTCTCCATTCATACCTTCATAGTAGCAATTTTTATGTTTCCGATGGTCCTTCCTGTGTTTCTTTTTTTGCAAATATTAAGCACTGGTATATATACCTATATATATGGTTATATATTGTTTTAGATATTTTTATATAGTGATATATATATATTATATAGTGATATACATACTATACACATATAGTATATATATATAGTGATGTATTTTATATAGTGATATATATATTATATAGTGATATACATACTATACACATATAGTATATATATATAGTGATATATTTTATATAGTGATATATATATTATATAGTGATATACATACTATACACATATAGTATATATATATAGTGATATATTTTATATAGTGATATATATATTATATAGTGATATACATACTATACACATATAGTATATATATAGTGATATATTTTATATAGTGATATATATATTATATAGTGATATACATACTATACACATATAGTATATATATATAGTGATGTATTTTATACAGTGATATATATATTATATAGTGATATACATACTATACACATATAGTATATATATATAGTGATATATTTTATATAGTGATATATATATTATATAGTGATATACATACTATACACATATAGTATATATATAGTGATATATTTTATATAGTGATATATATATTATATAGTGATATACATACTATACACATATAGTATATATATAATGATATATATATCACTATATAATGTGTCTATATACACATTATTATTTAAGCACTGGTATATATAACTATATATATGGTTATATATTGTTTTAGATATTTTATATCTAAATTTAAATTTATATCTAAATATTATTTTATATAATGTATAAATATGTGTATATAGACACATTATATAGTGATATACATACTATACACATATGTAGTATATATATACAATATATACAATATACATTACATTGTACATGTAATGTGTATGTACAAACATACACATTATTTACATTGTATATATATATTGTTTTAGATATTTTTATATATATGTAGTATATATATACAATATATATATTGTATATATATTTAGATATTTTTATATAGTGATATATATATCACATTATATGTACATTATATAGTGATATATATACATATACATACATTATATAGTGATATACATACTATACACATATGTAGTATATATATACAGTATATACAATATACATTACATTGTACATGTAATGTGTATGTACAAACATACACATTATTTACATTGTATATATTGTATATATATATTGTTTTAGATATTTTTATATATATGTAGTATATATATACAATATACACAATGTAAATAATGTGTATGTGTGTAGACACACACCTTGTTATACATATGTGTGTGGCAGGGGGTATTTCCCCCTTCTTTCGTACACAAAATGTAGCACACCATAGACTGTTCTATACCTTGATTTTTATTGATTTATTTTTTCACTTAATACATCTTGGAAAGTACTCGATGTCTTTTTTAAAGCTTATTTATTTATTTATTTTGAGAGAGAGAGAGAACGAGTAGGGGAGGAGCAGAGATAGGGGGACAGAGACAGAATTGCAAGCAGGCTCCACACTGTCCACGCAGAACCCAAGCTGGGGCTCGAACTCACGAACCGGTGAGATAATGACCCGAGCCAAAATCAAGAGTCGGACGCTTAACTGACCCAGTCACCCGGGCGTCCCTGAAAGTACTCGATTTCAGTTCATTCGGTTTGTCTTCATTCCTTCTTTACAGCTGAATAGCACACCATCGTGTGGCTAGCTTATTCGACCAGTCTACATGAACGGAGATGCATTATTTTCAGTCATGTTATAAATAACACAAGACGAATCAACTTAGGAATATATCGTGTCAGTCTTGTGGAGGTATATCTTCAATACTGCCGAGTAAAAGAGTATGTATGCATTTACTTCCATTGGGTATTGCCAAAATCCCACCAAAGTCTTTGTGTCATTTCCCACTTCCCATCATTAATGATGAGTGAGCATATGCTTCTGGGCAACCTTGCGACGGACCGTTTGGTCAAGCATTTCAATTAAAAAAATTTTTTTAAGCATGCTTTGCGCCCAGCGTGGAGCCCAACGCAGGGCTTGAACTCACAACCCTGAGATCAAGGCCTGAGCTGAGATGAAGGGTTGGATGTTTAACCAACTGAGCCACCCAGGCGCCCCACGCATTTCATTTTTGCCAGTTAATAAGCATAAAGGATCTTTGAGTAGTAGTAATTTATATTTCCGAGTGATTTTAAGCATATTTTCATATGCATAGGGCCATTTTACTTTTCTCCCTGCAATTTCTCTGTCACATCTTTTTCTCATTTTTCTATTGGGTTTTTGGTATCTTTCTTCTCAATTTTGAAAAAGTTCATATGTTTATTTATTTTCCTATTTTTATTTTATTGTGGTAAGGGCACTTAATATGAGATCTAACCTCTTAACAAAAACTTAAGTGTCCAATATATTATTGACTATATATATGTACAATGTCATACAGTGGATTTTTTTTTAAATTTTTTAAGTGTTTATTTTTGAGAGAGTGAGACAGAGCACAAGCGGGGGAGGGGCTCTCTCTCAAGAAAGAGAGGGAGACACAGAATCGGAAGCAAGCTCCAGGCTCTGAGCTGTCAGCACGGAGCCCGACGTGGGGCTCGAACTCACAAACCGCAAGATCATGACCTGAGTCGAAGTCCGATGCTCAAACGACTGAGCCGCCCAGGAGCCCCTGTTGTATAGTAGATCTTCAGAATTTATTCGACTTGCTTAACTGAAATTTCATACCCACTGGTTACCAACTCCTTAATTCCCCCTTTCCCCAGCCTCTGGCAACTACCATTTCATCCTTTGATTTTCTGAAGTTGACTAGTTTAGATACCTCAAATAAGGGGAAAAAGGCAATACGTGTTTTTCTGTGACTGGCTTATTTCTCTTAGCATAATGTCCTCGAGGGTCCTCCATGTCGTCACATATTGTGGAATTTCCTCTTTATTTCAAAGACCGAATAGTATTCCATTGCATGTATATACTGTATTGTTCTTATTTATTTATAGGTTCATTGACATTTAGGTCGTTTCCACATCTTGGTTAGAGTAAACAATATTTAATAAATAAATTCCTAGAAATAGGATTGTTGGATTATATGGTAGTTCTATTTTTTTAAACATCTATTTATTCTTAAGAAACATAGAGATAGAGCGTGAGCAGGAGAAGGGCAGAGAGAGAGGGAGACACAGAATCCGAAGCAGGCTCCAGGCTCTGAGCCGTCAGCACAGAGCCCGACGCGGGGGCTCAAACCCATGAACGGTGAGATCATGACCTGAGCCGAAGTCGGCCGCTTAACCAACTGAGCCACCCAGGCGCCCCTCTATTTTTAATTTCTTAAGGAACCTTCATACTATTTTCCAAAAAGCCTCTGCTATTTTGCATATCTACCAACATTGTGTGCAAGGGTTTCACGGTCTCCGCATGCTTGCCAACAGTTGCTGCCTTGTGGTTTTTTTAAATAATAACCACTCTGACAGTTGTGACCTTATTGTGGTTTTGATTCACATTCCGCTGATAATTAGTGATGTTGAGCTTGTTTTTTCGTTTTCCCGTTGGCCATTTGTATGTCTTCTTTGGAAGAATGTCTATTCAAGTTCTTAGGCCATTTCGAAATTGGGTTGTTAGTTTTTTTTTTTACAACTGAGTGGAAGGAGTTCCTTATATATTTTGGATAGCAACTCCTCACCAGGTATGTAGTTCGCAAATATTTTCTTCCATTTCGTAGGTTGCCTTTTCACTCTGTTGATTTTTTTTTCCCTTGGCTGTGTGTCACGAAGCTTTTCACCTATGGTTTCTTCCAGGAATGTTACAGTTTTGGGGTCTTGCATTTAAACCTGTGATTGATTCGTGTTGATTTCTGGGTATGGCGTAAAATAAAGGTTTAATTTCATTATTTTGCATGTGGTTATCTCATTTCCCCAGCACCATTTGTTGGAGAGACTCTTTTTCCTCCGTTGTGTGTTCCTGGCTGTCTTGTCAGAGATGAGTTGACTAGATATGTGGAAATTCATTTCTTGGCTCTTTATTCTGTTCCATCGGTCAATATGTCTGTCTTTATGCTAGTCTCCCACATACTGTCTTGATTATTATAGCTTGCTAATATATTTTGAAATCAGGAAGCATGATGCCTCCAGCTTCGTTCCTCTTTTTCAAGATCAATTTGGCCATTCATGGTCTTTGTGATTCCATATAAACTCTCGAAATGTTTTCTACTTCTGTGAAAAAAAGTGTTTAATTATTTTCATCAATGTTTTGTAGTTTTTGGTATATAAGTGTTTGATCTCTTTAGTTAAGTTTATTTCCAAGTACTTTATGCTTTTTGGTGCTCTGGTAAATGGATTCTTCCCTAACTTCTTTTTCAGATAGTTCATTGATGGTGTGTAGAAATGCAACAGATTTTTGGATATTATTTTGTGTCCTGTAACTTTACTAGTATTCATTTCCTAGATATAATGTTTTCTTAATGAAGTTTTTTTAGGGTATTCTATTGATAGAATCCCTTAACCAACGGACCCACCAAGGCCCCCCTACTTACGTTTTTTAAGAAACTTTTCTTTTCATTTTTGTGTAGTAGAATTTGTCTATCTTTTCTTTTCATTCCTTCTTGATTTTTTTCAATGCTTATTCATTTTTGAGAGACAGAGAGTGGGAGCAGGAGAGGGGCAGAGAGAGAGAGAGAGAGGGAGACACAGAATCTGAAGCAGGCTCCAGGCTCTGAGCTGTCAGCACAAAGCCCGATATGGGGCTTGAACCCATGAACTGTGAGATCATGACCTGAGCTGAAGTCGGTCGCTTAACCGACTGAGCCACCCAGGCGCCCTGTTATTCCTTCTTGATTTTAAGTCATACATCAAAAAGCTGTCTCCACTTCTGTATTATGAAAGAATTCATCCATACTTTACTTTAGTACTTAAATTGTTCATGTGTTTCTGTTTAAAAAACATGTTTTCAATTTTATCCTCAAAATTTCTATCTAAATGAATTTTCCTTTAATAGCCATCTGATTTCCTGTCCTGAGCTCCCCAGAAGCAGACCCTAAGTTGAGGATTCATGAACATGTGATTTCTGTAAAAAGTGCTCCCAGAAGAAACGAGGAAGGAAGTGGGGGAAGCAGGGACAGAGAAGGGGAAGAAGTCAAAGCAGAGTTCAATTTCAGGCAAGGTGAGCCCTCAAGGGAACCTGGTGATAAGTTATGCCTCCAAGTTGTCCTGACTTGAGGTGAGGAAGCTCCAGCTTTCATATTGTCACAACCATCAGCCACTGGCTTAAAGCTGTCACAGGCAAAGAAAGCAGTCAGCAGAAGAGCCTCGGAGGTAGCCTTTGGAAGCCACCACACACCCAGACCAGGAGAGGGGGGTGTAGAAACAGTAAGAGAAATCGGAAGGGATCTGAATTGAGTACAAGCAATGCTTTCGCCACAGCTGGCAAAACCTACAAAGCAGGAGGCTGTGGGAGGGGCGTGGCAGGTGTTGAGAAGGAAAGAAAGAAAAAACAAACAAACAAAGAAAGAATCATTTCTGGTCTCAGCGACACTGTTATTGTTACATTTTCTGAGCGTTCCCCAACATGCTTCTCTGGTCATTGGTCATCTGGAAATCTGAGAGCAGACCGCTGACCCTGACCGAGGGTCTCTTCCGGCCAGAAGACCTGAGGAACGCACTTCTAGATTTTCAGTTAGATGAGCTCATGAAGTCTCCTATCCTATCATTGGAGGCCCCTTACCAAAATGGGGGTTCCTCCAGCCCCCACTCCTCTTATATCCTTTTTGTGGTTAAAAGACTAAGTCTGGAAGTCAAATCTTTGGAAAGCCAACTTGGCCACTTATTAGATACATGATTTATTTTTATTTTTTTTAGTTTTTTTAATGTGTATTTATTTTTGAGACACAGAGAGACAGAGCATGAGTGGGGGAGGGGCAGAGAGAGAGGGAGACACAGAATGTGAAGCAGGCTCCAGGCTCTGAGCCGTCGGCACAGAGCCCAATGCGGGGCTTGAACTCACAGACCGCGAGATCATGACCTGAGCCGAAGTCGGACGCTAAACCGACTGAGCCACCCAGGTCGCCCCTAGATACATGATTTTAAACAAGATTCTACGTACCCTCAGTGTCCGTTTATTCATAGGAAAAAGAGTGATAACACCTACATTGTAAAGTTAGTGTAATAAAGAAAATAAATATGTAAAACCCTTGGTATAAAACCTTTGGTGTGTCTGACACACTAATTACTATGATCATTCGTTATTCTCATCCCACCTGGATATTTCTCACACTGTTGACTTCCCTCCAGTCCTTTCCTCAGGGTCCCTCATTCTATTGTAAATAACCTCTGCTGTATCCTCAACCACTCCATAGAGCACTATCTCCCGGCTCTCTCCAGAGCACAACATCTTTCCTGAAACTTCCAAGCTTCTTCTATGGAAAAGGTTGATTCTTCTACACCAACTTACTGTATGCTGTGGTTTAATCATGTCTCCTAACATCTCAGTACAACTGCCATGGTATTAGTCCTCCATCCTGGGGGCAAGGAATCCTCCTTTATTAAGATTTATGCCAGGGGCACCTGGGCGGCTCAGTCCTTGAGTGTCCGACTATGGCTCAGGTCATGATCTCGCGGTTCGTGACTTTGAGCCCGGTGATGGGCTCTGTGCTGACAGCTCAGAGCCTGGAGCCTGCTTCGGATTCTGTGTCTCCCTCTCCTCTGCCCTTCCCTACTCATGGGTGTGCGCTCTCTCTGTCTCTCTCTCTCTCCTCTCAAAAGTAAATAAACATTAAAAGAAAGATTCATGCCAACTGTATATACTTCTTGTTATCCCTCTCCTCTTTATCTTGAACCGCTCACCTGTTCTTCTGTATTCATTCAAAGCCTGGATACCTGCTGCCTGTTTTCTTCTCCTTCCTGTGTCCTGTCTTCATGCTAGGTAGCTTCTCTACTCATGAGCAGGCATCCTGAGTCCTGGCCTCATGTTTTTAAAACCATCTTCAACACCAGCAGTCTCCTTCTGTCACTGCCTCGGTAACCCACTTTGATTGTCTTACCCTAGACCTAATATCACTTGGAAAGGCTCTGCCTCTAAACTCATGTTCTCATGTACCATTATGGATCTTATTCTTACGATTCTGGCCTTTTCTCTCCCTTCAGCTTTTTAACCTCACACACGGAGACATCAAAGCCATGATATTACCAGTCCATCATCCCTGTTGGCTTTACCTTCTCATCTATCCAACCTCGATTCCACTCTACTCAACCACTGTACCCTTGAACTCAGAACCAAGCCCGCCATCTTTCCACCTCCCCTCTCCTACAGTCTTCAACCTTAGATCAACCTTACCATCTTCCTTTGCTGCTCCCGTATCTGTGCAGCTGAAGGCTACCATAGAAAATCACATCCTTGACTGGATTAGGACCGCCATGGATTTATGGTCTCCAGTCTCCTAGACCGTCAGCAGGCCTTATTAATTTGTTACCTAATTTCAGATCAGTTTCTCCTCCTATTTCTCTGAATTGTTGCTTCACTAAACTCAAGTACTCCATCACTTCAGTGCAGATTGGCTTACTTCTGATCTCACCCAGAATATCGAGGCTATAGGGTATTGAACTTCTGTAATTTCCCCCCCACGCCTATGAGTCATCTTTATCTGCACCTACTTTCGGGTTTGGTCATTCATGCTAATGAAGGTGAAAGTGGGCCGTGGAGGCCGTCCTTTGTCTTGCTCAAGGCAATTCCCTCCATATCCCCCTCATCTCCTGCAGATTCAAGGCATTATTCTGCTCATTATCCTCTTCTTCTCTATTTTCAAGTTAGCTCCTGTCCGAGGTACTTTTCTGTGGCTTCTGGATCTTCCAATGATACTATATCCTCCTTCCTCTTAAACCAGCCTTCTCTCTCCCCTTCTTTTCACAGCCAAGGTGCTAAAAAACAATATTCTAGACTTCTGTGGCCCCTTCTTTCTCACTTCCTGTATATGCTCCAACCTGCCCTAGCCAGGTTTCAACCTCCACATTTCGCACAGACCGATCTGCCCAAAGTCACCAGTGGCCTCGTGACTGCCAAATCCATGGACCGTTTTTCAAAATTACATCGTGAACTCTGCAACACGAAACACTACTTGTAGTAAAACTCTCTCCTCCCTTGGCTTCTACAGTACCGCTATTCTCCTGTTCATCATTATCCCTCTTTTAATACTTTCATCATTATCCCTCTTTTATTAAAGTATTTTCACAGGCTCTCCTTTCCTTAACTTTCTATTTATTATTATTATTATTTTTTATTTAAAATTTTTTTCTTTATTTTTTATAAAATAAAGTTTGGAGTTATGGACAGTCAAGAGCTCATACTCTGTTTTTAAATATGATTTATTCCTTACACTTCCTTAATATTGGTGAAGCCAAGGATTCTCTTCTCTTCTCTCTCTGCATGCTCTTCCCAAAAGAGCGTCATAGTCAGGGCTTCAGTTACTGTCTTCATTTATACTCATATCCCAAATACACGTCTCCACTCAGGCCTCTTTCCTAAGCTCTAGAACATATATCTAATTATTTATAGATGAGTATCTTGGATGTCTCACAAGCACCTTAAACTCATCATGCTCAAAGTAAAACTCATGCTTTATCTTAAAATCTGATTTTCTACAGACTCAACGCAATCGCTAACAAAATTCCACTGTCTTTTTTTGTAGAAATGGAAAAGCCAATATTCAAGTTAATATAATATTGCAAGGGGCCCCAAATGGCCAAAACAATCTAGAAAATGAACAAAGTTGGAAGACACGTTTCCCAATTTCGAACATTGCTACGAAGTTATAATAATCAAAACAGCATGATACACATAAATCAATGGAATAGAATTGAGAGTCCAGAAACAATCCCCCAATCAATCGGCCCCCATCTATGGCCAATTGATTTTCAATAAGGGTTCCAAGACCATTCAATGGAAAAATAATAGTCTCTTCAATAAATGGTTCTGGAGGGGAGCCTGGGTGGCTCCGTCAGTTGAGCATCTGACTTTGGCTCAGGTCATGAGGTCGCAGTTCATGGGTTCGAGCACCCTGTCGGGCTCTGTGCCGACAGCCCAGAGCCTGGAGCCTGCTTCAGATTCTGTGTCTCCCTCTCTCTCTCCCCCTCCTCCACTCATGCTCTGTTTCTGTCTGTCTCCCTCTCTCTTCCTCAAAAATAAACAAACATTTTAAAAATTTAAAATAAATAAATGGTTCTGGGACAACTGGATACCTACATGCAAAAGAATGAAGTTGGACGCCTACCTCACACCATATGCCAAAGTTAACTCAAAACGAATGAAAGACCTAAATACAATAGTTAAAAACCATAAAGTTTCTATAAAAAATATAGGAGTCAATCTTTATGACTTAGGATTTGCTCAATGGATTCTTCGATATGACATCAAAAAAGCATGAGCAACAACGAAAAACAGATTGGACTTCTTCAAAATGAAAAACTTTTGTGCATCAAAGAATACTATCAAAAGAGTGAAAAGACAACCCACAGAATGAAAGAAAGTATTTACAAATTATATATATGATTAAAGTCTAGTATCTAGAATATATAAAGAACTCTCTCCACTCAAGAACTGTAGGACAGACATCCCAATTAAAAAATGGGCAAAGGACTTAAATACACATTTCTCCAAAGAAGATAAACAACTTGCTAATAAGCACCTGATAAAAATGCTCAATACCACTAGTCTGCAAATCAAAGCCACAATGAGATATCAGTTCACGTCATTAGGATGGCTATAACAACAGAAAAAAAGGAAAATAGTAAGTGTTGGTAATGATACTGAGAAATTGGACCCCTTATACATTGTTGGTGGGATTGTAAAATGATGCAGTCACTGTAGAAAGCCTTTCGGCAGTTCTTTCAAATGTTAAACAGAGTTACCATATAACTCAGCAATTCTTCTCCTAGGTGTATACCGAAAAGAACTGAAAATGGGTATATGAAAATACATGTACACACATGTCATAGTGTCACTATTCATAATAGCCAAAAGATGGAAACGAATGTCCATTAATAGGTGAATGGATAAACAAACTGTGGTATATACATGCAATGGAATATTAGTCATTAAAAAGTAGGAAATATTGATGCATGCTACAACGTGGATGAATCTCAAAAATATTAGGTTAAGTGTAAGCAGCCGGACACAACAGTTCACATACTGGACGATTCCGTTGGTATTAAATATCCCAAACAGGTAAATCCACAGAGACGAAACCCAGATCGGTGGTTTCCAGGGGCTGGGAAATGAGGGAATGAAGATAAACTGCTAACTGGTGCAGGATTTCCGTTTGGGGTGATGGAAACGCTTTGGATTTGGCTAGAGGTGGTGGTTGCACGGCATCGTAAACATGTTGAAGGCTACCGCGTTGTTCACTTAAAAACAGTTAAATGTGTGATACCTGCATTTCACCTCAGGTAATTTGTTTTTAACGTTTTTATTCTATTTTTGAGATACTTATCATTCTGTGATAAGAATCTTATCAGAATGTGATACTTACCATTCTGGCCCTGAGGACTACACTTTAAGAACCACTAATATATGACTTCATTGATTGATTACTTTCTAGTTTAAAATCCCGTTGTTCTTATCCTAAGATACTCCAGAGTCTGACCCCAGCGCATCGCTCCAACTTCAGTTTTATCTATTGCCCGTCTTACCATCCCCATGTTAATAACTTCAGCACCTTCTCTTCCGTAAAGCTATACCATTTAGGGCTCTTTTTTTTTTTTTTTTTAATTTTTAACGATTATTTATTTTTGAGAGACAGAGAGACAGAGCATGAGCAGGGGAAGGGCAGAGAGAGAGGCAGACACAGAATCTGAAGCAGGCTCCAGGCTCTGAGCCATCAGCACAGAGCCCGATGCGGGGCTTGAACTCACAGACTGTAAGATCATGCCCTGAGCCGAAGTCGGCCGCTCAACCGACTGAGCCACCCAGGCGCCCCACATTTAGGGCTCTTTATAAGCAACTGCAACTGACTTGAGTAGAAGTGCATCACAGATATAATAGGAAGATTGGAGGACCAGATTCAGAAATAGACAGACATCAGGACAGATCACAGATCCAGGGAGCAGGAATTAGAATACGACCATCTGGCCCAAGAGGTGGTTTTGGAATAAGTGAACTATATCTGTTTTTCCATCCTTGAATTTCTGAAGATGAAAAATCCATGGAGAAACCCTGTATTCCAGCCTGGGTTATATACAGTCCTCGTGGTCAAGGAAGGCGCAGTCACCTTAGACTCATAGTCACACGAACACAGCACACAGTGGAGAAAGGTAATTCCCCAGAAGGAAAACAGGCTGTGGTTACCCCTTAGTGTGAATGAATACTCAGGGGACACAAAACCAAAAATACTCACTACTATTTCCTTCTTTGTGCCCTATTGTATATTGTGTAAACTTCTATGCTACTTAAGACTTCTAGTAATTTTTGTGTATGTGTCTTTCCACCCTACTAGATAATGAGTCCTTGGGCAATGGGGACCATGTTTCTTTTCTTTTCTTTCTTTTTCTAGAGTTTAGCATAGCATGTGGTATTCAGCAGTTGCTCAACAAATGTTTGTTGAATGGATAAAGAAATGAATAAAGAAATTAAACTGAAGGGATCCAAGACACAGCTGAATTACTGATGAGAGAGGAAACCAAGCACCAGAATGAGAGGAGAAAAGGAGAGCATGGTGGTTTGGGTGGTTCATCAGCAACTGGAGACCCACACAGGGGGGAAAGAAAAGTCACCTTCAGCAAGAGGAAATTGGCCATTTCCTCCCAGGACCAGAGATGTTCAGCAAAGGGGCGCCTCAGGTGGCTCAGTCGGTTAAGCGGCCGACTTCGGCTCGGGTCATGATCTTGCGGTTTGTGAGTTCGAGCCCTGCGTCGGGCTCTGTGCTGACAGCTCGGAGCCTGGAGCCTGCTTCGGATTCTGTGTCTCCCTCTCTCTCTGACCCTCCCCCACTCATGCTTTGTCTCTCCTGCTCTCAAAAATAAATAAAAACATTAAAAAAAGAAGAAGAATATAACTTTTTTTTAAATAGCTTCATTGAGGCATGACAGACTTACAATGAACTTCATATATTCAAAGTGTACAATTTCGGGATGCCTGGGTGGCTCAGTTGGTTGGGCGGCTGACTTCGGCTCAGGTCAGAATCTCACAGCTCCTGGGTTCAAGCCTCATATTGGGCTCTGTGCTGACAGCTCAGAACCTGGAGCCTGCTTCAGATTCTGTGTCTCCCCCCTCTCTCTGCCCCTCCCCGACTTGCGCTCTGTCTCTGTCTCTCTCTCCTAAAAATAAACATTAAAATATTTTTAAAAATTAAAGTGTATAATTTTGTGTTTTGACACATACATAAACTTGTGAAACAATCACCACAATGAAGATAGTCAGCATGCCTGTCACCCTGAAGGTTTCTTCCTGCTTCATTATTATCCCTCCGTCCAACCCCTCCCAGTACGCTGCATCTCCAATACCTTCTGTTACTATCGATTAGTTTACATTTTCTAGTAGTTTATATAAAACTAATCATAGGGTCCGTGTTCTTTTTGTCTCACTTCTTTTACTTAGAGCAATTATCTTGAGATTCATCCTTGCCATTGTGTGTACAGATAGTTCACCCTATTTCATTGCTGAGTAGTATTCCAATGCACCGATATATTATCATTCATGTATATATTCATGTATATATATATATATATTCATTTGTTGATGGACATTTGCGTTATTTCCAACTGCATTCGTGTACAAGTCTTTGTATAGACATATGCATTCTTTTTTCATAGATGAATAAGCAAGTGTGGAATGGCCAGAATCTATGGTGGATATATATTTAACTTAAAAAAAAAAAACCTCTTACCTATAGAGAAAAAAAAAGACGGTTATAAGAGGGGAGGTGGGTGGGGGGAACGGGTGAAATAGGTAATGAGGATTAAGGAGGGCACTTGCTGTGATGAGCACCTGGCGTCGTATGGAAGTACTGAATCACTATATTGTACACCTGAATCTACTCTAACACTGTCTATTAATTGTACTAGAATTTAAAATTTTTAAAACGAACATTTTAAACCAACTATACCTAACAGACATCTGTAGAAAACTCCATCTCAAAACAGCAAAATATACATTCTTCTCACAGGCACATGGAACATTTTCCAGGATAGACTACAAAACAAACCCAGTTACATTTCAAAGGATAGAAATAATACAAAGTATGTTCTCAAACCACAATGGAATAAAATTTAAAAACCAATAAGGGAAAGGGTAACTTGTAAAAAGATGGAAATTAAACAGCAGTCCCGTAAATCTCACATAAACAACCAATGGTTCACAGAAGAAATCCCAAAGAAAATTAGGAAACAATCTAACATGAGTGAAAATTAATAACTTTCTGCCTTAAGACACTGGAAAAAAAGAACAAACTACATCTAGAAGTGCAAAGAAGGAAGGAAACAATTATTAGAACAGAAATTAGTGGAAAAAAAATAAAGAAAATCACAGAAACCAAAGAGCTTTAATAAAATTAATAAAATTGACGAATGTTTAGCAAGGATTAAAATTCAATGAGCGATTATATGAAAATAAATCAGGCAACACGGCTTAAATGAAATGGCTAAATTTCTAGAAAACTCATAAACTAGCAAATGTGACTCCGGGAAAACTAGACAATTTGAGTGGGCTTGTAACAATTAAAAGATCGAAGTAGTCATCGAAAAACTACCTAAAAGAAAAGGCCAGGCCCAGATGACTGCAATGGTGAATTCTACTGAACAGTTAAAGCAAATTAATAACTATTTCTTTACAAACTCTTCCCCGCCTCGCCATAAAAAAAAAAGGAAGAACACTTCCCAACTCATTCTATGAGGCTAGTGTTACCTTGGTACCGAAACCAGAAGAATATATCACAAGAAAACTGCAGACCAATATATCTTATGAAAATAGATGTAAAAATCCACAACAAAATAGCAGGAAACCAAACTCAGCTCCATATAAGAAGGATTATGCAACCTAACCAAATGGGACGCCAAAATGGAAAGTTGGCTTAAAATCCCAAACATCGGTTAATATCCTATGCCGTATCAATAGAATAACAAAGAACAAATGATCATCTCCATAGAAGCAGAAAAAGCTTTTGATAAACTCCAATACCCATTAGAAATAGAAGACAACTTACTCTGATAAAGGGGAAGAAAACCCTCGTGAGATACCACTTCACAGCTATTTGAATGGCTATTACCAAAGAGTCAAAAAATAGCCAGTGTTGGTGAGTGAATGGATCAGTTGGGCCCTTCATACACCACTGGTTCAGAATACAGCAACTCTGAAAAACAGTCTGGCAGTTCCTTAAACGGTGAAACATACATTTACCACACCCTGGAAATTCCACTCCTAAATACATATCCAAGAGAAGTGAAAACACATACCCACATGAAAATTTGTACAGGAGCATTATTTATAATGTCCAGAAGGAGGAAACAATCTAAAAGACCATCAACAGGTAAATGGAGCAACACAACATGGTATAGTGTATTATGGTAATAGAGTGAAGTATTATTTGGTATAAAAAGGAATGAAGTACTGATACATGATACACAAAATAGATAAACCTTGGAAACGTTATGCTAAGTAAAAGAAGGCAGTCTAAAAAGACAATGTGTATGTGTCTATTTATACGAAATGCTTAGAAAGATGAATCTATAAACACAGAACGTTAACTAGTGGTTTCTTAAGACTGGGGGAGGTGGGGGGCGCCTGGGTGGCTCAGTTGAGTAAGCATCCAACTTTGGCTCAGGTCATGATCTCATTCCTCATGGGTTCGAGCCCCGCATTGGGCTCTGTGCTGACAGTTCAGAGCCTGGAGCCTGCTTCCGATTCTGTGTCTCCGTCTCTTTCTGTCTCTGCCCCTCCCCTGCTTGTGCTCTCTCTCTCTCAAAAATAAACAGTAAAAAAAAAAAAAAAAAGATTGGGGGAGGTGGTGGGGAGAGAGGGTAGTAGCTAAAGGGTACAGAGATTCCTCTTGAGGTGTCAAAAATATTCTACAATTGTGGCGATGGTTGCACATATCTGTGAATATGCTAAAAACATTTGAATCGTAACTTTAAATAATAAGTTTAATAAATAATAAGTTTATTATTATTTTTTTATAAAAATTGCTCTTTAAAAAAAGAAGAAAAGAAACTACCACTTTTTTTTTTTTTTTTTGGCACATGGATGTACCATTTTATGCTCCCACTGACAGTATATGAGAGTCCTAGTTACTTGACAACCTTGAGAACACTTGGCATGGTCAATGTTTTGTTACCATTCATTTTAGCGGCATCTTGTTTAAAATTTCATTTTCCTCATAAAATAAAGACACTTGAGAGTTCTTCAGATATTCTGTATACGAGTTCTTTATCAGATTTATAATATTCTCTCCCAGTCTTTGGTTTGTCTTTTCATTTTTTTAGCCTTGTCTGTAGAAGTTTTTACTTTGATGAAGTCCGAGTCGATCACAATGGTCGCAATGAATAGCGCTCTGGGTGTTGTATTTGTGACATCTCTGTCAAACCCAAGGTCGTGAAGATCTCATTTTTTAGAGGTTCTATAGTTTTAGGTTTTATGTTTAGGTCTATGATCCTCTTTGAAGTTAAGTTTTTGTATATTCTGCCAGCTAAGGATGAAAGTTCCCTTTTTAAAATTGTGAATATGCACTACTTGCTGAGAAGGCCATCATGTGTCCACTGCGTTGCCTTTACATCTTTGTAAAAGTCAGTTGTCCATATATGTGTGGCCTCTTTGTACACTTGGTATTTTGTTCTATTGATCTATTTGTAAATTTTTATGCCGATACTACACTATTGGTTACTGTAGCTTTGTAATACGTTTTGAATTCAAGTAGTGTATATCTTTTACCTTTGGATTTCTCTTTCAAAATTGTTTTAGTTATTCTAGGTCCTTTATACAGCCCCGTGAATTTTATCTTTTTAAAATTTTTTATTTAAATTCCAGTTAGTTAACATCCAGTGCAATTAGTTTCAGGTGTACAATATAGCGATTCAGCACTGCCATACATCACTCCGTGCTCATCACGACAAGGGCACTCCTGAATCCCCATCCCCTATTTCACCCGTCCCCCCCTCCCAACTCCCCTCTGGAAACCATTGGTTTCTTCTCTATAGTTAAGAGTCTGTTTCTTGGTTTGTTACTTTCTCTCTCCTTTTTCCTTTTGCTCATTGGTTTTGTTTCTTAAATTCCACATATGAGTAAAATCATGAGGTATTTGTCTTTTTCTGGCTGACTTATTTTGCTTTGCATAGTACTCTCTAGCTCCATCCATGTCGTTGCAAATGGCAAGATGTAATTCTCTTTTATGAATGAGTGATATTCCACTGTATGTATACACCACCTCTTCTTTATCCATTTATCAGTCAGTGGACACTTGGGCTGGTTCCATAATTTGGCTATTGTAGATAATGCTGCTATAAACATCGGGGTGCATGTATCCCTTCAAATTAACATTTTCGTATACTTTGGGTGAATATCTCGTAGTGTGATTGCTGGATTGTAGGATACTTCTATATTTAAATTTCTGAGGAACATTCATACTGTTTTCCAGAGTGGCTGCACCAGTTGGCATTCCCACCAACAGTGTAGGAGAGTTCCCCTTTCTCCACATCCTCACTGACACCTGTTGTTTCTTGTGTTGTAATTTCAGCCATTCTGACAGGTGTGAGATGATTGATATCTCATTGTAGCTTTGTATTTCCTTGATGGTCAGTGATGTTGAGCATCTTTTCATGTGTCTGTTGGCCATCTGCCTTCTTCTTTGGAAAAATGTCTCTTGGTGTCTTCTACCCATTTTTGGTTGGATTATTAATTTTGGGGGTGTTGAGTTTTATAAGTTCTTTATATATTTTGGATAATAACCCTTTATCCAATATGTCATTTGCAAATATCTTCTCCCATTCTGTACGTTGCCTTTTAGTTTTGTTGATTGCTTCCTTTGCTGTGCAGAAGCTTTTTATTTTGATGTAGTCCCGATAGTTTATGTTTGCTTTTGTTTCCCTTGCCTCAGGAGACATATCTAGAAAGAAGTTGCCATAGTTGATGTCAGAGAGATCACTGCCTGTGTTCTCCTTGTAGGGTTGTTATGGTTTCAGGTTTCACATGTAGGTTTTTAATCCATTTTAAATTTATTTTTGTGCATGGTGGAAGGGGTCCAATTTCATTCTTTTGCATGTTGCCGTCCAGTTTTCCCAACACCATTTGTTGAAGAGACTGTTTTTTTTCCCATTGGATATTCTTTCCTGCCTTGTTGAAGATTAATTGACCATATAGTTGTGGGTTCATTTCTGAGCTTTCGATCCTGTCCTATTGATCTATGTGTCTAATTTTATGCCAGCACCATACTGTTTTGATTACTACAGCTTTGCAATATAACTTGAAGTTTGGAATTGTAATGCCTCCAGCTTTGCTTTTCTTTTTTTAAGGTTGCTTTGGCTCTTTGGAGTCTTTTGTAGTTCCGTGTAAATTTTAGGATTCTTTGTTCGAGCTCTGTGAAAAATGCTATTGGTAGTTTTATAGGGATCATATTAAATGTATAAATTTCTTTGGGTAGAATAGACATTTTATTTTATTTTATTTTATTTATTTATTTATTTATTTATTTATTTATTTATTTATTAACATTTATTTATTTTTGAGAGACATAGACACAGAGTGTGAGCAGGTGAAGGGCAGAGAGAGAGAGAGGGAGATACAGAATCTGAAGCATGCTCCAGGCTCTGAGCCAGGAGCACAGAGCCCGACGCTGGGCTCGAACTCACAGACTGTGAGATCATGACCTGAGCCGAAGTCGGCCGCTTAACTGACTGAGCCACCCAGGCGCCCCAGAATAGACATTTTAACAATATTTGTTCTTCCGATCCATGAACACAGAATATCTTTTCATTTCTTTGTGTCAATTTTAATTTTTTTCATCAGCGTTTTATAGTTTTCAGAATATAGGTCTTTCATCCCTTTGTTAGGTTTATTCCTAGCTATCTTACTGTTTTTGGTGCAATTGTAAATGAGACTGATTCCTTCATTTCTCTTTCTGCTGCTTCATTATTGGTGCATAGAAATGCAATGGCTTTCTGTATGTTGATTTTGTATCCTGCAACTTTTATGAATTCTTTTATCAGTGCTAGCAGGTTTTTGGTGGAGTCTTTTGGGTTTTCTATGTCTGGTATCATGTCACCTGCAAATGGTGAAGGTTTTACTTCTTCCTTGCTGATTTGGATGCCTTTTATTTCTTTTCGTTGTCTGATTGCTGTGGCTAGGATTTCCAGTATTATGTCAAATAATAGTGGTGAGAGTGGACATCCCTGTGTTGTTCCTGACCACAGAGGAAAAGCTTTCAGTTTTCACCATTGAGGATGATATTGGTTATGGGTTTTTCATAGACAGACTTTATTATGTTGAAGTGGGTTCCCTCTAAATCTACTTAGTTGTGAGTTTTTAACATGAATGGACGTTGTACTTTGTCAAATGAGTTTTCTGCATCTCTGGAGATGATTATGTGGTTCTTATTCTTTATTTTGTTAATGTGGTGTATCATGTTGATTGATTTGTGAGTATCGACCCACACTTGCAAACCAGGAAGAAATCCCACTTGGACATGCTGAATGATTTTGTTTTTTAATGTATTGTTGGATTCAATTTGCTGGTACTTTATTGAGGATTTTTGGATCTGTTATTGACCTGAAGTTCTATTTTTTACTGGAATCTATCTGGTTTTGGTAACAGGGTAATGCTGGCCTCATGGAATGAATTTGGAAGTTTAAATGTTTGCTATAATTCATCTGTGAAGCCCTCAAGCCCTAGACTTTTGTTTGCTGGAGTTCTTTTGATTACTGATCCAATTTCTTTGCTGATCGTTTGTCTGTTCAAGTTTTCTATTTCAGTTTTGGTAATTCAGTCTCTGTTTCAGTTTTGGTAATTTATGTTTCTAGGAGTTTATCCATTTCTTCCAGGTTGTCCAATTTGCTGGCATATATTTTTTCATAATATTCTCTTATAATTGTTTGTATTTCTGTGGTGTTGGTTGTGATTTCTCCTCTATCATTTGTTATTTTATTTATTTAGGTCCTTTCTCTTTACTTCTTGATAAACCTGGCTAGAGATTTATCAATTTTATTAATTTTTTCAAAGAACCAGCTCCTGGTTTCATTGATCTGTTTTATTGTGTGTGGGTTTTTTTAGTTTCTACGTCATTTATTTCTGCTCTAATATTTATGATTTCCTTCTTTCTTCTGGCTTTAGGCTTCATTTATTGGTCTTTTTCTAGCTCCTTTAAGGGTGAGATTAGGTTGGTTGAGATTTTTCTTGCTTCTTGAGGTAGACCTGTATTAGTATATATATCCCTCTTAGGACTGCTTTAGCTGCCTCCCAAAGGTTTCAGACCATTGTGTTTTCATATTCATTTGTTTCCATGTGTTTTTAATTTATTCTTTGATTTCTGGTTGCCCCATTCATTGTTAAACAGCATGTTGTTTAACCTCCATGTACTTATGGTCTTTCCAGATATTTTCTTGTGGTTGACTTCTAGTTTCACAGCATTGCGATCAGAAAAGTTGCATGGTATGTCTTTAATATTTTTGTATTTGTTGAGTGCCGGGGTCGGTCCTTGTTCCGGCGAATCTAGGGGTCCACGAAGGACGGACGGTCAGGCGAAATGAGGTGAGAGAGCCACGAGAAAGATGGAGTCTGATGACCAAGCAGGCAGCCCTGGGAATTCTGGCGTCTCTGGTGTCTCTGCCCTGCCCGGTCTCAGTGTCTTTATTTTAAAGGTAGAAAGTTACATTACAACAATGAGTGACAGCCCATCAGTAAGCATAGTTTGAACAATAATGTGTTATATCGGTAAAGCGGCGATTTCCTCAATCTTGCAAGTTGTTTTCAAGTTAGTTAGCATATAAATTTAAGGCTGGGGGAGAGGACAGGAAGTTACCTAGGCCCACCTATGTTAATTATCTATAAACAGGCCAGAAGTCATTGCCTATTCTTCAAATTACAATGGGGGAGGTCCAACCCGCCTGGCAAGGACAGAATTCCCAATGCTTGTCCTTTGCCCGTGAACAAGTGAATTTACATAATAGTAGCCTAACATTTACACAAATCACACCAATATTCAGCCAGCTCATAACTGCTATCAATCTATGCAACCCATCCCCAAGATGCAACTTTAAGGTGGTCAGGCTACTCTCATTCAGATGCAATCCATCAAAGCATCCTGCTCCAGGTCCTTCCCTTTTATCTAAATGCGGTAAAACAAAAGAGCATTACATTCCTTAAGCCAAAGAGAGTAGTTGTAAGATTAGGCGCCAGTTTGGCTGGCGAGCTTTTGCTTCAATCTTTTCCACACAGGGAGGGGTCTCAACCTGTGAGCCCAAAACGGCTCCCAACAGTTGAGGCCTGTTTTATGACCAAATATGTGATCTGTGCTGTAAAATATCCCATGTGCACTTGAAAAGAATGTGTAATATGCTGTTTTAGGGTAGAATGTTCCTAATATATCTGTTAAGTCCATCTGGTCCGGTGTGTCATTCAAAGCCATTGTTTCCTTGTTGATTTTCCGTTTAGATGACCTGTCCAATGATGTAAGCGGGGTATTAAAAGTTCCCTATTATTACTGTATTTTTTTAACCAGTTAGTTCCTTTATGTTTGTTATTAATTGTTTTATATATTTGGGTGTTGTTATGTTGGGTGCATATATATTTACGGTTATTAGATCTTCTTGCTGGATTGTCCTCTTTATATAGTATCTTTTTTTGTCTCTTGTTGCAGTTTGAGTTTTAGTGGCTCGCTGTTGGATATAAATATTGCTACTCTGGTTTTCTTTTGACATCCATTTGTGTGATAAATGTTTCTCCATCCCTTTGTTTTCAATCTGCAGTTGTCTTTAGGTCTAAAATGAGTCTCTTGAAGGCAGCA
The DNA here is from genome assembly GCA_030068075.1 of Paguma larvata. Taxonomy (NCBI): domain Eukaryota; kingdom Metazoa; phylum Chordata; class Mammalia; order Carnivora; family Viverridae; genus Paguma; species Paguma larvata. The sequence continues at coordinate 37,602,887 of CM057830.1, read as the reverse complement.
TATTGATGGGCCTTGTGTTTTCTTTATCCATTCGGACACTCTATGTCTTTTGATTGGAGCATTTAGCCCATTTACATTCAAAGTAATTACTGATAAATATGTATTTAGTGCTACTCTATTACTTGTTTTGTTGCTGTTTCTGGAGATTTTCTCTGATCCTTTCTTACCTTTGTGACTTTTTGTCTCTCCTATGCACTCAAAGAATCCCTTTTAGTATTTCTTGCAGAGCTGGTTTAGTGCACGAACTCCTTTAGATTTTGTCTGGGAAACTCTTTATCTCTCCTTCTATTCTGAATGATAACCTTATTGGATAGAGTGTTCTTGGCTGCAGATTTTTCCCACTCAGTACTCTGAATATATCAAGGTACTCCCTTCTGGCTTGCCAAGTCTCTGTTGAGAAATCTGCAGCTAGCCTTTTGGGTCTTCCCTTGTAAGTTAAGGACTTCTTTTATCTTGGTGCTTCTAATACTTTTTCTGTATCACTATATATTACAAATTTAACCACAATATATTTTGGTGATAGCCTGTTTCTGTTGCCTCTGACGGGAGTTCTCTGTGCTCCTAGATCCGGATGTCTGTTTCCTGTTCCTGATTTGGGAAGTTTTCAACTATTATTTATTCAATTAAGTTGTTTGCTCTCTTTTCTCTCTCTTCTGGATCTCCTGGAATATGAAGGTTATTACTTTTGATGGAGTCACAGAGTTCCCTAAGTCTATTCCTGTGTTGCATAATTCTTGTTTTTCTCTCTCTCTCTCTTTCTCTCTCTCTCTTTTCAGCATCATTATTTTCCATTACTTTGTCTTCCAGGTCACTAATTCATTTCTCTCCTCCTTCCAGCTCACTGTTCACTGTATCAAACCTATTTCCAATCTCATTTATCGAATCCTTTATCTGTGACCAATTTTTTAAAAACTCTTTTATCTCTGCAGTGAGGATCTCACTGATGTCTTCTACTCTATGAGTAGCCTTATGATTGTTGCTTTGAATTCTCCATCAGGCACATTACTTATATCTGTTTTGCTTAGATCTCTGGCCATGGCCTTGTCCTGTTCTTTCATTTGGGATAAATTCCTCTATCTTTGCATTTTTGTCTAAATCTCTGTCTTCTTCTACGTGTTGGAGAAGCCACTTATGTTTGCTGCTCCTGAAAGTAATGACCTTATGAAGAAGAGGTCATGTAGAGTCTAGGGCCTGGCGCTTCAGGAGCATCTCCAGTGCGTGTCGCCCGCGCTCCACTGTTGTGTTTTCACTGCTCTATCCTTCAGGCCAGTTGTCTTCAGAGGATCCCCTTGCCTGCTGTGGGCACTTTGGGCTCTGGCCCAGACGTAGTGAGTTTTAACTAGATGTGCTCTGGTCTGCTTGTGAAATGAGACCTGACATCACCGTCGTCAGAACTGAGGCCCTGGAGAACTCTCTGGTTGGGAGACATGGTATGGACAGGGGTTTGTGCTGGTCTTCTGGGGGAGGGGCCTGTCATGCTGGGACTGAGGCAATGTGACTAAGAAGGGCAGTCCCACCAGAGCACAAGGGTTGAGGCTTGGTGTGAGCAAGTTAGGCAGCCAGTGCCAGGGCTACACTGCTTCTCACAGGTGGCTCTGTGTTTATGCTGAGGATCGGGGGAGAGAGATTGTGCCGGCCAGCTCTTTTGTTCCCTGAGGAGCATCCCCAAGAACACTGCCTTTCAGGGATGTGCTCCAGGAAGAGCAAATAATCTCTCCCCTTGCGTGGCCCAGCACTCTTCTGATTGATGTGTCCGTGCCGTCTGGCCCTGAGTTGTTTGCCTGCCTTTTTTCCAATAGCAGCACAGCACCCTCTGGGCTCTACCCCAGCCAAATCCACTGACTTTTCAAACTCCAGGCTCGCTGGGTTTGTTGCCCTCTCTTCTCTTTTTGTTTTTGTTTTTTTCTGTTTTCTCTTCCCCTCTTCCCATATGTTCCTCTGTTTTGTTTCTTAAATTCCACACGAGTGAAATCGTATGGTATTTGTCTTTTTCTGATTGACTTATTTCACTTAGCATAAGACACTCTAGCTCCATCCGTGTCATTGCAAACCACTTAATGATAGAGAACAAACTGAGGGTGGACAGCGGGAAGTGAGGGGGAGATGGGGTGGATGAGTGATGGGCACTAAGGAGGGCACATGGGATGAGCACTGGGTGTTGTAGGTGAGTGGTGAATCACTGAATTCTACTCCTGAAACCAATATTGCACAGTAGGTTAACTAAAATTAAAAAAATAATAATAAAATAAAAATAAATATAAAACTCCAAGTTTTCATCACCAATGGTTGCAAGAACTCACAAAATTCAGGGGCGCCTGGGTGGCTCAGTCGGTTGAGTGTCCGACTTCGGCTCAGGTCATGATCTGAGAGCCGGTGACTTCGAGCCCCGCGTCGGGCTCTGTGCTGACAGCTCAGAGCCTGGAGCCTATTTCTGATTCTGTCTCCCTCTCTGTCTGTGCCCCTCCCCTGCTCATGCTCTGTCTGTTACTCTCTCTCAAAAATAAATAAATATTAAAAAATAATAATAAAAAAAAAGAACTCACAAAATTCAGCCCTTTTCGTTTTCCAAACTGATACCTTGGGGAAACATTCTCTTTTGCATTCACCTGTGTTCTCCTCTCTCTTTTACTCTTCTCTGAGACTATGGCTCCCTCCCATCCACAGAACTCCTGATCCATGTCTCCCCTAAACCCTCCACACTCCTTGCCTTCTCTGATGTGGCCTCTTCTCTACCTTTAGTTGTAGAGTTCGTTCTATCAGTCTTCAGGTCTATTTCTGGGGCATTTAGGATAATTCAATAGTTATCTAATTGTGTTCATGGGATGATTCTGCCACCATTTTCTTAATCCCGTATGAATTTTATTTTATTTTATTTTAATTTGTTTATATTTATTTATTTTGGAGAGAGAGAGAGACAGCATGTGCAGGGGAGGGGCAGAGAGAGGGAGACACAGAACCTGAAGCAGGCTCCAGGCTCTGAGCTGTCAGTACAGAGCCCGATGTGGGGCTTGAACTCACGAACATGAGATCATGACCTGAGCTGAAGTTGGACGCTTAGCTGACTGAGCCATTCAGGCGCCCCCCCATATGAATTTTAGAACCAGCTCAGCAATTTCTATAAAAATGCCTTCTGAGTGTCATATGTAAGACATGAATCACTGGGTTCTACTCCTGAAACAGAGACTACACTGTATGTTAACTAACTTGAATTTAAATTAAAAAAAATAATAATAAAAATGCCTTCTGAGATTTTGAATGCGATTGCATTGAATCTACAGATAATTCAGAGAGGAACTGGCATTCTAATAATATTGAGTCTTCTGATCTGTGAATACAGTATACCTTTTTATTTATTTGTTTATTTATTTATTTTTAATATAATTTATTGTCAAATTGGCTAACACGCAGTGTGTAAAGTGTGCTCTTGGTTTTGGGGGTAGATTTCCGTGGTTCATCGCTTACGTACAACAGCCAGTGCTCATCCCAACAAGTGCCCTCCTCGATGCCCATCATCCATTTTCCCCTCTCTCCCACCTCCCCATCCACCCTCAGTTTGTTCTCTGTATTTAAGAGTCTCTTGTGGTTTGCCTCCCTCCCTCTCTGTAACTATTTTTCCCCTTCCCTTCTCCCATGGTCTTCTGTTAAGTTTCTCAAGTTATGAGTGAAAACATATGATATCTGTCCTTCTCTGACTGACTTATTTCACTCAACATAATACTTTCCAGTTCCATCCACGTTGCTGCAAATGGCAAGATTTCATTCTTTCTCATTGCTGCATAGTATTCCATTGAATATATAAACCACATCTTCTTTATCCATTCATCAGTTGATGGACATTTAGGCTCTTTCCATAATTTGGCTATTGTTGAAAGCGCTGCTGTAAACATTGGGATGCATATGCCCCTATGCATCAGCACTCCTGTATCCTTTGGATAAATTCCTAGTAGTGCTATTGCTGGGTCATAAGATAGTTCTATTTTTAATTTTTTGAGGAACCTCCACACTGTTTTCCAGAGTGGCTGAACCAGTTTGCGTTCCCACCAACAGTAGAAGAGGGTGCCTGTTTCTCTATATCCTCACCAGCATCTGTAGTTTCCTGAGTTGTTCATTTTAGCCACTCTGACCAGTGTGAGGTGGTATCTCAGTGTGGTTTTGATTTGTATTTCCCTGATGAGGAGTGACATTGAGCATCATTTCATGTGTCTGTTGGCCATCTGGATGTCTTCTTTGGACAAGTGTCTATTCATGTCTTCTGCTTATTTCTTCCCTGGATTATTTGCTTTTTAGGTGTTGAGTTTGGTAAGTTCTTTATAGATTTTGGATACTAACCCTTTATCTGATATGTCATTTGCAAATATCTTTTCCCATTCCGTTGGTTGCCTTTTAGTTTTGTTGATTGTTTCCTTTGCAGTGTAAAAGCTTTTTATCTTGATGAGGTCTGAATAGTTCATTTTTGCTTTTAACTCCCTGGCCTTTGGAGATGTGTTAAGCAAGAAATTGCTGCGGCTGAGGTCAAAGAGGTTATTGCCTGCTTTCTTCTCTTGGGTTTTGATGGTTTCCTGTCTCACATTTAGGTCTTTCATCCATTTTGAGTTTATTTTTGTGTATACCTTTTGATTTATTAAGTCTTTTCTAATTTCTCTTGGTAATGTTTTATACATTTCAGTGTACAAGTTTAACATATATTTTGTCACATTTATCTTGTATTTTCTATATCTTGTTGTGAATGATATTGTTTTTAAGTTTCAATTTCTGATTTTTGTTGCTTGTATATAGAAATACAATTGATTTTTGTACATTAATATAAAATCCTGTCACCTTGCTAAAGTCATTTATTTGTTCATGCAGCATTTTTATTTCATAGGATTTTATTCATGAATGACATATTGTTGCAAATACAGTTTAACATTTCAGTATGGATGTTGTGTTTTAAGGTGAATACACGTTTAGGATTGCTGTGTTCTCTTGATGAATTGACCCACTTATAAGCTTACCTATCCTTAGTAAAATTGCTTTCTCTGAAATCTACTTTGTCTGATATTAATATATCTTCCATTTTATTTTGATTACTCTTATCATGGTACATCATTTTATGTTTTTAATTTTTAAGCTACTTACAGGCCAAACATAGTTGGATCTTGATTTTTTAAATCTAACCTGACCCTTTATGATTTTTTAATTGGAGGGTTAAGATCATTTATGTTTCATTTGATAATTGATTGTATTTAAGTCAAACATCTATTTGTTTTATTCTAACTGTTCTTTGTTCACTTCTGGTTTTTTGCCTTCTTTTGGGTTGATTTTTATGATTCTGTTTTATCCCGTTTGTTGAATTTTTGACTATAATGCTTTGTTTTGTTATTTTAGTGGCTGCTTTAGCTTTTCTAATGTACATCCTTAGGTTATACTAGTTTCTCTTCAAATGATATACTTCACATATAGCGTAACAACCTTTCTGTTACATATATTTCCCTTTTTCCCTTCCAGTCATTGTCCTCTTTTTTGCATCTATTTTATTTCTACATCTATTTTATTTTTACATATGTTATAAACCCTATAATATATTACTATTTTTGCTTTAAACCAGGGTTTGTCAAGCTATAGCCCATGAGTCAAGTCCAGACCACCACCTGTTTTTGTAAATAAAGTTTTATTGGAAAATAGTTACGTTTGCTCATTTGCATATTGTTGATGGCTGCTTTCACGCAGCCACAGTAAAAGTGAGTAGTCGTGACAGAGACCGTAGAACCTACCAAGCGTAAAATACTCTGGACCCGGCTCTGTCCGGAAAAAGTTTTCCGGATCCTCCTTTAGACAATCGATAACCTCTTAAAAGGGATTTAAATAACGAGAACTCATTTTTCGTATTCATCCATGCAGTTATTATTTCAGCCGACCCTCATTACCTTGTGTAGGTCCAGAGTTACAGCTCATAGCATTTTCCTTCTTCTTGAAGGAATTTACTTTTTAGAGCCCAGGTCTGCTAGTGATGAAAGTTTTCAGCTTTTATGTGTCTGAAAATGCTTTTATTTTGCCTCAAGTTTGAAATATATTTTCACTGGGAAAGAATTCTATGTGGACAGTTGTTTTCTCTCAGTCCTTTGAATGCGCCGTTCCACTCTCTTCTCCCTTGCATTGTTTCTAATGAGCAGCCTACTGTCATCTTTGTCTTTGTTCCTCTGGACCTAATGTGTCTTTTTCCTCTGGGTACGTTTTAGAGTTTTTTCTTTATCAATTGTTTTGAGAAACTTATTGTGCCTTGATGTAGTTTTCTCTTTGTTATTTGTGTTAGGGATTGGTCGAACTTTTGAAATATGTTCATATGTAGTTTGCATCCAAATTTTTTTGCTATTATCTTTTCAGGTACTTTTTTTCCCTCCTTTCTCCCAATTCCTCTCCTTTGAGGATTCCAATGTCGCATACATTAGGCTGCTAGAAATCGTTGTACAACTCATTAATGTTCTATTATTTTCCCCATCTTCTTCGATGTTTTTTATTGCTATGCGTTCAAGGTCAGAAATTTTTTCTGCTGCAATGTCCGATCACCATTAATTCTATACAGTGCGTATTTTGCCTTAGAAATTGCAGTCGTTTTATCTTCAGAGGTTCAATTTATGTCTTTGCTTCATCTTCCATTTTCGACATGTTCGATCTGTCATCTAGTGTCTTGAACATTTGTTAACAAGTTAAATGTCTTTGCCTACTAATCTATATGATTTCTGGACTTCTCTTGATTGATTCATTTTTCTTCTCACTCTGAGTGGTTTTTTTTTCCTGTTTCTTTGCATATTTGGTAATATTTGATTGAAATAAGGACTTCTGGCAGAGGCCCATACCCATAATAGGGTAGGATATCTATTAGTTCTGCCACAATAATGTGTAACAAACACCCCAAACGTAGTGGCTTAAATTAGCCAGCCTTTATCCTCATGGATCTCTGGATCAGTTACATTGGCTCTGCTGATGTAGACTGGGTTCCATTTGATGGTTCCCCTTCATATTCTCATGGCCGGGACAGCTCTACTTCTAACTGTTGGTCTGTAAGTCAGCTGGGGTGGCTCTTCTCCATACGTGTTCATTCTGGGGCCCAGGCTAAAGAGGCAGCAGCTACTAGGGGAAGCTCTTCTCATGGTAATGACAGTGGTTCAACATGGCAGATGGGAACTGAGAAGTCAGGTTCTTGGTCACAAATCTACTTGTGCTCTTTCAGGCCTGACCATTCTGGCCATTGCCAAGGCTCTACCTAACAGGCCTCACTGGGGAAAGGTGCCATCTCCACACCAGACTTGGTTCACAAATAACGAGTTATAGTCTCTACAGGCAGTTGCAGTCAGGAATTCAGCGGTCCCAACCAGCCATGTTCTTATGCATATCCGCATTCCTAGCCGGGGCACCCCCGTCCGGAAGCCTCTTTATCAGGGAACTATGGCCAATGCATCTCTCAGCCACCTTTACTGAGACTATTTTTTCAGGCATTCTTAAAAATGTTTTATCCACTCTAACTCAAAATTCAGTACTTTCCACTCTTAACCTTTCCTTCTTTCTTCCCCTTACCTCCAGATCCATTAATAGAAGGAGTTTTTTGTTTGGGGCTCCCTCAGCAATGAGATGATTCCTCCTATCCGATGATATATCTGACCTTCATCTGGTGCTCTTTCCTGGTGGAAAATGGAACACTGGGGAAGCTAACACTTTCTACTGTTTAGTCTCTTGCTTGTAATACCACAGTAAGTGATTAAATGCTTGACCACTATTTCATTTAAGCTTGTTATCTTTTTAAAATTTTTATTTCATTTATTTTTTTAATTGACATCCAAGTTAGTTAGCATATAGTGCAACAATGATTTCAAGAGTGGATTCCTTAATGCCCCTTACCCATTTAGCCCATCCCCCGTCCCACAATCCCTACAGTAATCCTCTGTTTGTTCTCCATATTTAAGAGTCTCTTATGTTTTTGTCCCCCTCTCTGTTTTTATATTATTTTTGCTTCCCATCCCTTATGTTCATCTGTTTTGTGTCTTAAAGTCTTCATACGAGTGTAGTCATATGATATTTGACTTTCTCTAATTTTGCTTAGCATAATACCCTCTAGTTCCAGCCACGGAGTTGCAAATGGCAAGATTTCATTCTTTTTGATTGCTGAGTAATACTCCATTGTGTATATATAAATATATATGTATATATACCACATCTTCTTTATCCATTCATCCATCGATGGACATTTGGGCTCTTTCCATACCTTGGCTATTGTTGATAGCGCTGCTATAAACCTTGGGGTGCAGGTGCCCCTTTGAAACATAGGCTGACAACCCAGAAGCTCAGATTTTTCTAGTTCGGCTCAGCTCTTCACAGATACATGCCAAGCCTCTTCAGGCCTGGGCTCAGAATTGACCCGGCATCACTTCGGCCCACATTGGCCAAAGCAAGACGTGACTGAATCTAAAACTAAAGGCCATAGAAAGCATGAGGCTAGGAAGGGTGAAGAATTGATGTCATTGACTCAGTTTACCATAGGTGGCATAGAGGCAAATTTCCTGCCCACAGAAGGTTAGAGAACCTCTTGGTTCACCCCAACATCCTCAATTCAGGTGGCTGTTCATGTTTCTGGGCCATATGTACGGCTAAGTTGTCATCCTGGGGAGCTGTCCGGAAGTGGCGGAACCTTGAGCACCAACCTTATATTAGGTCACTTACCTAACCGCTCGGCAAGTATTTGTTGAGCACCTACTGTGAGCCAGACGCTCTCACAGGGAGTGACACAAAACCCATGAGAAACATAGCTGATGCCCTGATAGAACTCAAACAAAACTTAAATGTAAGAAAACAGACATACAATAATTTCAAATGGTATCAAAGTGACAAATAACGTGTGGAATCAAAGACTAACGAAAGGCTACACTAGAGAAGGTGGTCGAGAACAGCACAATCTCAGATGAGTCGTTTTAAGAACAGCCAGAATTCCTGCAGGGAGGCCAGCGAAGGGACATACTGCATGCATCCAGTTGGTACTTGCAAGTTCTGAGATGGATACGGAGAAGAGATCATCCATCATGGGGAGAAGCAGACCTTTCAGGGGGATTCAGGGTATCGCTTTGTTTTAAGGGATAGCTCACCTTTTCTTATTTTCTTATTTCTCTAGAAGGAAAGTCTTTTGGAGCTGGGGGAGGGGAGGGGAACCACACCATGAATTATGTTTCTGGAGGAGACTGGCCCTTGCCTTTGAGTAAGGGGGAGCCAACTTTTTTAAATTAATGAAAATTTGGGCCTCATGTTTACTGGGCATTCAAAGCACCTCTCAATAGCTGTCAAGGGCAATCATAATGAGAAGAAGAGTAAGGAATATGGGGAGGGATAAAAGATGTGTGGGTGGGAAGTAAGAACATCTGGGAGGAGACAGAGAAGAAGAGAATTTGAAAAGTGGGACCATTTCTTGGGAGACACAGAGAGAAAGGTGGCTGAAAAAAGGAGATCCCGGGACCCATTTTGGACCTGAGAGTTTGCTATCTAACTGCCTACATCTGGAGAGAGAAAATATGGTACAGATAACTCTTGGGGGTTCCAGAATTGTAGCTGAAACAATGGTGTCCTCTAAATATTATCCCCTGCACAGATCAGGTGAAGAAATCACAAATCCAGAGACATTTACGACTCTGTAAACATCCTTTGAGAATCTAGATCGATTGGCTCAATCCTCTTTATAATTTCTTTCTGCTGTATCATCACTTTCTGCTATACATCAAGGAGCAGAGCCCTTTTCGTAGAAATCAGGTGGCGATTGGGTTGTCTGCGTCACAAAGCTCTACGAGTTTTAAAAAAATCACTTATTTTGCAAAACTTCACTGGGCCTTCATTTCCTCATTTGCAAAAGGAAGGTTCCAGGGAAGATACATGCAGAGGGTTGCATTGTCTGTGCTTTGATGGGGATGGACAGGATGACCATTGAACCCAATGCTCTTATATTGTAGTAAGTTTGCTCCAGAGCAAATGGAAGCAAGTTATGTAGCTTCCATTTCCATCATGATTAGTTTGAGTAGAACCAGATATTTTCATGAATAGTATCGTGCTTTCTTCCCCTTTAAGCACGAGGTATAACTTTTTAAACCCAAGTCAACAGCGAAGTGTTCCTTGTTCTTTTCCTACATGTGCCCAGTTCCCTTAGCCCAGGCTGTCCCAGTTTCTGAGCTCAGCTGAACGGTTACCTCTTCTTTTCTATTCTCCATCCCCTTTGTCTGTGATCAAATCAGGGATCCTTCCATTCCACAGCCTGATTCTTGCTGCTGGTTTTCATATTACATGCTCATTATTTCAGCTGTATTTTCAATGCTCTCTCATTACCCCTCTTATGTGTCCACCCACATCTCCACCTACAGTGTCTATAATGTGCTTTCTACCTACTGTAGCTTAATAAAAGGGAAATTATGCTAATTTTATTCAAACTTTAGAAAAGTAAAACCTGTACCATTATTATTCTGCCCCTCTTTCCCTTTTATTTATTCACTTCAAAAGAAAAAGTGTCTAATCATCTGAGAAAATTGTACTTGCACAATGTTAACCGCTTTCCTATTTAATTCAGGAGATTTTTCCAATTGAGTTTGGATAGATTAAGAAAGCCAGTCTTCTGAGTAGCCAGGTTCTGATGCAATTAGGGGCTGGGTCCAAGCAACTTCGGGGTCGGCTAATAATTTTGGTGCCCGGGAGATAGCCTGGAAGGTCTGCTGCCTGGGCTGCATTGGGGGTGAGGGGCACAATTTCCGGAGGCAAAAGTCCAAGGCTTTATACATAATCAAGACCTTAGAGTCGAGCAGGCTGCTCGCACATTAAATACAGCCAACAATAGGCCGGGAATCCGTGCTTGCAAATGCCTACAGGTGGAAAAGTTTATCTTAGTGTCTAGAAGAAGAATTTCTTCGTAGGCATAGACCAGCTTTGTTGAACAGATCCTTGAATAAGGGGACAGAGAGGGAGGATTGAGTTTCCAAGGCCCAGAGTCCCCCAAGGAGGAGAGGCTAACTAAGCCCTATGTGGGCAAAGTTCGGAGAAGGAGAGACAACCAGTGGCTGAAATCTCAGAGTCTTGGAGCAGAGGTGGTTCTGTTTGGGAGTATTCACGTGAAATACCGTGTGTTGTCTAATCCGCATCTTCCCTGTGGCCCCACAAAATCTTCTGTCAAACCTAGGATATATTCGGTATGATCAACTTTCTTGCAGAGAGGGGTTAAGGGGCCAAGACTGCATCAAGTTCTGCTCAGGAAAAAAATCATACGACATCTAGATTCTACAAAGATGTAGTTTCCCTTTCCAGGAAATGCGTTTTATCATTGTCAAGATAAAGTTAAGATTCGTTCAAGAGTCTCGATGTGTGGATAATGTTATGTTGGGGGCTGCATGATTGGGTCAGATGAACAGAGATTGCGCCTACAGGTTGCCAGAACAAACAAGTGATTGCGTTCCACTCTGAGAAGAAGTGAATCACATCGGCGACGTAACTTATCACACAAGTGAATATTTCACTGAAAGGTTCATGTTTCCACAAATCACATAAAAATTTTAGGTCCGGCACCATCAATCATCTTTGTTTTTCTCAACACATTTGGATCTCAGAACGATCCAAATCTTTCATTTTCTAGATGAAAAAGAAAAAATAAATAAATAAAGCTTGCCCCAAAGCAAGCAGTCGGCTATTGGCAAAGCAGGGTTAGACTCTGAGGTCCTTTGACACAGGTGTCCTCTTAGTTGGCGTTAGGTAGAAAACCAATTTACAGCTGGGATTTATATGAACTGAACTTCACAAGCCCACTTTTCAAAAGAGAGAGAGATAAAGGGTAGGAGGAAGAAAGATTTTAAAGGCTCGGCATGTTTCTATCTCTGTTCCAGCCAAAAAGAGCAGGCCACGGAATGAGCATAAAATGTGGGGGTAGAATTTTTTTTCTCCTTGCCTATCTCCGATGCGGCGTAATATCTCATGACGGAAGCATCTTAGCCCACTGAGTGCAATCATGTCTTTCAAGATGTATATTTTTATAAATAAAGGGATCACCTACACTACAGCAGCACTTCGTTTGATTTTCAAATGTAAAAACAACGACACGCTCTCATCGTTGGAGGAGAAGCTGTCTGCGTTGTTGAGCTTTAGTGCGTCAGTCCTATTGTATCTTCTTTCAAGCAAATGAATGAAGGAATGCATTCCTTTTTTATAGATGCAAACTATCAAACACTCAGAAGAGTTTCGAAAACAAGGCAACGTAGTTTATCTACCTGTCACTCAGAACTCAAATTTAGCAGTTATTTTGCCATAATGGAGCTGTTTTGTTTTGTTTTGTTTTTAGGTACGGTTAAGGAGATTATGAGAGTTCCATCGCTAAACCTTTCTTTCTGTCTCCCTCCGTCTCTGGAGGTAATCACTATCCTTGAACTGGTATATAACATTTCCACGATGTTTCAGGCTTTCGCTACCTACCTACATATCCATAAACTATGATTGATGTGAATAATTGAAACACATGGTTATGAATTGATTTATGTTCCCCTAAAATTCATACGTTTAAGTCCTATCTTCGAGTACCTTGGGATGTGACCTTACTTGGGAATTGTGTCATTGAACATGTAACGAGTTAAGGTGAGGTCATATTGAAGTAGGATGAGTCCTTCATCCAGTATGACTGGTATCCTTTTGAAAAGTGGAAACTGGGAAACAGACACACACTTTCCAGCTTTATTGAGATACATTTAATAAATAACGTTGTGTACATTTAAGGTGTGCACTGTGAAGATTTCATATTCCTATATATTACAAAATACCACAATAAGGGCAGTTAACACATCTTTGGCCTCGTGTAATTACCATTTTGTTGTTCTTGCTGTTGTTGTTATGGAGAGAACATTTAAGAATCACTGTCTTAGCAGCATTCAAGCGAACAACGCAGTTTTGCTAACTATAGTCACCATGCTTGCGGTACATCCTCTTATAACTGCATGTTTTTATGCTCTGATCAACAGCTCTTCATTCCCCCCAGCTTAACCTGCCTCCCCACAGCTCCTGGTAAACACCGTTCTACTCTCCAGTTCTATGAGTTTGGCTTTGTTAGATTCCACATATAAGTGAGATCTTACGGTATTTGTCCTTCTCTGTCTGACTTACTTCACTTAGCGTAATGCCCTCACGGTTCACCCATGTTGTTGAAAATGATGAGCGTTCCTTCATGTTTATAGCTGAATAGTATTTCGTTAAATATATATCTTACATGTGTGTAATATCTATTTTTTATCCATTCATTGATCAATGGACGCTAGCTTGTTTTCATATCTCAGCCATTGTGAATACAGTTGCAATGAACATAGGAGTGCAGAGATCTCTCTGAGATACTGATTTTATTTCCCTTGGGTATATATTCGGAAAGGAAATTGCTGGATTATTTTGGTAGTTCTAGAATTAATTCTTTTTTAGGAAACTCCGTACTGTTTTACTCAATGACTATACAAATTTATTTTGCAAAACCGTGTGGAAGGGTTCCATTCTTTCCACACCCTTGTCAACACTCTTGTCGTTTTTATAATAGTCATCTTGACATGTATGACGTGATACCTCATGGTTTAGATTTACATCTCCCTGATGACTGGTGATGTTGACCACTGTCTCATACAACTGTTGGCTATTTGTATATCTACTCGGGAAAAATGGCTGTTTACATCCTTTGCCCATTTATAAATTGAATTGTTATTGTTGGTTTGTTTTTGCCCTTGACTTTAATGAGTTCTTTATATATTTTGGATATTAACTCCTTTCAGATATATAGTTTTCAAATTTTTTCTACAATTCTGTAGGTGGCCTTTTCACTCTATTGATTCTTTCTTTCTTTCCCTTTTTTTCTTTTTTTTTGCATGCAGAAGCTTTTTAATTTGATATCTTCCCACTTGTTTATTTTTGCTTTTGATGAATTTACTTAAATTTGAGTCAGTTAATATATAGTGCAATATTGGTTTCAGGAGTGGAACTCAGTGATTCATCACTTACATACAACACCCAGTGCTCATCCCAACAAGTGCCCTTCTGAATGCCTATCACTCATCTGGCCCATCCTACCCACCTCCCTCCCTCAACCCTCAGTTTGTTCTCTATCGTTAAGAGTCTCTTGTGGTTTGGGGCACCTAGGTGGCTTGGTCCGTTAAGTGTCCAACTTCGGATCATGTCATGATCTCAACGGTTCATGAGTTTGAGCCCCACATTAGGCTCTGTGCTGACAGTGAGGAGCCTGCTTGGGATTCTCCCTCTCTCCCTCTCTCTCTGCCCCTCCTCCACTCACACTTTGTCTCTCTCTCTCTCTGTCTCTCTCTGTTCTCAAATTAAATAAATAAATAAACTTTGTTAAAAAAATAAAACATTTGGGGCGCCTGGGTGGCTCAGTTGGATAAGCGTCCGACTTCAGCTCAGGTCGTGATCTCACAGTTCGTGGGTTTGAGCCCCATGTCAGGCTCTGTGCTAACAGCTCAGAGCCTGGATCCTGTTTCCAATTCTGTGTATCCCTCTATCTCTCTCTCTTTTTCTCTCTCTCTCTCTGCCCCTCTCCCACTGATACTCTGTCTCTCAAAATTAAATAAACATTTAAAAAATTAAAAAATAAATAAAACATTTCCTGGAGGATTTTTGTGTCTACATTCATGAGAAACTCTGGTCTGTAGTTTATTTTTTGTAACGTATTTGTCTGGTTTTAGTATCAGGGTAATGCTGGCCACCGCATTAAATGTGTTATGAAGCATTCTCTCTTCTGGAAAAGACTATGTATAACTGGTGTTAATTCTCTTTTTTTAAAGTTTGTATTCAAATTCCAGTTAGTTAACATACAGAGCAGTATTAGTTTCAGATGGACAGTATAGTGATTCAACACTTCCATATATCACCTGGTGCCCATCACAAGTTCACTCCCTGATCTCCATCGCCTATTTCACCCATCCCCCCACCCACCTCTCCTCTGGTGTTAATTCTTTAAGTGTTTGGTAGAGCTCTTCAGTGAAAAGATTTGAGCCAAGAAACTTCTTTTGAGGGGGAGTTTTAAAATTACAAATTCGGTTTAATTGCTACAGGGACATTCGGATGATCTATTTCATATTGGTTGAGTTTAGATAATTTGTGGTTTTCGAGAAATTGGTCCATTTCATCCAAATTGTCAAATTTATGTGCATAAGGTCGTTTGCCATACAGGCACACCTGGTTTTATCGTGCTTCACAGATACTGCATTTTCACAAACTGAAGCCTTGTGGCAACCCTTCGTTGAGCAAGTCTATTGGCACCATTTGCTCACTTCATGTCTCTGTGTCACGTTTTGATAATTCTTCCAATATGTCAAAGTTTTTCATTACTATTATATTTGTTATGCTGATCTGTGGTCAGTAATCCTTGATGTTACTATTGCGATCGTTTTGAGATGCCATGAACCACACCCATATAAGATGGTAAATTTGATAAACAAAGGTCCCTGTTTTGACTGTTCCCCTGACCAGCCATGTCCCCTATTTCTCTCTCCTCAGGCCTCCCTATTCTTTGAGACACAACAATACTGACATTAGACCAGTTAATAACCCTACGACAGCCTCTAAATGTTCAAGTGAAAGAAGAGTTGTATGCCCCACTTCAAATGAAAAGCTAGAAATGATTCAGCCTAGTGAGGAAGGCATGTTGAAAGCTGAGAGAGGCCAAAAGCTAGTCTCTTGTGTCAGATAGCCCCACTGTGAGTGCAAGGGAAATGTTCTGGAAGGAAATTAAAAGCGGTCCTCTGGTGAACACACGAATGAAAGAAAGTGAAATAGCCTTCTTACTGATAGGGAGAAAGTTTTAGTGGTCTGGATGGAAGATCGCATTAGCCACAGCATTCTGTCAGACCAAAACCTAATTCAGAGCAAGGCCTTAACTCTCCTCAATTCCATGAAAGCTAAGTGTGGTACATATTTGTGGCCTAATAATAGTCCATTACATGAGTATACCACACTATGTTTATCGATTATTCATGTATGTGGGTCGCTTTGACTTCTTGACTCTTATGAACAGTGCTATTGGGAACATTCATACATGTTTTCACGTGGAAATATATTTTCCTTTCTTTTGAGTATATACCTAGGAATTTGGGATTGCTGAGTCAAAGAGTAACTCTGTGTTTAACTTCTTGAGGAACTGCCAGACTGTTTGCCAAAGTGGCTTTACCATTTTATATTCCTGCCGGCAGTGTGAGAGGTCCAGTTTTTCCAAATCCTCACCAACACTTGTTATTTTCCATATAAAAAAAATTATACCTATCCTAGTGAGTGTGAAGTTATAGTTCATTGTGGTTGGTTTTGGTTTGGATTACCCTGAGGATGGGTGATGTTGCGTGTGTATTTGTTAGCCATTTGTCTATCTTCTTTGGAAGAACGTCTGTTTAGATCTTTTGCCCATTTTTAAGTTCAATTGTTGTGATTTTTATTGTTGAACTGTAAATCTTCCTTATATATTCTAGATATAAGTACTTCATGAGATAGATTCTTTACGAATATTTCATGGTTTGTCTTTTCACTTTCCTGGTGGTGTCTTTTGAGGCACAAAACACCCCACCAAAGCCCCTTTTTTATTTCGATGAAGTCCAATTTCTCTATTTTTTTCCTTTGGTTTCTTGTGTTATTTGATGTTAGACTCAAGAAGGTTTTGCTTAATCCGAGGTCATGAAGATTGACTCCTACCTTTTTTTAAAGATGTCTATGTTTTAGTTCTCAAATTTACAGTATGATCCATCTTGAATTAGTATCTGTATATGGTGTGAAAAATAAGGATGGAACTGGAGGGTACTATGCTCAGTGAAATAACTGAAATAAGTCAGTCAGAGAAAGATGGGTATCACGTGATTTCACTCATATGTGGAATTTGAGAAACTTAACACACGATCATAGGGGAAGGGAAGGAAAAATAAGATAAAAACAGGGAGGGAGGAAAACCATAAGAGATTCTTAAATACAGAGAACAAACTGAGGGCTGATGGGGGTAGGGGGCAGGGGAGATGGGGAAAATGGGTGATGGGCATTAAGGAGGGCACTTGTTGGGATGAGCGCTGGATGTTATGTTTAAGTGATAAATTACTGGATTCTACTCCTGAAGCTAAGACTACACTGTATGTTAACTAACTTGAGAATAAATAAATAAATAAATAAATAAATAAATAAATTAGAGATCTAAATTAATTCTTTTGCATGTGGATATTCATTTGGCCCCACACCATTTGTTGAAAAGACTATTCTTTCCTGAATAGTGTTGGCACACTTGTCAAAATAAATTGATTATAGATATATTTGTTTATTTCTGGATTTTTTTCTATGGAATTCTCTTCCATTGTTCTTTATGTCTATCCTTATGTCTGTACCACACTGTCTCGACTACTGTAGCTTTCTGGTAACTTTTGAATTTAGGAAATGGGAAACGTGAGTCTTGCAACTTTGTTCTTCTTTGCCAAGAGTGCTTTGGCTATTTTTGGTCCCTTGAGTTTCCATATGAATTTTCAGATTAGCTTCTCGATTTGTACAAGGACGCCTACTGAGATTCAAAAGAAATTGAACTGAATTTATAGATCAGTTTGGAGAGTATTGCCATCTTGTCTTTTAGTCCACGAAGATAGGATGTCTTTCCATTTATTCAGAGCTGTACAACATTTCTTTCAACAATATTTTGTAGTTTTCAGGTATAAGTTTTATACTTCTTTTGCTGAAGTCACTCTTCTTGATGCTATTGTAAATGAAGTTGTGTTCTTCATTTTATTTTTGGATTTTCCACTACAAATATATAGAAATACAATTAACTTTTGTATATGGATTTTGTATCCTGAAACATGTTGAACTTGTTGTTAGTTTTAATAAGTTTTTCGTGAATTTCTTGGTATTTTCTATTTATAATATCATGTCATCTGTGAATAGAGTGTTTTACTTGTTCCTTTCCAATCTGGATGCCTATTGTCATTTAACTCACTAACCGTCCTGACTAAAATCTTCAGTACAATGTTTGTTTGTCGGTTAAGGAAGTTTCCTTCTATTCTAGGTCATCGAGTGTTTTTTATCATGAAAGAGTATTGTAATTAATCAACTGCTTTTTCTCAGTCTATTGAGATAACCATAGGGTTTTGGCTTTTATTGTGTTGATATGGTTTATTACGTTAATTGATTTTAAGATAGTAAACCAACTATGGATTTCTGAGATCAGTCTCACTTGGTCATGGTGCATACTTCTTTCATATACCGATAGATCTGTTGGATAACATTTTGCTGAGAATTTTTACACTTATATTCATAATAAATATTGGCCTATAGTTTTCTTTTTTTAAAAAAATATTATCTCAGTCTAGTTTTGGTATCAGGGTAAGTATCGTCCCAATAGAATGAGTTAGGAAGAGTTTGGAAAGAATTGGTATTAACCGATTTAAGCTACTGCTTATTACAGTTTTCTGTCACTCATGACTAAACCGAATCCTAAGTCATGTAATGTGGGCTTACTTACCTTCTAGAGTATCTGTAACTTCATTCGAACATGGCCAATATTAGAAACAAGACCCAGGAAACTTTTTAAGGTCTTTACCCTCCTTCAATAGAACCCTTGGTGTCAGGACTCTGGAGCACCCTTCTATTCATTGGACTATGAGTTTCTTAGCGGTAGACACTATCTGTAACCAACAGTTTGCAACAACGTCTCCAAAGAGGTATGAATAAAGCCAGGCTGTCTTGTCATCCTCTTTTTCCTTTGATCTTCACTTCCTTTTTTCTTGACTGGATCCTAGTTTAACTCAGAAATGTCCTGGGATGTAGGCAGGATGCTGAAGATTCAAGAGCAAACTTTTATCAGGCCCAATTGAAGCATAAAGTGATGGACTCAGGGCTCAAGGTTCAACATCTGGCTCTGGCCCTTACAAGTTGGGTAATCCTGAGCAAGTTCCTTAAACTCTCTAAGCCTGTTTTCTCATCTGTGTAAAAAACAAAGAACAAAACAAAACAAAAACAAAAACAAAAGAAACAGTGGCAATAATGCTTATATCATAGAGTTGTGAGAATTAAATTATTAGAAAATGTAAGTTAGATGCTTGTCATATAGTAGTCGCTCAATAAATTGTAGTAATAATTGAAATAATAATAGCACCTGGACCCGCCCCCATTTTGATTAATTTCCAGTTGGATAAAGATAGCAAGATTCATCAGAGGGCCGGCTTCTTTCTTCAAAGTGTTGTGACAGTAAAGACAATAAAGACAATAATTCTGGGGCACCTGGGTGGCTCAGTCAGTTAAGAATCCGACTTCAGCTCAGGTCATGATCTCGTGGTTCCTGAGTTTGAGCCCTGCATCGGGCTCTGTGCTGACAGCTCAGAGCCTGGAGCCTGCTTCAGATTCTATGTCTCCCTCTCTCTCTGCCCCTCCCCTGCTCACAGTCTGTCTCTCAAAAATACATAAACATTAAAATATATATATATTTTATATATATATATATATATATATATATATATATATATATATGTATATAAAATAAAGACAAAAATTTTACCCCCAGGGATACCAAGTCACGTTATTTACCTGGCTTTACAGATCTTAGTATTTAAAGGAAAGTAGAATTATTTTAGGTGAACGTTAATTGCCATATTACTCAACTTCCAAAACTAAGCTTCCAAAGGAAAAGGGTAACTTATAAAGAAAGTGGAAGGTACAGACGTGGTAGAACATCAAATACTTTTTACAACACCATACTTTTATTAATTAAGTGCAAATGGATCAAAAACTACCACATGGGTTGATTTCCTTTTAATACGCAGAGGTTGAGTAATTAAAGGACAGGCTTTGTAAATATCTGTTTGTTGTTCTGCCAAAACCTAAACATTTGCAAAGTGGTATGCAGTTCCCTGGATTCTCTAAAACGTGTGATTCTCATCCAATATTAACCCAGCTCCTTAGAAAGTGCTAGGTCTGCACTGCTAGGAATTTACCCAAGAGACACAGGGGTGCTGATGCAGAGGGGCATGTGTACTCCAATGTTCATAGCAGCACTTTCGACAATAGCCAAATCATGGAAAGAGACTAAGTGTCCACCAACTGATGAATGGATAAAGAAGATGTGGTATATATATACAATGGAATACTATGCGGCAATGAGAAAGAATAAAATCTGGCCATGTGTGGCAACATGGATGAAACTCGAGGGTATTTTGCTGAGTGAAATAAGTCAGGCAGAGAAAGACAGATGCCATATGTTCCCACGCATAGGTGGACTTTGCAAGACTTAACAGAAAACCAGAGGGGAGGGGAAGAGGGGAAGGAAAAAAGCCACAGAGAGGGAGGGAGACAAAACATGAGAGACTCTTAAATACTAAGAGCAAATCGAGAGTTGAAGGGGGTAAGGGAGGGGGAGAGAGTGGGTGACAGGCACTGAGCAGGGCACGGGTTGGGATGAGCACTGGGTGTTGTTGTGTGGAAACAAATTTGACAATAAAAAAATGATAAAAAGTAAAATAAAATAAAAGGCATTAAACTAAAAAAAAAAAAAAAAAAGTGGTATGTCTTTGTGACTGTTCCCCCAAACGCGTGCAGAAGAAGTTACCAAAAGACAAAAGGCAGGAAGTATATTCGATAAAACGCTTTGAAATTCCCGTTCAAAAAATAAATTTCTTAATCATATCTCATACTAGGACTGTTAAGCACTTTCCAAGTGGCAGCTCTTATGCTCAGCAATTTAAATGCGTATTTCAATTAATCCTGACAAGTGCTATGATTACCGCTCCTTTCAAGATGTGAAAATTGAGGCTTAGAGAGATTAGGGAGAATGGCAAGAGCCAGGTCTTGAACTGAGGTCAGCAAAGTCTCAGTTCTTAATCACGAGAGTCTCGACTAAATGTGGTTGTTTCAATTTGATGAAGTTACTTTGGACCACCTTTCCCGTAGAAAGGCCAGATGAGACTAGTTCTGTCTACGTTAGCTGTCTATGAAAATTCCCTTCGCTGCAGGCTGGTCTTCTCGATTAAGTCACGCAGTTGAGGGGGTCTGCCTTGGTGCCTCCCATGGGTCCCCAAGCTCTCTGACCCCCTTCTCCATGCCCCTGCGTTATTTGGGTCAAGTCAGTGAATGAGAAATTTGCCAAATTTACGAAAATAGTTACAAAATGTATTGATTTAGCCATTTCAACATGTGTTGGAACTCCAAATGGCTGGGGCGGTTGTGGTCATAGCAGCTTTTGGAGATGTTTGTGCCGTTTAGGTTACTGGCACCGAGATGTAATTGAGTCCGGTTTTAGTTTTTCCGCAGCTGTTTTGCCACTGCCTTTCCTCACGGATAAAGTTTAATGTATTCTAGATTTTTCCATACTTCAGATATGTATGACCTTTCAAATTGGAGATTATTTGTATATTTCAAAGTACCAGTTCCGCACATGTCTCGAATATCAAGGATTTCGGAACCAAGGTAGAGGGATTTGCTTAACAGATTTTAAAATCATCTCCTAGTATTTTGTAATTGCTGTAATTCACGGATTTTTTTTTAAAACTGACTTGATAAAATGAATATCTTGCATGCATTTTAGGCAGTGTCAAGAACCGGGAAGTGTTTGGGATTTCACTCTACTCCTAGTCTAACAATTTAGTTTGATACAGTGTCACGGATGCCAGTAGAAGACACAAGAAGCCTGGGTCGGAAGTGAAGGACAATGTATTACTCAAAGAAACAGGAGTAGTTCCCTGAGTTCCATTTCACACAGGGGAATGGGTAGGGGGCCAGGTGCTACCCCCCACACACAGTGGGTTGCATTACAGAAGAATTCTGAGCTTAGGGAACTCGAATCTTCTTATATGGAAAGTAAACCTCCCCGCCCTTTGCTTAGGAGGCAGACATTGTTCACTACACAAATAACCTTCAAAAGATAGTCCGGAACAAAGGACAGTCTTGTCTTGCTTATACGATGCTTATTTTGCTTATAAGATGTACAGAAACATGAGACACACATGGAAAATCGTCTCCTGACAGGCAAGTGAAAAGTACTCATTTTCTAAAATGTGAATCACTCAAGAAAATGAGGTCCAACTGAGTTAGACTGGCCAATCTGCCACAAAATGGCTGTGGGAAGATGGCTGCAGTGAATTAAAAGCAAAACCTGAGCTCAAACTTCGAAAACGCTTCAGTGGCTCATGAACCGTCTTACTCCACATAGGTTTCTACAAACGTTACCCTAGTCGACAGAAACAATTTTTTGGCTAATCAATAATACCGCAATTGGCACCTTGTCACATTGGCCTTTGTGCAAGTTGAATTGATTTCCGGCAAATAAATCTTTGTTTGAATTGGCCTGCTTCCTAGGTCCACACTCAAGGTCCCATTCCCTATTAGATCTAATCACGACTGGTTATAAGCTAAGGTGCTAACGAAAAAGGACCTAGTTTGTTCCTTCCTCAAGAATGCCTGCACTTTAACAGAAAACTTGACAAATTGGCAAGTTTGACCGTTTGACAAAATGACTGGCAATTCCCAGAGTAACTAATATATATTGTCGAATTTTCTAGCTCCCGATGCATGCAGTGGTAGGTATTTGGGTGCGTCATAACACGCGGATTACAGTTTTTCAATCTGACTGGAGTCTCTAATTTATCGACTTTTCCATTTCAGTCCAAAGGTCCCATTCTGTTATTATCTTGCTCCTTGTCCAGTTTAGCTCCTTGCATTCATTATTATATAAATTCTCTTGCCAATTCTCTTATCGCCTTTGCTTTTCTCCCCTCTACTCTAACTGGTCAGCTCTAAAAATCCCCCAACATATGCCTTCTTTGTGCCATGTCCATGCAGCTAAGTTTTGCAAGAGAATTACGCCACCAGACAAATTGGCATGCCTATAAATTGATGAATACCAACCCCAAATGGGCACTTAATAACACCTGGCAATCTTACCGAAAATCACACGTTTCTTTCCCAAAATGGCTTTTCCACTGCCCACAAGGAGATTTCGCACTTTATCCACTCTTCAAATTTCCTAAGTCTCCTTCCCCCCTAAAAAGACTGTGTTAAGATTGTGGACTCTAGACACTTTCGCTTTCATGGGTCCCTTCCTTTATTAAAAAAAATAATAAATAAAAAAACCTAAAAATTATGTTTTACCACTGAGCTGGTATAAAGCCAAACATAATCCAAACTTGATTCTTTTTTGTATATTCACAGTTAGTGTGTTTACTTTTTTCTTCTGATTCCAAGAGAAATTAAAATTAAAACATTTCGATGGGCCCTTAAAAATATTGTGTGTCCTTAGATAGGCACTGTGACTGACTACCATGTCTCATGGAGAAGTCAAGTTTGCTCCCCAGTATTTCTTCATCTGATGACCTTGCTTTTTATTGTATTTAGAAAATAGGCCGACTATTCTTTATCTTGCCATGCAAAGCTTGGGAGTGAAACCTAGGCAGGAGACATGAGATAGGAGTTGTCTCTATAGAGCAGGATGTCTTAACCTAGGTGCTATTGAGGACCTGGAGTGGATGATTCCTCGTTGTGGGGGGGGGGGTTGGGTGGGACTGTCCTGTACATTGTAGGATGTAAGACAGCGTCTCCGCTCTCTATCCTGTACATACCAGTAGCACCTCCCCAGTCGCGGCAACCAAAAATGTCTTCAGATCTTGCCAAATGTCCCCTGGGTGGCAAAATAGCCCCTGCTTGAGAACCGCTGCTATACAAGTGTAGGTGGATTGAAATGACGGCAGTAGATGAATGATCCTTGGGAAAGTGTTTAGAATAGTAAAAGAAAATAATAGTGCATCTCAGCATGGAAGCAAGTAGCAAAAGAAAATAAATCACTAGGGAATACTGCCTTGCTTGTTACCTGGGGTAGGCCTACCCCAGAGGAGTCAGTTAGAAAGCTTCAAATGCATACCACCTCTTAGTGACATAGCTGAGCAAGGGATTCACAGAACCACCTGCCGAGTCTATCTCAGACATGGCAACGCTCCCCACTAACAGGATCATTTGATGCCTCCCTGTCTAAAGATGATGAGTTGACATGGACAGCCTCGGAATTTGCATAAGCCCCTGAGGTTTTGAGATAGTTCTCATCATCGTAAGCAGGGGTACTACAGAGATACAATGAAGGATGTTTTCTTTAACTGAAGGTCAGGTGTGTGACCTCGGTGTGCCACATGGTGTTGTGTCGGATGCAACCTTCCTTGCCGAATTCTGTTTCCTCACAAGGTGTTATCCCCCGACGCCCTGCCCCCGCCCCATGCAACTTCATCTCAGCACCTGCTTCTTAGAGAATCCCACCAACACAGGAGTATAGTTTAATTGTTCTTTCCACAATATGGAAACTATATAAAGTGTATATTACCCTCAGTTC
The DNA here is from genome assembly GCA_030068075.1 of Paguma larvata. Classification (NCBI taxonomy): domain Eukaryota; kingdom Metazoa; phylum Chordata; class Mammalia; order Carnivora; family Viverridae; genus Paguma; species Paguma larvata. The sequence goes on along the minus strand of CM057830.1, from coordinate 37,578,544 downwards.
CCACATCAGTCTGGGCCTATAATCTTGTTTATATACATGAACGCGTGCCAAAAAGAATGTTCACAGAATACGGTATTTTAAAGACCCGTAGCGCACGTATGCTTTCAAAAGGAGGAACTGTGGCCTTTCATTTTCATAGGTTTACTATGTATCATGTTAGTTTTCCCACATGAAGAATGTTTAACCTCGCTTCGGTTTAATTCTCTTCGTGAGATGACTACAGCCACTGGTGACCTTCAAGGAAGACTGTGCTTGCAGGGGCTGAGCCAGACTCCTCTGTGGTCCCTCTAGGGTCACAATGCCTGTTCACTTGAGAAAGAGTAATTTATCAGTGGTACCACAGACAGGATCGTCTGTGCTTGTGGTACTCAGGTATAGCACTATACCCTGTGGACAGGGTGGACTCATGGAGCCCCTCTATGGCCAGAGCCGAAAACTGGCTAGGGCCACAGCAGGGCAGTGTCTCCTTCTAGGTTTTGCAGTGCCAGAAGAATCTTCCAACACGTTCCCTGGAAATCCTTGATATACTTGGGAATCCTGTGGTTATGAATCTTATAGTTGTAAATACCAACGAGTATGTTAATCAAAGGGTGCTCTGTCTGGTAAACTACCTTGAATTTCGTTGGCAATTGTTAAAATACTCTTTCAGTGGTGCAGTAGACAGAATTCTAAGATGGCATCCACGTTCACACCCTGTATAATCCCCTCCCCTTGAGTGCAAGTAGAACTAGTGACTTGCTTCCTTTTTTTTAAATTTTTTTTTAACGTTTATTCATTTTCGAAAGAGAGACAGAGCATAAGTGGGGGAAGGGCAAAGAGAGGGAGACGCAGAATCTGAAGCAGGCTCCAGGCTCTGAACTGTCAGCACAGAGCTCGACGTGGGGCTCAAAGTCATGACCTGACCCGAAGTCGAACGCTTAACCAACTGAGCTACCCAGGCACCCAGTTGGTGATTTGCTTCTAACCAACAGAATACGGCAGTTCATATACAAGCCTCTGAGCAGCTTTGCTTTCCATTCTTCTGATGACCTTGAAGAAGAAAGCTGCCATGAGTCATACAGTCATAAGGAAATGAATCCTTCCAACAACCTAAGGGAAGTTGGAAGCATAATCTTCCCCAGTCAAACATCTGATGAGGACACAGCGGGGCTGACACCTTGACTGTAGCATTTTCAGAACCTGAGCAGAAGACACAAGTCTTCTTCATAAGTGGTGAGCAGACTCCTGTCTCACGGGAGCTGGACGATAATAAATGCATATTGTTTAAGCTTCTAAATTTGTGGAAATTTGTTCCACAGCAATAGAAAACTAGTATAAACTGTTTAAATTTTTTCTTGCTTTTTTCTTGATTACCACTGTCAGTGTTTATTGGAGGTTGTAAATCTTGGGTTTTTGTCTATTTCAGAGGAAGACATTAACATTTTTATGGAAAGGCATACTATTTTAACACATTTTTTTTCTTTAAATTAGCAAACAAAGACTGCAAAATACTCAATCCCTTAACGGTTACGAAACTCTGTGTTTCAGTCAAGTCCAGAAGCTGATTAATCAGAATAAAGTTGGCCTTGTTCATATTTCACACTGACAATCAGTTTGGCCTCCATCTTCTAAATGTTTCATTTGCATTCAATGATGAAAAACAAAATGAAAAAGAACCCACCCCCTTAAAAAAAAACCCAAGCGATATAAAACAGACTTTGGCAAATGGCCTATTGTAATCCAAGCCATCAAACATTTGAGTAGTGTCTTTTCACTGAATTGACTATTAGATGACATTTCCTAAAGGAAAAGAGGACAGTAGAAATGTTCCAACATTTAAAAGGACTGTACTGGTGATTGTTATGTAAGTAACTGAGTTTGGTACTTCAGTGATACAGAGAAGAAAATCAATTGCGAGAGAAATGTCTTTATCGGTTGTATCCCTCAAGGGAAGGCTAGCGTAAGTTATTTTATACACAGAATCATTTTCCAGAGTGACCTTCTGTTATGTTTATTTTATTATTTTGGATAATGTGTAATGAACACATTTCGAGATCTCTTTACATAGTGTAAAGTCCTCTTTTTCTATTGTTTGCAAGGAAATCTTTCCAAGTTTCAATGAAAGAGCAAGTATGATCTTTCAGGAAGTAGCAGAAAGGGACGTGATGGATTGGGTAGGTCAAACTAAAGAGGTTTGATATGAATTACAAATATCCTGCAATATCTTTGTAAGTCTATATGAGTGAAAGTCTTATCTCTTTAGTCTACCTTTTTTCTTTCTTTTTAATAGGAAGTCGATGGCTCACTATATTCACTCAGGAAAAAGTATGTCAACATGCCTATAGTTGTAAAATTCTTGGGGGGGGCGCGTGAGCTAGTGCGTATCAGTTAACATCATCGTTTTCATGGTATGTGAGATGTATCCTTCCTTATCAAGAAAAGCGTACATGCTTTAGAAAACTTTTTCAAAGTAAAAGAAAATTGCAAAGCAAAGAAACTATTGCGCCAAAGAATGGCTGAGAATACAAACTACTTCTAGAAACACTCTAAGGTGGTAGAGTGGGGAAAACCAAGAAAAGGAGGAAAAGCTAACTGGTGAAGACCTCTAAAATGATAGAGAGGTTTGAAAACTCTGGAGACAATCCAGAAGAGAGAAGACATTAAAGCAAAAGAAAGTTGTTTATAGGACTTTTTTTAGAGCTAAAAGCAAATCGTGTTTTTGTTTCAAACCGGAGAAGAAATTAACAAACTGTTTATAGCGTGTGGGTAAAAATATCAGCTATATCCTCCGTCAATGACCATTTTAGATTTAAAGATACTTTAATAAACACATGTCCCAATTTGTGGCCACCCAGAACTTTTAAACACCTAAGTTTGGGGACTGGCCCCTTTATAAGTCCTGTTTTTCCAGCCTCGATGCAGGAAACTCACTCTCTCAGCCTTTCCTGAAGCGAGGCTGCAAACACCTGTCTCGGCCAGCCAGCGAAGTGTACCCTAGGAGATTTCAGTCTAAAGGAGACACACATGAGGAAGCACCAATAGTGGAATCGATTCTATGAAAAAGATGATGGCAGAGGCAAAGGCCTTCAGAGATAATGACAGCAGCCGTTTAGCATCCATTGTTTGGGATCGAAGGGCCAATCTGTGGTATTTGTGCCCAGCGGCAGTGACCATGGATGCCTTTCCGGAGCCATCTCGAAGTGCCATTGACTATTGTTTCTGCCCTTTATATCTTCAAGGCTGAGTCTCTTGGCCTCTCAGAGGGATGTTGAAACGTCTCGTATCTGTTAGATAGAAGTCTGCTGCTTAACCAGCGACGGTGAATTCTCACGTTTGCAACCAAGAAATCCAACTGGGACAGATCCCCTTCCAAACGGAACAGCTATGAAACCCTAGGTACCAGGGACTGCCTCCAGAGAGAGCTTTTCTAAAATTTCTGTTGCAGTTTTACTGCAGCCAAAATCAGAAGAAATAGTGCCCTGGGGAAGTTTTTTGCAGCTTCGTATTTTACTAAAAAAAATGGGAAATGAAAACACGTGCAAATGAGTATACTAAGGATAAGATAAATGGAAGTGAGTTTTTGTCTTATAGATATAGAAAAATCTATTTTTAAAAATAGTCATATATAATCCAGTGGAAGCAAGAAATCCAGAGACATAAATGAAACCAGGATTGTACAATGTCGATGATTGCTGAATCATGGTAATGGGCATTTCATTTACTTTATGTGTTTGAAATTTTTCTTTTCTTTTTAACTTTATTTATTAAGTAATCTCTATAGCCATTTTGGGGCTTGAACTCATGACCCCAGGATCAAAAATTGCATGTCTTTCCAAGTGAAACAGCTAGTCAGTCACAACAAAATTTCTTTTCTTTTCTTTCTTTTTCCTTTCCTTTCTTTTTCCTTTCCTTTCCTTTCCTTTCCTTTCCTTTCCTTTCCTTTCCTTTCCTTCCTTTTCTTTCCTTTCCTCTTTAGAGAGAGAGAGAGAGAGAGAGAGAGAGTGCATGCAAGCTAGTTGGGAGGGGTAGGTTAAAAGGAGAAAGGGAGAGAATCTTAAGCAGGCTCCATGCCCAGAGTTCAGCCCGACGCCAAAATTAAGAGTCAGATGCTTAACGGACTGAGCTACCCAGGCACCCCTGAAATTTTTCTTAATAAAATGTTTAAAATTGGGGCACCCGGGTGGCTCGGTTGGTTAAGATTTGACTTTGGCTCAGGTCATGCTCTTCGTGTTTCATGGGTTCAAGCCCCACATCGGGCTCTCTGCCGTCAGTGCAGAGCCTGCTTCAGATCCTCTGTCTCCCTCTCTCTCTCTAATCCTCCCCACTCTGTCTCAAAAATAAACAAACATTAAAAAATTATTTTAAAAAAGTTTAAGGGGCACCTGGGTGGTTCGGTTAAGAGTTCAACTCTTGATTTCGGCTCAGGTCAGGATCTCATGGTCGATGAGATCAAGCCCCATGTTGGGCTCCGTGCTCTTAGCAGAGCTTGGGATTCTCTCTCTCCCTTTCTCTCTCTGCCCCTCTCCTGTTTGCACACTATCTCTCTGATTCAAAGTAAATAAACTTTAAAAAACTAAAATTACTAAAAACAAGTTTAAAATAAAAAATCATAAATTAGTGAGTTAACAGTATTTGGGGGAAAGATATGCTTCTTTATTTAACTTTAAGCTGAAGAAGGGAGGCAAGACTATACATAGGTTAGAGATTTGGATATCAGTGTTTGCCGAGCAATAGAACTGAGAAATTTTTGTAAAAACAAGAGGTAAAGATAGACTTACAGTTAATACATCTACTTTTTAGGTCATTTTGACCTAGGTTTTTCAGGAACAGTGCATTCAGTCAGTCCACAAATATTGTTTTCTCAGTTTTAATGAGAAATAATTGATGTACATCCCTGTAGAAGTTTAAGGTATACAGCATGAGGGTCTAATTTATATATAGTGTGAAATGATCACCACAGTAGATTCAGCTAACATCCATCTTCTCATATAGATACAATAAAAAGAAAATAAAGAAACAAAATGCCCTTGTGATAAGAACCCTTTGTATCTACTCTCATAACAAGTGTCTTATATATTTCACAGCGGTGTTAATGATAGTCATCGTGTCGTACATTGCAGCTCTAGTACTTATTTATCTTATAACTGGAAGGTTGTACCTTTCAACCCAGCTTCCTCCAATTTCCCCACTCCCCATCCTTCACCTTGGAAACCCCAAGCACAAGTCTGATCTTTTTTTCTATGGGTTTGATTTTAGATTTCACATGTAAGTGGGATAATACGGTATTTATCCTTCTCTGTCTGTCTCATTCCACTCGGCACAAGGCTTTCAAGTTCCATCCATGTTGTTGCAAATGGTAGGATTTCCTCCTTTTTTTATGGCTGGATAATATTCTATGGTGCATCGCAAAGATCTTTATTAGTGCCTGCCACATGCTGGCATCATTCTAAGGCACTTGGGATACATCTAGAAAGAAAACAAAGATCCTTGCCCTTAACTAAAATGTTTTCTCAAAGATTTTTTATGCATATCTCTAGTCCATAAGCCTAGTTACCTAATTTATAAATTTTAAAATTGTCTTTTATTTCTATGGTTTAGTACCGTAAGATTTCACAGTTGAAAAGAAGCATAGATTTCATGAAGCACTACTCCTCATTTTATTATAACTGATATAATATTTTGGCTTTGTAAAGCCTTCTATTTTATTTTTTTAATGTTTATTTACTTTGAGAGAGAGATAGAGAGCTAGTGGGGGATGGGCAGAGAGAGAGTGTGAGGGGGAGACAGAGAATCCCAAGCAGGCTCCACACCACCAATGCAGAGCCCGATGCAGGGCTCGAACTCACGTACTGTGAGATCATGACCTGAGCCAAAACCAAGAGTTGGATGCTTAACCGACTGAGTCACCCAGGCACCCCTGTGGAGCCTTTTTATAAGTTATAGCATACCTTCCTGAGACCCAGAGAGGATAAATGACGCGCCAAATCTGTACTGCCACTAGTAGCTGAACAAAGTCCTCGACAATTTGCATGTTGGTACTCTTTCTGTTACACCAAACCTTGCTTGCTTAAATGCAGTGGTTGTGGTTGACCGGAAGAATTGTAACCTAAAAATCCTATTATTTATACATCCTCAGGCTGTCTCCTCCTCTTGACTCCATTGCTGTCTGTCCCCTTTCTTCTTCCTCTTTCATTGGCTCTAACCCAACCCTACCAATGACTAAGATATACCTTTCTCTTTGTCACTTGGTCACTTTGTCTCTTTGACCTTCCCGTATGCTGCCATTCCTTAGCCATTGTTCAGCTAGGCTCTCCTAATTCAGAGCCTTTAAATTTCTCGGGTGACATCCCCTCTTCATTAGTCTAAATAATTTGTCAGGGGGCGCCCGGGTGGCTCAGTAAGTTAAACGCCCTACTCTAGATTTCGGTTCAGGTCATGATCTCATTGTTCATGAGATTGAGCTCTGCGTTGGGTTCTGCACTGACAGGGCGGAGCCTTCTTGGGATTCTCTCTTTCTCTCTCTCTCTCTCTCTTCCCCTCCTCCCCACCAGAATAAATAAATAAACTTTAAAAAGTGAATGTCTTTTAATAAACGAATAAATAAATAAATGGCCAGAATACTGTAATCCATCTTTCACTTATCTACACATTTCAGATGTCTACACACCCAATAATGAGCAAAGAATGGGGACCTCAAGGCTGACAATTCTCCTGTTGCCCTGAACGACCTCCAGGTTCTCTTCTACTTCTTAACATATTGGATATGTCCTCATCTCACGCAGTCCCAAAAGGCATTCTGTTTCTGTCTTCACTGTGCTATGCATGCTCATAAGTATATGTTCATCACATCACTAGTGTCTAAGATCCCTTAGAAAATCTTAGAGGTTCAGGCTATACCAAAAGTGCTTCCAAGCGTTGGTTTGTAACATAATCTACCTATTCAGTTACTCTTAGCCACCTGATCCCTCTCTCTCTCCCTCTCCCCATTCTCTCTCTCTTTCTCTCCTCTCGATATGAAGTGTTCAGGTTATGTATTGCAGTGCAAAAAAAAAAAAAAACCCACGAAAACATAGTAGCTTGAAACAATTTCTTGTTATCTCTCATTGTCTTGAGGGTTGAAAGAACTTAGCTAGGTGGTTTTGAGTTCTCTTGGATCGTTGAAGTCAGGTGGTGCCTGGCTTCATCAGAAAGCTCAACAGGGCTGGATGTCCAAGATGGCTTCTTAAGTCACATGTCTAGCTTGTCAGCTGGGATGCCTGAAACAGCTGGGGGCCTGCCAGGAATTTCTCTCTCCCAACAGCCCCTTGATGTCGACCCTTGAGCTACCTCAAACCCAATGGTACTGAGGTAGTCAGACTTCTTACGTAGCAGCTGGCATCTCTCACAGTGAGTGTTCCAAGAGATTAAAGTGGAGGCTGTCAGGCTTCCTTTGACTTCAAAAGGAAGGGACTACACCAAGGTGTGAATACCAGGAAGTGAGCTTCATTGTGGGGGGCATCTTTGACCAGCTACCACAGGAGGGGAAGTGGAATCCACAGCTAAAAGTCAAGTTAGCTGTCCGTCCACCTGGCTGGCAGGACTCTATTTTTAAACAAATAAAATTGCCTACAATACAACCCCCATTTTCTGGTTCAGCAGAGGAGACCCAGAGTTCCTTTTAATTAAACAAAAGAGAAAAAAGAAAAACTTTGAACTTCGATGACTTGCATCTCTTGAAACTCTATTTAATCTTCCATTTATTGGAGCATGTGATAATAAGTCAGACTTTGTTCTGTCAGTGGCTGGAGGCAGACTTGCACCATTCTAGGGCTGGCAAGCCAAAACAGGTGAGCCCATCTTTCATGACTCACGTTGGTAGGAGTGATACAGCTGAGCTCTGGGCTTGTGAACTACCTGTTCCCTTTCACACACGTAGGCTCCCCCACAGCCTGAAGCGTACCCTGCATCCTTTCAGAAATGGCGCATCCAGCACGTGCCAAGAGACACCCAAACGCTTTGCTTGCCAATGAGAGACACTTTGTGAAGTCTTTGGCAGCATGCTGGCTGGCACCCTCCTCCCGCGTCGAGTTATGGCACTGCCACCTCTACTCTGGAGAGTTTCGAAATTTCAATTTGCACACCCTGTGAGATGTGAGTCATTCCGCTCGCAAAGGAGGAGGAGGAGGAGGCGGCCATCTGCTAGTCATGAGCAGATGACAAATACCCTGCGCTGCGAATTTCCATCCTCATTTCACAATATTTAAGTAAACACATTTTGTAACCATTTTTTTTCAGAGTTCCTTAGTGCTTAAAATGGAATTTTTGGGGGGTAAACAATATATAAAAGCCACGTTCTCTCCTCTAAACAATTATATTACTACAGTGACACTGAAGGCAGCCACAGCAAAGTGCTGTCTGCTGAATGACCAGAGCAAGAGGAAGACACATCTGAATTGAATGGTTAAGCCTCCTGCTGTTTCAGACCCGCTGAGCGAAGTTTCCACGTCTAGGAGCAGCCATTCCATCATGCGCAGCTCCATGGTGACCTCTACCGTCTGCCCGCAAGAATCTCAAACTATCTGCCATGAAAGACCAAGAGTTTCCAAATAGTACCTATTTAACATTTCTGTACACGATGTCGCAGGGAGGAAGGAAATTGAAGGAAGAAAAGACAGATGCTTTACCCTTAAATCATGAGAGACAGATTACATCCATAAAATGACTGGGAACCAATGCAAGATCCAATTTCGTGTTCATTTCAAGCTGCACAACACAGCACAAAGTGGAACTTATTCGTTTCTTCCCCAGCTTTATGTGAAGAAGCTAACAAACACCAACGACAACAGAACTGGTCGAATGGGAATAGAAAATTGAGATTAGGGAGAAAAGGGTATTCCCAATGTGTTCAACCTAAAGGTCACTGTTTGAAGGAGTTTCGGGTTTGGCCCTGGGCATCCTAAAAGCCAAAAGAAGAAGAAAAAAGCAGTAGGATGGATCGCCTAGACCTTGCTATTATGAAGAAGAGAAACTATCATTCCCTCCAGTGGAATCATTATTCTCGGTATGAAATTCCCATGGGGTTTTTGTGGCATATCCCAGGGGGTAGGGATGCTCCTCAGAATTTGTGTCATTGCTGCCGGAGCAGACTTAGTAGGGCTGCTTCAACTTTTATGAGAATACAAAGCGTGTGCCATCGAGAAGATGAAAGACATCCTGCTGAGAAGCAGAGAAAGTGAGAAACGGACCCGCTGGCAGCCAGACAGTGATGTTCTCAACTAATATAAACAGTGCTGGGACAAGGCCACTCCATGATCGCATTTGGAACAACGTTAAGATAAAGCCACTCGGCGATCACAAAAATGACTAAACATCCTCCTTCTCTGACTAATGTGGGGGACTGCTGTTCCTTTACCAATGACAAATCCTGCCTCGTTTGTTCATGTAGAAAACTATCAAGGCACCAAAATGCTGAATGACCCCTGTTTCTTGAAAGCATCCCACCCAGAGTGTCCCCTGCTGCCCTAATCCCTCCTAGGAATTACTCTAAGTAAACCCGATCCCAATAAGAGGCCCCTGCCCACTGCCCCCTTTCTAAGGTGCTCCAGGATTTATCTGGTACATGTTATCTCTTGCTCCAACGAGGTCGACAGTGAGTAGTTGTGTTCCCTGGAGCTCTTTGGTTGGTGGGCCTTAATGGCATTTGGGCACTACATGGTGAAGGTGATTCTAAGAAGGACTCAGTTTAGTCTTTTTGTTGGTATTTTTGGTCAAGGACAGAGTACAGAGTGTCTAATGGAAGTAGAAGAATGGCTTTTCACTTAGACATCCGCCTCTAAATGTTCCTTTGCTTGTCTAGGCTTTCAGTGTGAGGTCACTTGCCGAGAGCTGAAGACCATGCTCTCTCTGAAAGTCTGGGAGAAGGAGCTGGTATTCTGTTCCTGGCTGAGAGCAAATCAATGAGGTTCGAGTAATTCCTGATGAATCTCTAACCAATGTGAATATTTTTCCATGGTGGCAGACACTGTCATTTTTCTGCCCAGTGCCCTCTTATTCCTTCTACTTTTTCTATGGGCTCCTCCCCCAGCTCTGGTGTCCTTTGGCTTCTAACTGCCCCTACCAAATCTGGACACAGAGTGGAAATGCCTGGGAGTTGACGTTAGCCACACTCTTTTGGCCCCAAGGCCCTTGGCCAACGGCTAGAACAGGAGAGTGAGTTGAAGTTGAGATTTCTTCAAGTTATGTCAACTCTCAGGTATAATTTATTCTCCAGAGTTCCCTGAAGGATCAATCTAAGGCAGGGACTTTGGCTTGCCTAGCTTCTTTCCCATCCCTCTTATTTCCCCACTGTCCCCTGGGGGCAGTTCCTGAATAAATCATTTGCACAGAATCCTCATCTCAAGCTTTGCTTCTGCAGAGCTCAACCTGTGGCATTCCCCTAGCCCTCACTATATCTCTACAGAGTAGAAATTATAATTTCTCAGATGAAGAAAGAAAGGCTCAGGGAAGTTATGAGACCAGCTCAAGGTCACGTAGCTGGTTAGCAGTGGGCTAGACCTAAAATCTTTATCTCTGTAACCTACAAGGTTAGAGTACCCCTTTTTTTACTATGCCTCATCGCCTCTCCCTTGAGGCTTTGTAGCTGGCCTTACCTCCCATCTGTGGGCACACAGAGGGAAGGTTCTGATGCATGGGGCAGGCAGCAAAGAACCAAATGTCTTCTGCCAGGCATCTGAGGCTTAATAGAATATTAATGCTGCCATCTGGGGCATAGTCTTTTTGTCCACAGTATGTGGACATTTCTCCTCTGACCTCTGGATAGATCACCCCATGCTATATTTCATGAGATAAACATCAAAGTAACAGCCCTAGGAGAATGCATGACTTCTGCCCCCTTCATCACACAAAAGGGTTACTACTGAGTCCTGGGTGGCCTTTCCTACCTGTCACCTCAGAAAAATGGGAGTCACCCTTAAGAACACCCCCCCCTACTTAGTGACTTTCATTGTGAGGCTACCTTTTCAAGTCAGGGTTTACTTGTGGAAGGAATACTGCTTACCACTTCACAAGCATTCACTGCTGAGGTCACTCTTAGTCTTGGACTTCCTCTCACCCCTCACGGACACTACTGAAGGGAAGGGGTCAGAGATGGCAGCATCTGGCTCCCACGGTCCATCGCCAGAATCACCCAGGAGGGTGAGTTGTGAGCAGAAGCTAGGAGGCAGGAACGTTCACAGAATCTCAGAACTGGAGAGAGTTTTAGTCACAACTAAGTCCCATTGCGATGCAGGATCAGGCATCCTCTCGGCAGCCGACCTGCCATGCGGCTGCGTGGCTATGACCAAATATGTTCACTGGCCGTGAAACTTGCCAGGGGGCTTCACAGGGAGATTGTCCTCTCCTTGTGCCAAGAAGTCCCCTCACTAACCACTGGGTGACGTTTGAGTGAACAGGAAAGTTACAGAATACAGAACACAATGAGCATGTGGGTGTGTATGTGTGTGTACATGCACACACTCACACATATTAGGACAGAATGGGTTGGAATACATAAATAAGGGCGTGGTACATTTCCACTTTCCTGAGCCTTAATCTCAACGACCACACTACTTTACTACCTCTCCAGGATTTTCATCAAAAGAGCTTATGTCTACCTTTACATGAAGAAGATTTGGGGTTGGTCCTATGGGGGGGGTAGGAGACTAAGCATAGTGTAATATGAGAGGCATCAGGGTCTGCACCAGTGCCTGAAATTCCATCCTTAGTTTCAATCTTTCGGGTTAAGATTCTGCTTCCAGAAAGTTCTGATTAACATAAGGAGGGCAACATACAAACCCATCATCATCGACACCTCAGAGCCCTATGAGAATTTGTTTATTTTTTAGCAAACACAAAACCAGATCCAGAGAAATAATAGCTATCCAGGTTTGGGGGTAGAAGGATTATATTTTGGGGAGAGCCCTGGTCAGAAAGTGGCAGAGGGCAGCATGAGAGGTCTAGGACTAGATGGAGGGCAGAGGGCAATGCCATCAGACTTGTTATATGGTATGGCCCATATTGTACCTCCTCTCCAGGCAGCATCTGTAGAGCCATGAAAAGTCTTAAGAGAATGTCCTGTCGCCAAAACTATGCAACCTGAGCTGGAATCATATGCAAGGGAAACCAAACTGCCCTCCTAGAAGCAACAGAAGCATCTTCCCTCCTGGAACCCCCAAGCCTCTCTTCCCTCCAGGAGTCTTTGGCTGGATTGCAAGGCCAAACCACAGGTGAAGCTTTCTGTGCAGCACCAGGCCGAGGGCAGCCTGTCCAGTCACTCTTCAATCCACCTTCTCCAAATTCGTTAGCTCTCATGCCTCTGGTGTTTAGCTTCAACGTAAAAGGCCAACCCAAATGATTATTTAGCCCAAATTTATTGCACAAAAAATTAGATGTGAGGTCCGGGGTATAGATTCGGCTGTGCCAAACAAAGATTCATGGGTAAAGTAGTCTTTAGTCCTATCTGTTACATTTATCACTCTCTGAAAATCCAAAATGGAGGTGATCCGGCTCTCATCCCTGGAAGGCGACCCTCCCCAAAGCATCAAACCATTCAACCTAGGTGGGGGAGGGGAGAAGGGGGGGAGTAGTCTACAGAAGCTTACTTCATCACCCTAAGAAGTGTGTATGGAAAATGAGTGTTTACTAATATGGACAGCCAGGGATTCAGGAATTTGGGTTAGATGATATAGAATTAAGAAGCCCAAGAGAAAAGGGTTGTGTGTATGTGTGTGTGTGTGTGTGTGTGCATTGCATTATTAGAGCACTGCAGTCAATATTAGTCAGACAATCTACCACGACCGGTCATGTAGACTTAATCTAGTCATTTTTTCTCTCTGGCCTCTGGCTCCACAATCTTTAAAAGGAGATAATTCCTACCCCATCAACCTCAAAATTAAATGGAATATCTCCCCTCGAGGCTTGAAATATACTGGTGTTTCCATAAATAAGGGTAAGGCAACATTAGTAGGAAATCTCTGGGAATAAGCTACTAATTGGCTAAAGGAAAAGAAACCCCAAAGAATTAAAAGCAATTTAATTCAATTGCAACAGGTACTAATGTGAACGACAAATATTTACTGAGCACTTACTTTGTGCCAGGCATTTCGCTGAGAGCTATATAAACCTTGCCTTATTTAATATTCACAACAAATCAGTGAGGTAAAGGCTACTACCATCCCCATGTTACATGTTTAGAAACTGAGGCATAGAGAGATTAACGTGTCCAATATCTCACAGCTAATGAGTAATAGAACCAGGGTTTGGACTGTGCTTCCAGATCAGGAAATGTTTCTTCCCAGATCCTTAAGTCTTCTGCAAGTACCTATAGGAGTAAGAACATTGGGTAATAACAACAATAAGAGTGATTATTATTCTTACACAATATTCTATAGTGCTAGGTGCTTCATTCATTATCTCACTAACATGCTAGCAAAAAATGTAAGTGTAGCAAGGCACACAATTCTGGGGAAGGGTTGTATCTGGCTCCACCACTTACCAAGGAGGTGTCCTTGGGCAAGTTAATTAACCTTGCTTCTATTTCCTAATCTGCAAAATGAAGATAAAAATGGTACCTACTCCCCATGGTTACAAGGAATTAAATGAGTTAGTATTTGCAAAGCCCCTGGGAGTGTGCCTGGAACGTAGTCAATGCTATATGTGTTTGTTAAATAACTAAACGAAACAAATAAATGAATAAAAAAATGCTCGACTCAAAACTGAAAATTATATGTGTGGTCAGCTCATATCCATGTGTTGCTTATAGAAAGAATGTAGAGTTTTCTAAGGAGAGAGGGTGTGTGTGGAGCTAATTATAGGCAGTGTGTTGGCTAGAAGGTCAGCCTCATAGTTCTCTCCCCTTTCTCACCCCCAGACCCAGAAATGGCCTCTGCTCATTGGTCACCACCAGGACCATTGACCAGAGGAGGCTACTCTCCTCTCTCCTGTTCTCCAAACTACCAAACCAGCCACTGTTAGCTCAGCCTTCATCTCAGTTGCTGTCTGTTTCTTGCCGGCATCTACCGCTGTTCCAAATAGTGAGCTAGAATAAGCCCTGTGTATAGATCCCTTCAGAGCAGAGCCGGTGGCAGGCTGAAGAGGCAGAGGAGTGGGTGTGTTGGAAATGACTGATGCAGTGTCTTCAGTCAGCTGGGACTCAGGAAAGAGCAAAAGAAAATAAAACCACAAAGGTTGCCGTCACTAGAGAGGGGCAACTGAGGGATGGTCAGGGAAATGAGAAGCCAAGGGGAGACAGGAGGTACCACCAAAGGGATGATGGATCAGAGGAAAACCACCCCCAAATGTTTCTCAAATCCCTTTCTGCATTACATCTGCATCACTCCTTCGTAGAGAGGTCCGTGTTATGTCATCGAATGCCCCCAAACAGGGGGAACACCCAGATTCCCTGGGGAATCATTAGCTGAAGATCGCGTCCACACTCACGACTTGCCAAAAACATTCCTGCGAAGTGCAGCTCTCAAAAGCCTCTTCCAGTACCAGTTCCCAATACGCCCACCGCAATGGCAGGGAGAGTAAAGACTCTGACAAAATCTTATTTAAAAGAAAATCTTACCTACACGCGTGCGCACGCACACACACACACACACACACACACACACACACACACACACCTGGTTGCCCCCGGAAGTCAACTGAAAACACAGAAGGGAGCCTTGAAAAAGATGCTTCTCCAACTGCTCACCCTCTCTGCTGCCCTCTTCAAAATGAGTCCTGGTGAATTTAACTTCCATCTCCCTGTCCAGAACTGCCCCCTTGATCTCTATACCCCAGCATTCAAAGGGAGCCTTCTTCCGGCCCAGGAACCACCCTCCTCTTTGGAATCGCTTCCCCTGAACTGTTCCTGCCGGAACTTCCCATCACTCCGAGCCTCAGTGAGGAGCTCCCGGTCTATCACACAGTCCACCCTTCTCTTTCGGCCAGGCCCTTCCTGCTCCAAAAGATGATGGCTAATTACTAAACAATCGAGGGAAAATCGGACTTGGCCTGTTGGGTTTCCGTTGGAGAGGTCCCACACTGAAAGGGGGGACCTCTGGAAATGCCATCAATTTTATCTCGAGGGATGTGTCAAGGGATAACTGGAACGCATCGCTCCTATCCCTAGCATATAGCTGGTGCCCAGGCTTCAGAGCCTACTTGTTCTCTGAGGACAGAGACTAGGTCTAGCTTTGGTATCTTTGGTGATTTCTTTTCTTTGCTTTCTCCTAAGGCTGGGCCCACAGTGCTTCTTCTTTCCTGATACTCTAGGGCATAGTAAATATCTTGGATTGGATTGTTTGGTGTTTGTCTTTCACATAAAGCTAGAAGCTGCACTTCATATAGCCAGAGACTGAATGGCGTATTCTTTTTATTCTAGCTATTTAGCTGATGTTAATAGAATGGGTTGATTCCATCCTTGTCAGCTTTGAATCTTGTCTTAAACATTAACTACCTGCGTGACTTGGTGTCCCGAAATTTCAGTTTCCTCATCGACTCGATGGGCATTTAAAATAGCCACATTACTGGATGAGTGAAGATTAAATAAGTCCTCGCTACACAGTAGGTACTCCATAATAATTGTCATATCCTCAGCCTTTAATGTCCTGTCTGGAGCCTTGCTGGCATTCCATAATGCTTGACGCAGAAGGAAACTAGAGATGGTTATGAAGGTTTGTTGGACCCTTACCAGAGTCATGCCTCATGGGCAGTACGCCAGCTTGTTTCTAACAGAGAATATGCCTGTGTCGCCCTCAAGGATGTGACTACTCTTCGGTTCCCCAATGAGGCCATTGTCCAGGGACAGGAACTGGAGTATTTCTCTCCTCCGACTTGCAGGAAAGGTGAACAGCATCAGGAGTCATCAGCCGAAACCCAGGAAGAGAGGTCTTTGGGCTCCAGCTGCAGAAGATTCATCTTGAAAAAGAAAGACCCGTTTCCATAATCGCTTCTGCTTTATAAATGCCTTTTCGAATGCCTTCTATTTGAGGAAAACCTTTCCGCTTTCGGTTTTTTTCTTCAGGCTTCTGACCTCTCACCTACTTTGAATGATTCACTCAGGCTATTCATTGCCCTGGAATGTTGGCTTTGGCAAGGGACCGCAAGTCTCTTAAAATAAACACAACTGGGCTTTCATCTCACAGAGATCACTGCTGGCTGCATATTTCACACACTGTATGGCAGGATATGTTAAATTAAAATCATAATCTCCCAAGTGAAATCCAGGGCTTGGTTAAGCCACGTGAGAGTTACTCACGCATTTACTTCCAATGAAATGTATGAGTAAGATCTTCAGCCATTAAGTCTCCCAGGTAATCGTCTCATCCCTTCCCAATTATTCTAGCCCACAGTCAATGAAACCCATCCAGAAGAAGGTCATCTGCAAAGGAAGAAGTCAAGGTCAACACCCAGCCAAATATGAAGGTCCCAGAAAAGTGAGTTTGAATTACCGAGTCACTTCTTTCAAGCACGTCTCAGATTTTTAACTTAAATCTTGCTAAGTCAATATACCCAACCCATATGGATTAACAATATGTTCAGCATTATGTTAAATGTTCCAGAGAGTTCAAAGGAATATATGACGCCAAGCTTTCAGGAGCTTAAAGTGTTATGGGTGATCAATAAGATTAACACGCAAAAAATAATAGCAAAGGCCAGGGGCAAGGCGGTAGCGAAGTGGAGGAAGCAAAGGCCTTTCTCCAAGCAGAATCTGGGGCCCGACTTCTCCCAGCTGTGTGACCGCAGAACAAACCTTTGATTTACAGAGTAGCTTATAGGTTTCTCACCTACGCAGGGGAGGGTATTACGTTAACCTCATTGAGCTCACAGAGGGATCATCGTGATTAAAGAAGATAAAGCTGCAATGTATAACCCCACCTATTATGGCCTGTGACAAAGCAAGTGGAACAACTTAAGAAGTCAGTCCGACGAAGGTTGTTTTCTGGGGTTGCCTTTATTTTCATTTATGTTTAATTGTTTTTAAATCTGGGGTTGCCTTCAAATGGTGGTGAACGGGGGCGCCTGGGGGGCTCAGTCAGTTGAGCGTCTGACTTCGGCTCGGGTCATGATCTCATGGTTCATGAGTTCGAGCCCCACGTCAGGCTCCGTGCTGACAGCTCAGAGCCTGGAGCCTGCTTGGGATTCTGTGTCTCCTTCTCTCTCTCTATCCCTCCCCCACTTCTCTCTCTCTCTCAAAAATAAACATTAAAAAAAATGGTCATGAACAGATAAACTCTCAGGCCATAAACTTCTTGATGACCAAGACCCATTCCTTTTTTACTTTGAGACGTAGGTCACGCCTTGCTTCGTGTCTGGTACCTAGTCAGTACTTAATATATTTTTGTTAAACAAATGCATGGATTCCGAAGTACAGTGAAATTAAATTTGTTTTTGGTACAGTAACAAGAGGCCTTACCTTTCGGGCCTCCTGAAGCGTCCTTTGTGTTTATGCTGTTTAGAGAATTTAAAACTTGGATGCCTTTAAAAGAGGCTTTGCCCTGTCAGCTCTCTTGAGTTATTGCTAATAGCGTATCCCTGGGCACCGGTAACATGGGCTTTTCTGGGCCAGGCCTGAACAAAGTCGCAGAAAAGAGTTTTTCCTTTACCCAAAAACCCCCCAGTGGGAAGAGATTATGAAAGGCCCTTTGTGCTTCAGTTTAGTGTCGCAGCTAACACAAGGCCGAAAATACATCCGGCTTCAAGTGGTTGAAGAGATTCCTCCCACGGCATACAAACTAGATGAGCGGTAGTCTCAAGTCTACAAAGACGCTCCTTGCTCCCCGCTCGCCGGCACCTGCCCAGGCAAGCTACAGACAGGGGGACGATTGCCCATCATGCAATGAGGTCCACTGTCTTGCCTAAGAAAACCACAACATCAAACTATTTATAGGGTTAAAACTGCTATTTTTCCTCCTCCTAAATGGAATGTGCTTCTATTTCCTCTGGGCCATTCTAAAGGGAAACGGATACGCACTGTTTAGGAAATGACAGACTTTAGAGAAACAGGAAAACATAAAATACCTTCAAACAGAACGATTTTCCCATAAGGAAGCATTACCTTCACCAAGCGCCCCACAAAGCAGCAGGACCTTTCCCCAGAGAGCGGCGAGCAAAAATGTGGGTCCCTCAGGGGCGACATCATGTTATGATCACCTTGCAGATGAGAGAGCTCGCAATCCAAGCAGGCATTTGGGAGGCACACTGTGGTAGGGACAGGGATTCAGAGATGCAGGTTTATCTCCCCCACTCTCCTACTTATGTGCATCTCGCATCTGTCTCTCTACACATGGGGTTGATATCGCTCTTGTTTACTGGGTTCGGGGACTCACGTCCCTGTGTGTGTATTTGCCTGTCCCATTTCTGCAATGTGGCTGTAAGACCGGAAGCTGTGTTCTTCTTCCTTTAAATTTCCACAGTACTTTCCTACACCTAGTACTGTTAGCAAAAGTACTGTCAGATCGACCTAGGGGAACCATCCTATCAGCCAGGAGCTCACCAGGAAACGGAATCCAACTCATAAGATTCAAAGGAAGAGAGTTCATGGAGGGACCGCCTAATAGGCTTTGAGAGCAAACAAAGAATGTGGAGGCACCTGGAGATTAGCGCAGCAGGAAGCCCTTACCATCTGTAGGTCTGAGGAGAATATGGGAAAGAAGAAAGAATCCTGTGGGGGCTGGTACATGGAGAAAAAAAGGGGCCTTCCAGTGGGACCTGTGGTTGTGGAAGATCTCAGCTGCTGTCAGAGAAGGGAGGGAGCAGGAGGCATACCTCTACGTGTTCTCCTTCCGTCCCATCTCATGTCTGTGTCTCCCATTGACCAAACCCAACCAGAGCCTGGGGTATGGGAGTCTAGTGAGATAGTCCACGGGGAGCCTCTTCTCAGATCAAGGAGCATGGCAGAGAAGGGTAGAGAATGGAATAGTGCTGGAAGGGAGGAGTGGTAACAGAGATAACCCTCGCACCAGAGACTTCAGTGCTTCTTCTGCTCAGCCACACCCACCACAGTGCTCTGAGGGTCGCAGGGTTTAAAACCTATTCCAGGGCAGTCATCAAAGATAAGCAAGAAAAGAGAGAGAGAGTCCAAAAAAATAATGGTGCCCGTGTAGCTCGTTGTCATTGCTTTGAATCTTCTGTGTCCGTCTTTGTTTCCTAACTCTCCCCTCCTCAACTAGAACTGGTTTTGGATATTTGTACCGATCCCTTCCCCCCATCCCCACTGAGAATGGGACGAGACTACGGACCCGGCTGGTCCAACTTCCGGGCTTCACCTTTATCTCTAACAATACGGAGCGGATGCCCTTGGGAGTTTTTCCAACTGTAAAATAAAGCAAAAAAAATAAAGATCTATCAGTCCTTGCCTGCTAAGGTTGGAAAAGGGGCAAATAGGGAGGGAGAGAGGAAAATAAATGATGCTGAAAGGGAAGGAAGAGTACACAAGGAGAGCTGAAGTAATTGTTTGGAAAGTGTGTATTTTTACGGAGCTTTTAAATCTCTGATAATAGTCAGTGAAATTCTTCAGGGTGTGGATGTGGGGGTGGGGAGGGGGAGAGAGTACTCATTAAGCAAATTGAAGCCATTACATTTCAACTCCACTTTTCCCAGGAATTCAGAATCTCTTTTAAAGCAGTTAAACCTTCAAAATTGCATGAGCTCAGTTATGGTTTACTGAAGATTTCGTAGTCATTACCAATCATATCAACCATTGGCCGAAGAAGTCAGATTTCTTTACATTTCTAAGAACCTGGATATATACTTCTTTTACACGTAATAAAGTGAAGAGGAACGAGTCCAGCGATTCCTCTCTAGCAGTCAAAAATAGAATAATTAGGGAAAAGGTAGATTTAAGCATAATTATCTTAAGTTCCTTTAAATCACTTCACTATTTGCAGAACAGCTTGAAGACATACCCAAGCTTGTTTGTATGATGCTGCTAGAATATTACTGTCTCCTATGAATCCCTGAATTCTTTCAACATCCCCTTGCCAGGGAAACTCTAGGCATTTATAAGGAGTCATCTTGTATAATTACCAGACTTGTCTTCCTTCGCTTCCACCAGATTGCGTTGGGAGACACTTCCTAACAGCCTCCAGAGTATCTGATACTTCCCTAGCAACATTCCTCTCACTGTGTGATGATTGTTCGCTCAACCTGCTGATATCTCCATCACTCTGAGGGCTCCCTAAAGGCTGGATGATATCTGTCTTACTCACCATCGTGCCTAATGTCTGGCACATAGCACAATAAGAGCTCCAAATATTTTGTGAATAAATGGAATTCATGTGTTTGCATTCTCTCTTAGGGCTTAAGTCTCGGAAGGTCAACAATCCAGCTACCCTAACCACGTTTCCTTTATTCATCTCAGGTCACTAGCTCAAACCTATCAGTAAGGAAACAAGCATTTTTGTACAGCTAACGCAGAGGCGCCCGCATATCCATTTATTTGTTTCACAAATATTTATGGAACACCCACTATGGGCCAGGCTTGTGCTAGGTGCCAGAATAGAATAGTGAGCAAAACTAGACAAGGTCACTGCCCTCACGAAGCACACACAGAGTTTTATGAGACAGATATTAGCAAATAATTATACAGATGAAAAATCAGAAATGTGAAGTAAACTGTTGAACTTGCAAAATTTAGACAGTTAAATAATGCCAAGTGTTGTGTGGATGTAAATATCTAGAAATCTTTGTGTTCTAATGGTGAGACTATAAACTGGTACATTCTGGAAACACTTAGAATGATATGATCAAAGTAACTGTATATATGCCATATGGTCTAATAATTCCAAAATAAATTGTTGTATGGGACCAAAGGATACTGGTAAATAGACAGATACATATTCATTTCAGTATTACTTGTGGTAAGTTAAGAGTTAGACCCAAACTAGCCTCTAACTAGAAGGAAGAATAGGAAAAATGTAATAGATATATTCCATGGAGACACCCAATAGTTGGGAAATAGATCAAAGCAAACTATGGTTGAAGTCACAAACATGGCCTGCCTCCTATTGTTTGGGATTTCTTGTAAATAAAATTTTACTGGAACATGATCAAGTCCTTTTTTTTATGCATTGTCTATGGCTGTTTTCACACTACAGCAGTAAAGTTGAGCTACCACAGGTGATATATGGCCTGCAAAGCTGAAAATATTTAATATCTGACTCTTTACAGAAAATGTTTGCTGACCTTTGGACTAGATACACATGCAGAGATGTGGACAGATCTTAAAAACATATGGCTGGGTTTAAAAACTAAAAAAACAGAATGCTATAGATCACTGGTTTTCAAACTTAGCTGCATATTGGGATCATCTGAGGTAATTTAAAACTTGCGATGCCTGGGTCTTACCCCCAACAGATTCCGATTTTTTTATATGGGCTACGAGTTGGGTGTTCGATTAAAGTAACACAGGTGACTACAAAGCGCAGTCAAATTCGAGAACCCCTCAGGTGTGTGTGTGACACAATATTTTTTGATTGCACATACAAAACATAAACATAAAACAATAATACACATTTTAGGAGAACACTTAATGAACTAAATGATACCTATTAAACACATTCAGGATAGTTGCTTATGGAGGCAGAGGAAGAATAGAAGTGATATATACATAAGTATACATACATGAATACATACATACATGCATATGTATGCACTAGAGATGGGCTTTGCATGAACTAATGATGTTAACATGCGATGGACTGAGAAATATGTCACCCTTCTTCAACTGAAGTCCAAAAATAAATACTAACAGTTGCATCGGTTAGATACTGCATGTATTTAACTGTTTTCTAAATATCTCCTCCAGGGCAAATTTGATTCAATCAGCCCAAAATTGACCTCATTGCCTTTCCCTTCCAATCTGCACCGAAAGAAGCACTTCTGAAATGATGGAACGAAGACCTTCAGAAATCTAGTCTTCCATAAAAGCAATGACAATACTGGAAAAAAATGTCAAAATCAATTATTTCAGACCTCTGGAAATTAATTCAAAGCTTGCAACAATTCAAAGACAAGGTATTTCAGAAAAATGGCTGAGTCTCAGAAAGAACAGTGAGCTTTACAGCATTTTAACTTGACTTATACTCATCCTCATTTCCCCAGCTTTTCAGTAGTCTTTGAAAACCAGCAGCCTCAAAATCACAGTAGCTGCAAAAAACAGTAGCCTAGCAGCAACTAGAAGGGGGCAGAACAGATTTAGAGCTCCCCTAAAAGATTCGCTCCCAGAGACTTATCACTATTTGATCCGGCTGGCAGCTCCCTGAAAAACTTCCATTCACTGAGTTTGTTTTTATTTGACTTGACTCAGACCATCCAGCAAGAAAAATCATATTCCCAAAAAGTTTGTCAAAAACAATCAGCGGCAATTGTTTAACCACATAGTTTCCTGAGACAAAGGGATAGCCAATAACTTAAAGGGAAAATCTGGGAAATGAGATGCCTGCAGGGAGCTTTGAAAATTTTTGACATATTTTCAGGTATCTAGAAAGCCCATGCATATGCAGGGTTCAGGAAACACTTGAGAAATCCCTAATCTCTCACCCCTGCCTGACCTTGAAGCTCTGTAAAAGCAGTAAGCAAAGGCTCGAGCAGAGTTTTAAATTGCTAGAGCATTGAAGATGTGCCTCAACACCCACACACAGCACTTTGGCAGAGGGTGGAAGACTTACTGGTTCAGATATTTAAGGAAATCCTTGTCCAAACATTAGCTGATGACTAAGCTAACTAAGCAAAGATTTCAGTCACACAAACAACACAGTACACAATAAAGAATACAGACTTATATAATTGATTCAGGAGAGTCATTTAACAAAGAAAGAACAAAAATAATAATAAACTCTAGGGAGGGAAGGATCTGATTTCCAGAGGGTCCACATTACAGTTATTTAAAATATCCAATTTTTGACCAATAAATGACACACAAAGAAACAGGAAAGCATAGCTCATGTCCAGAGGAAAAAAGCAGCCAATGGAAACTGTCACTGAGGAAATCCATATATTGGACCTACTACACAAAGACTTTAAACCAGCTATTTTATATATATATATATATATATATATATATATATATATATATATATATATATATTTCTATATATAAAACTATTTTATATAAAATAGTTATATTATATAATATTTAAAAACTATTATATATATATATGTATATATATATATATATATATATATATATATATATATATATACACACACACACTATTATATATGTGTTCAGGACCTAAAGGAAGCCATGTCTAAAGAACAAAAGGAAAGTATGAGAACAATGTCTTGTCAAATAGGAAATAGGAATAAAAGGGACAGAGATTACAACAAAAGAACCAAACAAATTCTGAAAGGTTCAAAACTATTACAACTGGAAATGAAAAATTTACCAGAGGGGTTCAACAGTGGATTTGTGTAAGCAGAAGAAAAAAATGAGTGAACTTGAAGATACGTCAGTGGAAATTATCCAGTCAGAAGAACAGAAGGAAAAATGAATGAGGAAAAATGAACAGTCTCAGGGACCTGTGAAACATCATTGAATATACCAAAGTACACATAATGGGAGCCCCAAAAAGAGAGACAGAGAAGCGTAAAGAACATTTGAAGAAACAATGGCCCAAAACTTACCAATTTGATGACAAAAAAACCAACACCACATTAATCAAAGATCTATAAATCTAAACCAACTTTAAATCAGAGAAATTCAAAGACACATTGTAATCAAACAGTTGAAAGACAAAGAAAAATATAACATATTGAAATCAGTAAAAAGAATGATGTAATTTGTGATATAGGAGGGATCTTCCATAAGATTAATGGCTATTATCTCATCAGAAACCCTAGAAGCCAGAAAGCCCAAGGATAATATATTCAAAGTACTCAACGAAAAACCCTGTCAACTAAGATTCTAATTCCAGCAAAACTATTCTTTAACAAGAAAGGAGAAAGAAGATATTTGTAATAAATAGAAATTAAGACAAATGCTGCCACCAGACTTGCCCTACAAGAGGTACTAAAAGTAGCTCTTTAGGCTGAAATAAAAGGACACTAGACAGCAGCTTAAGTTGACAAGATGAAATAAAGAGCACTGGAATGGGTGACTGCATAGGTAAATATAAAAAACTATAAATATATTTGTGTTTATAACTATTTTTTCTTAAATTGTACTTAGAAGACAATCGCATACAGCAATAATTATGGAAAATGTGTTGATGGGATCGTAATGTGTAGAGATATAATTTGTATGACAATAATAGCACAAAGAAGGGGGAAGAAATGGAGATATATTGGAGTAATTTTTTTGTATATTATTAAAATTAAGTTGACATTATTCCAAATGAGATTTTTAAAGAGTTCACTGTAATCTAAGCACTAAAACAACCTCGAAAATATATAGGGGGAAAAAAAACAAAGGATTTGAAATGATATACTGGAAAATATCAATTTAACACCAAAAAGGGCAGTAACAGAAGAATGCAGGAACATAAAGTATACACGATATAGTAAAAAAAATGGAAATGAGGTAAAGTTGTCTCCTCTAAACACTCCTTTTCAGCATCATACTGGAAGTTCTAGTTAATGCAATAAGACAAGAAAAGGAAATAAAAAGTATATAGACTGGGAAGGAAGAATTAAAACTGTCTGTTCACAGATGACATGATTGCTTATGTAGAAAATCCCAGAGAATCACATGCACGGAAAAAATCCTGAAACTAATAAGCGATTATAGAAGGTACCAGAATATAAACTTAATATATAGAAGTCAATTGACTTTTCTACATACCAGCAATTAGAATTTGAAATTAAAAACACACGATTTGCATTAACACCAAAAAAAGAGAAAGAAATAATTAAGTATAAATCTAACAAAACATGTACATCTATATGGGGAAGACTACAAAACTCTGACAAGTAAAATCAAAGAAGTACTAAATAAATGTAGACATATTCCATATTCATGGATAGGAAGACCCAATATTGTCAAGATTTCAGTTCTTCCCAACTTAATATATAGATTTAATGCAACCTCAATCAAAATCCTAGCAAGTTATTTTGTGGATATATACAAACTGATTGTAAAGCTTAGGTGAAGAGGCAAAAGACCCACAATAGCAAATACAATATTAAAGAACAAAATCAGAGGACCGACAGTATCCAACTTCAAGACTTACTATAAAGGCACAGTAATCGAGTCAGTGTAGTATGGCGAAAGAATATTTACATAAATCAATGGACAAGAATAGAGAGCCAAGAAATAGGCTCAAATAAATACAGTCAACTGATCTTTGACAAGGGAGTAAAGGCAATACAATGGACCAAAGAGAGTCTTTTCCACAAAGAGGGAACTGGACATCCACTCACCAAAAAAACCAAAAAACAAAAAACAAACAAAAAAAACTAGACCTAGACCTTATACCCCTCACAAAAGTAACTCAAAATTGGCCACAGGCTTAAATGTAAAACACAATGCTATAAACTTCTAGAGGATAGCATAAAAGAAATTCCATATGGCCTTGGGTTTGGTCATGACTTTTTAGATATGACACAAAAGGCACTATCAATGAAAGAAATAATTGATACACTGGACTTTTAAGAAATTTTTAGAATTAAAAATTTCTGTTCTGTGAAAGATAGTGTCAAGAGAATGAGAAGACAAGCCAAAGACTGGGAGGAAATATTTGCACAAGATATATCTGATAAAAGACTGTTACCTAAAATATATAAAGAATACTTTAAACCCAACAACGAGACAGTAAAAACCTGATTTGAAAATGGGCAAGATATCTGAACAGACACTTCACCAAAGAAGATACAAGCTGGCAAATAAGCATATGAAAAAATACTCCATCCACATCACATGTCATTAGAGAATTGCAAATTAAAGCAATGAGATACTGCTACATACCCATTAGAATGGCAAACACCAAAGCATTGACAACACTAAATGCTGCTGAAGATGTGGAATACAAGGCCTGAGGGGCACGGAGGACACATGGGAAAGCTCTGTATTTTTCACTCAATTTTGTGGTGAAGCTAAAACTCTAAAGACAAAGAAG
This sequence comes from Paguma larvata, assembly GCA_030068075.1. NCBI lineage: Eukaryota > Metazoa > Chordata > Mammalia > Carnivora > Viverridae > Paguma > Paguma larvata. Next base: position 37,552,505 of record CM057830.1, on the reverse strand, counting down.
GACACTTCATAAGGTAAAACGGTGGGGCGCCTGGGTGGCTCAGTCCATTAAGCATCCAACTTTGGCTCAGGTCACGATCTTGCCGTTCATGGGTTCAAGCCCCGCATTGGGCTCTGTGCTGACAGCTCGAAGCCTGGAGCCTGTTTTGGAATCTGTGTCTCCCTCTCTCTCTGTCCCTCCCCTGCTCGTGCTGTCTCTCTCTCTCTCAAAAATAAATAAACATTAAGAAAAATATATAAAGGTAGAAGGGTGAATATATAAGTAAGACATAACAATTACAAAAATGCATGCAACTAACAACACAGCTCAAAATACATGTAGCAAAAACTAACAGAATTAAAGGAGAAATAGTTCAACAATAATAGTTGAAGACCCCAATACTTCATTTTCAAAATAGAATAACTAGATAGAAGATCAGTAAGAAGATAGAAGACTTGAACTATGCTATAGACCAATTAGACATAACAGACATCTATAGAACACCCTGCCCAACAATAACAAAATATATATTCTTTTCAAATTTTCATAGAACGTTCTCTAGGATAGACCTCTGTTAGGCCATCAAATAAGCCTTTTATTTTAAATAAATGTAAAAGGATTAAAATGATGCAAAGTATGCTCTCCAACCACAATGGAATGAAATTATGAATAAGCAGGAGGGGGCACCTAGGTGGCTCAGTTGGTTAAGCGACCGACTTCAGCTCAGGTCTTGATCTCACTGTTTCTGAGTTCGAGCCCCACGTCAGGTTCTGTGCTGACAGCTCAGAGCCTGGAGCCTGCTTCGGATTCTGTGTCTCCCTCTCTCTCTGTCCCTCTCCTCCTCACGCTCTGTCTCTTTCTCTCAAAAATAAATAAATATTTAAAAAAAGAAATGCATAACAAAAGGAAGTTTGGGAAACACAAAAATACATGAAAATTAAACAACACACTCCTAAATAACCAACAGGTCAAAGTAGCAATCATGATGGAAATTAGAAAATACTTTGAAGTGAATGACGAGCAAAAGCACAACATTCAGAAACTTAAGATATATACCTAAACAGTGCTTAGAGAAAAATTTATGGTTGTAAAATACTTATTTAGTTTTTTAAAGTTTATTATCTATTTTTGCGAGAGAGAGAGAGACAGAGAGACAGAGTGCAAGCAAGGGAGGGGCAGAGAAAGAGGAAGACACAGAATCTGAAGCAGGCTCCAGGCTCTGAGCTGTCAGCACAGAGCCTGATGCAGGGTTTGAACTCACCAATCAGGAGATCATGACCTGAGCAGAAGTCTGATGCCTAACTGACTGAGCCGCCCAGGCGCCCCTGGTTGTAAATACCTATTTGAAAAAAAACAAAAAACAAAAAAGATCACAAATCAATAACCTAAACTTGCACTGCATCAAACTAGAAAAAGAGTGACCCAAACACAGATTAAGAAGAAGAAAGGAAACGATAAAGATGAGACCAGAAATAAATGAAACGAAGAGTAGAAAAACAGCAGAGGTCCAAGCAGACAAGCGGAAGTGTAGGCGAGGTTTGAGACTTCATCGCCAAGCTGGGAGCCAGGGACATGGCTGAGACTGACCCCAAGGCTGTACAGGATCTCACTTCAGTGGTACAGACACTCCCGAAACAGATGCAAGATAAATCTCAGACCATGTCTGACCAGATCGTTGGAAGAATTGATGACATGAGTCGTCACATCAACAACCTGGAGAAACACACGGCAGACCTCATGTCGCAGGCTGGGGTGGAAGAACTGGACGGTGAAAACAAGATACCTGCCACACCAAAGAGTTGAAATTTGCTAATTTACACTGAAATCTCAAACATCATTTTTATAAGCTAAGAGAAGACTGAATGGATTTTTGAAGTAACTATGTGTAGACAGGTTTTCTGTTATAACATGTACATTCTTCTTATCACACACTATATAGTTAGTTTATAGAGTGATTTTCCCCCCAATTTCTTGAACATGGTAACTTCACATCTTGGACCTTGGTCAGTTGCACCGTTAAATATTAAACACTATAACTTTGGTGGCTCCTGCCAAAAAAAAAAAAGGCAGAGAAAATTAAAACCACCAAAAGTTGGTCCCTTAAACTATCAAGAAAATGAACCTCTCACTAGAATGATCAAGAAGAAAAGAAGATTCAATTACTAAAATTGGGGAAGAAAGAGGGAACACTATTACCAAGTTTATATAAATAAAAAGAATCAGGGGCGCCTGGGGGGCTCAGTCGGTTGAGCGTCCAACTTCGGCTCAGGTCATGATCCCGTGGTCTGTGAGTTCGAGGCCCGCGTCGGGCTCTGTGCTGACAGCTCAGAGCCTGGAGCCTGCTTCAGATTCTGTGTCTCCCTGTCTCTCTGCCCCTCCCCCACTCATGCTCTGTCTCTCTCTGTCTCAAAAATAAATAATAAACATTAAAAAAATTTAAAAAAAAGAATCAAGGGGCACCTGGGTGGCTCAGTCGGTTGAGCGTCTGACTTCAGCTCAGGTCATGATCTCGCCGTCTGTGAGTTCGAGCCTCGCGTTGGCCTCTGTGCTGACGGCTCAGAGCCTGGAGCCTGCTTCACATTCTGTGTCTCCCTCTCTCTCTGCCCCTCCCCCACTCATGCTCTGTCTCTCCCTGTCTCAAAAATAAATTAAAAAAAAAAAACATTTAAAAAAAAGAATCAAAAGTGAAATGGTGAGCAACTGTATGCCAACAAATTAAATATAAAAGACGAAATGAACAAACTCTTAGAAAGATACAAATAACTGATACTGATTCAAGAAGAAATACAAAATCTGAGTAGACCTGTAATAAGGAAAAACTGAAATTAGTAACTCGAAAACTTCCTGCAAAGAAAAGTCCAAACACAGATGGCAAAGGATTTGAATAGACATTTCTCCCAAGATATACAAATGACCAATAAACACATGAAAAAATATTGACATTTTTAGTCACTAGGGAAATGCAAATCAAAAATACAATGAGAGGTGCCTGGGTGGCTCAGTTGGTTAAGCGGCCGACTTCAGCTCAGGTCATGATCTCACGGTCTGTGGGTTCGAGCCCCGCGTTGGGCTCTGTGCTGACAGTTCAGAGCCTGGAGTCTGCTTCGGTTTCTGTGTCTCCCTCTCTCTCTGCCCCTCCCCTGCTCACACTCTGTCTCTCTTTCAAAAAAAAAATAAATAAACATTAAAAAAAATTAAAAACTACATTGAGATACCACTTCATACCCACCACGATGGTTACAAATTTTTATTTTCTTACACAGACCACACAAGTGTTGAAAAGAATGTGGGGCAAACTGGAACCCTCAGTCATTGCTGGTGGAACTGTAAAATGGTGCAGCACCTTTGGAAAGAGTTTTATACTTCTTCAAAATATTAAACAGAGAATTACTATATGACTCGGCAATTTCACTCCTAGGGTTATACCCTAAGGAAATGAAAACATATTTCCACACAAAAACTTGTATACTAGTGTTTACGGCAACATTATTCATAATAGCCAAAAGGTGAAAATAACTCAAATGTCCACCAACTGATGGGTAAATAAATTATGGTACATCTAGTTCATGGAATGTTACTCAGCCACAAAAAGGAATGGGACATCGATACATGATATAATATGGATGAGAGTTGAAAACTTTATGCTAAGGGAAAGCAGGCAGTCACAAAAGATCATGTAGTGTATGACTCCATTGATATGAAGTGTCTGCAAAAGGCAAATACATAGAGACAGAAAGTAGATTAGCAGTTGCGAGGACTGGGGAATGGCACAATGATGAGCGATAGTCTTTTTTTCAGATGATGAAAAGGTTCTCAAATTTAGATAGCGGTGATGGTTGAATGTGTCTATAAATATGCTATAAATAACTGAATTGTATAGTCTGAGGGGTGAATTTTGTGGTATGCAAATTATATCCCAATAAAGTTGCCATTAAAAAAAGTCTCCACGCAGATTCCCTATTCTAGCGATTACCAGGATGGTTCATCCATTTATGCAAGCCAGATACCTTCCTCGACAAATCCTGTCCCTACCTCATTTTAAGTCCTGCCAATTTCTTCTTTTACCTGTGTCTCTAGGCTGCTCAGGTCTCTGTTTTTCTATCATCGCCATCCATTATCTCTTGCCTGAAATATCCACTAGCCAATTAATTGACCACCCTGCATCCATTCTCCTCTGTTCCCTAATCTGCTCTTCACCAAACAGCCAGAGTAATCCTTCCAACATGAAAACAAATTTTAATTTCATAAACTGTTTTATTAAAGCAAAACTCACATAAAAGTATATACATTCTAAGGGTCTAGCTTTGTGAATAACCACAAAGTGAACATATCCATGGAAAACACCCAGATCAGAAAGCAAAACATTACCAGCATCCCAGAAACTCCTCTACTTCACATCCCCTTTCATTCATCATCATCTCTTCCTCTCGCTTATCCTAACTTCTACCAATCCCACCGTCAATGTATGAGAGTTCCAACTGTTCTACATTCCCACCAACACCAACTTGGTATGGTATCTTATTATGGTACCGATTAGCATTTCCCCCAGTACAAATGAGTTTAATACCATTTCATATGCTAATGACCATTTCATTATCCACTTTTGTGCAATTCCTACTCAAATATTTTGCTCATTTTTCCATTGGTGTATCTGTCTTTTCCTTATAATATTCTGTGTCTGTGTCTCTGCGGCTGGCCCAATCACTCTCATTACTATCTTTTGATGAATATAAATTATTAAAATAGTCTGACTTATTCAGCAATATGGCCCCATTTATCAGTCTTCTCTTTTATGGTTGGTACTTTTTGTGTCCTATTTCAAACTATCTCCCAGAGTAATGAAGCTCTTCTATGCTACCTTCTAGAAACATTACTGTTCTATCTTCCACACTGAGATACACAACTTATCTGAAATTAATTTTGGTTTATGTTATAGAAGTTACAATTTGGCTTTTTTCCATAGGCTTTCCTTTTCATTTTTAAAAAAGTTTATTTATTTATTTTGAGAGAGAGACAGGCAGAGAGAGAGGGAGAGAGAGAATCCCAAGCAGGCTCTGTGCTGTCAGTGCAGAGCCCAACGCAGGGCTCGAACTCATGCCCTGTGAGATCATGACCTGAGCTGAACCCAAGAGTCAGATGCTTTTCCAATTGACCTCCCACCATATATTGATAAGAATATCCCCCCCCCCTTTTTTATCAACCCTGAAAATTGGATTTTGCTAGAATGGAGGGGAGAATAAAATCTCAGCTGGGATTCAAAATTATTTCTGATGGGAAGATTTTAATGTGTGACTAAAGGGTTACAGCGTAAGTCCAGCAATAAAGCCCTTGTTACTAGGACTGGTAAGGAGCCCTTCGATTTGGAAGGAGAATGGAGAAGCAGCTATAAAAAGGTAACCGTTACCAATATGAATCCTATAAACTACCTAAATAGTTATGAATAAACTGCTGGTGATGATTATAGCCTCAAATCTCCCCAAACTAAAGAAAATAATGTCTTCCCTCACACAACTGAGTGTTTGCTGTGCAGACGACCCTCTAACGAAATGGTCACTGGCAAGCACTTGGGGAGAAAATGGTCGGATTTCCTTGAGTTATAGGGATCTAGGTCAACTGGATTATTTTTTTCTCATTTCAAGATTGCACAGCCAGATAGAATTGACTTTGTTTTACTGGTGGCTTTGGATTTCTGCACTGCCAATCAGATTTTTGTCCAGGAGTTCCTTATGTAGGACCTGAAAATTATATGAATCACATGGGTCGGTCGTTCCTGATATCCTATCTCTCTTCTTCTTGGGAGGCTGAAAGACCAAACCATCACACAGGTGGCCTTCTCCCCACTCTCCCTGCGCTACTGCCCCCCAGCGTCATCCCCTCCCAGACCTAATCCCTTCTCCTGCATTTGCTTAATGCTATATTGACAACTCCAGATACCGCCCAAACTTTTGAGCAAGTTTATCCCACCTGACGTCAGCTTCCCTCTGACTTCCCTCAGCCTAATTCCTTACCACTCCCTTCTTCGCTGTTTGTGTTTGGTATAATTCCCAGCACTCACCATGCCGATTCATGTCTCTGTCCCTTTAGTCGTGATGTGCTCCCTGCCTGGACCACTCTTTCCATTTTCATTTCCCCACTGGATATGAAGTCCAGAAATCTTTAAAAAAATCTATTTGTCACCAGAAAGTTTTTCTACGACTCAGGTGAGCTGAAGACCCCATATCTACCTCTATAATCACACACACTACATGATATTGGGAGAGTCTGCCTATGTGTCCATTTCTTTCATGTTCCTTCCACATCTTGTTTTGCTTTGACCCTCCAGTATCGCGCTCACTGCCTGGCACATTACGGTGGTTCAGTCCATCTATGTCGAGCACACCTGAACGGCAAGAGCACGAGAACCAAGTTGCTCAGAAGTTCTTGCGACTGAGGCTGAGAACCAAGTAGGCTGAAGGACTACACATATAGCTGAAGCCGTCAGCCTCGGGTGAGGAATCCACATCAGCCCACACAACCACTCACTCCAGGGTCATAGAGGAGACTTAAAGCTCAAGAGTTTGGGACTCACACCCAGGACCTCGGTTTATAAAATCAAAGATCCCTTTGTCAAGCCCTTATTTCTAAAATTGAACTAGAAAGTTCCAAAAGGCAACCGAATGTCCTCCGTCTCATGTTTTCTTAAGCCAGCAGCAGACGTATGACACATCCTTCAAATAACTGTGGTATTCTGAGGAAGTGCTTTAAAAAACACAGCCCTGCCAACGAGAGTACTCAGAGACCTTGTTTGTTTCTGAGCATTAACAGTAGTTAAAACTGGAGTGGTCGCTGAGTGTAGGCTCACACCACACCAGTTCATCGGTCCTTTCAAAACAGAGATATGCATCTCACAGGCTGCACTGAAAAATGGTTTATACAAGAAGCCATTAACAGTTTGAAAAATCCAACGTAATTTTAAAAACCTCGTTCTGCATAATTTAGCTGGTGTTCAACGTTTTATCAAATGACTGTGAATAAAGAAGAAAAACAGTAAAATGACAGTTCAGCTCCATTATGATTCCTACTGTAGTTGTAACCTGCAAGAGTTAAATAATTACCTAACATAGCAGCTGGGATCCAGAAAAGGACAAAAGTTTTGGGTGGGCGTTCTTTATTTACAGCCCCATCATGTATATTCTATGCCCCTTTCTGCTCTGCTCTGTGTCCCAGGTGGTCATGTGGACTGCGTTACCCAAGATTCCTTGCCAGCCGACTTCTGCTTAGGCTATTTCTATGGAAGCATTCTCAGGGGATTGAAAAGCGCCAGGAAATAGAGGCTGGGGTCTTTCTTTTCCTGATGTCTCCTTTCATCACTGGCACCTTTCTGGCATGGTCATGTCCCTGTGAGACTATAGCTCTTGCTGGGAATCTTCCCCTTCTGCCTCGTTGTATGGCTCCAGTGACATCGGTTTTTATTGCTACTGCCCCTTCAGGCCTAGAAGCGATAGTGGTTTTCCAATGGCATTAGTAGTCTCTGAATGCTTTAACACCCTTCGAGGGATGTCTTAACCAAGTCCATACCTCGGTAATTAGTCCCTTCATTAGTATATTTTATTTGATCTATCTTGTTGAATACAATTACCTTTTAGGATTACCTTGTACCTCGATGACATAGGCTAAACTTAGTGCATTTGTAGAGTACGCTTCATAGCTCAGTTGAGGTAAAGCCCCCTGTTTCCCATGGCAAGCATTGACCTAAAGGAGAAAACAGTAAAAACCATTGTTTGTGACTCATGAGCAGAGATTTATAATTCATTAAGGGGTTACCAATGAACCTCGAGCATAGGAAATACCATTTTGAAGGCATTTTACGACCCCATTCCACTATAAGAGATCCATGAATACAAAGGAGTGAAGTAGTGGGCAAGTTTTGCATCGAGGGATACATTCACAAGAGGAAAAGCCCCGTGTTAATAAGGCAAAAGTCACACTAATGACATCCAGGGTTTACAAAAAGCATGGAGACCTGGTCCCATCACTTGGTTAGGCTGCAAAACCTATTCATCCCCTCCTGCTCCCAGTACTGTTCCAATAGAATTCAAATTATAGTTCTTTTGAAGAGCTACAAACGTGCTCTAGGACTGAGCATTATAATGAGCCCTATTCCATTAGTGCCTAAGGTGAATGAATGTAAACCAAAGTCAGGAGGTGGACTCGGGATTGCTGAAACAAGACTGGAAGCTAAAGATGGAGAACACTTACTTTCTTGAGAGATTCCAAGTGCATTTATTTATTTATTTATTTATTTATTTATTTACTTTAAAGGGAAAGTGATACTCTGGATCTTGTTTTGCTACTTTTAACGTTTATTTATTTTCGAGAGACAGAGCGTGAGCAGGGGAAGGGCAGAGAGAGAGAGAGGCAGACGCAGAATCGGAAGCAGGCTCCAGGCTCTGAGCCATCAGCACAGAGCCCGACGCGGGGCTCGAACTCACAGACCGTGAGATCATGACCCGAGCCGAAGTCGGCCTGCCCAACCGACTGAGCCACCCAGGCGCCCCTCCAAGTACATTTAAAGCCAGGTAGAAATGTACTAGAAGGAACGCCACAGTTTAGAATAGGTCCAGACTGGAGAGAAGGTCTGAGTCAGGCATACCACTATCCAGGCAAGAGATCTAGAAGGTAACTTTAAGAAGGCACTGGATGCAAAACCCTTGCCTCATCCCACTAGGTTTTAATATCCTTCCATTATGATAAATCAAATCCCATTGAAGCTGGTCCAAAGATCTTAGCTGGGTTTGGATTACAAAACATGTTAAGAGAAAGGCAGTCTCTGTTCAGAGTAGAAGAGATCGTTTGTAACTCAAAATGAGTATTGTAGATTGGCTCATTTAATAAATAATTGAGTTATGTTTTTAGGGGTTTGAATTTACTTTTCAACCCAATGCAATACTGGATCAAGGTTTAGAGGTTCTAGGATAGACATGAAATCAATGTGTTTCTTTTAAAAGATACATTAAAAATTCTTTGGAATTACAGAAAAATAATTGATCTAAAAAACACTTCTCTACATTTCTGCTTCCAGCTAAAATTGAGTAAAAGGGCCAGATTAACTTCTCACTCAAAACAACCAAGTAGTGGAGAAGATATATGAATCGATAATTTTTTTTAACGTTCATTTATTTTTTTGAGAGACAGAGAGACAGAGTATGAGCAGGGGAAGGGCAGAGAGAGAGGCAGACACAGAATCTGAAGCAGGCTCCAGGCTCTGAGCCATCAGCACAGAGCCTGACGCGGGGCTCGAACTCACAGACCGTGAGATCATGACCTGAGCTGAAGTCGGCCGCTTAACTGATTGAGCCACCCAGGCGCCCCGATAATTTTTAATACAACGGATATTAGGCAGCGTGGGACAGTAAGCCTTGAGAGAAGGAAAACAAATGCGGTGAGCCCTATAATGGCTTCAACTTAGTGCCTTAAGAGGTTTCAGGCCACAGGGACAGGGAACCTAAGTAGAGCCTAATAGACTACCTGATTTCAGAAAACAGAGCTGAGAGTTTAGGGAGATCCAAGTAGCTTTAGTTAACAGAATCAAGTACCAGAATAAAGAGTGTTGCACACAGAGAGAAATCCGGAGATTTGCCTACAAGGACCCTTTCTAGTGTTCAGCTAAGTATTGATCACTGGAAGCGTGTAAGGAAACTGCCCATAGCTGGCAAAACGATCATCTAAAAGGATTACAGGGAACAAAACCCGGTGTTCACGCAGGGCTGGGAATTTTGCCTGTTACCACCAACCAGACTGGAAAACCTCATGATTTACAAGGCATTGGGTAAAGTACACAGAAGTGTCTTGTGTCAGCCGTGGGGAAAAATTAGCCTCAAACTGAGTGTAACTTTGCTCTTGCTTAAAATGTCTTTAAAAGCAAGACCTCAAAAATCAAACTAGTTTTGATCAATTTTATTGAATCTTAGAAAAAAGATCTGTTGCATTTGGAGGAATAAAAAATATTCAACACCAAGAAAGTAGAAATTTACCATGTCTGGCATTTCATACGAAAACTTACCAGTCTAAAAAACATTATTGATGCGTACACTTTAAATGGGCAAATTGAATAGTATGTTAATTATATCTCAATAAAGCGGTGAAAGGATTACAAAGCAGGAAAATAAGACCGAGGATGAAGAGAGAAAGCAAGCAATTAAAACCAATCCAGGACTGACACAGATGTTTAGATTTAGCAGACAAGGACATTTAAAAAGTCCTTGTAAAGATATTTCATATGTTCAGAAAGTTAAATGGGGACATGGAAAGTATAAACTTCTATGTAGAACAACTACAATGTCTGAGATGAAAAATACACTGGATAAGAAGAATAGCAAATTAGATCTTACAGGAAAGAAGATTGGTGAAATGAACTTGACATAGCAATAGAAAGTAATCCAAAGTGAAACAGACAAAGGGGTAAAAGTGAACTCAGGATCAAAGACATGTGGGGCTTGAAGCAACTTAATATATGTGCAGTTAGAGTCCTATAAGGAGAGAGGAGTGCAGGAAAAGAATGTTTGAGGAAATAATAGCTAATAATTTTATAAATTTGATAAAAATTATACTCTGATCCAAGAATCTCAATGAATTCCAATACCATCAATGTGAAGAAAATGATACCAAGGCACATTATAAAAGACTTTCTTGAAACTAGCAATAAAGAGAAAATTTTAAAAGCTGCAAGAGAAAAAAGACACATTACATACATAGGAACAAAGGTAACAATGACAACAGATCAACAGATTTCTTGTAAAAATGCAAAGGAGGACGATGGGGCAATATTTTTAAAGAAAAAACAAAACTATCAGCCTCCAAGTCTATAACTATTAAAATGTCTTTGAAAAAAATGTGAAATGAAGACATTTATAGAGATGCGAACGCTGAGAACCTTCATTACCAGGAGACTTGCCCTATAAGAAATGTTCAATGAAGTCCTTAAGGCAAAAAGAAAATAAAACTAGGTTGAAATATGAATCTACACAATAGAAGAGAGAACACAGGAAATGATGACATAGAAAATACGCAATATCATTTAAATGTCCTTAAAAGATAATTGATTTTTTAAACAAAAATAATAAAGGAAAGCAGAACTTATAATATATGTATAAGTAAAATGCACGAAGGCAACATCACAAAGGCCAAGAGGGGAGAAATAAAAATATATTATTATGTACAAAGTGGATAATATCTTTTGAAAGTAGAGTATAGGGGTGCCTGGGTGGTTCAGTCAGCTAAATATCCAACTCTTGATTTAGGCTCGGGTCATGTTCTCACAGTCGTGAGTTTGAGCCCCGCATTGGGCTTCACACTGGGAATGGAGCCTGCTTAAGATTCCCTCTCTCCTTCCCCTCTGCTCCTCCCCCACTCATGCTCTCGCTCTCTCTCTCTGTCAAAAGAAGAAAGCAGACTATAATAAGTTAAATAAATCCTAAAGCAACTATTAACATAAGTAATAAGCTGACAATGGAAATAAAATGGGAGCGTTGAAAAAATCAATTAATCCAAAAGAAGGTAAAGAAAAAGGAAGAAAAGAACAAAGCTCAGATGGGACATTAGAAAATAAATATCAATAATTAGATGACATATAAAGAAAGGAATTCCTCAATAGAAAGGCAGAGGTTTGTCAGACTGAATAAAAAAGCAATATCCAACTATATTCTTCCTATAAAGATGCAAACAAGTTAAAAATAAAAGGTAGAAAAAGATGTATCATGGTAACACTAATCAAAAGAAAGATGGAGTGGCCATATTAATACTAGACAAAGTAGATTTCCAAACAAAGCATATTATCAGGGATAAAAGAAGGCCATTTCATCATGATTAAGAAATTAATTCACAAAGAAGACTTCACCACCTTAAAAATTCACGCGCCTACTAACAAGCTTCAAAATGCATGAAGTAAGACTAATAGAATTGCAAAAAGGAAAAGGTAAATGCACATAGTTAGAGATTCGAATCTTCCCTCTCCAAATAACTGATAGAGTAAGTAGCTAGAAAATCAGCAAGGATATAGATTTAAACAACATTTTGAGCCATCTTGACCTAATTGACATTTATAGAGCACTCCACCCAACAATAGCAAAATACACATTCTTTTCAAATGCACACAGAATATTTACCACGATAGACCATATTTTGGGCCATAAAACAAGCCTCAGTAAATTTTAAAGGATCTAAGTCATAAAAAGTATGTCCTCTAACCACAGTGGAATTTCCTTTAGAATCAATAATGAAAGGATCTCTGGAAAATCCCTAAGATTTTGGAAACTGAATAACACACATCTGGATAACCCGTGGGTCAGAGAAGAAATTAAAAGAGAAAGTAGAAAGTGTTTTGTAGTGAATAAAAATAAAAGCACGACATATCAGAATTTGCAAGATGTCAATCCAGCAGTAATGAGGGGGAAAGTTGATAGCACTAACCACCAACACTAGAAAAGAAGAAAGATCTGAAATCAACGACCTTATCTTCCGCCTAGAACAACTAGAAAAAAAGAGCAAATTAAACCAAAATTGAGCTGGAGAAAGTAAATAATAGATATTGGAGAGGAAATAAATAAAACAGAAAACAGAAAAATAATAGAAAAATCAATGAAATCAAAACTTAATTCTTTGAATAGATCAATGAAATTGATTAAACTGTAGCCATACTGGGGTACCTGGGTGGCTCAGTCGGTTAACTGTCTGACTTCAGCTCAGGTCATGAAATTATGGTTCGTGAGTTCAAGCCCTGTGTCGGGCTCTGTGCTGACAGGGCAGAGCCTGGAGCCTGCTTTGGATTCTGTGTCTCTCTCTCTGTCTGTTCCTCCTCCTCTCTCTTTCTTTCTCTCTCTCTCTCCCTCCCCCCCACCAAAAATAAAGATTTAAAAAAACTTTCATATATATATATATATATAATACATGTAATATATAATATTACGTATTATAATGTATAATAATTATAATTATATAATTAATATATTATATTAATACATAATATGATATATATTATATATATTATATATATATAAACTGTAGCCATACTGACCAGGAAAAAAGAGAGAAGACACAATTCCCAATATTACAATTACCAGAATGAAATAAGAGACATCACTAGAAATTCTACAGATATTAAACAGATACTAAGGGAATTTATAAACAATTTTATTCCACAATATTCAACAACTTGGATAAAATTGAAAAATTGCTTGAAAATCTCATTCAAGAAGAAAGAGATAATGTAGATTTTTCTGTATTTCTTAAAGAGATTGAAATCGTAGTTTAAAAACTTACACAAGAAACTTTGGGCCCAGATAGCTTCACTGGTGAATTCTACCTAATATTTAATGAAGAAATAACTCTAATTCCACACAAACACTTCCCTGAAATTGAAAACAGTGGAATATGTCTCAGCTCATTCTGTGAGGCCACAATTGCCCCGATACCAAAACCAGACAGACATTACAAAAAAAGAGAAAACCACAAAACAATATTCCTCATGCACACAGACACAAGAATTCAAAACAAAATATAACAAATCAAATCCAACAAAATGCACTATATATAATGACAAAATGAGGCTTGTCAAAGTAATGCAAAGTTGGCCTAACATTTAAAAAAGCAATGAACTTGGGGTGCCTGGGTGGCTCAGAGTCAGTTAAGCTCTGATTTTGACTCAGGTCATGATCTCACGGTTCTTGGATTCAAGCTCCGCGTCGGACTCCTTGCTGACAGCTGGGAGCCTGGAGCCCGCTTTGGATTCTGTGTCTCCCTCTCTCTCTGCCCCTCCTCTGCTTGCACTCTGACATTCTCTCTCTCAAAAATAAATAAACACTAAAAGAAAAAAAGCAATGAACTCAATTCATCATACTAACAAACTAAAAAGAAAAAATATGAGATCACCTGACTAGTCCTAGAGAAACATTTGACAAAATCCAATACACATTCTTAATTTTTAAATATTCAAAAAGAATCAGCAAACTAGATATAGAAGGAAAATTCTTCAACCTGACAAAGGGCACCTACAAAAACCTTACAGCTAAAAATCATACTAAATGGTAAAAAAATCGAATGCTTTTTAAGATTAAGAACAAGACAGGGATGCCCATTTATATGACATCTATTCAACTGTGTAATAGAAGTTCCTGCCACAGCAATAAGGCAGGGTATAGAAATAAAGGAATCCAGATTGGAAAGGAAGAGGCGAACTGTCTTTATCTGAAATATGGTCAAATATGTAGAAGACCTAATGGAATCCACGAAATACATTTATCAGGACTAATAGGTGAAGTTAGCAAAGGTGTAAAATAAAAGATCAACATATAAAAATCAAAGTATTTCTGATATACTAAGTACTAGAAACAATAAAAAATTGAAATAAAAAACAATACCACTTATTATAGACCGAAAAATATGAAATACTTAGGAAAAAAATCTAAGAAAAGATATGAAAGGCCTACACGTGAAAAACTACAAAATAATGGTAACAGAAATTGAAGAAGACCTAAATAAGGGAAACAATCTACTGCGTTTACGGATTGGAAGACTAAATATTGTTAAGCTATTAATTCTCCCCTACTTGGACTCTAGGTTTAATACAATCCCATTGCAAATTTCTGCAGGCTTTTTGTAAAACTTGGCAATTTGATTCTAAATTTTATGTGTATATGCAAAGAACCTAAAATGGCCAAAACAAGTTTAAAAGAGAACAAAAAGGCTGGAGGATTTAGACTATTTTCCTACAAGACATATTATAAAGTTAGAGTCATCAATACACTATGGCATTTGTGTAAAGACATACAATAGGAACAGAAGAGAGAGACTAAAATAGACCCCCACATATATGGTCAATTTTTTTAAGTGCTAAAACAATTCAGTGGAGAAGAGATAATATTTTCAACAAATAACGCTGGAATAATTGGATATCTATATTGGATATATTCAAAATAAATCATAGACCTAAACATAAAACTTAAAACCATAATATAATATTTCTAGAAAACAAATTTAGTAGACAGCCTCCATGACCGTGAATTTGGGAATGATATCTTAGATGTGACACTAATGAATGATTCATGAAAGAAAAAAATTGATACGTGAAGCATAATCAAGGTTAAAAGTTCTGCTTTTATAAAGATACTGTTAAAGAGCATGAAAAGACAAGACGTATGCTGTAAGAAAATCATATATATGATGTCATACATATGCTGTACATGTATACACACACACACACACAGACGCGCGCGCGCTCACACGTGCGCGCACAAGAATTTCTATCCAGAATATGTATAGAACTCTCAATGCTCTTTATATGTTTGGGATACTAACCTTTTATCAGATACGTCATTTGAAAATATCTTCTTCCATTTGGTAGGTTGCCTTTCAGTTTTGTTGACTGTTTTCCTTTGCTATGCAGAAGCTTTTAATTTTGATTAGTCCCAATAGTTTATTTTTGCTTTTGTTTCCCTTGCCTCATGAGACATATCAAGAAAGATGTTGTTACGACTGATGTCAGAGAAATTACTGCCTGTACTCTCTTCTAGGATTTTTTTTCAGACAGCATTCTTTTTTTTTTTTAATATAATTTATTGACAAGTTGGCTAACATACAGTGTATACAGTGTGCTCTCAGTTTTGGGGGTAGATTCCCGTGACTCACCACTTACATACAACACCCAGTTCTCATCCCAAGAGGTGCCCTCCTAAATGCCCATCACCCATTTTCTCTTCCCCCTTGCCCCCCCCATCAACCCTCCATTTGTTCTCTGTATTTAAGAGTCTCTTGTGGTTTGCCTCTCTCTTTGTTTGAGACTATTTTTTCCCCTTCCCTTCCCCCATGGTCTTCTGTTAAGTTTCTCAAGTTCCATATATGAGTGAAAACATATGATATCTGTCTTTCTCTGACTGACTTGTTTCATTTAGCATAATACTCTCCAGTTCCATCCACGTTGTTGCAAATGGCAGGATTTCATTCTTTCTCATTGCCTAGTATGATTCTATAGTATATATAAACCACATCTTCTTGATCCATTCATCAATTGATGTGCATTTGGACTCCTTCCGTAATTTGGCTATTGTTGAAAATGCTGCTATAAACATTGGGGTACAAGTGCCCCCTATGAATCACCACTGCTGTATCCTTTGAATAAATTCCTAGTAATTCTATTGCTGGGTCATAGGGTAGTTCTATTTTTAATTTTTTGAGGAACCTCCACACTGTTTTCCAGAATGGCTGCACTGTTCTGCATTCCGCCAACAGTGCAAGAGGGTTCCTGTTTCTCCACATCCTCGCCAGCATCTGTTGTTTCCTGAGTTGTTCATTTTAGTCACTCTGACCAGTGTGAGGTGCTATCTTGGTGTAGTTTTGATTTGTATTTCCCTGATGATGAGCGATGTTGAGCATCTTTTCATGTGTCTGTTGGCCATCTGGATGTCTTCTTTGAAAAAGTGTCTTTTCATGTCTTCTGCCCATTTCTTCACTGGATTATTTGTTTTTTGGGTGTTGAACTTGGTAAGTTCTTCATGGTTTCAGGTCTCACATTTTAGCTTAATCCACATTGAGCTTATTTTTCTGTATGGTGTAAGAAAGTAGTCCAGTTTCACTCTTTTTCATGTAGCTGTCCAGTTTTTCCAACACCATTTGTTGCAATAGTCACTGTGGAAGACAGTATGGAGGTTCGTCAAAAAATTAAGCAAGTAAATCACACTACTGGGTATTTACCCAAAGAATATGAAAACACCAATTGAAAAAGATATATGCGTACTTATGTTTATTGCAGTATTTTTTACAATAGTCAAATTTTGGAAGCAGTCGATAAATGAATGGATAAAGGAGATGTGGCACATACAGACAATGGAATATTATTCAGGCCCAAAAAAGAATGAAATCTTGCCACTTACAACCACATGGATGGATCTAGGGAGTATAAAGCTAAGGGAAATAAGCCAAAAGACAAATACCATATGATTTCACTCATATGTGGAATTTAAGGAGCAAAACAAATAAAGGAAAAAAAGAGACAAACCATAAAACAGACTCAAGTATAGAAAACAAATAGAGGGGAAGTGGGTGGGGAAATGGGTGAAATAAGGGAAAAGGATCGAGTACATTTATCTCAATGAGCACTGAGTACTATGTGGAATTGTCGAATCACTATATTGTATACCTGAAATTAATGTAACACTGTATGTTAACTATGCTGGAATTCAAATTAAAATAAAATAAAAATAACTTAAAAATTTTTAAAAGAACTCTCAATGCTCAATAGTTTTTATTTATTTATTTATTTATTTTAATTATTTTTATTTATTTTTGAGAGAGAGAGAATGGGAGGGGCAGAGAGAGTGGGAGACACAGAATCTGAAGCAGGTTCCAGGCTCTGAGCTGTCAGCACAGAGCCCGACGCCAGGCTCAAACTTGTGAATTGCAAGATCATGACCTGGGCCAAAGTTGGATGCTCAATGGACTGAGCCACCCAGGCGCCCCGATGCTAAATGGTTTTTAAAAAAAGACTCAACAAAACAATTAGGCAGAAGATTTGAACACACACTTCAGGAAGATGTGCAGATAGCAAATAAGCACATGAAAAGATGCGCAACATTATTAATCGTTAGGGAAATACACATTAGAAGGGCGATGAGATACCACTATGCATGTATTCAAATGAATAACATTACAAAGACTCACCACAGCATGTACTTGGTGAGGATATGGAGGAACTGGAACTCCCATACGCTGTTGTGGACATATAAAGCCACTTTGGAAGAATGTGGCAGTTTCTTAAACAAAAGTTCAACAGACACCTACCATGTGAGGCAGCTGTTAACCTTTAGATATTTCCTAAGCAGAATGAAAGCATATGTCCCTACAATGACTCCTACGAAAATGTTTATAGCTGCTTTATTTGTAATAGTCAAGAACTGGAAACAGCTCTAATGTCTTTCGACAGGTAAATGGAAAAATAAACCACGATATATCTGTACAATGGGATATTACTCAGAAATAGGGGCGCCTGGGTGGCTCAGTCGGTTGAGTGTCCGGCTTCGGCTCGAGTCATGATCTCGCAGTCCGTGGGTTTGAGCCCCGCATCGGGCTCTGTGCTGACAGCTCAGAGCCTGGAGCCTGCTTCAGATTCTGTGTCTCCTCTCTCTCTGCCCCTCCTCTGCTCATGCTCTGTCTCTCCCTGTCTTTCAAAAATAAATAAATGTTTAAAAAAATTAAAAAAAAAGAAATAAAGATGAATGAATTATTGATACATACTACAACATGAATGAATTTCAAAATAATCATGCTGAGTGAAAATAAATGGAAAAAGAATGACTACATAGTCATTTATGATTCTGCTTATATAAAACTCTAGAAAATGAAAATTAATCTATATTAACAAAATACAGATCAGTGGTACATGGGGATAGGTTTTTGTGGGGGGAAGGTTTGGGAGGAAGGAGATATTGCAAAAGGACACAGAAAAATTGTTGGGGGTGAGAGATACATTTATGATTTTGATGTGGTTAGATGTTATTATTGATGGTGTCATGGGTATATATGTAAGCCAGAACCTATTAAATTATACACTTTAAATATGTGCATTTTATTTGCATATCACTAATACCTCAATAAAGCTGTTAAATAATAAAAAAGAAAAGGAGAAAAAAATCCCACTACTCTATAGCATCTCTCTCCTGATACAGTGGTGTTGCGTGTGCTAATATGTATTCTCACAATGGTAACTTTACAGCATGAGATTGTAAGCTTCCTGAAGGTAGGGATAGTGTTTTACACACTATTATTATTATTATTATTATTATTATTATTATTATTATAATTTCTCAGAGTATATTGGTCAGCGTACTGGCAGAACTTGGTGAAAGACTCAAACTGGGTAATTTAAGGAGATTTTAATAAAGGGACTTTTGACCAAGATGAAGTCAGGGTTTGGGAATCTCATGCATGGGTAGTACCTTAGGAGGGACAGGTTATGGTGAAGTGTTATTGGCACCCTTAGTCAGAGAGTGTGAGAAGAACATATGTGCTTGTCAGAACCTGGACTCAGAGAGAGCTATGTGGGGAGGGCAGTGACCTTCAGTAGGGGGATATGGCCAGCCTCCACGAGCCTGCAGTAGAAGAGCTGGAGGAGCAGCTAACTGAAGTCGTCATTCCAGTCTCCTGCTGGGACCTCCCGTTGGACAAACCCACGTGGAAATAGAGCACAAGGAAGACCCTGTGGTCCCTACAGGTCGGTTTCCTGAGTCGGCAGGACCCAGAAGAGTGGAGATGCAAAAGGAGAGAGATAGCACCCGGGGCCTCTAGAACCATGTTGAACATGACCTCGCTTTGCAAATTCTTCTTATCTGATTGATGAACTGTTGGTTTAAAAAAAAAAAATAAACTTGACAAAACCATCATATTCCGCTTGAGAAGCATGAGTATGCATTGGCATTTGAAAGCACTTCTTTTTTAGGACCATCTGCAAATTCAGTTGGCAGTTAGTTTCTCACTATTGCCTCCTCTGCCCTTCCAGTTCCATTAAAATTATGCCAAATAAAACTTTTCCAAAATTATCCCTGGAGTTTTCTTCTAAACTGTTCTTCAGAACAAAGATGTTCAGGTAAAATGGAACCGTGGGTTTGAGTTCTGATTTTGTAAAGCGTCCTTCTGCAAATGTTTCCATATTCAAAACAAACAAAACACACAAAAATCGGGGAAGCTCTGAATTAAATAAAGCCAAGTCAGTTTATGCTGAAATTTCTTCATGCTCTTCGGATGAAATTGTGCTTAATGACTCTCCCAGAATAGGTAAAAGACATAATATTAGCCAAGCTTATCTGATCAGATTTTTTTTTTTTAATTTTGAGAAACTAGTGCTGCATTGGAGCTCACCGTGGGAAACACACGAAACTCATGAACAAAGAGATAAACAGTGATCCAAGACCCCATCCATTCCTAGATAAACAGAAAAGGGTGGCAATTGTCAGGGTTCTCGTAAGGTGAAGTGTGGATGGGGATGTAGGGTACGGTCTTGAGTGGGCGGAGGCAGGTCGCTAGACAGATGCCGGGTTGACTCTTAGTAAAATAAATTCACCACTCCAACATGAAACTTCACATTCCAGGCTTCATCGAGAGCGAAGCTAGGTGTGTTTCTTTGGTTAATCCTTGGACAAGGAGAAGGAAGATGCACCTTTGACAGTAGTGGTTGGAAAAGAGCGAAAGTAAGGAGATAATTATTTCCTTTCCTATGAAAGGTAGGTCCCGAATTACCAAATTCCAGAACATTTCCTTGGCAGTCCCTCCATCCACTCTACCACACATTCGTGAAATAATTGTTACAACACTTAGTATGCCGTCAGTTGATAAGAATTAACTGAAAGGTTTTTAAGCAGTCTACTCGGTAGCAACTGTTGAGACAAGGAAACCACCCTCCCACCCGTGGCCCCCCACACACAATCTCTACTGGTAGGATATTCTAGGTATATTTTGAAAGACAAGACTAGGTCAAATGAAACTGCACATAAAAGAAGTCAATATTAAGAGGCGCCTGGGTGGCTCAGTCGGTTGAGTGTCCGACTTCGGCTCAGGTCATGATCTCGCGGTCTGTGAGTTCGAGCCCCGCGTCGGGCTCTATGCTGACAGCGCAGAGCCTGAAGCCTGCTTCACATTCTGTGTCTCCCTCTCTCTCTGTCTCTCCCCCACTCATGCTCTGTCTATCCCTGTCTCAAAAATAAAAGAAGTCAGTATTAAATCAAATATTTGTTATGGAGGTATAGTTGAGAAATAACGTTATATTAGTTTCAGGTGTGCAACACAATGATTTGATATTTGTATATGCTGCAAAATGATCACGACGATAAGTCTAGTTATCGTCTATCACCATACGTGGTATACGTTTTTTTCTAGTGATGAGAACTTTTCAGATTTACTCTCGGCAACTTTCAAATGTGCAACACAGTATTATTAACTATAAGCACCAGGTCCTACACTAGGTCTCCATGACTTATTTATTTTCTAACCGGAAGTTTGTACCTTCCGACCCCCTTTAATATGTTAAATGAGATATATCAGTGTTCCCATGCCAATACAATCCATCGTGAGCTACACACTATAAGCAGTTGGTACGAAAGAAATCTTGGGAAGAGGAAAGCAGCATGAATTGCTGTCATCAAGGCAAACTTCCTGCAGGAGATGTGCGGAAAGGAGACGAGCCACCCGACACCACCCCCACAGCTCTCTTCAAGTTGCCTGGCAATGAGCGGGATGTGCTTGGCGGCTCCCCCTCCCTCCATCTGTTGGACACGCTCAGGGCCTCAGTTTACCACAGAGTCTCCCAGTGGCATCCGGGAGGACACGCGACTGCCCTGAAAAGCTGATGCCCAAGCTCGTATCCTCTATAACCTCCCAACCTCTGAATGGTCACTCCCGTATTTGGCCCATAGACACGTGAGGTGGGAGGAGCACATGAGTACCTTTCCTGAACCATAAGCCCTAACATGTCCCACCATGCCAGGTGCAAGCGTTCCTCTTTGTGGGATGCTGAGAGAGTTTGGGGACTGTTGATATTGACCTGTTTAATCCATCTTTTGCACCATGTTGATTTCCACCTGTTTTCCTGAGACCTTCATTCAAGAAATTATCTTTTTAATCTTGTTTCCTCACTTAAAATAGTATTATTTATTTATTTAAATAGCACAGATCATACTTTCTTTAAAAGGGCAGCCATGGGGCCCCAGGTGGCTCAGTCAGTTAAGCGTCTGACTTCAGCTCAGGTCATGATCTCACGGTTCCTGAGGTTCAAGCCCCGTGTCAAGCTCTGTGCTGACAACTCAGAGCCTGGAGCCAACTTTGGATTCTGTGTCTCCTTCTCTCTCTCTGCCTTTCCCCAACTCTGACTCTGTCTCTCTCTTGAAAATAAACAAACGTTAAAAAAAAAACTTTTAAAGGGCGGCAGTAATGAAAGTTTAAGGGGAAGGAACGACCGTACTGCCCAGTACTTAAGTCAACCTAACCCAGTATTATTAAAGACCAATAAGTGTGGGTTGGATGCCACTGGATTGCAATCATGTTTTGTGAGCACCATTTCTAAGAGGCACGGATTTTCAATGACGCACCACCCCTTCTGCCAGCTTCTTCCCAGTCCTGGTTCCTTTAGGCTAACCTTTCCTCCTCAAAGTCATAAAAATCAGAGAATGTTAGAGCTAGAAAGAATGTTGGAAAATATCCAGTCTAAGAACCCCATTTGGAAGACGGGAAACTCAGGTTTAGAGAAATTACGTGACCCAAATAAGGCAAAATAAAGCAAAAACTCTTCTGACTCCCAGTCCAGTGCTCTCTCCATTAGGCCACACAGTGACTTGAACTCAAAGAGAAACAGATGTAAGCAGAGAAGAACCCAGTGCATGATCATGAAACAGTAACTTGAAAATCACATATAGAATCTAAAAAATACAACAAATGGACGAACAAACAAAACGGAAATAGACTCATAACACAGAGAACACACTGGTTGTTGCCAGAGGGAATGAAGTGGGGGGAGGGATAGGCAAAATTGTGAAGGGGATTAAGAGGTACAAACTTTCCATTATACACTAAATAAATCATAGGGATGAAAAGTATAGCATAGGGAATATAGTCAATAATATTGTAAAAATTCTGGATGGTGACAGTTGGTGACCACACTTATTGTGGCGAGCACAGTGTAGTGTATAGAACTGTCAAATCACTATGTTGTGCACCTGAAACTAATATAACATTGTATGTCAACTATACTTCAGTAAAAAAAAAAAAAAAAGTGAAGTATCCTACCTAGAACCACGAAATTTTAAAAAAAGAAAAGAAAATCACTCAGCACAAAAACAGAGTCTCAGATTAATGGAACAGAATAGAGAACCCAGAAATGGACCCACAAACATACGGCCAACTCATCTTTGACAAAGCAGGAAAGAGCATCCAATGGAATAAAGACAGTCTCTTCAGCAAATGGTGTTGGGAAAACTGGATAGCGACCTGCAGAAGAATGAACCTGGACCACTTTCTTCCACCAGACACAAAAGTAAACTCAAAAAGGATGAAGGATCTAACCGTAAGACAAGAAGCCATCAAAATTCTAGAGGAGAAAGCAAGCAAAACCCTCTTTGATTGTGGCCACAGCGACTTCTTACTCAACGCATCCCTGGAGGCAAGGGAAACAAAAGCAAAAATGAAGTATTGGGACCTCATCAAGATAAAAAGCTTCTGCATGCCGAAGGAAGGAAACAATCAGCAAAACTAAAAGGCAACCGATGGAATGGGAGAAGATATTTGCAAACGACATGTCAGATAAAGAGTTAGTATCCAAAATCCATAAAGAACTTATTAAACTCAACACCCAAAAAGCAAATAATCCAGTGAAGAAATGGGCAAAAGACATTAATAGATACTTCTTCAAAGAAGACGTCCAGATGGCTAACCGACACAAGAAAAGATGCTCAACATCACTCATCATCAGGGAAGTACAAATTAAAACCACCATGAGATCCCACCTCACACCAGTCAGAATGGCTAAAATAAACAACTCAGGCAACAACAGATGTTGGCGAGGATGTGGAGAAAGAGGCTCTCTTTTGCACTGCTGATGGGAATGTAAACCGGTGCAGCCCCTCTGGAAAACAATACGGAGTTTCCTCAAAAAATTAAAAATGGAACTACCTCATGACCCAGCAATTGCACTACTAGGTATTTATCCAAGGGATACAGGCATGCCGTTTCGAAGGGGCACATGCACCCCAATGTTTATAAGCAGCACTATCGACAATAGCCAAAGTATGGAAAGAGCCCAAATGTCCATCGACAGATGAATGGATAAAGAAGATGTGGCATATATATATATATATATATACACATATATATATATATATACAATGGCAATGAAAAAGAAAGAAATCTTGCCATTTGCAAGAACTAGAGGATATAATGCTAAGCGAAATTAGTCAGAGAAAGACAAATATCATAAGACTTCACTCACATGAGGAATTTAAGATACAAATGAACATAAGGGAAGGGAAGTAAAAATAACATAAAAACAAGGAGGGGGACAAAACATAAGAGGCTCTTAAATATGGAGAAGAAACTGAGGGTTGCTGGAGGGGTTGTGGGTGGGGGAGGATGGGCTAAATGGGTAAGGGGCATTAGGAAGGACTTGTTGGTTTGAGCACTGCGTGTTATATATAGGGGATGAATCACTGGAATCTACTCCTGAAATTATTATAGCACTATATGCTAACTACCTTGGATGCAAATTAAAAAGTAAAAAAAAAAAAATCACCTAGCTGGGTGTAGAGGTTCTGTCTGCTAAAACCATGACGTGGTTTTGTCAACTCTTTTATATTCCTGAGGGTTGCCCTTAAGAACATCCTAATTAAGGGGCGCCTGGGTGGCTCAGTCGGTTAAGCGGCCGACTTCGGCTCAGGTCACGATCTCACAGTCTGTGAGTTCGAGCCCCACATCGGGCTCTGTGCTGATGGCTCATCAGAGCCTGGAGCCTGCTTCGGATTCTGTGTCTCCCTCTCTCTCTGCCCTTCCCCTGCTCATGCTCTATCTCTATGTCTCTCAAAAATAAATAAACGTAAAAAAAAAAAAAAAAAAAAAAAAAAAAAAAAAAGAACATCCTAATTAAGATATCTTAAAACAGGAATGGTACCCACAAGAAAAATAATTTTTTTACTGCTTTCTTGTCTTGATTTAAAGAATACCTAGGTTTTCACGATAGCAATTCCTATCTCCTAGACAATACATTGTGCCTTAATCCTAGAAAGGCTTCCTAGCAACCTCACCTCTAAGGGAAAAATATGGACAGAGCACTGAAAAAGTACTGCCTTCTCCATTACACCAGAACACATGTATCCAATCTGTGTGTGCAATGGAGGAGTGGGCAGTAGCTCTGGTCCCTGTTGCTGTATAGTACTAAGAGAGAACAAAATTGCAGTGTTCTAAATCCTGGGTCACATATAGAAAGAAAGGAACTATAAGATGAATAATAAATGGACTTTTTCCCTCATCTTCTATTCTGTATCTAACTCCTCTAGAGTCTCTCTCTCTCTCTCTCTCTCTCTCTCTCTCTGCATGTGTATGTGTGTGTGTGTGTGTGTGTGTGTGTGTGTGCATTCACATGGGCTGTACTCCTCTGTTCTCAACATAGCCTTGGCCTGTCTATAACCAATCACACCAATCTGAAGAGGACACAGTGTCAGAGCCCCTAGTTTTTAGTTTTTAAGTAATTTTTAACATTTATTTATTTCTGAGACAGAGAGAGACAGACCGTGAGCAGAAGAGGAACAAAGAGAGAGAGGGAGACACAGAATGTGAAGCAGGCTCCAGGCTCTGAGCCATCAGTACAGAGCCTGATGCGGGGCTTGAACTCACAAACCATGAGATCATGACCTGAGCCGAAGTCGGACGCTTAACTGACTGAGCCACCGAGGCACCCCAGAGCCTCTACTTTTTAAATAGAGTGTGGATGACAACAGTATTCTTTCCTTCAGGATCTCCTAAGCATTCTCAGCTTTAACAGTGATCAGAGCACTCTAACCACCCCCAGTGGTTGCAGAAGTCAGAAAAGGCATGTGGATGGAGTTTCTTTCTTTCTTTCTTTTTTTGTTTGAACAATTTATTGTCAAATGGGTTTCCATACAACACCCAGTGCTCATCCCAACACCTGGCCTCCTCAATGCCCGTCACCCACTCTCCCCTCTCCCATACCCCCCATCAGTCCTCAGTTTGTTCTTAGTATTTAAGAGTTGGAGTTACTTTCTACCTCATCCATGTCCCCTGGCCCCTTTGCCTCTGGTTAACAAGGGTCTAAAACCAAAGTACAGACTTCACAGTGACGTGGCACATTCATGCTCTTATGTGATTCTCCCAGGCACTGATGAGATGAGATTGGGCAGGCAATAGCCCCAACTCACGATGGAGATAGCTAAGGCCTAGAGAGAATAAAGTGATTTACTTAAGGTCACTCAGCTGGTTAGCAGCTCGTTAGCTGAGCTGAGTGCCTCAGAATGAGGTTTTGACCAAAGTCAGACCTCAGAATCTGTGGGTTTTCTCCAAAGCCAGATGAGACCTATGTGGCTATCGGGATGGAAGTGGAGGAAGAGCCCACGATCCTCTGACCCATGCTACCCCTGCCGTTTCTACAACTACAGAAGAACATCCTGAGAGACTCGTTCTAAAGCTACTCTACCAACTGGCTCTTGGCATTTCTAAAAAGAATTGTTCACCAAAGAAAACTTTTGCTATTATCATTTATAATTGAGGAAGAAATAGAGACTCTGATCACCGTCATGTGGCTTGTTCATAGATTGTGTGGGGGCCTTTGGGAAAAAGGTGATACCTGCTAAGCCTTGACAGAGCAATGAACAGAAGGCCCAAACCGTGCTCTGCAATCTCTCTGTGGGATATGACTTTTAATCTTCATTATAGAAAGAACAAACATGGGTTTTGTTTCTGCTTTTCAATAGGTAATTTGCTCTCAGTCAAAGAGATGGTGGATAAAAATGTCCTGTGCTTTTGAAATTCACAATCTGCTGGACAATAGTCTCACAGTGCGATGAATAGCATAGTGGGAACAAGAAGTCCTTGGACCCTCCTCCCCTGCCCTCTTGTTCTCTCTCCTCCTCTCCCCAACATGTCCCTACTTCTTCCACCTGCCTTCCCTACTGCCTCCCAGCCCCCGAGGCTGTTTTTGCGTTCCCTCTCATTGTCTTCACACAATGTCCCACTGTCATTTACAACAATGACCGGTATCGCAGATGTAATCTCAGTCACCTTGATCTGCTGAACTCAAACATCAAAAATGTAGCCATTAAAATAACTCTGTCTGCTAAATTTCTATCAAGAGAATAAGATGCAAAATCATGTTCTTTTTATGAAAATGTTACAAGGCCGTGGGTGTCAACAGAGGAAGTCTGCTGCATCCCACGGTGACTGGAAAGAAAACCTCCCTCCTCATCGGCAAAGAACAAGCTGCCGGGAAAGTCCTCACCCACCAGAACTGCACAGTCACGTCCCCTGTTTGTTTGGTAGGTTTTTTTCAATCGGGAGCATTTGTTCTGGAGTTGTGGATAAAAAGGGAGTTGAGTTTACTACCCTCTTTCACAACAAAGTAAACTTGACTCAAAGAAATGGCAAAGTCTAGAGTGGTCTCAATCCTTCTGACCCAAATGTCTGTCTTCCTTTGCATCCAGTTACTTGGTACCAATAAATAACCCCCTCCTGCCTTCTTCCTCTGGAAGAATAAACAGCATATGTCGTCTCACACTGGCTGTTCCCACCTCAACAAGGAACACCAGATGTCCCAATGCTTCAGCCCCTTTGGGTTAGCGCAACGCTGACTGGAGATACCTAACCAATAGGGTGTCTCAGAGCAAGAATTTCATTTTACTCTTGAAGAAACCAAGTACTTCCAAACCAAAGCCCAAACTCTGTGACTGAGGGATGTGATCATTCTCTGACTAAAGTAGGCAGCGGTGTGCGAGACAAAACTCCAGGAGACACATTAACCCCTCCCCCAGGCACCCAGGCAATGCCGCCATGCGAGGGCTGTGTTTGTCTAGTACAAGGCACCCTTTCTCAAAATGTCTTCCACCTGCTCCGAAACACCTGGAGCAACTATTAAGCTGTGTAAAGCATGGGCCTTCCAAATTGTAGCATCTGCATTTAAACGAGTGTTCCAGGCAATTCTCATCCCCACTGAAGTCTGAGAACCCCTGGTCTAGATTAGGGAGAGATAGGCACAGATCCAGGGACTCCATCTATGTCCAACTAAGCTATTTTTAGATATGAATCACAGAGGGAAGAAGAACTTTGAAAGCATAGCCAGCGCTATGCTTTCTACATATTTTTTTTTACAGTTCAAAACATCATATATTAAATCAACATTGCTAACGATCAAAATCCAACTGGATAAATTTCAAAGATCTTATTGGCTTTATTCAATGATTTATGAATCGAGCCTCATCTAGTCTAGCAGATAAAAAGAAGCCAAGGAGCTGTACAAAATGACTTTTATAGGCAGCGGGGAAAGGGAACAAGGAGGTCATACTAGACCAAGAAAAGCATGTTTTTTACTACAAGGTCGCTTTCGTTTAGTGCGTGGCAGGGGTCTATCAGGTAGATTACGTAGCTAGTGCTGGTCAGGTGATATCTGATTGACTGCCTTAAGATTCCATTTCCGGGAGAGCTGAAACTGTAATTAAATTAAGTCTCAGTTTGGTGACGCGAGGATTAGCATTAGCATACATGACTCCATTTTGGGCCTGTTGTCTTGTTTTTTATTAAAAAATGAATGGCTACTTAAAGGCAAACCGTATGTAAGACAAAGACAGATGCTCAGGTGTTACTTAGACATATTTGCCATCAAACAGAATTACTTTAAACTTCTGGCTACTTACTCACACAGTCTTATCTCACCCACAGGGGGCCTTTGGGTTTGTTCCCAGATCTGTTTTCTGTGCTTTGGCTTTGACCTTATCCCAGATGCCTGCTTTTGGGGACTCCAGTCCACTCCCTTCACTTCCCACCCTTCTACCAAGAATTACTTCTCCCATCAGTTCTTATCCTTATACAGCAGCAGCTCTTAAAGGGTAATCTGGGGGAACCCAGGGGTCCCTGAAACCCTTCCAGAAGATCCATGAGGTCAAAACTATTTTTATAACAAAACTAAGATGTTATTTTGCCTTTTTCTCTCTTATTCTCTTGTGAATGTAAAATAGCGTTTAATGGCAGCTACCTGGTGAATGATGATGCCATCACTCTGATGACTAATGGAACGCACCTAAGTGTATTCTCGTGTTTTGAAGTTTTAATTTCTAACATGGTAAATATCCATAGATACAACATGGGTAAACCAAGGCTCTTTGGAGTTCAATATTTAGCAATGCAAGTGGGTCCTATGACCAGATACCTTGAGAACACATTTCCATCAAGATCTGTCCCCCTTAGTACCCTCAGAATTCTTGGTCTTTCCGCTCACCTGCCATCTTCCTGATGACCAATCCGTGAGTAGTTAGCTTCTGAGTGCCTACTAAATGCCAGGCACTGTATATATAGAAGTTTAAAGAAAGACGGAAGGAGGGAAGAATGGAAAGAAAGGAAAAAATGCAAAGAGATAAAGGTCAAAGAATGAGCTTCTTAGTGAAGATTATAGCCATGTGTTATTCTATATACAAGTAGCATCATAATCATCCATAAATAATTTAAACTTCAATATGGGTTGAGGCCAGTTACTAAGTTCCAAAAGCTCCCTAGGAGATTTTAATGCATAACTTTAGTTGAGAATAACATCTAAAATAATTGCCTCCAAAAATTGCCTCTTTCTCATGTACCTGCACTTACTGAAGTTTATAGTGTCTGTAGATACCCAGCAGGAGGCCATAGGAAGGAGGTTGGCCAAGTAAGTACAGGAAGCACTGTGAGATTCAGTCAGTAAATGGGAGGACGAGGCAGGCAAGAAACATCGGGTGTTGAAAAATCCATCAATAAAATGACACTGAGTGACCAGGATTCAAGGGAACCATGGAAAGCCAGGAAACGTTTGAATTCCCAAGAGCAAGGGGAGTTAACTAAGATTTCAGTGCAAGAACCAAAGCAGGGACCCAGCTCTGGAGCTTGAGCAAAAAGAGATATCAATTAGGCAAGAGGCCAGGTGCGCAGAGAAGGCAGAGCTCACATACCGAGCTTTTAAAATTTACTCTAGATGCAAGATTGGTTCTAGAAGACAGGAAGTGGAATTGAGAGTGGGATGGCTGGAAAGAAGTCTTTCCAGGATGCTGCAGATGAATGTGGAAGGCATAAAAAGAGGAAGCAGGCAAATCATCGAGCTTTTAGAAGTAAGCGTTGATCATTCAAAACACTTGAAAAAAGAACAGAAGCCTGTAGTGAGAAACTACAGTAGGATGTGTTTAGTTCAGGGACAATGAGTATGAACCCCGAGTACATGAGAATCACATCTTGGTATACTTTTGTTTCCTTGATTCTAAATATTACAGAGCACTTTCTGATCTAATCTGGGCTTTATATACAAAATCAGCTTCCCATAAAACTGATTTATTTTCTTAAGTTAATCACCTGGTCCTAGCTTTCTTTTCCTCATTTGACTTTTTAGCCTAAGTTTAATTTGTTGTGATAATCAGGATCCATTTCATAGCACACTTATAGGGATATTTCATGTTCATTTCACAGAGCACCCGGCCATACCAGAGCTATTTTCTGATTAACTGGCCCAATGGATCTAATCAAACCAAGACGACATTGTCTGAGCCACTCCGTGAATGCACTGTCTAAACTCTCACTATATCCTTAATAGGAATTCTTTCCTCAGAAAACAATCACTCCAGTTTTTCTAATTCTGTACCCAAAAGCATCACAAATAAAATTACTGGTCCTGCATAAACAGTAGCCAACGGCGTGGGTTGGAAACATGTGACCTTATTGGTACAGTAATAGATACTTAACTTATAAAATTGTCATTGAATGAATGAAACTCTTTTTCCTAACTTAATGCCTCACATATAGTTAGTTATTAAACATACTCTTTTTGACTAGGTAACGTTAGATGGATCTTCCAATACATCGGATCATGGCAATGAGTCCACTTTGGGAAATAAATGCTTGATACCCAAAGTTTTCTAACCACAGAATATACTCTTTTACAAAGCCTTTCTTTCTCATTTTTTTTGGGCCACCTTTTACATCTTATTTTAAATCTTTCCTCTTCTCATTCTAATTTCTTTCTTAATATTAATAATCTAGAATCTAGAATTCTTTTATTCTCCATCACCCAAAGTGGATTTCTCTGTTGAATCCACAGCCAAGCGCTCACCCTCTCATCCCTTCATTCATTCAATCAGGCCGTAAATATTTATAGCGTACTTTGATGCAGCAGGCTTTAATTACTATCTGTGGCTTTTCTTTAAGGCCTCCTCTTCCCTTTACCTCCCGTTTTCTCATGCCCAAATACTCTCACACATGCATGGTGAGGGTTTTATAATCAGAGGAGAATACATCTAACTGAGGTCACCTACCATTTTCTATTATATATAATAGGTAAGTCTCCTTCCTTCTTTTTTTTTATACTTTTTTAAAATGTTTATTTATTTTTGAGAGACCGAGAGACACAGCATGAGCAGAGGAAGGGCAGAGAAAGAGGCAGACACAGAATCTGAAGCAGACTCCAGGCTCTGAGCCATCAGCACAGAGCCCGATGTGGGGCTTGAACTCACAGACGGTGAGATCATGACCTGAGCTGAAGTCAGCCACCTAACCGACTGAGCCACCCAGGCGCCCCAGTCTTCTTCCTTCTGGTCCGGCATGTCACCGTTCCATTGGGACCCTTTATCCCATGTTTCAAGGATTTCAATCCTTTCCTCTATGTGAGCAGAATACTGGGTCCCTCACACCATGACTTTGAGGCCACTCCTTCAATTAATCAATTATAAAAAAGATAGAAAGGATTTTGGAAATCTCGTTCAGAGCACAACAACAGAATTGGTAAAGCATTTGTTTGGTTTTTGATATTTCAACAATCCAAACAACTGAAGTTTACCTTCTTGGCCCCTTAGATAGGTTTACTTTAATTTGATGGATACACATAGGGTGAGGGTGCTTTTTAAAAATTCAATAAATATTTATTGAGCACCTTCTTATGGGCCAAGCCCTGTGCAAGCCACTGGGAAGAAAAACAAGTCAGACCGGAGTTGTGTTCTCGAGAAGTGCACAGACTAGTGAGACGCATCACCCATTGACTACAGTAAATCAGAATGAATATTAAGTTAGAGGAACACATATGAGCAAGCCATTATTTATCCCTGCGATAGGAGTAGAGGAGAAGGGTAGAGAGTCAAAGACACAACAGAGAGAAAGGGATGTTTGAACTGGAACTTGAAAGATGAGCAGGAATTTCCCAGGAGTGAAAAAGTGAGAGGCAAGAGGAAACGGATTGTAAAACCGCCTTTGAGATGGCTTGTTGTGTTCAGAAGCTAGGAGACTAGAGAAGGCGGGTTACTTGATGAGGTCAACAATGGCCCCATGACATTTCCACATGTCAAAACATTAGCCAGCTCTCTCCTCCCAAGGTTTCTTTGTTTCGCTCAAGACTCCATTTCAGTGACTCACCTCTAAGCCAACTGTGACACATGAAGACTTCCTCTATCTATAATGGCCTTTAAGGACTTTCTTTAGCTGACCCTTTCCCGTGGATAACTCTTACTGTCAGAGAATTCACCTTATGTGATCTTTCGAGCCTGTCCTATTCCATAAGTTTGAAATTAACACGTATCAAGTTGAAAGAATGTGGCAGGCAGGGTTAGCAAATGACAGACTTGGGGTCCAAGGTAAATTCAGGCTAGAATTATGACACGGATCCAATGAGAAGAAAGATAATAAAGAATGTCTAAACCTCCCGAATTTGACTTCATAAGGTCAACTTACAGGATAAGAATAGAGCTCAGTGCACAACATTAAGGAGAATCTCCCTGTGCGCCCGGGGGGGCTCAGTTGGTTGGGTGTCCGACTTCAGCTCAGGCCATGATCTCAGAGTTCGTGGGTTCGAGCCCCGCATGGGGCTCTGTGCTGACAGCTCGGAGCCTGGAGCCTGCTTCGGATTCTGTCTCCCTGTGTCTCTGCCCCTTCCCCCACTTGCACTCTGGAGCCTGCTTCGCAGTCTGTGTCTCCCTCTCTCTCTGTCCCTCCCCGGTTCACACTCTGTCTCTCTCTCAAAAGTAAATAAAATATTTTTAAAAAAATAAGGGGAATCTCCCTGAAGTATCTAACGACTATGAATTTATCAGAATCCATACCATTCGGGAATAACCAGACTAGTGCTGTGTCCCCTTCTGGAAAGCACTCTTTAAAGATGCTGACGAAATGGAGTGGGCCCAGGATAGAGGTAATGGGGCCATAGAAGGTTGAGAAGCCACATCGCAGAATAAAAAAAAAAAAAATCGAGGGCCAGACACATCAGAACAAAGAAGAGGGACCAGTAATCACCGTCAACTATGCAGAGGGTGTGGGTGTGGGTGTGTGTGGGTACGTATTTTAAATTTCTATACGACGAAACTAAAAGCAAATGGTGGACATTTTAGGGGATTGTTTTGGAAAAGAACGTTGTATAAACCTTATTATATTTCCATAAATGCTAAGATCTCTTTTTGTGTTCTTTAGGCTGCAAATATATTAGTTTAGCTCTGTGCCATTACCACGCTGGGTTTTTTTTATTATTATTATTTAAATATTTTTCTTATTCTACTTTATCTCCTCTTTCAGCTTGGTAGTTATACCTATATACACTCTGCTTCAAATCAATACAGGTACCATGATCTCAGTACAAGAACTTTACAACGGCCTGACTCCTCTTACCTCCCTCTACCTATTTTGCTATTGTTTTTTAATTTTTTTAACGTTTTTATTTATTTTTTTTGAGAGACATAGAGACAGAGCATGAGCAGGGGAAGGACAGAGATAGAGGGAGACACAGGATGGGAAGCAGGCTCCAGGCTCTGAGCCGTCAGCACAGAGCCCGACGCGGGGCTCGGGCTCACAGACCGCGAGATCATGACCTGAGCTGAAGTCGGTCGCTTAACCAACTGAGCCACCCGGGCACCCCCTATTTTGCTGTTGTTGCTACATAGTTTACTTATGCATATTTTATAAACTCTGGAAGACGTTGTTACTACTGTTGCCTAAACAGGCAATAATATTTTATATCGATTCACATATTTACTTCTTTTGAATGTTATTCATTCTTTCTTGTCCTTCCGTGCTTCTATCTGGGGTCATTCTCTTTCGTACTGAAGAACTCTTTTTTTTTTTTTTTTTTTTTTTAATTTTAAATGATTTCCAATTTCAACTTCCTTAATTTTTTTTTTGTTATAATAGTTTATTTTCAAATTGGTTTACATATAACACCCAGTGTTCATCCCAACATGTGCCCTTTTTAATGCCCATCACCCCCTCTCCCCCCTCCCTCATCCCCCTTACCCTCAGTTTTTTCTTAGTCTTTGAGAGTCTCTTATGTTTTATCTCCCTCCCTCTCTGTGTCTTTTTTTTCTTTCCCCTCTTCCCCTCCCCCTGGTTTTTGCTTAGTTTCACAAAGTCCACCTATTCGTGGAAACATATGGTATCTGTCTTTTTCTGACTGACTTATTTCACTTAACATAATACCCTCCAGTTCCATCCATGTTGCTACACATGGCCAGATTTCATTTTTTCTCATTGCCACGTAGTAGTCCATTGTATATAAGTACCATAACTTCTTTATCCATTCGTCAGTTGATGGGCACTTGGTCTCTTTCCATGATTTGGCTATTGTCGAAAGTGCTGCTATGAACATTGGGGTACACGTGCTCCTATGCATCAGCATTCCTGTGTCTCTTGGGTAGATTCCTAGCAGGGCTATTGCTGGGTCATAGGGTAGCTCTATTTTCATTTTTTTGAGGAACCTCCACACCGTTTTCCAGAGTGGCTGCACCAGTTTGCATTCCCACCAACAGTGTAGGAGGGTGCCTACTTCTCCACATCCTCGCCAGCATCTATAGTTTCCTGATTTGTTCATTTTAGCCACTCTGACTGGTGTGAGGTGGTATCTCAGTGTAGTTTTGATTTGTATTTCCCTGATGATGAGTGACATTGAGCATCGTTTCATGTGTCTGTTGGCCATCTGAATGTCCCCTTTGGAGAAGTGTCTATTCATATCTTCCGCCCATTTCTTCACTGGGTTGTTTGTTTTTCGGGTTTGGAGTTTGGTAAGTTCTTTATAAATTTTAGATATTAGTCCTTTATCCAATATGTCATTTGCGATGATCTTTTCCCATTCCGTTGGTTGCCTATTCGTTTTGTTGGTTGTTTCTTTTGCCGTGCAGAAGCTTTTTATCTTGATGAGGTCCCAATAGTTCATCTTTGCTTTTAATTCTCTTGCCTTTGGAGACGTGTCGAGTAAGAAATTTGTGCATCTTAGGTCAAAGAGGCTTTTTCCTGTTTTCTCCTCTAGGATTTTGACGGTTTCCTGTCTCACATTCAGATCTTTTATCCATTTAGAATTTATTTTTGTGAGTGGTGTAAGAAAGTGGTCTAGTTTCATTCTTTTGCATGTTGCTGTCCAATTCTCCCAGCACCATTTGTTAAAAAGGCTGTCTTTTTTCCATTGGATACATTTTCCCGCTTTGTCAAAGATTAGTTGGCCATATACTTGCGGGTCCATTTCTGAGTTTTCTATTCTATTCCATTGGTCTATGCGTCTGTTTTTGTGCCAATACCATACAGTCTTGATGACCACCGCTTTGTAGTAGAGGTTAAAGTCTGGGATTGTGATGCCTCCCGCCTTGGTTTTATTCTTCAGTATTATTTTGGCTATTCGAGGTCTTTTGTGGTTCCATACAAATTTTAGGATTGTTTGCTCTAGCTTTGAGAAGAATGCTGGTGCAATTTTGATTGGGATTGCATTGAATGTGTAGATTGCTTTGGGTAGTATTGCCATTTTGACGATATTTATTCTTCCAATCCATGAGCATGGGATGTTTTTCCATTTCCTTGTGTCTTCCTCAATTTCCTTCATAAGTTTTTTTATAGTTTTCAGTGTAGAGGTCTTTCACATCTTTGGTTAGGTTTATTCCTAAGTATTTTATGGTTTTTGGTGCTATTGTGAAAGGGATTAGCTTCTTTATTTCTCTTTCTGCTGCTTCATTGTTGGTGTATAGAAATGCCACCGATTTCTGTACATTGATTTTGTATCCTGCAACTTTGCTGAAATCATGAATCAGTTCTAGTAGGCTTTTGGTGGATTCTGTCGGGTTTTCCATGTAAAGTATCATGTCATCTGCAAAAAGTGAAAGTTTGACTTCCTCCTTGCCAATCTTGATGCCTTTTATTTTGTTTTGTTGTCTGATTGCTGATGCTAAGACTTCCAGCACTATGTTAAATAGCAGTGGCGAGAGTGGACACCCCTGTCGTGTTCCTGATCTCAGGGGAAAGGCTTTCAATTTTTCCCCATTGAGGATGATATTAGCTGTGGGCTTTTCATATATGGCTTTTATGATGTTTAAGTATGTTCCTTCTATCCCGACTTTCTCGAGAGTTTTTATTAAGAAAGGATGCTGTATTTTGTCAAATGCTTTTTCTGCATCTATTGACAGGATCATATGGTTCTTATCTTTTCTTTTGTTGATGTGATGTATCACGTTGATTGATTTGCGAATATTGAACCAGCCCTGCAACCCAGGGATGAATCCTACTTGATCATGGTGGATAATTCTCTTTATATGCTGTTGGATTCGATTTGCTAGTATCTTGTTGAGAATTTTTGCATCCATATTCATCAGGGATATTGGCCTGTAATTTTCTTTCTTTGCTGGGTCTCTATCTGGTTTGGGAATCAAAGTGATGCTGGCTTCATAGAATGAGTCCGGGAGTTTTCCTTCCGTTTCAATTTTTTGGAACAGCTTGAGGAGGATAGGAATTAACTCTGTTTTAAATGTCTGGTAAAATTCCGCAGGAAAGCCATCTGGTCCAGGGCTTTTATTTGCTGGGAGGTTTTTAATAACGGATTCTATTTCTTCACTAGTTATGGGTCTGTTCAAATTTTCTATTTCTTCCCGTTTGAGTTTTGGTAGTGTGTGGCTATTTAGGAAGCTGTCCATTTCTTCCAGATTGCCAAGTTTGGTGGCATATAATTTTTCATAGTATTCTCTGATGATTGCTTGTATCTCTGAGGGATTGGTTGTAATTTCTCCCTTTTCATTCACGATTTTATTTATTTGAGTTCTCTCCCTTTTCTTTTTGAGAAGCCTGGCTAGAGGTTTGTCTATTTTGTTTATTTTTTCAAAGAACCAGCTTTTGGTTTCATTGATCTGTTCCACTACCTTTTCTGTCTCCATATGGTTAATTTGAGCTCTGATCTTTGTTATTTCTCTCTTTCTGCTGGGCTTGGGTTGTTTTAGTTGATCTGCTTCTAGTTCCTTTAGGCGTGCTGTTAGAATTTGTGTTATTGATTTTTCTTGTTTCTTGAGATGGGCCTGGATTGCAATATATTTCCCTCTCAGGACTGCCTTTGCTGCATCCCAGAGCGTTTGGATTGTTGTATTTTCATTTTCATTTGTTTCCATGTATTTTTTAATTTCTTCTCTGATGGCTTGGTTGACCCAGTCATCTTTTAGTAGGTTATTTCTTAGCCGCCATGTTCTTGGATATTTTCCAGGCTTTCTCCTGTGGTTGATTTCAAGTTTCAAAGCATTGTGGTCTGACAATGTACACGGTATTATCTCAATTCTTTTATATTTATTCAGAGCTTCCCTGTGCCCCAGAATGTGGTCTATCTTGGAAAATGTACCGTGTGCAGATGAGAAGAACGTAAATTCCTTTGCTTCTGGATGAAGGACCCTAAAGATGTCTGTGAGGCCCATCTGTCCTAATGTGTCATTCAGGGCTATTGTTTCTGCGGAGATTTTCTGTTTTGTTGATCTATCCAATGCTGAGAGTGGAGTGTTGAGATCCCCTACTATTAGGACATTTTTATCGATGAGGTTGCTAATGTTTGTAATTAGTTGTTTTACAAATTTGGGTGCCCCTGAATTCGGTGCGTAGATATTTACAATTGTTAGCTCTTCCTGCTGGATGGTCCCTGAGACTATTATATAATGTCCTTCCTCATCTCTTATTACATCGTTCATTTTAAAGTCTAATTTGTCTGATATAAGTGTGGCTACTCCGGCTTTCTTCTGACATCCAGTAGCATGGTAGATAGTTCTCCATCCCCTCACTTTCAATCTGAAGGTGTCTTCAGGTTTAAGATGAGTTTCTTGAAGACAGCAAATAGATGGGTCTTGTTTTTTAATCCATTCTGTTATCCTGTGTCTTTTGATTGGCGCATTTAGTCCATTTACATTCAGTGTTAATATTGAAAAATATGGGCTTACAGTCACTGTATTATCTGTAAGTTTCATGTTTGTAAGGCTGTCTCTGGTAGTTTGTGTTCTTTGCCTCCTTGTTTTCATAGAATGCCCCTCAGGATCTCTTGCAGTGCTGGCTTATTTGTGATAAATTCTTTCAGTTTTTGTTTGTTGGGAAAAACTTTGATCTCTCCTTCTATTCTGAATGACAGGCTAGCCGGATACAGAATTCTTGGTTGCATGTCCTTCTTGCTCATCACATTGAAGATATCCTGCCATTCCTTTCTGACTTGCCAAGTTTCTGTAGATAAGTCTGCTACTACCCTTATAGGTCTCCCTTTGTATGTTAGGGTTCTTTTGTCCCTAGCTGCTTTCAGGATTCTCTCCCTATCTTTGTATTTTGCCAGCTTCACTATGATGTGCCGTGCAGAAGGTCTATTCAAGTTACGTCTGAGGGGAGTTCTCTGTGCCTCTTGGATTTCCATGCCCGTTTCCTTTCTCATGTTGAGGAAGTTCTCAGCAATGATTTGTTCCGGAACCCCTTCGACTCCTTTCTCTCTCTCTTCTTCCTCTGGAACTCCTATGATACGGATATTGTTTCTTTTGACTGCATCGCTCAGCTCTCGAATTCTCCTTTCCTGTTCCTGGATCAACTTCTCTCTCTTTTTATCTGCTTCCTCTTTTTCAATGATTTTGTCTTCTAATGCACTAACTCTTTCCTCTACCTCTTCAATCCGTGCTGTGGCTGCTTCCAGTTTCCCCTGTATTTCTTCCAATGTCTTCTTTAATTCTTCCTGACCGTTTTTAAGGTCTTTGAACTTTGCCTCGTGGGACCCCTTGCATTCATCTAAGCTTTTGTCGAGGCCAGCAATTAGTTTTATGATTAACATTCTATATTCAAGTTCTGTTATGTTGCTTATATCTGTTTTCATTAATTCTTGAGCTGTCACTGCTTCTTGTAGACTCTTTTGAGGAGAATTCTTCCGTCTCGTCATTTTGGCTGGATGTGGTATGGGTTGTTTCTTGAAGTTGCCCTGGAAAGGAAAACTGACAGACACACAGAACACAGAAATACTCAAAACGTACCGACAAATGGTCCAGACAAGCAGTTCACAACAGAAAAAAATAACAAGTGACTCTCTGAGGGCAATGTCCTGAAGTAACAGCTACACGTTAAGGACAGGGTATGTAGTGTGCTGGTGGCAGAGCATATATAGACAGAATAATGACTGGTGCAGGGAGAAGAAGGAAGTGGACTTTGCCCAGGTAGAGCGACTAAAGGGTTTAATCCAGACTGATAGAAATCAGAATAAGGACAGGTGCGAGGGAAAAGGAATAAAGATCGATGTCGTCTAGATGAACTTATACAGCCTGGTTATTCCAGAAAAAGGGCTAGGGAAGTAAAGAAGAGGTTGTAGGACATGTCCTCGAAGAGTGGGTTAAAAAACAAAACAAAAACAAAAAACAAAAAACAAAAAACAAAACAAAAAAAACCCAAACAAAACAAACAAACAAACAAACAAAAAACAAAAAAACAAAAAACAAAAAGAACGAAAAAAAATGATTAAGCCAGTCAGTACCCTGGATGACCAGCTCAGGGATGGGGATCGGTAGGAATGAGAAAGGGAGGGATAAATTTAAAAAGAAGAAATGACTGGCGTTACTCCAGGCAGCAATCTCCACTTGGATCAGTCGCTCCTGCTGATAGTTTGGGAGGGGCGTGGTTTAGTGTAGGCGGGTCCGGCCTCCACTGCTGCAGGGATGGCTTCTGGGGTGACTTCTGGGGTGACTTCCTGGCTTGTGAGACAACAATGGCGTCTCTCCAGACCCGCGCCACCAGTCCTGGAGGCTTTATTCGCCCCTTTATTTCTGTTCTCTCTCCACCGCCCACGCCAGCCTAGTGTGGTTTACTGGAGCCGCCCCCTGGGGCTGCCTGGGTCCCTGCGGCGTGCGTGCCCGGAGGCGCTGGGCGAGGGTGGCGCGGTGGCGCGGCCGTCTGCTACCCCCTGATTTGGCTGTAACTGTGCGGGGGTTAGAGGTGCTCCGCAGGAGCCGCCGCCTGGATCCCCACCTGCCTGTCCCCGCAGCGCGCGCGCCCGGAGGCGCTGGGCGAGGGTGGCGCGGTGGCGCGGCCGTCTGCTACCCCCCGATTTGGCTGTAACTGTGCAGGGGTTAGAGGTGCTTCGCAGGAGCCGCCGCCTGGGTCCCCCCTGCCTGTCCCGGCAGCGCGCGTGCCCCGGAGGCGCTGGGCGAGGGTGGCGCGGTGGTGCGGCCGTCTGCCACCCCCCGATTTCGTTATAATTGTGCCGGGGTTAGAGGTGCTCGGCTGGTGGCGCCGCCTGCGTCCCCGCTGCCAGTCCCTCCCGCGCGCGTCCCAGTGGCTCAGGACGGGGTTGGTGCGGTCCCAGCAGCGCGGGTAGTGCTGCTTCTTGCCACTGAACTTCTCTTCAAAAGCCCTGCATTTAGGGGCTGGATGGTAGCGGTCTCACCCGCTCTGGCCCTCTCGTTCAGATGTTGTTCCGTCGGCACTTTCCCAGCTATCTCCGAAGACGCTCACCCTCCCCTCAGCTCAACTTCCCGAGTTCGAGTTCGTTTTATCCGACCCAGATTAAACTCACGGTTTAGCTGGGCCGTGTCTGTTTCCGCCTTAGTTTCTTGTCAGCTCTAGCACCTTTTCCCCCCGATTTTGGAGTTGAGAGAGAGACAATGGTTTCAGTCGTCCCCCTTTAAAGGGCAAGCGAAATACTGGAGCCCCCTACTCCTCCGCCATGTTGCCTCGCTCTCTGAAGAACTCTTAATGTGTCACGTAGTGAGTCTGCTGATGATAAAATCTCTCAAATTCGTTGGCCTGAAAACATTGTTATTTTACCTTCAGTTTTTGAAGAATGTTATCTCTCCACATAAAATTGTAGCCCGGCTGTTCGGTTTTTTTCTTTCAATACTTCCCATTAGCTTCTCTCTTTTTTTTCCTTCCTTCTTTCCTTCTTTTCTTTCTTTCCTTCTCCCTTCCTTCCTTTCCTTCTTTTTTAAGTTTTTTAATATTTATTTATCTTTGAGAGAGAGAGAGAGAGTGAGTGAGCAGGGGAGGGGCAGAGAGAGAGGGAGACCCAGAATCCGAAGCAGGCTCCTGGCTCCGAGCTGGCAGCACAGAGCCTGACTCGGGGCTCGAACCCACAAACCGTGAGATCATGACCTGAGCCGAAGTCTGTCGCTCAACTGGCTGAGCCACCCAGGCGCCCCCTTGCATGTTTTGGTTTTCAACAGTTTGACTGCTATGCGCCTAGATATGGTTTTATTATTATTTATCCTGCTTCTTGGACATATGGGTTTGTATCTTTCTGCAGATTTGGAAACTTCTCATTCTTTATGTCTTTAAACACTGTTTCTTTAATTCCAGCGCTTCACTTCCACAGATGTTTGAATTTTTCTTTTATCACATCCCAATCACTCTCATGCTTTTTTCTGGTTGTTTCTCACATTACTTTTCATTCTTTTCTCTTTGTGCTTCAGTTGGAGTAACTTCTGCGGACCCGTCTTTCAGCTCATCAATCCCATTTTCTCTTGTGTCCAGCCCATTGTTAATCAAAGTCATGCGACGATTTCTTAAGTTTTGATGCTGTATTCTGCAATTCTAAGATGTCTACCTGATTTATTTTTATAGATTTAAACTCTCCACTTAAAGAGTCCATCTTTTCATTCATTATTTTCGTCCATTTTTCTTCTGTTTTTTTTTTTTTTTTTTTTTTTTTAAGCATACTAATTATAGGTACTTTCCAAGTCCTTATCTGTTGACTCCAATATCTGGGACATCTTTGAGTCGAATTCTTTACTATTTGTCTCTTAATCATTAGTCAGTTCTCCCGCACTTTTGAGATTCTAATAATTTACTATACAATAGACATTGTGACTGGGATGTTAGAAAGATGCTGGTTTGTGTTCTTTTCATGCTGCTTTAATTGCTTTAACAAATAATGACAATTGCGTATCTTCCTATTTAGTCTTTTTAACCTCACACTCGATAATGCTCTAAAGAATGAAGGCAATGATAGTAAACATCTTTGCATTATTTCTTATCTTAAAGAGAATGATCCTAACATTTTACTGTTATGTCTCATATTTGCTATAGATTTTTATTAGATACTCTTTCTTAGGTGAAGGAAGTCCCCTTATATCATCTTTTATAATGGTAGGTTTCTATTTTTTAAGTCCTTTTTTTCATCCAGGAAGCTGGTTATACTTGTATCTCCTTTAACTTGTTAATGTAACAAACACTATTTAAAGATTTTCTAATTTCAAACTATTCGTATATTTTATATTTGGTTTTCTATGTCTAGGAAACACCGCTTGAATAGGTTTACTGGTATTGTATGTAGGATTTTTGTACCTATATTTGTAGGTGATATTGGCCTATCACCTTCCGTATTAGTCTGGATTCTCCAGAGAAACCAAACCAAAGGGAGATCTCGATATATAGATCAGATCTCGGTCTAGATCACAACTTTATTATCCATTCATCCATTAGTGGATACTTAGGTTGTTTCCATAGCTTAGCCATTGAACGGCTTGAAGAATTCCTTTCAGTATTTCTTACAAGGCAGAGCTAGTGGTGATGCAGTCCCTCAAGCTTTTGTTTGCATGGGAGTCTTTATCTTTCCTTTTCCGAAGGACGGCTTTGCTGGAAAGAATATTCTTAGTTGTCAGCTCTTGTCTTCCGGCACTTGGCACGTATCAGCTTGCTCTCTCCTGGCCTGTAAGATTTCTGCTGAGAAACCTGCCAATAGTCTTACGGGGGGTCCCTGGTAATTTACAAGCTTCTTCTTCTTTTTTTCAAATCGATTTATTGTGAAATTGGTTTCCCTACAACACCCAGTGCTCATCCCAACAAGTGCCCTCCCCAGTGCCTGTCGCCCTCTCTCCCCACTCCCATATCCCCCTCAACTCTTTCTCTTGATACTTTTAAGATTCTTTCTTTGTCTTTATGTGTTGACAGCTTTATTATAAGGTGTCTTGAAAAGAATATCTTTAAGGTGAATTTGACATACGGGATTCATCAACTTGGATATCCAAATCTGTCTCCAGATTTAGACATATACGGCCATTATTTTTTAAGTTTAAAAAAATTTTTTAAGTTTATTTATTTATTTTTGGGGGAGAGAGAGCAAGCACGAGTGGGGGAGAGGCAGAGAGAGAGGGAGACAGAGAATCCCAAGCAGGCTCTGCACTGTCAGCACAGAGCCCGACATGGGGCTCGAACCAAGGATCCGTGAGATCATGACTTGAGCCAAAATCAAGAGTCAGATGCTTAACCGACTGAGCCACCCAGGCACCTTCAGCCATTATTTTTTAAATAAGCTTTCTTTTCCCTTCTCCCTCTCTTCTTTTGGTATTCCAATAATTCATGCATTTGTTCTTTTTATAGTCTTCCACTGTTCGTGAAATCATATCTTCATTCTTCTTCATTTTTTTTTCCTTCTTTCTCCTTTGACCGATTAATTTCGAAGTTCCTTTTCTCCAATTCACAGATGTTTTTTCTTCTGTTCGATGAATTCTGTGATGGATACTCTCTATTGCACTCTTCATTGCATTCATTACATTCTTCAGCTCCAGAATTTCTAGTTGGTTCGTTTTTATGATCCCATACAGGTGAAGGAACCCCAGGCATCCACACCCATGCTCTCTCACTTTCTCCCATGGGAAAAATCATGGCCAGGAAGGTCTTACGCGGCACTGAGCTGTGCCACCTTGGGGGAGGCGTGATCCAGGCAAGGTTGACTTATTTCTCATACCCTCTCCAAGGCATCAAAACTCATATTACTTTTTTGTTCCAACAGCGTGCTACAACGTTTCTGCCGGAAACCTACTACAAAGGCTTCTCTGTCCACGGATGATGGTCTCAGACAGCGTTCTCCTGGGGTTCCCAGACCATGGCTATGAGCTGCTGGACCCATTTCACGAGGCACGTTAGTGTCCACACCTGAGACTGAGTTTAGTATGCTTATGCATGGGAGAGCAAGACTACTCCCAGGTCCCTTGGCATATGGTGCTGGATCCCACAGCTCCCACTAAAGCACTTTTGTCCCTGGATGAGTGCTAAATTGTTACTGAGGAGGGGATACAATGACGGACATCTTATTCAGCCATGTTGTTGATGTCACTCCTACCCTGGAGATTTAAATGAAGATAGATAGGACTTAATATTGGCCAACCTGAAACGGAAGAACCAGCAGCT
Organism: Paguma larvata; assembly: GCA_030068075.1. NCBI lineage: Eukaryota > Metazoa > Chordata > Mammalia > Carnivora > Viverridae > Paguma > Paguma larvata. Next base: position 37,508,393 of record CM057830.1, on the reverse strand, counting down.
GAATCCCTACACTTCACAGATTTTCTACAGGGGCATAAACTGATCTGGAAAATGATGAGTCAATAACCGAAAAACTCCATCGTAAACAGAAATCCTACGGACACTTTTTATTTTCCTCTCCCAGTCTTTAAAGGTGATCTTACCTTGCTTATGTTTAAGTAACATTTCAACTTCGCTCATTACTCTTCAGAAGTGACTTGACCGGTTTCAATATCTGAATTAATTTGCTTGAAATAAACGAAATGAGAGTCGGTAACTCATGAGAACGACAGAACCAAAGAAACTTAGGAAAATGTCTGTGATGTGGTAGAAAAGCCAGTTGCTATTATTGGTGGCCTCAAATCTGGGCTCTCGCCCTCCCAACCCCCCAATCACCAAGCTATGTAGCCATGAGGCTCAAGTGCCTCATCTGGAAAGGGGGGAAGATAAGCAGTATAGCGTGATTAAGCACTTGGACTCTGTAATCAAAATGCTGGGGATTTATTCCTGGTTCTACCTCACACCACTGTGACTTTGAGTAGATTACTTACCCATCCCAGGCCTCAGCTTCCTTCTCTGTAAAATGGCAGTAGTAATCTTATTTACCTCATAAGCTTATTATAAGGATGAAATCAGGTAGTGCATACGAAGTTGTTGGCCTGTGATGAGTATTCAATAAATGTTGGTTCTTACGGATGTTATATTATTATTACTATTTATTACTATTACTCTTACAACTAACTTACTACTACGACTACTTCTACCACTGCATATGATTCAACATGTTTCGAGCAGCTATATACCAAACATTAGCTTTGTGTTTTGGGTGCGGGGCGGGGGTCGCAAAAATTTTTAAGACGATTCTCCTTCTCTGAGTCAACCTATAAATATCACCATTTTCCCCTGAGTCGAAAAGAGCAATTATTCAGGGAACCCAACCTGGCTACCATGTGTCCGGGAGGAGATTGGCAACAATCTCTCTCTCTGGCCCCCACATTTCTCATGGTGGTGACCTTTCAAGAGGTATATCTCATCTGCTTGACTGCTTTGCCACCTGGTCAGAAATGTGCTCTCATCACAGGGAAGGAATATATAACTTGGGCATCACAGAGTTTCCTGAGGAGTTCTCGCTGGTGTAGAAAGAACCTCAGGATTCTGAAAGACATTTTATAAATAAGCAAATACAGAGGTACTGTGCCTTTCCACCAGGAACTGCAGATTTTCAAGTTTCAAGGAAGCCGGTGGAAGTGCTACAGTGCCTTTTTTTTTTTTTAAATGTTCTATTTCTGATATCAAAAAAAGAGAAAACCCAAATCTATTGAAAACCAAAGATTTGGGATCACTCGAATGCTCGTGATTTGACTTAAAATTATTCCATAACCCACACTCACCTCAGATAACTTCAGACACAGCATGGGGGCTTCCCTCCCCCCATGACTTGTCACTCAGCAGGGGCTCAGGATCCTTGTACACAGAGCTTGGGGTTAATCCTGGGGCAAAGATGACATAGTTATGAGGAATGAACTTTCTCCACCTAGCTTAAAGAAAAAAGATGAACATATTGTGGGGATGCAAAAGCATCTTTAAGCCTTTGGGCAGGAGGCACACAGCCACACTTTAGTCAGGATTGGAGCCAATAGCTGGAAATCCTACAGGAGCTGCTTTCTTTGCTTCTGGTTAATCCTCTCTTCATCTCTGGACATACTTTCTCTGCTGCACTTACATAGAAGTCAAATGTGTTTGCCCCAATCGTGACTTTATATCAATCCTCCTTTGAGCAGACTACAAAAGACTGCATTCAATCCCCATGTTCTAAATATAAATCCTCAGGAAGAGAAACCTGATTTTCTCAGCTTAGATCAGGTATCCACGCCTGGTCTAATCACCGGTGACCAGAGGGAAGACTCATATGGCCCATTGCTCACTCAGCAGGAGCTGGAAGAGACCTCAGAGAAAAGGCGTAGGCGACCAGGAATATGGATTGGCAGGCCATGATTGTGCCTTCTCCTGGCTTCCTCACCTCAAGTCATCAGCCTCCAAGGGACAAGTGGATTAAAGAGACTCAGGATGAAACATGATGGATATTACTGAAAGCCTAAACTTCAGAAAGAATCCTAAATAGAAGGACGAAACTGGGCCAAAAAAGGACACTTGGGAAGAAGAGAGAAGAGATGTTACCCACAGGTTACCTGGGTCTGGGAGGTGTTGTGAAAAGAAAGAGGAATAAAAAGCACTACTGACCAGTTTCGGCCACAAAATCATCACCACTGCCCCTGCCCGACTCGTTAAAGTGAAAAGAGAAGATGGTTCACCAGCAGTATTTGGGGCTTCTCGTTGACTTGAACACAAGTTAAAGCTTCTTCCTTATCATCGCTTCACCCATCAATGGCATCCTGGAGTCTCTGTGTGTCTCTAGCCTTTGATTTCCATTTGAAGCACAGAGTTCTTCAAAGGGTGACTGCTGGAGCCGTCACCCCAATGTGTGAACCTGAGGACTGTTTCACCCAAGAGTGCACTTGTTGGGCCCCACCATCGCTTGGCAGAAATCGATCCCTCTTCCTTTTCCCTAAAACTCTATGCAGTCACTCCTACCTTCTCAACCATGACTTAAAGGCTTTTATTACCCCTGGGCAGAAGGAATATGGAGCTGCAGACCGCCCCCTCCCCCCCGCGCGGTGGCTTCTCTCCCTGCTTTATGGGAGTTTTCAGTCTGAATTGGTCCTACGGTGAAGCAGCAGGTTAAGTGGTGAGTCTATTCATGTTCTAGGACTTTGTCCTTCTTGGCCACCCTCCAACTCATTTGATCTTCACTTAAGGAAAAAGTTCTGCCAGACACTTGTCACCTCTAAATTTGTACTGGTGCTTCCTCTGCAGGTATGAACAATCAAGGATTGTGTTAGCTAAGTGAGTCCTCCAAGTGCAATCCCAGGCCAGTGGCATCGACGTCATCTGGGAACTAGTTAGAAATGCAAAGTCTTGAGCCCAAACTTCAACCTACCAAGTTAGAAACTCTAGGGGTGGGGACGAGGCAACTGCATTGGATTAAGCCCTCTAGGTGATTCTTATGGACACCAAAGTGTGAGATACACGCTTCAGGATGGATTAATGGTCATCCTAGGCTATAGGTGAAGTCAGATTTTAACATCCCACTTATTATAGGTTTATTTGTACCTTCCTGCCTACATAAATTCCAGCCCTGGTGCAAAATGAAAACACGGGACTCTGGCTCGAAAAGCAGGAAAAGAGTGTCAGTAAAGGCAGACATAGGTTTTTTTTCTTTCTTCCCCACCTCCCCAACTTGTCATGGTATTTTTTATTTGTAATTTAATATCCTTCTCATTAAAGAAAAATGAAAACCTTAAACTTTTATCACAGGTTGTCTTTTTGTTGCGTGGTGTCAACACGCAAAGGCAAAATCAGAACCCTTATCCTATATGTCGAGTCACCGAAATTTCACAATTTGTATTTCAGGGTTTGTCCCTTGAAGGGTGCCTCAAGTCGGTCAGAAGAGATGGACAGAGGTTCAAGAAGGTCGGAAGGGGGTGAAGAGGCTCCCCAGGCACAGAGGTCGCTGAGGGAGCTCTTCCGTGATACTGACCAGGCAAGTGCGGACCCACCCACGTACCCAAGCCTCTGCCCTTAGTGGGGCATACTCACAGACTTGGCCTTCAATAGGTTCCCCCTCCCATCAGCCGCTAGACCGTGCCTCTGCCCCATCTCTGTCCCCCACCAGGAGGCAGGGCCTGAGGAAGTTTGGCCGGCATTTTCCTAGGGTCTGCTACCCTAATCTATGGCAAACAGGTGACCTCAAAGGACCTTTAAAATTCTGTGCTAGGATGCATCAGTACCTGGATCAGGACAGGTAAGAGGCATGGCCCCACTGAGACACAGCTGCCACCAGACATGCCATAGTACCAGCAGCCTGGGGCAAGAACAGAGCCACTCTGCCTGCAGGGGGCATACACTCAACCTTGTCCTCCCCACACTCATACCCAAGCCCTTGCCAGAGACAGAGGGTGTCAGTTGTCACCGCTGAGGTGGAGAGATGGGGGGGACTCAGTAGGACCTGCGGTGTCAGGAGCAGGAAAGCAGGCAGTTGAGAATTCACCCCGGGGCGGTTGAAAAGGTGGGACCTTCCCTGAGCTAAGGCGGCAAGCTCCTTACACATGCCCCATTGTCCCTGCAGATGTTATTTGCAAAACACCAATTCAAAGATAAAATCATGAAGAATTTGAAGACAGCGACTGCATGGGACCCTTCCAAGCATGGCGGGTCCTTCTCAACAAGCCCATGGCGCTGGCCCTGCCAGCTACTCTTGAAATGAGGAAGATGAAGACTGACCGGCTCAACGGCATCCCTACCTAGCCTCCACGCTCCGTTAGGAATGCAATTGGTCTCCTCAACTAGTCTTAAGAGAACCTTCAGAATCTGAAACTCGACTATTTCTCCAATCTCAACTCCACCCAGCATTCCTGCTGCAACTACGGGTTCCACCCAAACTAGCAGCTGCCCTTTCTCAAATGCCTCTTGCTTCTGCCTCTGCCTGGAACGCTTCCCACTTTTCATCACCATCTTCTGCATTCCCCCCCACTCCCTCCCCCTCACTAACTCCATCTTTCGGGGTGAGTATTCTAACTGCGTCCGGCATCCTATGTGGTCCCATACATACTGTGCTTATCTCCTAGTGTAGGAATGAAAAGGGCCGGTTTCCCTGCCTGTCCCCACAATGGTTAGAAACTCCAAGAAGGCAGAGATGTCATCTTGTTCACTACTCTAGCTTCAGTATTTGGCAGAGTATTAGCAAGACTGGGAAAGAGTGTTACTGATTAAATGAGTCCAAGCTGTAAGACTCACAGTGTGCCGTCACCGAAGAAACCTCCTGCCCAAGTATCTTATGACTAAATGCTGTAATCTTTTATTCTCTGAGTCAGACTCAACACCATTTCCTTTTTGTGAGATGGTTTTTATATCTGTCAGATAGTCTTAAGTGGCCGAAGTTTATAGAACTGTATTCAGATGAGATGAATGTTTTGCCATCGCCGCTTCAGCTGAATTCCTTCCGTCGAATTGATCCCTCAAGGTTTTAAGAGAAAAATTCTCTTTCCCATCCTTCATTTGCTTCAAAGGCATTTATGGTAACTTCACCCAAGTCGTGGTGGCGAGCCCAGAATCACGATCCCGAAATGCGTTTGGAATACGGGCGCGGGAGTTTGTAAGCAGGGCTGTGCATAGGTCTGGTTCTTCACACAGGTCAGCAGGCTTAAAGGCTTTTTTGTTGGCTTAGAGCCCCTTTAAATATAAAAATAAATAAAATGAACATCAGTTATATCTGCTCCCACTGAGTGCCCAGGCATAAAATCCTTTCATTTTCTGAGAACCCTAAAGAGACAACTTTGAGGTTCACCAGAATCATTTGTCGTTGGCTCCCAAGAGACAGATAAAAATTAGGCGATGGCGCAGCACGCGGAGGAAAGGCGATCCGGAGGTCTTTGCTTCAGGTCTGGGAGGAGGGAGGGCTCTGCTTTGTGTTCCGAGGTCAGAACCAGAGCCCCAGCAAGAGCTGAAGCATGCAGCAGGCCCTCTGAGCCTTCTGCCATCCAACACTCACAGTGACTCGCCTTTGAGGCTGACAACGGAAGGCCGGAGTTAGAATTTTCAAACTGTGCCTTGTACAAATTTGCTTGGTGTCGGAAGGCTCTTTTGAAAGTATATTTAGGCTTCTGATAGTCTTGTGAAATAACGGCTTTGAAAAATATCTAGCTCGCTTGGTGAGTATAACTTCTGAAATAAGTCACTTCTCTTCTAAGTAACACTGAGTTTTGCTCAGTGGCAATGTGTTTGTTCTAAAGTCTCTGCTGTCTATAAGGGAAAGGAAACCATGATCGTGTAGTTCCTTGGAGGAAGAAAACTTCTTATCACTGTTTGACTTGACCTCAACGAACATAACCACCAGGACAAGAAACATCTTGTGACCTCTATAGCTTATTACTCTGCATCTCTAGTGTGTGTATTATTCATATTTTTCAATATCTTTTTCTACCTACAACCTTCGTTATGAATCACAAACTGTATGCATGTCTCTTCTATAACATTAGAGCAAAGCGGTTAAGAGTACACATAGCCTCTGGAGCCCAACTGCCTGGATTCAAATCTGGACTCCAGCTGGCTCACTAGCTATGAATTCTTGGGCTTCTCTGAGTCTTAGTTTCCTCATCCATAAAAAGGGGATAATAATAGTGCTTACCTCACAGGGTTTCTGAGCCATACTGTGACATGAGTTAATATGTTTGTAAAGTATCTACGTATATTTAGCACTATAAAGGTATCAGATATTAAAGTCTTTATCTCTTAATGTATCGATATATCTCTTAATGTATCTCTTAATGTATCAGTGGAATGTTAACATTTGATCAAGATTCTGTAATTTCAAATATATACGCATGTGAGGTATGTATATATATATGTGTGTGTGTGTGTGTGTGTGTGTGTGTGTGTGTGTGTGTGTAAATATACAGATACATGCGTGTGTGATTGTGATAGCGAGTCCAAAATATGATGGCCAACAATTTCATTGTTCCCTGTACATGCGTATTGTACCTCCCACCAAGAAGTGGAATCTGTTTCCCCTCCCCTTGCATCTGGGCCGGCCTTGGGATTTGATTTGACACAAATGTGGCAGAGGTGATACTGTGTCAGCTCTGAGCCTGAGCCTTAAGAGGTGTGGCAACTTTCATTTCGGCACTCTTGGAATGCAGCTGCCATGTTGTAAGGAAGTCCAGTCTCCCTTGCTCAAGAGAAAGAGACCACGTGGAGTGCCTTGTAGAGAGACCGTGTGGAGACAATGAGACACCACGTGGAGAGAGAAGACATGTGGAGAAAAGAGGCACTTCAGCCGAGCCCACTGGAATGGAGTCACAAGAGTGCCACCAGGTATCAACATGTGGAGCAACAGCTGTTTAAAGCCATCGAGTTTGGGGGTGGTTAATTATGCATCAGTAGATAACCGGTTCCTTTAGACAGGTAAGTATAGATGTGCAGCTCTTAAATGGGGATTATTCTGTCCGCCCCCCCCACCAGAGGACATTTGGCCAGGAGAGATTTTTGATTGTCACAACCGAGAAAGGGGACACGATGCTACTGGCATCTAGTAGGTAGACCAAAGATGCTGCTGTTAAAGATCCTACAACGGCCAGGACAGTCTGCCACAACAATGACCTGGAACGAAATGTTGATAGTGCCGAGGTGGAGAAACCATGATATGGAGAGCTAGCCTGTAGCCGGACGATAGATCAATAGATGATAGATTATAGATAGATAGAAGATTACATAGATAGATAATAGAGAGGTGATAGATGATTGATAGATAGACAGATAGACAGTTAAGATGAGGGGCTATTGAAATTGATATAAAGCTGGCCTCCTAAAATTCTGTTTTTAAAAGTCAAAAAATGAATAAGAATAATACTGAAAGTTCCCATTGCTTCTTGCAAGGAGAGGACAGGGTCCCAGTTAAAGTGGTTACGTGCGATGAAGAAAGACTGCCCTTCATCTGGCTCTCCCCGCCCATTTGTCCTGTCTCCAGCTCTACCTGCACAGCCACGCAGTGATAGAATCCGGCTCTTGAAACTTCAACCTCCTTAACTCCTTAGTCCGGACAGAACCCACAGGTTTCTCAAACCATGGCACGGCAGGATACAGATCTGTGTCCACCCCTCAGCACAAGCTTCCAGAACTTTCAGACTCAGCATAGGAACATATTATTGGAGAAGTCATCTGGCTCTTCCTGAAAGGAACTGTCGTTGAGGGCTGGGCTTTTTCTCAAGAGGACACAACTTCAGTAGGAGGAGATATTAATGCACCATTGCGGGAGGCAAGCAGTATACATGACCAAAATGCCTTAGAAGTCACAGGACAAGAGAGGCAGGAAAGGTTGATGGTGGATAAAATGTCATAGAGTCCCAGCTTTTTGACAGACACCTAATGCTGGAGCTCCCTGACTTTGGCATGTCAAAGATTGAGGAATGCATTGGTCAGCCTCCTTATTACCTCTAGGCCTGACCAGTGAACTGATGTCTGCTTATGGATAAGGCTGGAGACCCTCTGACCAAGAATTGCGGAGAAGAAAATGGAGCCTCCCACCCCAGCTCCTCATGCAAAATTTCTACGACTGCTTAGAACTCTACCTTGACTCGGTCATCTGAAGTAGAAGCTGACTTTGCCAAGTTCAGTGAGAACTCATGATATCTTTCTCCTGGGCTTGCCTTTCACTGGGTTCATTAAGAGGAACCCCTCAGATACCTCCTCCATGGGGATCTAGCTCTGCACGTGTGGCAAGCATCTGTTCGTATTCCTTCACCAAAGAAGAAAAAATATCTCAGCTCTGATAGGATCTATTCTAGTAAAAATAAGAACTCTTCTCAAATTTAAATGAAATTAACATCATTGCCACCCCGCTCTCAAGATACAGTCATTTGCGTTTGATGGGGCCTTAGACTCACTAAAGGATGTTCTTAGATTCATATTAGTGTCTTTACACAACTGTCTCCTAGTCATTTGGGCAAATAAAAATGGTTGGGACTTTTGATGTATTTTTCGATTTAAGGTTGCTTCGCCATCATAGCACACAACTGACCCTTTCAGAATAGCTCTCCATCACCAAGAATATTTCCACCTCCGACAATGGATATGCCATTTGTACACTATTTTCCAGAACCAATCCCCAGCCCAACCCCAATCATGCCACATTTTGCAGCCAGCATATATGGTGGCTTGAGGTTCAAAGATTGTCTCTCTCCTGGGCCCCAGGAATCTCCTCCATTAGTGACCAAACCAGAAGGCAAGCTGTAGAGGCTGTTCGGTCATAGCACTGGGTTCTGCTCCCCCACCAGGCTTTACTCATGGGGACTCTTGCCATATGAAGTTCTCAAAGAGAAGGATACAGAAGTACAAGCTCTTATTTTCTAAGGTCTGATTACATTAATAAGGTTTCATTTACCCAAGCGATTTAAGTGATATGCGTTAGAAAATATCTTTTTCCAGCAAGAGTTAAGTAATTAGCTGGTGTTCAAGAAATAGTTCTTTGGCTAACCCTTCAGAAAAGAACTGATTGCTAAGTCTCTGACTTCTAACCGCTGAGCCATTTGCTCAAGGTTGTCAGTGGAATGAATGTGGAAAATGTTCCATTTGGGGAGTTCAAGGTTAAAACGGAATTCAGTCTCAGATTAGTTGGTTCTAGTGTAGAATTCTCTGCTCCCATGTTTCCGAACTTCTGCCAGAAGAAGAAACTAAAGCAATATTGTTTCATCATAGTTAGATTCAGAAGATGGGAGAGTTAAGAATTTATCCAATGTAGCGGACCCCAAGCAGAGAATCAACCAGAACAATGCCTAGTGCACAGTAGGTGTTTACTAAGTATTTGGTATTGAAACGACTTACTCAATGACACCAAATTTGGCGGCAGACATGGCATCAGGACACCCAGCCCGAGAGTATGCCGTCTGCTGCTTAGGCACTCTGTTCTCACACATTGGTTTATTTTTACATGAACACATTTAAAAAAAATGTTTTCATCTATAATTTTAATATCCGGCCAACTGCGCATAATGTTTAATGACATCTTATTAACAAAGAAACACTTTTAGAAGAACCACGGAAAAGTAACAACTGCTGCTTTTCTCCCCAGCACCTGGTACAAGGTTTGTTGGCAGGGGTCGAATTGGATGACAGCTCGCGCTCGCTTCCAGTGCCTGAAGACTGAGTTTCAGGAGGCATATATCTTCTGCGATAGCCTGATATCCAAAACAATAGTTGGGCTGGCTTTAACTGCGGTGGAAACAAGGCATCGGCATGGGCGACGTGAACTGACAGGCCTTGCTCGGCTTAAAACCATCTCTTCCTCTGATTGAGTGGCTCAGGGCCTGAAGACTCCCTATCAAGAGCTTTTCCATTGTGTTAAGCAAAGCTCTCTCCGCAAGAACTAGTTTAAACTTTTCCAGGGTCAATACTACCCAACCATGAGGTGCCAACTCTAATCAATCATCTCTAATAGCAACACGGAACAGGAACAGCTTAAGAGCAATGGAAGTCTTGGAGTAAGGAGAGACCCCTGAAGAAAGAGTAGGCCAAGTGTTTTTAACTTGTCATCAATGACATTTTAGAAGGTTAAGGTTGAAAAATACAAGCTTCAGAGTAGATAGTCTTGGGCTTAATTCCCAGCTCCTCTACTTACAAGCTGTGTGAACATAGGCAAGTCACTTAACACTTCCAACCCTGTTTCTTCATCTATAAAATGGTGGCATACAATCATACCACCTGTATTATTTTCCTGGGGCTGCTGTTAACTAATGACCACAAACGTGGTGACTCAAAGCAACAGAAATGTATTCTCTCACAGTTCTGGAGGCCAGAAGTCCGAAAGCAAGGTGTTGGCAGGATTGGTTCCTTCTGGAAGCTCTGAGGGAGAATCCATTCCATGCCTCTCTCCCAGCTTCTGGTGACTGCTAACAACCCTTGGCATTCCTTGGCTTGTGGCTGGGTTACTCCAATCTCTACCTCCGCCTTCACGTGGCCTCCTTCTCTGCATCTGAAATCTCCCTTTCCTTTCCCCTTAAAAGAATTCCAGTCATTGGATTTAGGGCCCACCACAATCCTGGGTGATCTCATCTCAAATTCCTCCACTTAATTATGTCAGCAAATTATGTATCTTTTCCCAAGAAGGTCATATTCGTCAGCACTGGGGGTCAGGATTTGAACTGTCATTTGGAAGGGGGAGCACTATTCAACACACTACATTATCATAGAGTTAGTGAGATAGGGGTGCCTGTGTGAGTCCATCGGTTCAACGTCTGACTTCAACTCAGGTCATGGTCTCACGGTTCCTGAGTTTGAGCCCCACATTGGGTTCTGTGGTGACAGTGTGGGGCCTGGAGCCTGCTTCAGATGTTCTGTCTCCCTCTCTCTCTGCCCTTCCCCTGCTCACACTCTGTCTCTCAAAAATGAATAAATGTTTAAAAATTCAAGAAAAAGAATTAGTGAGATAATATCCTAAAGACCTTAGCTATTGCCTGGGGACAGTAAGAATTCAATAAGCGGTCACTATAATTACAAACATATAAGTTCTCATTACTTAAAAGCTCTCATAGGAACAAAGCAAGTCCTATTCTATAACAAAAACATGACTACTGTATTTTTAGGGCTCACATGCCAGCATTTTCGTCTCCATTTTCACAGTATCTGTCAAATGAGTGCCTATTTACTGACCTTGCACTAAGTTCTAATGTTTAACAATTATTATCAACTCTCTAATATCTGACAAATGCAAAAGCAGTGATAAAGCCAAAGTGATGGTAAAGAGATAAGAAAAATGAGACTTCTGGTCTGGACAAGAAGGTGTAGACTTACTTCTCTTTGCTCCTTTCTGCTAGATACAACTATAAACCCTGAAAACAACTCATGAGACTACCAAAGAAAAACTCTGCAAGGTGGAAGATGGACCACAGGACTAGAGGAACACCACAGTGTCAGGACATCTCAGCAACCAGCACCCAACAGAAGAAGGACACCCAGACCTGGTGTATTCCAAAACCACAACCTATTAAGGAAAAGGGCACCCGTGATAGGCTCACTTCTCCCCCAAATGCAACAGGAGTCCGCCAACAATATTATATGTGCCTGGCAGAGTCAGTAACGGGAGTCAGCTGGAAGCCCAACTGACAGTAAATGATCAGGGTGAATACTCTCTATCCTTACCCTGTTGGAGACTCTCCTCCCCCACCTAGAGATGCCACACAGCTCAGAAATATTGGCAAAAGGGATCCCAATGCAAGTACGAGCTGGAGAAGCATTCCGTTTCCTATTGAGCCTAAGGCTCTCCTTCCCCACTCAGAGACACCATGTATGCAGTGGGAGGGCAGGGGATTGGCAAGTGGGATCATGCCTCCATAAGTGTGTACTCTCCATCCCCCCCAAACGGGGAGGCTGCCAGGAAGGCTCTTTGTCCCTCCAGGCTAAAAGACTCCCCCTGTCCCCCATCCAAAGGAACCTTCACAAGCCTTCAGCTAGGGAGGCACTCTTCATCCCCTACAGACAAGAGGAGCTTGCTATAATGCAGGCCAGGAAACACCATCCATCCCTGAAGCAGGAAAACTCGCTTCCCCCACCTCCAGGTCTAGGTAGCCCTGCCCGAGCAAGCTTCTTCAGCTCCCTACAACAGCATTCACAAGGATCGGTGGAAGCTCCGGTGGTGTGAAATAAGTCAAGTAGACAAAAATAGTATCACAAAGGCTCTGAAAATTATATTGGATCACAGTCCAATGTAATTGGATTTAATTATATTGGACCACGGTCCAAAAATTAGGCCAAGACCTGCATGATAAAGCTAAACAAAGTGACTCCCCCATTAAAATTAAAAAAGTTACTGGGACCCGCAGTCTCCAAAATGACCAGGATGCAATGAAAATCACTCTACGTCAGAAATCAGGAAAATTCCAACTTGAAGGAAAAATGACATTTAACTGCTGTCATCACAGAGATGAATCAGCTGCCGAAATTATCTGATAAAGGTTTTAAAGCAAACATCATCCAAATGATTCAATAAGCAATTACAAATTATATTGAAACACATGAAAGATAATTTAAGATCTTGGTAAAGAAACAGAAGTTATAAAAAGGACCAAATGAAAATTAAAAACTGAAAATTATAATAAGAGAATAAAAACTCCCTGTGTGGAAGCTCAGTAGCAGAGTGGAGATGACAGAAGGTACATTCAGTGAACTTAAGGACCGATCAATAGAATTTAGCCAACAATTTTCAAACCGCATATCTGACAAAGGTCTTGTATTGAAAACCAAAGAAGAACTCTCAAAGTTCAACAGTAAAGAAACAACCAATGCAACGAGAAAATGAGCAAAAGATACAAATAGGCATTTCGCCAAAGATGGCATACAGATGACAAATAAACACATGAAAAGAGGGTTAATATCGTTAGCCACCAGAGAAAGGCAAATTAAAACCACAAGGAGATATCCCTACTCACCTCTCAGAAGAGCTAAAATAAAATAAAATAAAAATTAGTGAGAAAACCAAATGCTGACAAGGATGTGGAGAAACCGGATCACTCATACATTGCTGGTAGGAATGCAAAATGGCAGAGCCATTCTGGAAAAGAGTGTGGCAGTCTCTTAAATAAACATAAAATTACCATATGACCCAGCAATGGCACACGTAACATGCAAGTCTAAAGTCGCGTAAAAACCTGTGCCCAAATGTAGTAGTCCCAAACTGGAAAATAACCCAAATGTCCTTCAGTGGTTGAATGGCTAAACAAATGGCTAATTCACATCTTTGAATGCTGCTTGGCTCTAACAAGGAAGGAACTATTGATACCCATAACCATTTGGATGAATCTCTAGGGAATTACGCTAACTTAAAAAAATTAGCCAATTCCAAATGGTTATGTACTATATGATTCTAGTTATATATATATAACATTTTTTTTTGTTTTTATTTTATTTTTGAGAGAGAGAGAGAGAGGGGGGTAAGGGGAGAGAGAGAGAGAGACACAGAATCTGGAGCAGGCTCCAGGCTCTGAGCTGTCAGCACAGAGCCTGACATGGGGCTCGAATCCACGAACCACAAGTTCATGACCTGAGCCGAAGTTGGACGCTTAACCGACTAAGCCACCCAGGCACCCCTCTGGTTATATATTTTGAAAAGATTAAATTTTAGAAATGGAGAATGAATTATTGGTTTCCAGGGGTCAGGGGAAGGGAGATAGGGTGGTGGATGCAGTCATAAAAGGGCAACAGGAAGGATCCCTATAGTGACGGAATGGTTCTTTTTCTGGATTGCCAATGTCAACGTCAAAACCCTGGTTGTGAAGGATGCTTCTCCAGCTGGCTTCTCCAGCTGGCACTTGCGTTGGGATCCCTTTTGCCGATAGTTTTTAGCTGTGTGGTATCTCTAGGTGGGAGAGGTGAGTCTCAAACAGGGTAAGCATAGAGAGTATGTACTCTGATCATAATCAATGTCAATATCCTGTTTGTGATACTGTACTATATTTTGCAAGATGTTACCTTTGGGGGAAACTGGGTAAATGGTACATCGGATCTCTCAGTACTGTTTCTTACAATTGCCTGTAAGTTTACAAGTACTTCATAATAAAAAGTTTAAATAGGGCACTTGGGTGGCTCAGTTGGTTAAGCATATGACTTCGACTGAGATCGTGATTTCATGGTGTTGGTTTGAGTCCAGCATCAGGCTCTGAGCTGTCAGCAGAGCAGAGCCCGCTTCGGATCCTCTGTCTCCCTCTCTCTCTGCCACTCTCCCACACGCACACGCGTGCATTCTTTCTCTCTCTCTCTCTCCTTATCTCTCAAAAGTAAACATTAAGAAAAAAGTTTGAGTAAAACAAGCTGCAAGATGGTGACCATCGCACGTGCAAATGGAATGAATTATAGGAACATTTCTGCAAGGTCAAGAGCAAATCCTGTGACATAGTATTGCTTACGTAGTTGATGGTAAACTACAACAGAGGAGAAAACAAAGTTGGCCGAATATAGGAAAGTTTGCTTACAGAGGGTTGACCTTCATTACTGTGGGCATATGGTGGCCTTGAGAGTAGTTAGGGAGAACACCAGTGTTCAGCTTTGGAACTTACAGACTTACCTGAGGCAACCTTTGCCTCCAGCCTTGGGTTGTTCCAAAGCATCAGGATCTGTTCCAGTCTGCACAGTATCAAAGGGACTGGAGCAGGGTATTGTGAGCGTGGACATGTGGATGCTAAGAATCTCCATACATCTCAAATCTTCCTTGACCCACCAAGAATGAGGTTGCCGGCTCCAGTGAGTGTCCCATATCAACGGAACACGGGAAATGGCTGCCTAAGAGAATACATTCCAGTAGGTAGGAAAAAGGTGACTGAATTTATAGGTTGGAAGAACTACCTCACAATCCCATTGATGGAAATCCTTCCAGGAACTTCAGATATAAATCATGGTTTACTCACTTTGGGCTAACACACAATGGACCATGGGAATAGTCTTCCAGGTCCTTGCTCTCCTGTAAGGAAAGCAGTTTCTCTACCTCACAGATTTAGAAACATGGTTCCCTACAAGGTTTGCTTGTAAATAGAAGGAAACCACAAACTGTCAATCTTTACAATCCTCAAATTCTCCAACTTTAGTTTAGTACTCAAGGGAGTCCGTTGGCTGTGGAGAGAGAAAGTGAGAGCCTTTCTAGGGGCTAAAAGGCCCCAAATGACAACAGAGCCTTCCAGAAGGAGAAACCATAATTAGAACATGGGTTTGAGCTCGATCCAGGCCTCTGCTGATGTGGGGCTACAGAAACAGAACCAAGAATTCCTGACATGGCAACTACTTTTGCTCCTAAACCACTCGTGAGTGCTCTCCAATTTTGTGGGAGAGTTATCCTAGACACACTGAAAAAGGAGAAATCTACAAACATTCTGCTGGGCCAGGAAGAAAGATTTTTGGCACTGGGAGATTTGGCTCCCGCAAGAAAAACTGCATTAGACATTTCTCTGTCATTTCACTGGAACTCTCAGGGAGATTTGGAGTCCTGCTTGGTGTTAGGAGATAAAAAGGGGACATACTTTCCACCACCCTAAATCTGGTGATGGAGACCTCTCCAATGCCAAACGAGACAAAAGCTCTCTTCCGTGTCTTTAAAAATAAGCTGCTCTCTCTGAGCTGAGATTCAAGATGTGCAGTTGGGTGACTTAGATTTCTTTTAGAGGTTGTGGTAACGGCTGTGATGTCGCTGATAATAACTATGGAGGGCAGTATTTCGAAAGACACTTTGAGTAAAAAGTGTCCAGTGTCAAATAAGTTGGTAAAATGCTGCATCATCTATTTTTTAAATAGCAAATTAAAGGCTGGGAGAGGTGCATTGTTAAGAATCCTGCGTAAATTTCTTCAACTAGACTTGTCAAAACTTATTTGATCGCACAACCCTGACAGGGTATAATTTTCAAAAAAAGTTCAAAATCATGACTATCCTATGAACATAGTGAGCGTATGTCAGAAACGTCTTTAACACAAAGATTTATTTAACTCGTTATTGAGAGTTTGCATCACTAGGGTGGCAAAGCTGGTTCCAAGAAAGATCTGAGAAACTAGTATATACAGCCCACTGAGAGAAAGAATATGAAACAGGTAAAAGTCTTGTAGGGTAATAAAACTAACGACTGGGGTTATCTTTATCATTGGACAGAGATCATTCGCATTTCTACTGGACAAAACCCTTGGCGACTTCTACAAATTAACCTGCAACTTTATAGAATCTTCGCCTTAATCAACAGTAGTAGACAGTTAAGTCAAACAATAGTATGTTCTCAAAGTGGGCTCCCCCGACCAGCGTCCCCTGGAATCTTGTTTCAAATGCAATTTCTTGAGCCCCACTCAAGACCTCCTGGGTCAGAAACTCTAGGATAGGACACAGCACTCAGTGTTTTAACAAGCCCGCCGGGGGGTTCTGATGCATATGAAAGTTTGAGACCCAATGATCTAGAGAGTTAATTCTCAGGCAAAATGAATATGTTGCCAGCACTCTGGTATGACTTTGCAAAGACATGCAGTCTTCCTTTCGCCTATTTCTAAGCTTTAAATAAATTTTCTTAGCCTATTTTTCAGTATCACACTTTAGAAATGTCAATGTATGATGAATAAAAACCACTCAGAGTTTTAGAAAAAGGAAAGACTTTATTTCTATTTCATCCTCCATCAAGTAACAGTTCAAGTCACACTTCCTCCAAGAAAATATTCGAACCCAGCCCTCTTCCATTTCTTTCCTCCTTGGTCCTTCTATAGTCTCTTAAATCACAGTTTAACCATTAACTTAACACAGTGCTAGTAGTTTTATTTGTTAACCACATTGAAAACTGCATGGAGGCAGCAATTGTGACTTAAGCCCCTCTTCTCAATTCGAACTTCAGCGTAGTTACAGCATCATAGATTCTCAAGATTAGAAGGTATTTTGAACATCAGTATGTTCAGCTGAGCATGCTATTAGAATTGTCCAATCGATGGTGGGCAGAATTCTAACATGGCCCCCAAGACCCATCCCCCCACCACATATACACCTTGCATCACGCCTAGACAGTGAGTGTGATGGGTTTTACTCCCATGATTTGGTTATGTTACATGGCTCCAGGGACTTTATGACAGAGAGATCATCCAGGTGGCCTGACCTAATCACATGAGCCTCTTAAAAGCAGTTTCCTCCAACTGGTCATGGAGGGGGGAAAGTCAGACACTCAAAACACAAGGATTCAGCAAGCCACTGCTGACTTGGAGATGGAAGGAGACACATGAGAAGGAAGGCGAGCAGCCTCCAGGAGCTGACAGGAGCCCCTGGCTCACAGCCAACAAGGAAATGGGGACCTCGGTGTGTCAAAGAACAAAATTCAAGTGCAAGTGCGTATGCTTGAAGATCCAATTGGCTTTATTAAGTGATTCATGAATTGGGCAGCACCCCATTGAGCAAGTCAAGAGATGCTCTGAGGAGTTTGTACAAAATGGAGGGTTTTTATAGGCAGGAGGGTGGGGCAAGGAAGTTATTAGCAAAATAAAAGATTATTTCAGGCCAGGACAGATTCTTTTTTGGGGGGAAGAGACCAGCAGGGCTTTTGTCATGCATTACCTCCCTGGTGCTGATCAAGAAATTTCAGATAGACTCTTGCAAGGTCACATTCCTGGGAGAGGCTGAAATAGAAAGCAAGTCTGGGTTTGCTATCATGGGAAGCAAATGACTCCATTTGGGGCTTGCTTCTTCTTAACAAGTCCTACACCCATAAGGAACTGAATTCTGACCACAGGAATGAGCTCTCAAGTAGACTTTTCCCTAGAATCTCCTGACGAGAATTTGGCCTGACTGACACCTTGATTTAAGCCTTGTGATACAGGAGCAAAGAACCAGCCATGCTGTGTTGGACTTCTGACCTATAACTGTAAGCAAATAAATGCCTGTCACTTTCAGTCTCTATATTTGTAGTAACACGGTATACGGCTATGAAAAAACTAATATATTATTTTCCCAAGAGGTAAGTTAGCTTCTTCTTGAATACTTGGGGCCACAGGGAACTCCATTCTCTATCCTGCACTTTTCACTCCTGCAAGACAGCTCACTCCTCCTTTGGACACCTCTGACTTTTAGAGATTGCTTTATCATATTGAGCACCCATCAATATTCCCTTTATTCGGGTCTTTCTTTTTCATTTATGTTTCTTTCTTCCCTTCCTTAAAGTTTATTTATTTTTGAGAGAGAGAGAGGGAGAGAGGGAAAGAGAGAGAGAGAGACAACAGAATCCGAAGCAGTCTCCAGGCTCTGAGCTGTCAGCACAGAGCCCCACATGGGGCGCGAACTCATGAGCTGCGAGATCATGACCTGAGCCAAAGTCGGACACTTAACCGACTGAGCCACCCAGGCGCCCCATCTTTATTCCTGTCTTAATGTGTTCAGGCTACCATAACAGAATACCATGGACTGGGTGGTTTATAAACAACAAACATTTATTCCTCATAGTTCCGGAGGCTGAGAAATCCAAGATCAAGGAGCTGGCAGATTTTGTGTATGGCGAGAGCTCACTTCCTGGTTCATGGTTGGCACCTTCTCACTGTGTCCTCCCACGGTGGAAGGATGAGGGAGCACCGTGGAGTCTCTTTTGTAAGAGCACTGATCCCATTCACCTACCAAAGGTCCCATCTTCTAATACCATCACATTGGGGGTTCGGATTTCTACATAAGAATTTGGGGGGCAGAGCACAAACATTCAGTCCCTTACAGCCAGGCAAGGCAAAGCTGAGCTTGCTTCCATTTGCCTCTCTCCTCAGGATAACCTGTGTTGTATTAGAGAAGGTGTCAGCAAATTTTTTCTGTAGAGTAAGCGATTTTAGGGTATGGGAGCCATACGTAGTCTTTGTCACATTTACTCTGCCTTTAGAGCACAAAACCAGCCATGGACAATACATAAGGAAGTGGGTACATTTGTGTTCCATTAAAACTTTATTTATGCTGGGGCAACATGGCGGAGGAGTAGGGGGCTCCAGTATTTCGCTTGCCCTTTAAAGGGGGACGACTGAAACCACTGTCTCTCTCTCAACTCCAAAAATCGGGGGGAAAAGGTGCTAGAGCTGACAAGAAACTAAGGCGGAAACAGACACGGCCCAACTAAACCGTGAGTTTAATCTGGGTCGGATAAAACGAACTCGAACTCGGGAAGTTGAGCTGAGGGGAGGGTGACTGTCTTCGGAGATAGCTGGGAAAGTGCCGATCGAACAACATCTGAACGAGAGGGCCAGAGCGGGTGAGACTGCGACCATCCAGCCCCTAAATGCAGGGCTTTTGAAGAGAAGTTCAGTGGCAAACAGCAGCAATCCCCGCGCGCTGCTGGGACCGCACCAACCCCGTCCTGAGCCACTGGGACGCGCGCGGGAGGGACTGGCAGCGGGGACGCACGCGGCGCCGCCTGCGGAGCACCTCTAACCCCGGCACAATTATAACGAAATTCGGGGGGTGGCAGACGGCCGCACCACCGCGCCACCCTCTCCCAGCGCCTCCGGGGCGCGCGCGCTGCCGGGACAGGCAGGGGGGACCCAGGCAGCGGCTCCTGCGGAGCACCTCTAACCCCCGCACAGTTACAGCCAAATCGGGGGGTAGCAGACGGCCGCGCCACCGCGCCACCCTCGCCCAGCGCCTCCGGGGCGCGCGCGCTGCCGGGACAGGCAGGGGGGACTCAGGCGGCGGCTCCTGCGGAGCACCTCTAACCCCCGCACAGTTACAGCCAAATCGGGGGGTAGCAGACGGCCGCGCCACCGCGCCACCCTCGCCCAGCGCCTCCGGGCACGCACGCCGCAGGGACCCAGGCAGCCCCAGGCGCGGCTCCAGTAAACCACACTAGGCTGGCGTGGGCGGTGGAGAGAGAACAGAAATAAAGGGGCGAATAAAGCCTCCAGGACTGGTGGCGCGGGTCTGGAGAGACGCCATTGTTGTCTCACAAGCCAGGAAGTCACCCCAGAAGCCATCCCTGCAGCAGTGGAGGCCGGACCCGCCTACACTAAACCACGCCCCTCCCAACCTATCAGCAGGAGCGACTGATCCAAGTGGAGATTGCTGCCTGGAGTAACGCCAGTCATTTCTTCTTTTTAAATTTATCCCTCCCTTTCTCACTCCTACCGATCCCCATCCCTGAGCTGGTCATCCAGGGTACTGACTGGCTTAATCATTTTTTTCGTTCTTTTTGTTTTTTGTTTTTTTGTTTTTTGTTTGTTTGTTTGTTTGTTTTGTTTGGGTCTTTTTTTTTTGTTTTGTTTTTTGTTTTTTGTTTTTTGTTTTTGTTTTGTTTTTTAACCCACTCTTCGAGGACATGTCCTACAACCTCTTCTTTACTTCCCTAGCCCTTTTTCTGGAATAACCAGGCCGTATAAGTTCATCTAGACGACATCGATCTTTATTCCTTTTCCCTCGCACCTGTCCTTATTCTGATTTCTATCAGTCTGGATTAAACCCTTTAGTCGCTCTACCTGGGCAAAGTCCATTTCCTTCTTCTCCCTGCACCAGTCATTATTCTGTCTATATATGCTCTGCCACCAGCACACTACATACCCTGTCCTTAACGTGTAGCGGTTACTTCAGGACATTGCCCTCAGAGAGTCACTTGTTATTTTTTTCTGTTGTGAACTGCTTGTCTGGACCATTTGTCGGTACGTTTGAGTATTTCTGTGTTCTGTGTGTCTGTCAGTTTTCCTTTCCAGGGCAACTTCAAGAAACAACCCATAACACATCCAGCCAAAATGACGAGACGGAAGAATTCTCCTCAAAAGAGTCTACAAGAAGTAGTGACAGCTCAAGAATTAATGAAAACAGATATAAGCAACATAACAGAACTTGAATATAGAATGTTAATCATAAAACTAATTGCTGGCCTTGAAAAAAGCTTAGATGAATGCAAGGAGTCCCACGAGGCAAAGTTCAAAGACCTTAAAAACGGTCAAGAAGAATTAAAGAAGACATTGGAAGAAATACAGGGGAAACTGGAAGCAGCCACAGCACGGATTGAAGAGGTAGAGGAAAGAGTTAGTGCCTTAGAAGACAAAATCATTGAAAAAGAGGAAGCAGATAAAAAGAGAGAGAAGCTGATCCAGGAACAGGAAAGGAGAATTCGAGAGCTGAGCGATGCACTCAAAAGAAACAATATCCGTATCATAGGAGTTCCAGAGGAAGAAGAGAGAGAGAAAGGAGTCGAAGGGGTTCTGGAACAAATCATTGCTGAGAACTTCCTCAACATGAGAAAGGAAACGGGCATGGAAATCCAAGAGGCACAGAGAACTCCCCTCAGACGTAACTTGAATAGACCTTCTGCACGGCACATCATAGTGAAGCTGGCAAAATACAAAGATAGGGAGAGAATCCTGAAAGCAGCTAGGGACAAAAGAACCCTAACATACAAAGGGAGACCTATAAGGGTAGTAGCAGACTTATCTACGGAAACTTGGCAAGCCAGAAAGGAATGGCAGGATATCTTCAATGTGATGAGCAAGAAGGACATGCAACCAAGAATTCTGTATCCGGCTAGCCTGTCATTCAGAATAGAAGGAGAGATCAAGGTTTTTCCCAACAAACAAAAACTGAAAGAATTTATCACAAATAAGCCAGCACTGCAAGAGATCCTGAGGGGCATTCTATGAAAATAAGGAGGCAAAGAACACAAACTACCAGAGACAGCCTTACAAACATGAAACTTACAGATAATACAGTGACTGTAAGCCCATATTTTTCAATATTAACACTGAATGTAAATGGACTAAATGCGCCAATCAAAAGACACAGGATAACAGAATGGATTAAAAAACAAGACCCATCTATTTGCTGTCTTCAAGAAACTCATCTTAAACCTGAAGACACCTTCAGATTGAAAGTGAGGGGATGGAGAACTATCTACCATGCTACTGGAAGTCAGAAGAAAGCCGGAGTAGCCACACTTATATCAGACAAATTAGACTTTAAAATGAACGATGTAATAAGAGATGAGGAAGGACATTATATAATAGTCTCAGGAACCATCCAGCAGGAAGAGCTAACAATTGTAAATATCTACGCACCGAATTCAGGGGCACCCAAATTTGTAAAACAACTAATTACAAACATTAGCAACCTCATCGATAAAAATGTCCTAATAGTAGGGGATCTCAACACTCCACTCTCAGCATTGGATAGATCAACAAAACAGAAAATCTCCGCAGAAACAATAGCCCTGAATGACACATTAGGACAGATGGGCCTCACAGACATCTTTAGGGTCCTTCATCCAGAAGCAAAGGAATTTACGTTCTTCTCATCTGCACACGGCACATTTTCCAAGATAGACCACATTCTGGGGCACAGGGAAGCTCTGAATAAATATAAAAGAATTGAGATCATACCGTGTACAGTGTCAGACCACAATGCTTTGAAACTTGAAATCAACCACAGGAGAAAGCCTGGAAAATATTCAAGAACATGGCGGCTAAGAAATAACCTACTAAAAGATGACTGGGTCAACCAAGCCATCAGAGAAGAAATTAAAAAATATATGGAAACAAATGAAAATGAAAATACAACAATCCAAACGCTCTGGGATGCAGCAAAGGCAGTCCTGAGAGGGAAATATATTGCAATCCAGGCCCATCTCAAGAAACAAGAAAAATCAATAACACAAATTCTAACAGCACGCCTAAAGGAACTAGAAGCAGATCAACTAAAACAACCCAAGCCCAGCAGAAAGAGAGAAATAACAAAGATCAGAGCTCAAATTAACCATATGGAGACAGAAAAGGTAGTGGAACAGATCAATGAAACCAAAAGCTGGTTCTTTGAAAAAATAAACAAAATAGACAAACCTCTAGCCAGGCTTCTCAAAAAGAAAAGAGAGAGAACTCAAATAAATAAAATCGTGAATGAAAAGGGAGAAATTACAACCAATCCCTCAGAGATACAAGCAATCATCAGAGAATACTATGAAAAATTATATGCCACCAAACTTGGCAATCTGGAAGAAATGGACAGCTTCCTAAATAGCCACACGCTACCAAAACTCAAACGGGAAGAAATAGAAAATTTGAACAGACCCATAACTAGTGAAGAAATAGAATCCGTTATTAAAAACCTCCCAGCAAATAAAAGCCCTGGACCAGATGGCTTTCCTGCGGAATTTTACCAGACATTTAAAACAGAGTTAATTCCTATCCTCCTCAAGCTGTTCCAAAAAATTGAAACGGAAGGAAAACTCCCGGACTCATTCTATGAAGCCAGCATCACTTTGATTCCCAAACCAGATAGAGACCCAGCAAAGAAAGAAAATTACAGGCCAATATCCCTGATGAATATGGATGCAAAAATTCTCAACAAGATACTAGCAAATCGAATCCAACAGCATATAAAGAGAATTATCCACCATGATCAAGTAGGATTCATCCCTGGGTTGCAGGGCTGGTTCAATATTCGCAAATCAATCAACGTGATACATCACATCAACAAAAGAAAAGATAAGAACCATATGATCCTGTCAATAGATGCAGAAAAAGCATTTGACAAAATACAGCATCCTTTCTTAATAAAAACTCTCGAGAAAGTCGGGATAGAAGGAACATACTTAAACATCATAAAAGCCATATATGAAAAGCCCACAGCTCATATCATCCTCAATGGGGAAAAACTGAAAGACTTCCCCCTGAGATCAGGAACACGACAGGGGTGTCCACTCTCGCCACTGCTATTTAACATAGTGCTGGAAGTCTTAGCATCAGCAATCAGACAACAAAACAAAATAAAAGGCATCAAGATTGGCAAGGAGGAAGTCAAACTTTCACTTTTTGCAGATGACATGATACTTTACATGGAAAACCCGACAGAATCCACCAAAAGCCTACTAGAACTGATTCATGATTTCAGCAAAGTTGCAGGATACAAAATCAATGTACAGAAATCGGTGGCATTTCTATACACCAACAATGAAGCAGCAGAAAGAGAAATAAAGAAGCTAATCCCTTTCACAATTGCACCAAAAACCATAAAATACTTAGGAATAAACCTAACCAAAGATGTGAAAGACCTCTACACTGAAAACTATAAAAAACTTATGAAGGAAATTGAGGAAGACACAAGGAAATGGAAAAACATCCCATGCTCATGGATTGGAAGAATAAATATTGTCAAAATGGCAATACTACCCAAAGCAATCTACACATTCAATGCAATCCCAATCAAAATTGCACCAGCATTCTTCTCAAAGCTAGAGCAAACAATCCTAAAATTTGTATGGAACCACAAAAGACCTCGAATAGCCAAAGTAATACTGAAGAATAAAACCAAGGTGGGAGGCATCACAATCCCAGACTTTAACCTCTACTACAAAGCGGTGGTCATCAAGACTGTATGGTATTGGCACAAAAACAGACACATAGACCAATGGAATAGAATAGAAAACTCAGAAATGGACCCGCAAGTATATGGCCAACTAATCTTTGACAAAGCGGGAAAATGTATCCAATGGAAAAAAGACAGCCTTTTTAACAAATGGTGCTGGGAGAATTGGACAGCAACATGCAAAAGAATGAAACTAGACCACTTTCTTACACCACTCACAAAAATAAATTCTAAATGGATAAAAGATCTGAATGTGAGACAGGAAACCGTCAAAATCCTAGAGGAGAAAACAGGAAAAAGCCTCTTTGACCTAAGATGCACAAATTTCTTACTCGACACGTCTCCAAAGGCAAGAGAATTAAAAGCAAAGATGAACTATTGGGACCTCATCAAGATAAAAAGCTTCTGCACGGCAAAAGAAACAACCAACAAAACGAATAGGCAACCAACGGAATGGGAAAAGATCATCGCAAATGACATATCGGATAAAGGACTAATATCTAAAATTTATAAAGAACTTACCAAACTCCAAACCCGAAAAACAAACAACCCAGTGAAGAAATGGGCGGAAGATATGAATAGACACTTCTCCAAAGGGGACATTCAGATGGCCAACAGACACATGAAACGATGCTCAATGTCACTCATCATCAGGGAAATACAAATCAAAACTACACTGAGATACCACCTCACACCAGTCAGAGTGGCTAAAATGAACAAATCAGGAAACTATAGATGCTGGCGAGGATGTGGAGAAGTAGGCACCCTCCTACACTGTTGGTGGGAATGCAAACTGGTGCAGCCACTCTGGAAAACGGTGTGGAGGTTCCTCAAAAAAATGAAAATAGAGCTACCCTATGACCCAGCAATAGCCCTGCTAGGAATCTACCCAAGAGACACAGGAATGCTGATGCATAGGAGCACGTGTACCCCAATGTTCATAGCAGCACTTTCGACAATAGCCAAATCATGGAAAGAGACCAAGTGCCCATCAACTGACGAATGGATAAAGAAGTTATGGTACTTATATACAATGGACTACTACGTGGCAATGAGAAAAAATGAAATCTGGCCATGTGTAGCAACATGGATGGAACTGGAGGGTATTATGTTAAGTGAAATAAGTCAGTCAGAAAAAGACAGATACCATATGTTTCCACGAATAGGAGGACTTTGTGAAACTAAGCAAAAACCAGGGGGAGGGGAAGAGGGGAAAGAAAAAAAAGACACAGAGAGGGAGGGAGATAAAACATAAGAGACTCTCAAAGACTAAGAAAAAACTGAGGGTGAGGGGGATGAGGGAGGGGGGAGAGGGGGTGATGGGCATTAAAAAGGGCACATGTTGGGATGAACACTGGGTGTTATATGTAAACCAATTTGAAAATAAACTATTATAATAAAAAAAAAAAAAAAAAAAAAAAAAAAAAAAAAAACTTTATTTATAAAATAGGCTATGGGGCGCCTGGGTGACTCAGTCCGTTGAGTGTCAGACTCCTGGTTTCGGCTCAGGTCATGATTTCACAGTTTGTGATTTCAAGCCCCCCCAATCAGGCTCTATGTGGACAGTGCGGAGCCTGCTTGGGATTCTTTCTCTCCATTTCTCTGTCTGTCTCTTTCTCTCTCTCTCTCAGAATAGATACATAAACATTTAAAATAAAATAGGCTGTAGGCTGGATTTGGCCCACAAGCTATAGTTAATCACCCTACTGTAGTTTGGCCCTAGAGCATTTCACATCGGCAATTAACAAAGGAGCACATATCCCTTTGACTCACAAATTCAGTAGCCAGAACTAAGCCCTACCTAGCCACAGAAGCAAAGAAGTATAATTCTACTATGTTTCTAGAAGGAGGAGAGCTGGAAGTATCAGGTGAATAATATGAATGACTACCCCAGAGGACATGTATGAAAGTCACAAGTTTGCATGCCCGTCCTCTCCCTACAAAATAAACCCCTCAAGGGCAAGGACCTTATCTTATATACAGACCTAAACCAATATAGTAGATGCGTTGGCAAAAACTGTTCTCTGTGCTTCGGAGTCGAAATATAACTCAAGGACAGAGTTTGGGATAAAGAGGAACAATAGCTTTATTGCTTTGCTGGGCAAAGGAGGCTGCAGCAGGCTGTGGCCTTCAAACACCGCAAGCGCCCCGCCCACTCCCAGGAGGAAGGAGCTGGGGGAGGGGGGTGTTTTAGGGAAATACGGGATCTAGCCTCTAGCCGGTGTCAACAGGAATTGTGTATTTGCTGCCAGCCTCCTTAGTTGTTTTCGGGGTGGTACCGGGTTTCTGAAACAAAAGGCTAAGGAAGGGAGGAGGAGAGGTTTGCCGAGGAGAGGAAAAAGGTTACTTTAAAATTGAGTTTCGCTGAAGCATTAGGGCAGCCATTTTGATTTGTGTTCAACTTGATGCATTTAAGCAGTTTCGGATGTGCCTAAATATGTCTGATTGGTTGATAAGGGAACAAAGAGAAGCAAGCAGAGAGAAGGGAAAAGGCATTGCAAAAAGGCCAGTGGACTGGGTGGTGATGTAGTAATAATGGGGAAAAGGATTATCACTATTGGCGGTGGCAAAATAATATTTATGGCGATTATAATGTTAATGCTAGGAGCGTGTCCTCAAAAGAGTGATCTGGGGCGCCCGGGTGGCTCAGTCATTAAGCATATGACTTCAGCTCAGGTCATGATCTCACTGTTCCTGAGTTCAAGTCCCACGTGGGGTGAGTTCCACTTCTCTCTCTGTGTGCCCCTCCTGGGATTCTTTCTCTGCCCCTCCCTTGTGCTCTCTCTCTCTCTCTCTCTCTCAAAAAAAGAGTGATCTATACTCCTATATTCATCTTCCATTTATTCTTCAACTCATTTCCATTTGGCTTTTCCCCCTAGACGCCAATTCTCTGAAACCATTCTTGCTAAGGTGAAAAGTACCCTATTTGCAAGACTTGAATGACATGTTTCATTATTATTATTATTATTATTATTATTATTATTTGAGAGAGATGGAGAGAGAAAGAGAAAGAGTGTGGCAGAGAGGGGCAAAGAGAGAGAGAGGGAATCCCAAGCAGGCTTCCCACTCAGTGCAGAGCCTGACTCGGGGTCTGATCCCACAACCCTGGGATCCTGATTCCAGCTGAGATCAGGAGTCGGACACGCAACCGACTGAGCTCAGCCTCAATGACGTTTCTTAATCCTTATTTTACTGAACTTCTCAGCTATACGTGGAACCACCGAATGTACCTTCTTGAAATTTTCAGCTCCGTGTGCCTCTGTGACACAGCACTTTCTTGGTTTTCCTCTGCGTCTCCCCCACCGTTCTCTAGACTTCCCCTACTCTTCCGACTCATTAAATATTAATGTTTCTTAGGGCTTTGTCCTCCTCCCTCTGCTCCTCTTTTAACTCTGCTACCGTCCCTTGGATAGTCTTCACTCACCCACATATTTCCTATCTCTGCCTATAATGCTGTCAATTCCCATACCCGTGTCCCTCATCCATAGTTCTTCCCAAGTTCAGAATCACGTATCCGACTTTCAGTTGCAGGCTTTCACCAGGAGGTCCTATGCACATTTCAAAGGAGACACGGCCGGAAACAAACTCCTGTCGTGTCTCAGTGGTTGCCGTACTATCTGTGCAGTCTTCTGAGCTAGACACTCGTGCAGCGTTGTGCCTGCTTCCTCCTTCCTCCCGTTTCCCTGTCTAGCCCAAATATTTCCTTCTCTTAACTTCCTTTGCAGACCACTGTCTTGAACTATATCCCTGTCAACTTTCACCTAGGTTACCAAACAGCTTTCTAATTTATTTACCTAATTTTTTTGGTTTTATCATGAAATGTTTCCTACAGAAAACTAGAGCAACAGATATAAGGTATCCTCAGTTGTATCAAATCTTAACTTGTTATGGTAGTTGCACCTCATGTTTTTAAATGTCATTACCTTTTTTAAAGTTTTCCTTTGTTTATTCTGAGAGACTGAGAGAGAGTCGTGGAGGGGGAGAGAGAGGAGAGAGAGGAAATCCCAAGCAGGCTCTGTGCTGTCAGCATTGAGCTCGAAGTGGGGCTAGAACTCACAAACTGTGAGATCATGGCCTGAGCGGAAACCAAGAGTTGGGCGTTTAACCAACTCAGCCACCCGAGCGTCCCTGTATCTCATTATTAAAGGAAAATGATAGGGGCGCCTGGGTGGCTCAGTCGGTTAAGCATCCGACTTCACCTCAGGTCATGATCTCACGGGTTTCGTGAGTTCGAGTCCCATGTCGGGGTCTATGTTGACAGCTCAGAGCCTGGATCCTGCTTTGGATCCTGCTTTGGATTCTGTGTCTCCCTCTCTCTCTGTTCCTCTCCCGCTTGCACTCTGTCTCTCTCTACTGTAGCTTCTCTTGAATTTTCTATGGAGACTGTCACACCATCTTCAAAGAAAGATAGTTTGTCTCTTCCTAATCCGATTTAGATACTTTGTTTTTCTTCACTTTTTGCATTGGTTAGTACTTCCCGTATAATGTTGGACAGAAGCACTTACTAATAATGCTTAGTGAGATTCTGGCTTTATGGGAGTGTGTCATTCTGACTTTGCGGGGTTGTGTCAAAAGTGTCACAATTAAATACATGTTTGCTCTAGGCTTTGGGTGAATATATTTGATTGAATTTTATCAAGTACTTTCTCTGCTCCAGTGACATGACCATATGACTATGTTTTTTATTAGTATGCTATATCGCAATAGTAGGTCTTCTGATAATGAATTAGCATTTCATTTTTGGGATAAATTCTACTCCATTGATGTCTTGAAATGTTCCTGAGATTTGTTTTAATCAGGTATGGTAAGGTGGCAGACACGAGAAAACTGCTTTTGAAATAAGAGTTTATTGCTCACAGTTCCCCAGAGGAAAGAGTATGTCACACCATATGGGGCCACAGAAGGAAGTACCAGTGTCAGTCAGGAGACAGAAGGAGTGAGGGGGGAATACGGGCGCCAGCCTTTATTGTGGTTTTGATGGGAAGGAATGGGCAAGGCAAGGTAAGCATTTTAGGATTGGTGAGTTTCAATAATTTTAGCAGGCTCCAGGCCGTAGAGGTGGTCCTCAGTTGTCCTGTACCTGACCTTGGGGTGACTTATGGCAGGGAGAATATTGGCTCCATGTGTGATAGAGTGAAGGAGGTGGTTGGGGATACGGCCTATGGATTAGTTGGTTTGCTTGTGTAAGACATGCAGGCAGCAAGGTTGTTCTCAATTTCTAGAAATTAGCTAGTCCTGAGAGGGGAAGTCTCTCAAGATTAGCAAGGCTCCAGGATGTCAAAACGTATAAAACGCAGAAAGTTTTAAAATACAGTTAATACAGTTGAGATGTTTTTATGTTTTGTTTTGTTTTGTTTTTAGTACTGTTGAATTTGATAAGATAACATTGGCTTCACGAGATAGGTCTAGGATTTTCTTCACTTATGTTCTCCTTCATAAATTGTGTGTGCGTGTACATGATTAAGGCTCTACTGGGGATCGGGCAGGGCTGGGATGAGGACCATGCTGGCGGGAGGAAGGCCTGCGTACCAGGCCAGTACTGGGCTTCAGGGCAATGTTGGGGAGCTCAGGGCTGAGGCGTACAGGTGAGGGGTCCAGTCGGCACCTCAAAGCAGAGATAACCATGAAAGGAAGGATGGCCTGGCTGACGTTAGTGCGAGAGGAACAATGTCAGTGGGCGGGAGACTTTGCTTAAGAAAAGTTGGGTATTGTAGAGCTTTGAAAGGTCCACATGAATGGGGAGGTGGGGGAGTAAAAAGGGCCTGAGGTGAAAGAAGAAAGGAAGGAGAAAGGAAGAAGGGTGATTCTGGAGTGCGGGGAGGCCCAGCTTTTCCCCAGGTCCCCAGTGGAGCAGTACGGGCTCCTGGCCCCTATCTCCCGGCCTTCACAGGGCCCAACTTGTCGCCCCATGTGGCGGTCCTTCTGTACATAGGGCCTGGGAGGAGGCATCAGGGCTTTACATAGGCAGAGATCTTCTTCAGGCCGGAGGGTGATGAAGTCCTTCATGTTTCACACATCCAGGCACTGGGTTCAAATATATGGTGCCAGAAGCAAGATGATCCTGTCCCCTGCAAATTGCGGCCTCTTCCCCAGAAGCCGTGAGAAGAGCTTTATTTATTTTCAGGGAGCCCCTCCAAGGACTCACGCTTCAGTTTTCCTAAGTCAGGGCCGTAGCAAACACTGACCAGCTGATGGGACGTGTCCGTAACCTGGTTCTTCAAAATGTCCACACAAATCTTCTCTTCTGCTTCCTCTCCTAGGTTGTGCTTGTGAGCACCGCAGCCAAAGAGAGCATAGCCGTGGATGACCTTGTGAGCTTTATCAATCAAAAAGGCAGGTTGAGCAAGTCCAGGCTCAACATGAATGTTTCCTTCAGCCACTGGCTTCTGTCATAGTTGGAGCATCCTCATCATGTATTTCGTTTTCTCATAGTTTGCATCCGTGTATTCCAGAAGCAGGTGGATGGTGTGAACCAGTCTCTGGATGTGCCAGCAAGCCAAGGCCATGGCCATAGTTTACCCTTCTGTGGACTCAGGGATAGCCTCAGCGGAGCTGGGCTGGAATTTCATCTTTACGATTTTTCTTTAAGTTAGAAATTATATCAAAGAGAAAAGTTGAGGAAGGAAGGAATCCCCAAGAGTCAAAAATTAAAAAGGAAACTTGCTAAATACATAAGCACTCATGCTTTGGCTACCCTAAGAGCATTACCTACATCGTCAGATAAAAGACTTGCATATTTTAACCACTTGGAGAGGCGTCGAGGTTTTGGGCCCTTGTGAGGCAAATCGATGGAATTAAGATCCCTGAATAAAAACACAGGCTGTCAAAACTGTGTACTCTATTCGGAGGTATAGACAGGATATAAACCCCTGCAAAGGTTAATGTTTGGATCTGGATTTAGGTGAGAAAAAAAGTCTCCCTTGAGAATTTAAGGTGTCTACCCTAATAGTATGATAGGAAAAAAAAAAATAGGATAAAATAGGCAGAGAGGGAAAGGATTAGGACCTGAGGTGGGGAAAGACATATTTTGGAGCAATCCTGGGAGTATCAGACGACAGCAAACCCCCTCAGGCATAAGGCTTTTCTTAAGAATGTAACAGACACCACCTGCTCCCCCTCAGGTCTCCCTCAGGAATTTGACGAAAGACCTGACTAAAAGTAAGTAGACCAGAAAACCTTATGACCCACAAGGAACCGTGTGGCCACAGACCACTCCTCATACGATGGAAACAAGCCAATCAGGAATGGACAAGCCAGCCCCTAGAGTTGTCCAGCCAATAAGGGTAGGACCTGAGAAGCAACAAGGGGAAAGGGAAAGGGGAGGGCTGACCAGAACCTTATAAAACAAGGAGCCTTGCCTATAGTCGCGGGCATTCATTTTTTAAATGTCCCCTCTCTGTAAAGACAGCTTTCCTACTACTCTTCCTTTCTAATCTTATATTCTAATAAATCTCTGCCTGCTGTTTATTTTGTGTCCACCTCTTCATTCTTCAAAGCGGCGAGACAACAAATCCCAGGTACTGTGGTAAAAAAAACCCTATTGTGCAACGATAGAGCACAAATCTACACTACCTGTGTATCAGACATAACTTATGCTCTCCAATAGTTTTCCTTTCCTTCCTAACAGCTGAAATACTGCACTTTTCCATCCCCTTGCAACTGTGTGAAGCCATGTGATCAGCTTTTGCCCGTGGTCACTTCTGGGCTGAGGAAGTCAAAAGCCCCTTTGCCACTTTTGAGCTCTTTCTCGTCCTGCTATAGAGACCTAGAAGCCATGACACCGTCATCAAATGGAAACGCTCTGGGTCCCTCTGAATCACTGCTCGGGGAGAGCTGCTCTGAAGAGCTGCCCAGCTTGAAGCAGATTTCGTATGAGCAAGAAACAAACATTTGTTGTCTTAAGCCACAGGGATTTCAGGATTAAGTTAATTGTTCGCCCGATCTCTCCCTACACACACACACACACACACGCACACGTGCGCGCACACACGCACGCACACACACACAGGCACGCATACACATGCACACACAATTTATGAAACAAATATAAGAAAAGGGAATCCTAGACATTTCATGAAGTCAACTCCAGCAGTGTACTGAAAGCAAAACCAAACAAAAATAAAAACATCTGGGGTTTGTCCAAGAAATGTAAACGAGTAGGTTTCATCCTAGAAATGCAATGATAATCCAGTATCAGAAAATATATTAATATGATACTAGATTTATAATGAGAAATATATATATATATACATATATATATATATATGTATATATATATATTTGGTCTTCATCTTGGGCTCTGGCCCAGAGCTCCTAAAACACTTGGAATTTCCTTTGATGAGAGCTAGAAAGATGTCTTTGTTATGTTAATGAGGTGACTCTTGGAAAGGGCTGGTCACCAGTAGAACCAGTCATGTGATTAGAGGATTGGAAGTTTCCATCCCATCTCCTTGATTTCCTGGGAGGGCAAGGGCCTGAGGATTGAGTTCGGTCACTGATGGCCAAAGGTGTAAGAAAGCCTCCATAAACCCCCCCCCCCCCCCCGCCAAGAGACAGGGTTTGGAAAGCTTTGAGATGGGCAAACACGTGGAGCAGTGGGGAGAGGGGCCCGCCTGGAGAGGGCATGGAAGCTCTGCCCTTCCCCCATACCTCGGCCTATGCATCTCTCCTGTCTAGTTGTTATTACGTCCTTTTATAATAAACCGGCAATCTAGTGAGTAAATGCGTTTCCAGGATTCTGTGAGCAACTCGAGCCAATTTGTCAACCCCAAGGAAGGAGTCGTGGGGACCTCTGATTTGTCACCAGTTGGTCAGAAGCACAGGTGACAATCTGGACTTGTGCTTGGCACCTGAAGTGTGGGGGCAGAGACAGTCGCGTGGGACTAAACCCTTAACCTGTGAGATCTGATGCTATTTTCAGGTAGACAGAGCCAGAACTGAGTTGTAGGACACCCAGCTGGCATTTGGAGAATTGCTCGGTGCCGTAGACAAATCCACGCACACACACAGTGGAAATCTGGTGATCAGTTTCCATTTATTGATATACCACACCGAGCGATCCAAGGAACTCCTGCGAAATCAGTATAAAAGTGGAAAACTGACCTCAAATTGATTATTCTTCAAGAGGCTTAGAAGAGAAAATGCAAGAGCCCACTGAAGGGACCCATCCTCAAAATGGGCTACATAGGATTTCCACACAGAAATATTCCCTCCTTTTCCACCAAGCTGCATCTTACAATTAAAAAAAAAATATGCATATATACGATCAAGACAAGAACACCAGCCATCATGAGTGAAAATCAGCATAAACAAACATGCAGAATATTGTTCTTTTGAACTTCATATAATGGGATTATCAAGAAAACAAAGATTTGAAAATCGGTGGCATAAAATTTTCAGAAATAATAAAATATAGTTTTTGAAATGACCAACTCAGTGAACAGGGTAAAAAAACACACCCATACATAGCTGAACTACAAGAGTGGTATAGAAAAACTACCCAAAATGGAGGACACATGAAAAGGAAACGAAATATGTTAAAGCACAGTTAAGAGACCTTGAACCCTAGAACAAACGCATTTTCTACATCTCGAATAGAAATTCCAGGAGAAGAGAACACAAAGCCTGGAGGAGAAACAACATTGGAAAAGATGATGACATTGAGAATCGTACCAAATCTCAGGCTGAATAAATAGAAAGTAATTTAAACCCCCCCCAAAAAAACCCCCAAAAACCACATTCAGACACATCATAGCGAAGTTACTGTATATCAAAGACTAAAAGAATATCTTAATAGCTGTGTAGGAAGAAATTGGCAGATTAAAGACAGACTGGGGCACCTGAGTGGCTCAGTCGGTTGAGCGTCCGTCTTCGGCTCAGGTCATGATCTCGCGGTCTGTGAGTTCGAGCCCCGCGTCGGGCTCTGCGCTGACAGCTCGGAGCCTGGGGCCTGCTTCGGATTCTGTGTCTCCCTCTCTCTATGCCCCTCCCCCGCTCATGCTCTGTCTCTCTCTCTCAAAAATAAATAAACATTAAAAAAAATTAAAAAAAAAGATATGTTTAAAGACAGACTGACATCATACTCCGAATCCAAAAGATAAGGAAGATCGTGGGGACTTGAGAGAAAAATAGCTGTATCTAACTAAACTATCTTTTAAGATGAAAGTCAAAAGGAAGAGATTTGTAGACAACACTGAACTTACTCGCTTAACAATCAGTGAAGAAATGTGTACGTCACGGACACTAAAAACCTGGATGCCTTTTTCTGCTTCCCCACCTGAAACTCAGCGAGTCCAGTACTACTGCTTTGCATTTCTGTTCCATTTTCTTGTTTTCAGAGACGACAGTATCTTCTTCGGTTTTCTATTTTTGCATTTTTATCTCTCTCTTTCTCTATTTCCCATGTGTTTGGACCAGAGGAGTATATGAAACATGAAATCACAATGTCATCTTCTAGAGATTTCCCTGTGTCTTTATACCTTCATTTCGGTTTCCACATAACCTCCAGAATAATGTAGCTCTGTGCTTCTCAAACTACCTATGGTGAAGGATCAGTGTGATTTTTCCCCCTAATAGATGGCATGCCAATACTTTGTCAAAGTCAACTGATTACTCATTTGGATGTGGCGGCACGGTCAAATTGCTATAAAAAGTTTCAAATACTTTATCTCAATTTATGTACTTACTGCAGACTGATAACAGATAGTTCTCGGACCAGCGACGATGTGTGGACCACATTTTGAGTAGCACTGATCTAGCTAAAATTCAGTTCTGAAAATTTCACTTCAAAGGATATAATGGATCTCCATCAACTACGAGAAAAATTCCAAATGCCAAGTAATATGGCGTACGAGATCCTTTGTGATCGGTCCCTCCAGCTTCATCTCCTACCTTTGTCCCCCCCAAACTTTACATCCAGAAACAATTAAGTGCTTGCAGTTTCTTAATCACTAAGCATCATTGAAAAAGGGGAAGAAACAAACTCTAAGTTGAGATTCCTCAAGCAAATCCCAAAGTCGGACTGCAGAAGGAAAAGCCACCAAGGAAGCTCCTATTTCCTCTACATCAGGAAGCTTCTAGTTCCAGAACCATCTAGCCACAGCCGTCATAAAATAAAAGCTGTTACAATCAGAACAATCATCATTACCAGTGCCAGTGCAGAACCACGCCATGCCTGCTATGACCTACACCAGGAAAACTGATACCCCACACCCCGTCTCTCAACACCCATGAATCTAGTTACTTGACATTGGATCCTCTGTTAATGCCATTGTAGGAAAATTCTGTCTTCCATATCTTATAGGCGTGCGCCTGACTGGGTAGACCTTGTATACACACATAACCCATTGCAACGGAGTCTATGGAATGTAGATTTTAATATTCCGACCTCTGTAGAAGAGAAGAGGACACTAGATCAGTGTTTTTCATGATCCATTAACGGATTAGAAAGTTTATTTAGGGTGTCACGACTCATATTTTTAATGAAATGGAATGGGATGGGATAGACTAGAAAATCACGGTGCATATTCAGGGTTCCTAAATGTTTCATGAAAATGTCGTTTCAGTTATATAAGTAAAGAGAATGCAATACGGAAATGTACAGGGACACTATATAAAATGCGTTTGTTATGGTAGGTTCCAACCCAAAAAGTTGTAAATGCCTTATACTCACGCAATGATTCTCGAACTCTGGCCTGCGTCAGAATCCCCTGGGGAGCTTGTGAAAGCACAGGTCACCACCGGTGCCCCATCCCAAGTTTCTGATTCACAT
The DNA here is from genome assembly GCA_030068075.1 of Paguma larvata. Lineage (NCBI taxonomy): Eukaryota > Metazoa > Chordata > Mammalia > Carnivora > Viverridae > Paguma > Paguma larvata. The sequence continues at coordinate 37,472,226 of CM057830.1, read as the reverse complement.
CTGGGGTGAGACCTGAGAATGTACGTTTCTAACAGGTTCGCAGGTGATGTTTATGCTTGTTGGTCCGAAGAATGGACTCTGAAAACAGCTGGTCTAGAACACTGGTTCTTAACACTGGCTGCACATCAGAATCATCTGTGGAGCTTTTCAAAATCCCGATCGATCACACGAGATTCCCTGGGGTGAGATCGGGCCTTCAGTTTTTTTAAAGCTCCACCCATGATCTCAATGTGAAGCCAAGAATGAGAACCACGGCTCTCGAAGCATAATGGGATAGATGTTGGGCATCTACCTATGATTTTTCACCATATTTATCTAAACTCGTCATTCTTTAAGTTCTCACCTTCAGGAACTGTTTTAGAACCTCTCGATCTCTAGATCGTCTTCCTTTCACTGGCTTCCCAGGTGTGCGACCTTGGGCTAGATCATGAAACTTTGTTTCTTCACGCGCATAGTGCAGACCATAACAAAACACCTTGTCAACCTCACAGGGTGGACGTGATATATTACAGGCAAAAAACCAATTTTATAAATGATAAAGCTGAGGTGCCTGAAGTTCAGGGTGCATGCAGGGTGGAGCATCAAGAGATGAAGGGAGACATGTTGATTGGAAGGGAGACATGTTGATTGGTGTCGGATGTTTAAGGCGCTTCTGTGTTTGAATATTATCTTGGAGTTTGGACAATCTGATGTGCAGTGGAAATTTTTAAACAAGAATTGATATGAATCATTTGTGGTATTTTTCAAACAATAACTCTGGTGATCAAGTTTCTCTAATGGGAAACAGAAAGAAAGCCCAGAAAGCAGTTACGAGGCTGTCATGCAAGAGCAAGTAAGAGAGGTTGAGGGTCGGAACCGCAGCAGTGGAAGACAAGACAGAGATTAGAGTGCTACTTCAAGATATCTCTTGGCAGAATAAACAGAATTTAGGTGAAGTAATTAATAGAGAAGAAAATTCACCTTGGTTGTGCTCACATGTGATACTGAAATATTCAGACTTTTAAAAAAGAATTTTTCCATGGGCTATATATATACATATATATGTGTGTGTGTGTGTTATCTCATTACTTGGTGAGACATTCAAATACAGTGCTGAATATTTTGGTATTATTTCATTTTTTTAACTTTTTATTTTGAAAATTTTTAAATGTTTATTTATTTTTGAGAGAGAGACACACACACACACAGAGTGTGAGTGGGGAAGGGGCAGAGAGAGAGGAAGACACAGAATATGAAGCAGGCGCCAGGCTCCGAGCTGTCAGCACAGAGCCTGATGTGGGGCTAGAACTCACAAGCCATGAGATCGTGACCTGAGCTGAAGTTGGGTCTGATGCTCAACCGACTGAGCCACCCAGGTGCCCCTTAAGTTTTTATTTTAACTCTAGTTAGTTAATGTACAGTGTAATATGAGTTTCAGGCGTACAGTACTGTGATTCGACATTTCCATACAACACCTGGAGCTCGGAGAACAAATGCACTCCTTAATCCTCGTCATATTTGGGTGTTGTTTTAGATTTATTATAGATCAATTTAAGGAAATTAATCCATACCTCCAAACTGGTCAGAATTGGATTCGATGCAAAAAAAAAAAAAAGAGTCTGATTAATTGCCCAATACGATTTCACTTCTTTCACAAACAATAAAGTAATGCAGCTTTTACTTATGATGAAGGAAGACATATTGGTAACGCGATGTTAGCAAGACATTAGAACACAAAAGGAGCCAAATCTGGTATCTTTACCACAAGCCTGAATACCATGAAGCACACTGACTGGTCACAAAATAAGACTAAGAAGCCTCTTCCAAGAACCAGAGCTTGGGCAACACTGCACAGTGTGCCCCTTGAAAAGTCATCATATTGAGCATGTTAAAGACTCCAAGAAGTCATACGCAAAGGAACACCTTCTGTTCTGCTTAGTGCAGTGTCTCCTATCCTTATAAGACCATGAAAGTCTTTATTATTTTTATTTCTTTGTAACATCTGTTTACCTTTGTGAAAGCAGTGCAAGTTATAGTATACTTTGGGTTCTATCAACTTAGAAAAGTGGTCTCCCACCTTTTTTTAAAAAAAATTTTTAACGTTTATTCGTTTTTTGAGAGACAAGAGAGAGACAGAGTGTGAGCGGGGGAGGAGGAGAAAGAGAGGGAGACACAGGATCCGAAGCAGGCCCCAGGCTCTGAGCTGTCAGCACAGAGCCTGACGTGGGGCTCGAACTCACGGACCGGGAGATCATAACCTGAGCCGAAGTCAGATGCTCAACCAACTGAGCCACCCAGGCGCCCCAGGTCTCCCACCTTTTAAACAATATACCTGCAAGCACTATTGTACTTATATATTACTTATATCTTTCATATGTTATACAGTGACTATTGTACTCAAGTATTATATGCAGGGTATAACATGCATGAGACAGAAATTTAAGATGATGTAATATAAAAGGATATTTTTAAATTTCTTTTTATTTATGCATGGCATAAAAATTCTATGTTATTATCAGACAAAATGGATTTAAAAGCAAAGAAAATTACCAGGCATAAAGAGTGACATTTCATAATGTAAAAGGGTCAGTTCACTGGTAAGATGTAAGTGTTCTAAATATGTACGCGCCAAATAACAGGGCTTCAAAATACACAAAGCAAAATCTGATAGAACTAAAAGGAGAAATGGATAAATTTACGATTACAGATGGAAAAGTTCAACACTCCTCTCTTAGTACTTGATAGAACAAGTACTATACAGAAATGCAGCAAGGACATAAAAGAACTGAACAAAATTACCAATCACCTGGACCTAACTGACACTTATTTATAGAAGACTTCACTTAAGAACAGCAGAATGCTCATTTTCTCGAGTGCATACAGAATGTTCACTAATATTACAGTACACCTGGGGTAATAAAACAAACTTTAAAAAAATTAAAAGAAAGTGAACAAAGAATGCTCTCTGACAATAAATGGAATTAAGCCAGAAATTAATTGCAGAAAGACATCTTGAAAATTCCCAAACTCTTAGAAATTAAACTAAAGACTTCTGAATAATCCATGGGTCAAAAAGGAAGTGCCAAGAGAGATAAGAAAATAGCTTGAACTGAAAGAAAAGTGAAGATCCAGCATAAAAAAAACCTCGTGAGACATACAGTCAGTACACCAGTTAAAGCACGATTGCCAGATTGGATTTAAAAACAAGACCCGTCTATATGCCATCCACGATTATCTATAATTAGGAGAAAATTTGCAGCATTAAATGCTCGTATTGGTAAAGAAGAGAGGTCTCAAATCAGTAATCTAAGCTTCAATATTAAGAAACTGTAAAAAGAAGAAGAAAAATAAGTTTAATAGCTCGTTTTCACTTTTGGCCTTGGGGTAGCCAGTGAACTTGTGTGTGGTAGAAAAGATTTTTAAGATCACTCATTTTATTCCAATGTATAGTTTTGATATGTAGTTTCCACTCACAAGAAAATATAACCTCACAGCCAAATCTGCTTAACCAGTCTCACATAAACTTCAATACCCTGGAACAGAACCAGCAAATAGGAAGGGGATCTCTGTCAACCTGTCTACATTTTAGGGGATACCAGTCTTCTCTCCGGAAACCATGGACACTGGGCACACAACACACAACAGCCTGCCATACAGATGGACCGAGTGAAGCCGTCAGTGTTAGTCTGAATATTAACTGCTGATAAAGCTTAATTTCTTTCTTGTTCGTTTAAAGGAAAAATCCTAATATTTTCTTCCCACACCCAAGTGGATCGTTTCACTTCTAGACTAGAGAATTAAAAGGCAAAAGAACCTAGTTATGAAGCAATTCCATCTCTGAAATGATCCCATGGAAGTCACCCACAGCAGACAGGATGGATTGACCCTAAAGTAAAGCTATGTGAAAGGTAGCTATTTCCGAGGCTAAAATAATCCTTTGGAGAGCACACTGGATTTTGTTAAGTTGTCAACCCGTGGGTTTCTATTTCTCCTTGTATGTTGTGCTGTGACTGTCTTCTAAATACCACATTCCACTGTCAGCTTGATATTTAAAACCAGTTGGCCGCCCTCCACTGCCATCCATTATGTTGCATTGTTTTACAAGAAATATGACTTCTTTCGCGGCAGACATGTTGATCCCAGGGAAACCATTTTTCACATTTCGCCGTGTGGATTTTTAAACTATATTTATCCCAGACACAAAAGATATGAACTTGAAACGATTGAACTTACTTAAGCAGTTAATAGATTTATACATGCTGTTCCTTTCTCTCAAGATGAATTTGTTTTAAATATTTTTAAAATAAAGTTTAAAATCCCATCTTTGTTGGTTCAGATGCTTGCAGAGGAGTTGGCTCCTGATACTTTCTCATTTGGGATCATCTTCTGTTGCTAAGAGACCTGCATATGCTTAAGAATGACTTAGGATCATTGGTACAAAACATACTCAGAAATTAATCTGTAAGTGGCACTTTTATACAAAGAAGCTCAGTCGGGTAGGCTTTCAAAGAGAAGGTATCTTTCTTTTCCTTTGACCACAGTGGGAGCTCAAGCCCGAAATTTAAGTATAATTCATCACTACCGTGGTCAATTTGATTCAGTATTCAGGGTGATATCCACCTTATTAGAGCCTGAATTTTCCTACTAAATCCCAAATACTTGCTGTGATTTGGAATGAATAAGAAAATGCAAATACTTAACAATTGCACATACTTATACATGCTTAGTATATCAGTTATCTATTGCTGCATAATAAAATACAACATAGACTTGTAGCTTAAAACAACACACTTGTATTATCTCATAGTTTCTGTGGATTAGGAATCTGAGCACGGCTTAGCTGGATCCTTCGCCTTGGAGTGTCCTATGAGGCCGCCATCAAGGTGTCAGCCAGGGCTGGAGTCTCATCTGAAAGCTCAAGTAGGGAAGGATCTACTTCCAAGCTCACTACATGATCATGGACAGGATTCAGCTCCTTTTGGATTGTTGAACTGAGAATTCCAGTTCTTTGTTGGATGTTAGCCAGAGGTCACCCTTAGTTCCTTGCCACGTGGGCCTCCTAAAGAAGGCAGCTTGCTTCATCATCTCAAGCAAAGGAGAGAGTCTGGATAGCAAGATGGCATGGCGACCATTTCTTTTAACTTAATCGCAGAAGCGCCGTTTCCTCATCGTTGAGATAGTCCATTAAAGCAAGTTACTCAAAGGAAGGGGATTGCGCAAGGCTGTGAATACCAAGAGATAGAAATATTTGGGGGCTATCTTAAAAGCTACCCACCAAACTGAGGTGCCCACCAAGCTGAGGTACCCGCCAAACTGAGGGTACCCACCCCCTTTCATTATGGCCACTTTCAATCTTCTCATTTCTTAATAACACATACAGGACATGCATACAATAAAAAAAAAGTCTCTTTTGCTTACAAGTAATAATGTACCAGTAAATTCAGCCAGAGTAGAGTCAAAAGAAGATTGACAGATAAGGCTTTGGACCAAGTATTTTTATTGTCCAACACCTAATGTCAATACATATATCCTTTCTCGATTTTTTTTAATGTTTATTTATTTTTGAGAGACATAGAGGCACAGCGTGAACAGGGGAAGGGCAGAGAGAGAGGGAGACACAGAATCGGAAGCAGGCTCCAGGCTCCGAGCCATCAGCACAGAGCCCGACGCGGGGCTCGAACTCACAGACTGAGAGATCATGACCTGAGCCGAAGTCGGCCGCCCAACTGACTGAGCCACCCAGGCGCCCCCCTTTCTCGATTTCTAACCTCTACCACTAGTAGAGCCTGAAGATATTTTTCCCTCAAATTTAAAGTAACAAATTAAAACTGGGCTATACCATTTTTCAAACAATTGGTGCCACACGGTAGTCACAAGTCAGGAAAGTGTCTCTAGCCTCCGTTGGCAAACTTAAAGATGAAATAGATTCGAATCACTGGCTTGGATTGGGTTTATTCAATAAGAAGACTTTAGACAAGTATTTTTAAGTGTAGGCATTTTGGGGCGGATGGGGAAGCAATATTAAGAAACAGTAGTGAGGGAGTGGGGAAATGAGAATGGAAGCCAATGCAGTCTATAACACGTGTGTTTTCAAGCTAGTTACTATTGTGGCAACGGGACAACAGTTACAGTGGAGAATTGTGGGAGACAGTGAAGATACCTCAGAGTTATCCCAACTAAGGGTGAAAAGCCTGGGGTATTTATCCACTAGCATCTCATTGTCATTAGTTGAAGATTGCTTCTAGAAGTATTAACTCTCGATGCTTTATGCTTACTATGGGCGAAGGCTGAGCATGTCCCCCCAGTCGAAGAGGTAAAAAAAAGTCCCCTGGCAGAGTCACTGGTATTCACAGTAAGCAGCCTTCAGTGTATAGAGATAAGTGTGGAAGAAACATGGATAGGGCACGAAAAAACATCTTCTATAGTGGCTGTAACTCAAGAGCCGTCGAGAGACCACCCAGTTCTTTTCCTGCTCTCATCAAGGATTATACCTAAACACACCCCTGAGGAAACACGCAGTTCTTATTTCATGTCAAGTTACATCACACATTCCTCATCATGGCAGGCGGGTGGTTAGGAAAACCCGAGATGTAAAGCCTACAGGAAGCTCTGAAACTTTCCCCAAAGAGCCTGTGCCGCCGCCGCCCCCCCCCCCCACCGAAGAAGAGCAATGGTTCTAAGTAGCAACAACACTAATCTTTTACTGACCCTTGGATGAGGCAGGTCCTCTGGAAAATCACTGACCACTTGAAAGCTTCCCAAGTGTCCTTGGAAGTAGTGATAGGTCACTGAAGACTCAGGGTACCCCGGTAGGTTGAAATAAATCACACCGGCACTGAAATAAGCTGGGAGGTAACAACGAGCCACATTAGCCCCACAATCCTAGGCAGTAGTGCTGAGTCACGTCAACCCCAAAGCATCCCGGAAGTTTGGGATGGCCCCCATCAGATCTAAGATAAAAGGATCTTCGATTTTCTAACTCCGAGACACCTTGCCCAGACGGAGAACATTGGAAGAGGCGACGGGCAGCAGGCGTTTCTCTCCAGCCATCTGAAACAGTTCATGTCCTCAAATCCTAACTGAACTAAGACTCCTAAACAAAATAGAGCTTTTTCCAAATTCAAATGATATCAGCATTTGAAGTCCCTGGTAAAATGATTAATAGCTTCCCAAGGGCATGGTCTTAGTTAGCTTCCCTTTGTAACTCCAGTCTCCTCTTTAGGATAGGAAATAGGGATAGGAAATAGTATTAACTAAATGGATGAATCCCTTAGTTTAATTGTCCTTTAAGGCAGAAACTACTAGTAAGAGCTTCTTCGGAATTAAAGGAGTGAGGTGTCTATTTTCAAATACGTAGGGGAACCGAAGAGTTAAAGTGAAACGGATTTTTTTTTTTTTTTACTATGGGAATTCTCAGAGCCTTTAATATGCCAAGCTGCATTTTAAGTCACCAGGCTAGGGAGATGGCATATGTAGCATTTCCTGAACTTACTTAACGACTAAACTCTTTTTTTCTCTCAGGGAACGTTTCAAAATCCCAAAGAAGTTTGAGATGTTCTAACTCTTCAAGGTGGCTTAATGGTGGACCAACATAAATCACAGCAAAACTGAATTGCTATGGGGGGACTTCTGGGGGAAAGGTGTGGTTGAGATAAGACAAGAGAGATGGGAGCATAATGGCTTAGGGTCTCACATTAATGGGTTGTGGCCGCCGGTAAAAATGAGATGTCACAACACAAGACAAAGAGCACTGTGAGGGACCTGGGGTAGGCTCTGCATCATGACCCCCTCCTTTCTAGCCATTACATCTTCTCCGTTGTTGGATCCCATGACCAGTACTACCCTTAGTGCTGGGAAAGAAGGGCCCTTCACCTCCAGGGACACCCACCCTTTATAATCTAGAAGGCCCAGCTCTAGATTTCCTCCAGCAGTACCCTCCACATGAAGCAAGTAATCCACAGAGCCAAGGAAATGTGTTCACTCAAACCCCACAGCCCCTCTTCCAGGTCAAGTTCAGGATGCCAAAATTCTCTGCCCAAAGGGATCCAAGCTGCTTCCAGGGCCCACGCAAGCCCGTCCCCAACCGATCCTCTTGAGAACAGTCTGTGTTGAGGGAATCGAGCAAAAAGGGTACAGGAGTAGATGGAACATAGTTACCTGGGTTAAAATAGGCACCCAAGGCCCCTAGTGGTTCTGAACAAAGCCAGAGATGGAAGGAAAAGGGGGTGGAAGCTGTCTGGCAGGGGTCTCCATGGACACTCTTGCCTCAAGCTCTGTAAGTATAAGTATAAGGAAGAGATGTGCCTTTGCAAGTGCAGTGTTCCTGCTCAATGAGCCCATGTGTGGAGTCAGTGGCAATGCTGCAAAAATCGATACATACTCGGGTAAAATTGCTTGCGATTTCTTCACCATTTGCAGAAGGAAATGATCAGATAAGGGTGGTATTTTTAAGATTCATCTCTAACATCGCACCATACTCCCTGCCCTCACGTTTTGCAAGGATGTGCAAAAGATACGTTTCTGTACACAGTCATTTCGGTTATATGTGTCACAACCAAGAAGACATTTCTTTAAAGACCTCTTGAAGAAACAATCCATGTCACCACGGCGTACTTGCATCCATTGACAAGAAATCACTGAAAAATCAAACAGAGTGCCTCAGCCAATAGTCGACATTGCGATGACATGAAATGTCATGGCTCTACCCAACGGGTGACCTTCTTCTAGCCCGTATTCAATCTGAAAGCTGAAAAATTGGGGTGTCGAGAGGATAAGAAGCCATGACACGTCTGCGGCATTGGAAAGCCAGAAGCAGTAGGCAGCAATTCCTTCCTTCCAGAGAGGAAGGTAGCCACTGAGCCAGGAAAACAGGAATCATTCCTAAATAACAAGTTATTCAAATTGATAGAGAACATAAGAAATACCCTTTTCTCCCTATTTTTCTTTTTATTGTATTGTATCATATTGTGTCATATTGTATCCTATTGTATCATATTGTATTTCACTGTGGTAAGAATACTTAACGTGAGATCTCCCTTGTTCACAAATTTTTAAGTGTGTGATACATCATTGTTGACTGTAGGTACAATATTGTACAGCAAATCTCTAGAAATTATTCTTCTTGCTTTATTAAAATAGTATGCCCACCGATTAGTAGCTCCCATTTCTCCCTCTCCCCAATCACTGGCAAGCACCACTCCACTCTTTGATTCTATGAATGTGACTATTTCAGGTATCTTAAATAAGTAGAATCATGTAGTATTTGTCTATGACTGGCTTATTTCATTTAACATAATATTCTCGAAGTGTATCCATGTTGTCTCATATTGCAGAATTTCCTTCTTTTTAAAAGCTGAGGAAAGGAAGAAAGAAGGGAAGGAAGGAAGGAAGGAAGGAAGGAAGGAAGGAAGGAAGGAAGGAAGGAAGGAAGAAGAAGAAAGAAAGAAAGAAAGAAAGAAAGAAAGAAAGAGAAAGAAAGAAAGAAAGAAAGAAAGAAAGAGAAAGAAAGAAAGAAAGAAAGAAAGAAAGAAAGAAAGAAAGAAAGAAAGAAAGAAAGAAAAAGAAAGAAAGAAGGAAGGAAGGAAGGAAGGAAGGAAGGAAGGAAGGAAGAAAAGAAAGAAAGAAAGAGAAAGAAAGAAAGAAAGAGGAAGGAAGGAAGGAAGGAAAGAAAGAAGGAAAGAAAGAAAGAAAGAAAGAAAGAAAGAAAGAAAGAAGGAAAGAAAGAAAGAAAGAAAGAAAGAAAGAAACAGAGAGTAGTATTCCATCGTATGTATAAACGACACTGTCTTCATCCTTTCTTTTGTCAATGGCATTTACATTGTTTCTACCTCTTGCTATCACACATAGTACGGCAATGAACACAGGAGTGCCAATATCTCTTTGAAATCTTGATTTCAATTCTTTTGAATATATACCCAGAAGCAGAAGTGCTGGATCATATGGTAATTCTATTTTTAATTTTTGGAAGATCCTCCATACTGTTTCCCATAGTGGTGGCACCATATTCCATTCCCGCCCACTTTGTGCAAGGGTTTCAATTTCTCCATATCGTCACCAACACTTGTCTGTTGTCTTTTAGATAATAGACATTCTGACAGTTGTGGGGTGGTCTTTGTGGTTTTGATTAGCATTTCCCTAATGATTAGTTATGTTGAGGATCTTTTCCAATATACAATATATGTGGCCATTTGTGTGTATATATATATATATATATATATGTATATATATATATATACTAGCCAATTTTTTAATCAAGCTATTAAATTTGTTTTTACTATTGAATTGAAGAAGTCCCTTATGTATTGTGCAGATTATCAGATAGATGGTTCGCAAATATTTTCTCTCATTCTATTGGTTACCATTTCACTCTGTTGATTTTTTTGCCATACAGAACTTTATAGTCTGATATAGTCCCATTTGTTTTTGTTTTTGTCGACTGTGAAGAAATATCTTTTTTTAAGTTTATTTATTTTTGAGAGAGAGAGGGAAAGTTCAAGTGGGAGAAGGGCAGAGAGACAGGGAGAGAGAGAGAGAATCCCAAGCAAGCTCTGCACCATCAGCACAGAATCCAATGTGGGGCTTGAACCTGCAAACCACGAGATCATGACTTAAGCTGAAGTCAGACATGCCACCCAGGCGTCCCAGGAAATATCTTAATATAAGTCGAACTGATACCGCCGGTCCACAGACCACCCCTTGAGAAGCACTGTATTAAACACTCCAGATCTCCCAAATCCCACCTCAGATTCAGGAGATCAAAGTCCCAGGGGGGAAGCCCAGAATCTGATCATTGGACAAACATCCCTGATGACCATTCTGGTCCAAATATACCCCACCTTTAATGTGCACTAAAATTCATGCTCTTTCCTTTTTAAGGAGCTCCTCACACACTGACCAGAGCAATGAGCTCTGGGCAATGGAAGCAATGGGAGAGAGCAATGGGCTGTACACAATATTCTCAAAATTCTGATTATCTGATTCCCCAACAGAGTAGATTAGAAGTTATCTACTTATGGTGTGGAAGCAAATTTGTTTGCTTGTTCATGTGATTTTGTTTTTAAGCTATAATGTGAGGGCTCTTTGTGTTTGCAGATAACAATTTGCTATCAAACAAGAGGGTTATTATATTTTATTTATTAATGTTACAAACTCCGAAACTAGTTTTTCCTTAAGCTTTTAAGTTCAACCTACAAATCTTATTCTTCTATTTGTAAATCGCGTAAAATTTAATGATCGCTCACACAGATGCCTTTGATCAATGATTAGTTCCATTTAACTAAACGCTCTTATAAACTGAACAATTCAACCTAGTTCTTAAGCCCCTTAAATATCAGACTAACGAATAAAACCTCAGCACTTAATTAATTCCTATAAACATAATAAATGAAACTTAAAAGTACAGTTAATCTTAAAGTTCTCTTCACTATCCAAACATGTCTGTATAATATCCTTAAAACTAGGCACAAAACCTTGGGAAATTCTTCCAGATGTCTTTTTAAAATCTGTACAAGTTGTGTTGAAAAGGATGGAAAATGCGGGGACTGTCAAGTCCAAAGTACTTAAAATTCAATGTAAAGATTTTTTAAGTACCTTGAACTATTAAAATAAAAGCTCTCATTATGCGAAAGAGGAGCCTGAGGAATTTGGTAATAGTTAGGCACAACCTAGGGACATGGGCTGTGTGATCGTGATGGTTAGTTTCACGTGTCAACGTGACTGGATCACGGGGTGCCCAAATATTTAGCGAAACATTATTGCTGGGTATGTCTGTGAGGGTGTTTCTGGATGACATCAGCACTTAAATCATCAAACTCAGTAAAGCAGAGATGTCTTCGCCCAATGTGAGCGGGCATCATTCGACTTTCAAGGGCCCAAACAAAACAAAAGAGAAAGGAAGGAAAAAGTTGTCTCTTCCCTGCCCGACTGGGGCATTGGACTCTCCTCCACTTAGACCACCAGTTCTCCCAGTTCTCAGACCTTCAGATTTCGACTGAACTATACCACTGGGTTTCCTGGGCTTTCAGTTTGCAGACGGCAGATTGTGGGATTTCTCAGCTTCTATAACTGCATGAACCAATTCCTAATGCAGTGATCATCCCTTCTTTAAACTTTAGTATATATATATAGTACAAGACACTCTGAGTATAAAAAGGGGGCTCAGCTTGACAGTTGAGATCAGGAAAAAAGTGGCCTTGTCTGGCTGCTACTCCAGACCTTGCATCCCAGCTCATATGTCTGGATACTTTGCACCATCAACTCTCAAACAATATTTGGGATGGTATAATAGGGCAACTAACATGCCCCCCGAATCTCAGTAGCTTAAGACAATGTAAGTTTTTTTCCCCTCTCATGGAAAGTACAATGCAGAAGTTCCTGAACTAGGGAACTAGTCCCAAGCAGAAACTTGGAGATCCAGGCACACTTAATTATGTGGGGCTGCCATCTTCAACAAATGGCCTCCAAGGTTGCTGCAGAACAAGGAAAGATAGAGCCTGGACGAAGCACATCAGCTTTTAATTCAACGATCTGAAGCGTCGCAATACCTCTGTTCACAATCCGTCAGCAAGAATTTGTCACGTGACCACTCCAGATGAAGGACCCCTGGAAATGTGGTCTAGCCCTGTGCTGGAAGGAATGAATTTGGTGGGTATCTGGCTATTCTCTGCCAGGGATGGCATAAGCGTTTCTTTAGGGAGAGTATTGGTTTTCTAAAGCTGCCAGAACAAATTACCACAAACTGGGTGGCTTATAACAACAATTCCAGAGGCCAGAAGTTTGAAATCAAGATGTTGGCAGGCCATGCTCCCTCTGAAGGCTCTAGGGAGAATCTTTCTTTACCTCTTCCAGCTTTTGATGGTTGCCAACAATCACTACCATTCCTTGGCTTTTAGCTACATCATTCCAACTATTGCCTCCAACTTTATTTGTTCATCCTTCCTCTCTGTATGTATGTGTGTCTACAAGTTTCCCTCTCCTTAAATGGACACCAGTCATCAAATTTAGGGGGGAGACCCTAACTCAGTATGACTCCTCTCAGCTTGATTACATCTGCGAAGGCTCTATTTCCAAATAAGATCACATTCACAGATACCAAGGGTTAGGGTTTCAACATACTTTGGGGGAACCAAGTCAATCGACTACAGAGGGAATATTAGTTTTCTCTGACAACTCCTGTGGCTCATGAGCTCTGGCACAGGCTAGATCAAGGTCCCGCCAGGCTGAAATCTAGGGCTGTGGTTCTCATGTAAAACTCAGGGTCCTTTTCCAAATTTACTGGTTGTTGGCATAATTGAATTCCATGCGGTTGTGGAACTTAGATCCCAAGTTGGTTTTTGTTTGTTTGTGTTTTGGTTTGGGGGATTTTTTTGCTCGTCGTTGGCCAGGGATCAACTACATTTTCAAAGTCAGTAGAATGTCTCTCTGATGTTTTACCTTCTTTTAAAGGTTTGCCTGCTTAAGTCAGGCCCACCCAAGAATATCTGGGGTTTTTGCTTTTTGGTTTTTGTTTTCATTTTTAGAGAGAGAGAGCGTGCAAGCACGAGTGGGGGGAGAGGGGCAGACTGGGGGGGAGAGAGAGAGAATCTTAAGCAAGCTCCATACTGTGGGGCTCAATACCATGACCCTGGGATCATGACCTGAGCTGAAATCAAGAGTCAGATGCTCAACTGACTAAGCCACCCAGGTGCCCTGGAATCTCTATTTTGATTAGCTCAAAGTCAATGGATTAGTAATCACAGCAATCTCATCATCCATCCACACTGAAGAGGAGGTAATTATATAAGGGTGTGGGTCACTGAGGGTTATCTTAGAATTCTGCCCATCACAGATGTAAGCTTCTTTTAATCACCAGAAGATTTAGAATTAAAGCATAAATCTTTAAGAGCTATGCATTTTTACTTTTTTGCATTAAAGAATCTGTACATATTTGGTATTTATGTACTTGCAATGTTTAAGAAAATGTGTTTAACTGGACTCATAAGTCAGTCTTTTAATTCCCGTCTACAGTTATAATTGTACAATGGATTTGGGCAGGTTCATTACATTGAAACATTCTAGTTTCTTCACTTTTTTTTCTTTTTCTTTTTTTAAGTTTATTTATTTATTTTGAGAGGTGGGGAGAGAGAACCAGCAGGGAAGGGGCAGAGAGAGAGAGGGAGACAGAATCTGAAGCAGGCTCCAGGCTCCAAGCTGTCAGGGGGCTCGACCCCACAAACTGTGAGATCATGACCTGAGCTGAAGTCGGACTCTAAACCGACTGAACCACCCAGGTGCCCCCATAGGGTCTTCGCTTTTAAGAGAATTTAAGATTGAGCCTTTTCTCAGTTACTTCATGAGGAATCTATGCTTTTTATACGGTTGGATTTTTCTGAGTTCAAGGAGTACCATTTCTGACTTCTTCCATGGGCTCGGGAAAATTTGTAATCCTCCCTGAGGTTGTAGTTAACCCTCAGCCTTGATTAGATTCTTAATTTTTAAAGCTGTTTTTACCCTAATGTCTGGTATCTATTGCCTGGTCCTGTAAGAATAATGAGTCATTCTGGAAGTGACTTAATAAGGTCCTAGCAAATAGCCAACCTGTATAGCTGTAAAATGTCTTACTCTATCATTTCTTGGCCAACATCACAAACTCCCAACAAACACTCAGAGATGCCAACTACAGAAACAAATAATATTTAATTGTATATTATTAGTAACACAACTTAGACCAACCATCTACCCGTTGGCATGTTTCTCTCCTCCAGCTGCAGCTTGGCTTATAGCATTTGAGTGGCGGGGGTGGGTGGCACATGGGTAGCTCAGTCCGACTTGATTTTGGCTCAGGCAATGATCTAAGGGTCGTGAGATCAAGCCCCGCTTCAGGCTCTGCACTGACAGCGAGGCTGCTTGTGATTCTCTCTCTCTTTCTCTCTCTCTCTCTCTCTCAGCATGTGTATGTCTCTGTATCTCTCTCTGCCCCCCCACTCTCTTTCGCTCTCTCAAAAATAGATAAATAAGACATTAAACTACAGACTCCTATATTTAAACAAACGAACAAACAAAAAAACATTTCAATGGGAGCCATCAGTTAGAAGTTACTTGTTGATACCGGGACAGAGACTAGGCTGAAGCAAATGAGGCCCCCGGGGTTCAGAATGTAAGCGCACTCTCTCAGGCATGTGCTGGAGAAGGTACTGGAACTTCTTCACCGTGCAAGCATAGGGGCCGCACCGAGAGTGTGTTCCACCTTACATTTTGCACTTTGGTGCCTCACTTTCCTCACCCTAGTCCCGGCCTTATCGGCACCTTAAAAGCCTGCTATGACAAAGACTTTTCAAAGGATCAAGAAAAGGCGACCCTCCATCTTACAGTGAGAATTCCTGCTTTAACTGGCTCTCTTTCTGCATGAGGCCATACCTCAAGGATTCAACTTCTTTGGACTCGGTATTGCCTCATCTTTCAGAGCAGCTCCAGCCGGTCGAACCTTCTCTGACCAATCTCATGTTTCTCATGGAAAACCCACTACAAAGCTGCCTAAAAATACCTTTGTGCCATATTCATTTTTATAAATATCAGAAAAATCAAGTCTACAAAAAGTAATAACATAAGAAATCGCTTTTAATCCCACAACCCAGAAATAACTCTCACTTATATTTTGAAGGACGGCCTTTCCATCTTTTTTATGCATATGCTTTTTAAAATAAAATCAGAGACTCAAGCTGTACATTTCAGTGTCAGTCTTTTTTTTTTTCTACTTCTCATTATATCACAAGTAATTTTCCATTAAAAAATCTTCTACGACATTGCTATAAAGGGCTACTTAATACTCCATTGTGTGATCTATATCACGATTTATTTATTCAATCTCATATTGTTGGAAATTTAGATTGTTTCCAATTTTTCTCTATTATAAATTTCACTATTATGAGAATACCCAGAGTTAGACTTTTGCACTCATCCTGAATTATTGCCTTTCAATAGAGTTTTAATTATAGAAGTATCCTCTGAAGAATACATTTGTGAAGATTTTTGGCACATTTTGCCAACTTTCTCTCCAGAAAGCTTATATACCAATTTTTATCTTGGCCTTTTAGCTACTGATAGCTCAATCAAGAAGATATTGGTAGTATTCGTTGCAGCCAGCATTTGTGGAAAGCTCGGTTTCTTTTGACTTAGCATACATTTTCTCATAAAGTCTCTAAATAGTCCTAAAGTTGGATGGTATTATCCCTATGTAATGGTTAATTTTATGTCAACTTTTTGGGCCACGGTGCCAAGCATTTGGTCAAATGTTATTCTGGGTGTTTCTGTGAAGGTGTGTTTGGATGACATCGACATTTAAATTGGTGGACTTTGGGTAGGGCACATTGCCCTACATAATGTGGGTAGGTCTCGTCCAGATAGTGGAAGGCCTAAATAGAACAAATGCTGACCTCCTTCGAACAAGAAGGAATCCCACCAGCAGACATCTTTTGGACTTGCATTGCAACTTTTCCCTGGGTCTCCAGCCTGCTGGCCTGTTCTGTTGATTTTGAACTTACCATGTCTCCAAAATCATGTGAACCAGTTCCTTAAAATATAGCTCCCCCCTTCTGTCTGTCTATCTATCTGTCTGTCTGTCTATCTATCTATCTATCTATCTATCTATCTATCTATCTATCCAACCATAACCTATTTGTTCTATTTCTCTGGAAACAGAACACACCCTGACACACCCTATTTGGCAGACGAGAAATTCAAGACTTAGAAAGGTTGACATTCCCAAGTTTACACAGATGGAAAACAGTAACATCAGTATTGAAATCCAATTTATCTGATTCTACAACCCATGCTCTTAACCATCACATAAAAGAGCTATGCCAAGGTCATGGGAACAACGACCCCCTCATATTTCATACTCGGACGTTCCCCATCTCTGTGGCGAGGTTTGGGTAACTTCCTCAGCACCTGCCAATATCAGTGAGTAATCCAAGAGCCTCTTCGCAGCAGACTATCTTGATCACACCAGGATGACTACCTAACCCAGAGTCTCTCCCACCACCACTAAAAGAAGAAGACCTTCTGATGAACTTACATTACAGCTTTTTGAAGAAGAAACCAGGGGCTTCTGCCACTAGTGGTCTATTATTGCTTGTCTCTTCTTGAGCTCCCAACGCAATGGGTGAGGTTCAAACATTCTCCCTATCGTTGTGATTTCAGGGTCACCTATATGAAGAAGTTGAAGAGCACAACCTCTTGTGACAGTCTTATTTTGAATCCAAATGGGAAGTCAGATTTGAGTGGAGATAAATAAACGAAGAAAACTAGCAGATTTTGCTTCTTGTCTCTTCTAATTCCAGCACCTAGCGAGCCACCCTGTCTGAAATGAAAACATATGAGCAAACCCCCTGAAAGGAACATTCTCCTGCTCCAGTACTCCAACTTCTTGCAGTTTAACCATGTGCCGATATTAAATAAAGATGACGGACCTGAGCAAGCTGCTCTCGGACTGTCACTTTTTCTCACTAATTTTAGGAGAGCCCCAGAGGCCCTTAGGCACAGTTGCTGAGGAATTCAAATTTTAACTACAAATTGTGCATTACAATTGGCAGATGGGAAAGCTAGAACACTCATCTATTTCAGGAAATGAGGCTCCGGCTTTTGGTTTCATGCAAGGGATGCTGACTGCTACTTTTGGAATTCAGACTGCAGCTCGGCCCTGCATCCGGTTCCATCATGGTGTTCAGTTGGCAAGATGGTCTGGGAGCCATTCACAAGGAGGAATGGGTCCTACTCCATATAAAAAGTAGAGCCACAGAAACGACCTCAATTTAAGTTTACCTAGGTGAAGGTGATGCAACTGTAAGCAACCTAAAGATTGAAATGTCCCCACCAAGCACAAGACCTGAAGAGATGACCTCTTCATGGCCAGGAAACCTGTAATGGCTTTGGTGAATGGAGTTCCAACAACATTCAGCTGCCTCCAACTTTGCCTCAAATTGACACAACTTTGGTTTGCTTAAAGGAAAGCCAAACATAGAATGGAAACTTTCAATAACAAGAATAATAACCTCAACAAATTGAGTCTTAATGGAACGTACCTCAAACTAACAAAGGCTGTATAGGACAAACCCACAACTAGCATCATACTCAAGAACAAAGGGTTGAAAGTGTTTCCTTTAAGATAAGGAGCAATACAAGTGTGCCCACTCTCATCACTTCTTTTCAACACAGTGCTGGAAGTCCTAGCTAGAATAATTAGGCAAGATAAAGAAATGAATGCATTCAAATTGGAAAGGAAAAAGTTAAATTATCATTACTTGCCGAAGATATCATCTTATATATAGAAAACCCCAAAGATTCAACCAAGAAATTTTTTGAAACTTATTAACAGATTCAGTAAACTTGCAGGATATAAGATCAACATACAGAAAAATAAATAAAGAAATTGATCTCATTCACAACAGCATCAGAAACAATAAAGTACATAGGAATAAATTTAACCAAGAAGTAAAAAATCTATTAATGAAAACTGTAAGACTTTGATGAAAGGTATCCTGTGTTCATGGATCAGAAGGATTAATATCATTAAAATATCCTTACAACTCAAAGCCATATTTGAGTCAATAGAATGCATATTAAATATCCAATGGCATTTTTCACAGAAATATAAAAAATAAACAACCCTTAAACTTGTATGGAACAGCAAAAGGCCCCAGATAGGCAAGACAAAGAAGAGCAAAGCTGAAAGTATCACATGTGTGGGGTGTCTGGGTGGCTCAGTCGGTTTAGTGTCCGACTTTGGCTCAAGTCACGATCTCACAGTTCATGAGTTCGAGCCCTGCGTTGGGCTCTGTGCTGACAGCTCAGAGCCTGGAGCCTGCTTCGGATTCTGTGTCCCCCTTTCTCTCTGCCCTTCCACCACTCGCACTCTCTCTCTCTCTTTCTCTCTCTCTCTCAAAAATACACAAACATTTTAAAAAATTAAAAAAAGAAAGTATCACATATGTGATTTCAAAGTATACTTTGGAAGTATACTTTGGAAGAAGAGGCTGGCAGTGGAGTAGGAGGACGCTAGGGTCATCTCATCCCACAAAAATGACTAGATAACTATCAAGTCATCCTAGACACCCAGAGGTTGACCTGAAGACTGACCGAACAAACTCCACAACTAAAGGGAGAGAAGAGGCTACACAGAAGAAGAGGGGAAGTGCAGAGATGTGGTTTAGGGGAGAAACAGGTCATGATGCTACAGTGAGGAGGGAGTTGTAGTCCCACAGAAAGAAGAACACATAGAGAAACTCACAAGGAGAATATTTCCCCAAAGCCACTGGCCTGGAAAACGAAAGGGGCTGATTTCATGAATTCTTGCAACCAGCAGGGTTTAAAGCCTGGAGTTTTAAAAGTCCCCAGGCTTGGCTGGCATAGAGCCCAGAGGGCACTGCGCTGCTCCTGGAGACAAGGCAGGCAAACAACCCAGGGGCAGACAGTGTGGAAGCAGCTATCTGAAGAATGCCTAGGGCACACAGGGTGGATATCATTCTCTATTCTCAGAACATGTTCCTGAGAGGCAGCATGCACAGAGATACCTCTCTGAGAACAAATGCACTGGTGGTGCCACTTCCCTCCACTACCCCTCAGCATAAACACAGAGCCACTAAAAAAATAAAATAAAAAAATAAACACAAAGCCACCGTAGGAAGCAGCACAGTACCAACACTGGCTGCCTAACTTACCTGCACCAAGCCCCACCCCACTGCACTCTGGTGGGACTAGTCTTCTTAGTGACAGCTTCCCAGTCCCAATGTGGTTAGCCCCTCCTCCGGAAGACCAGCACAAATCCCTGCCCACACTACATCTCCTGACAGAGGAACTTAGTTCTGGTGGAAGTGGTGTCGGGTCTCATTTCACAAGCAGACCAGAGCACGTCTAGTTAAAATTTGCCACAGTCAAGCCAGGGACCAAACACTGCTCCTAGCAGGCAAGGAGAGCCTCTGCAGACAACTGGTCTGAAGGATAGAGCAGTGGAAACATAACGGCAGAGCACAGGCAGCGCACACTGGAGACGTTCCCTGAAGCGCCAGGCCCTGTGTACTCCATGACATCTTCGTCATAAAGACATTACTTTCAAGAACAGAAGACATAACTGACTTTTCTAACACAGAGAAGAAGTCAGAGACAGATACAAAATGTGAAGACAGAGGAATTTATGCCAAATGAAAGAACAAGGTAAGGCCATGGCCAGAGATGTAAGCAAAACAGATATAAGTAACATGCCTGATGAAGAATTCGAAGCAACAAGAGAATAGAAGACATTAGTGAGACCCTTACCATAGAGATAAAAGAGTTTAAAAAGCATCAGTCAGAGATGAAAAATGCAATAAATGAGACTAAAATCAGGCTTGATGCAATGACCAGCAAGCTAGAAGAAGGAACGGAGTGAGTTAGTGACCTAGAAGAAAAAATGATGAAAAATAATGAAGCTGAACAAAAGAGAGAAATAAGAATTGTACGTCACGAGAATAGACTTAAGGAACTCAGAGACTTCATCAAATGTAATGATATGCATATTATAAGAGTCCCAGAAGAAGAGAGAGAAAAAAGGACAAAGGAATGAATTGAATAAATAATAGTTGAAAACATCCCTAATTTGGTGAAGGAAACAGACAGCCAGATAGATCCAGGAGGCACAGAGAACTCCCATCAAAGTCAACAAAAGCACACCAACACCAAGGCATACTGTAATTAAATTTGCAATATATTGTGATAAGGAAAAACAATCTTAAAAGAAGCAAGACAAAAGAAGTCTTTTACTTACAAGGGAAGGCCCATAAAGCTAGCTGCAGATTTCTCGGCAGAAACTTGCCAAGCCAGAAGGGAGTGGCATGATATATTCAACGTGCTGAATGAGAAAAATCTGGAGCCAAGAATATTCTATCCAGCAAGGCTATCATTCAGACTAGGGGAGGTAAAAAGTTTCCCAGACAAACAGAAACTAAAGGAGTTGGTGACCACCAGCCTTGAAAGAAATATTAAAGGGGGCTCTTTAAATGGAAAGAAGAGAACAAAAGCGACAAAGAAAAGAAAGGTCAGAGAAAATCTCCAGAAACATGACAAAATAAGTAAGAAGATGGCACTAAATACATGTCTATCAATAATTACTTTGAATGTAAAAGGAATAAATGCTCCAGTCAAAAGATGGAGGGCATCAGAATGTATATTAAAAAAAAGACTCATCTATATGCCGCCTACAAGAGAGAGTCATTTTAGACCTATAGACACCTGCAGAATAAAAGCGAGGGAATGGAAAAATATTTATTACACAAATGGGTGTCAAATGAAAGCTGGAGTAGCAACTTATATGGGACAAACTAGACTTTAGAACAAAGACTATAACAAGAGTTGAAGAGAGGCACTATATCATAATAAAAGGAACAATCCAACAAGAAGACCTAACAATTGTGAATATTTATGCACCAAACATGAGAGCACCCAGATACATAAAACAGTTAATAACAAACGTAAAGGAACTGATAATAATACAATAATCGTAGGGGACTTTAACACTCCACTTACATCAGTGAACAGATCATCTAAACAGAAAATCGAGGAAACAGTGGTTTTGAATGACACACTGTACCAGATGGACTTAGCAAATATATTTAGAGCATTCCATCCTAAAACAGCAGGATACACATTTTTTCGAGTGCACATGGGACGTTCTACAGAAGATATCACCTATCCGATCACAGGTCAGGTCTTAATAAAAAGACTAAAATCATGCCATGCACCCTTTCTGATCACAACACTATGAAACTAGAAGTCATCCACAAGACAAAATTTGGAAAGACCACAAATACATGAGGTTAAACAACATGCTACTAAACAATGAATGGGGCAACCAGGAAATCAAAGAAGAAATTTAAAAATACATGGAAACAAATGATAATGAAAACACAACAGTACAAAACTCTTGGGATGAAGCAAAAGTGGTCCTAAGAGGAAAATATTTAACAACACAAGCCTACCTCAAGAAGCAAGAAAAATCTCAAATAAGCAACCTACCTTTACACCTAAAGAAGCTAGGAAAAGAACAACAAACAAAACCTAAAGCCAGCAGAAGAAAGGAAATACCAAAGATTATAGCAGAAATAAATTATATAGAAACTAAAACAACAATAGAACAGATTAATAAAACCAGGAACCGATTCTTTGAAAAACTTAATAAAATTGATAAACCCTAGGGCACCTGGGTGGCTTAGTCAGTTAAATGTCCAACTCTTGATTTTGCCTCAGGTCATTATCCAATGGTTTGTGAAATTGAGCCCTGCATTGGGCTCTGCACTGACAGCGTGGAACCTGCTTGGGACTCTCTCTCCCCCGTCCCCCTCTCTCTCAAAAAATAAATAAATAGGGGCACCTGGGTGGCTCAGTTGGTTAAGCAGCCGACTTCGGCTCAGGTCATGATCTCACGGTCTGTGGGTTCGAGCCCCGCATCGGGCTCTGTGCTGACAGCTCAGAGCCTGGAGCCTGTTTCGGATTCTGTATCTCCCTCTCTCTCTGACCTGCTCAAACTCGGTCTCTATGTCTCTCAAAAATAAATAAACGCTAAAAATAAATAAATAAATAAATAAATAAATAAATAAATAAATAAATAAACATTAAAAAAAATTAATAAGCCTCTAGTCAGACTTATCAAAAAGAAAAGAGAAAGGACCCAAATACATAAAATCACAAATGAGAGAAGAGAAACAACAACCAATACCACAGAAATACAAACAATTCTAAGAAAACATTATGAAAAATTATGTTGACAAATTGAACAGTCTGGAAGAAATAAATTCCTAGAAACATATAAATTACCAAAACTGAAGTAGGAAGAGGTAGAAAACTTGAACAGACTGATAATCATCAAAGAAACTGAATCAATAATAAGAAAAAAACTCCCAACAAACAAAAGTCCAGGACCAGATGGCTTCGCAGACAAATTCTACCAAACATTTAAAGAGGAGTTAACACCTATTCTTTTCAAATTATTCCAAAAATTAGAACAGGTAAGAAAACTTCCAAATTCATTGTATGACGCCAGCATTACCCTAATACCAAAACCAGATAAACACTATACTAAAAAAGAGAACTACAGGCCAACATCCCTGATGAACACAGATTCAAAAATTCTCAATAAAATACTAGCAAACCAAATCCAACAATACACTAAAAAAAATCATTTACGACGATGAAGTGGGATTTATTCCTGGATTGCAAGGGTGATTCAATATTCACAAATCAATCAATGTAATACATCACATCAACAAGATAAAGGATAAAAACCACATGATCACTTCAATAGATGCAGAAAAAGCACTTGACAAACTACAACATCCATTCATGATTAAAAAAAAAAAAACAAACAAACTTCAGGAGCGCCTGGGTGGCTCAGTCAGTTGAGCGTCTGACTTCAGCTCAGGTCATGACCTCGCGGTCCATGAGTTCGAGCCCCGCGTCGGGCTCTGTGCTGACAGCTCAGAGCCTGGAGCCTGCTTCGGATTCTGTGTCTCCCTCTCTCTCTGCCCCTCCCCTACTCACATCCGTCTCTTTCTCTCAAAAATAAATAAACATTAAAAAAAAAAAAACTTCAAAAAATAGGTTTAGAGGGAACATACCTCAACATAATAAAGGCCATCTATGAAACACCCGCAGCCAATTATCATCTTAAATGGGAAAAAACTGAGAGTTTTCTCTATGGTCAGGAACAGGGATGCCCAATCTCACCACTGTTATTTAACATAGTACTGGAAGTCCTAGGCACGGCAAGCGGACAACAGAAATAATAGGAACAAGGAAGAAGTAAAACTTTCACAATTTGGAGATGACATGATTTCTATATATAGAAAACATGAAAGACTCTACCAAAAAACTGTTAGAACTGATGAACAAATTCAAACAGAAACTAGGAAATGAATCCCATTTACAATTGCACCAAGTACAAGATACCAAGTAATAAACCTAACCAAAAACATGAGAGAACTGTACTCTGTAAACTCTAAAATACTTAAGAAAGAAACTGAAGAGGACACAAAGAAATGGAAAGACATTTCATGCTTATGGATCGAAAGAACAAATATTGTTAAAATGTCTATACTACTGAAAGCAATCTGCACATTTAATGCCGTCCCTATCAAAATACTAGCAGCATTTTTCACTGAGATCGAACCAAAAAATCCTAACATTTGTATGGAATCACAAAAGACCCCGAGTAGCCAAAAGGAACCTTGAAAAAGAAAAGCAAAGCTGGAGGCATCACAATTCTGGACTTCAAGTTATAGTACAACACTGTAGTAATCAAAACAAGATAGTAGTCATACAAAAATAGACACATAGATCAATACAACACAATAAAAAACTCAGAAATGAACCCACAACTATATGGTCAATGAATCTTTGATAAAGCAGGAACAAATATCCAATGGGAAAAAAACAGTCTCTTCAACAAATGGTGTTGGGAAAACTGGACGGCAACATGAAAAAGAATCAAACTGGACCACTTTCTTACACCACACACAAAAATAAATTTAAGCTGGATTTAAGACTTAAATGTGAAACCCGAAACCATAAAAATCCTAGAGGAGAACACGGGTAGTAACCTCTTTGACATCAGCCATAGCGACTTCTTTCTAGATATGTCTCCTGAGGCAAAGGAAACAAAAGCAAACATAAACTACTGGGACTACATCAAAATAAAAAGCTTCTCCACAGCGAAGGGAACAATCAACAAAACTAAAAGGCAATCTTTGGAATGGGAAAATATATTTGGAAAGGATATATCTGATAAAGAATTAATATCCAAAATTATATAAAGAACTTATAAAACTCAGCACCCAAAAAACAAATAATCCAATTAAAACTGGGCAGAAGACATGAACAGACGTTTCTTCCAAGAAGACATCCTGATGGCCAATAGACTCATGAGAAGATACTCAACATCACTCATCATCAGGAAAGTGCAGATCTTTGAAACTACAATGAGATCTCATCTCGCACCTGTCGGAATGGCTAAAATCAACAATACAAGAAACAACAGGTGTAAGTGAGGATGTAGAGAAAGGGGAACCGTCTTGCACTGTTGGTGGGAATGCAAACTGGTGCAGCCACTCTGGAAAACAGTATGCAGGTTGCTCAGAAACTTAAAAAGAGAACTATCCTATGACCCAGCAATTGCAGTAAGGTATTTACCCAAAGAATGCAAAACTGCTAGTTCAAAGGTATACATGCACTCTGACGTAGCATTAATCTATAATAGCAAAATTATGGAACCAGCCCAAGTGTCCATCAACTGATGAATGGATAAACAAGAGGTGGTATATATACACAATGGAATATTACCCAGCCGTAAAAAAGAATGAAATCTTGCCATTTGTAATGACGTGGATGGAGCTGGAGAGTATTATGCTAAGCAAAGTAAGTCAGACAGAGAAAGACAAATACCATATGATTTCACTCATATGTGGAATTTAAGGAACAAAACAAATGAACAAGAGGAACAAAAAAAGAGAGACAGAGGCAACCCAAGAAATATCCTCTTAACTATAGAGAATGACAGCTGGTAAGTTAAGGATAAAGGGACCTAATGTTTTCTGTCTTAAACCCTAAACAAGGGCGTCCGGGTGGCTCAGTCGGTTAAGCGTCCTACTCCATTTCAGCTCAGGTCATGACCTCGTGGTTTGTGAGTTCGATCCCACATTGGGCTCTGTGCTGACAGTGCAGAGCCTGCTTGGAGTTCTCTCTCTCCCTCTCTCTCTCTGCCCCTCCCCCACTGGCTCTCTTTCACTTTCTCTCAAAATAAATAAACATTAAAAAAATAATAAACTGCCAGAGAAAGACAAACACTATACAATCAGACAGAGGAAGACAAGTACCATATGATGTGGAATCTATAAAAACTGAACTCACGGATACAGAGAACAGGGGGTGGGGAAAATGGGTAAACACGGTCAAAAGGTACAAACTTCCAGTTATAAAATAAATAAGTAATATACAGCATGTAATACACATGTAATATACAGCATGGTGACTACAGTTAACAATACTGTATCGTATATTTGGAAGTTGCTAAGGGAGTAGATCTTAAAAGTTCTCACCATACCAAAAAATTATAAACACGTAAAGTGAGGAATGTGTTAATTACCCTTATCGTGCTGATCATCTAGTAACATACCCGTATATCAAATCATTACCTTACACAACTTGACCTTATACGAAGTTGTATGTCAATTATATTTCAATAAGGTTGAAAGTAACTAAGGAAATAAATATCCTTGGAAATCAAAAACCCACAGTAACATGTAGCAGCACATATAACAAGAGTACATAAAATACAACAATTATACATAACAGCCATACACACTGAGTCTCAGAAAATCAAACCACCTGTAGAAACTACTAGAAGTTCTGAAACTGAAAAAAAAGATGTGAAAGACAAATGGGAAGTTTCTAAGAACTCAGAGGGAAAACTCGAACGGGCAACTCAAATCTGCTGAAAGGAGGTCTTTGCTTCCTTGGGCTTCCCATTGAGGAAATGGCATACCTCTTGTTTGGGCAAGGCTTAGGGGCTAAGGAAAAGAGAAGGTAACTAGTACTTCCTGAGAGCTTCTCGCCTGCCAGGACAGTTGCAAAACCTTTCCTCTGGTAGAACTCACAAATATGAGCTGAAGTGTTATTGTCTGGTTTATTGGGGGGAGTCAGGGAGGCTAAGAGAGGTGCAGTAGCTGGGTCCCCACACCAGCAGGAGATAGGAAGACAGGATTCGCGTCACTTCTGTCTAGTTCCAAAGCCCATAGACACTGTGTTCTACTCCCTCAGCCAAGGAAGGCATTTCTGAGGGCCGCAACCCAAGCTTGGCAAATCTATGTCTGTAGTTTCCTCCACGAGAGAAAGCTCTACTCCTACCCATGTTCATTACCAGCTCTCTACTCTTCCTCCTATCTTTCAAGGGTTCCCGCAGTCTTCTTCTGATCCCCTCTACTTTTCTGTGCCCCACGTAGTCATAGTTTTCCTGAGGTAGCCTCTATCAGTTTCCTCTGAGAGAAGGGTCTGTGTCTTAGTCTTAAATGTGGGAGCATGATGTGAGGGCAAAGCAGAAAATCTCAGTAACCAAGATGTGGGGAGCGAAGGGGCAGAAACGGATGGAAACCCAGAGGTTCCTGGCAAAGTACTCCTCCCAAGACCAGGTGTAGCGGACAGAAACTGTTGCAGAAGCTGAGACTTTGCTCAGTGAAAATAAGAAAGGGATTTAGGGGGCGCCTGGGTGGCTCAGTTGGTTAAGCGGCCGACTTCAACTCAGGTCATGATCTCACAGTCTGTGAGTTCGAGCCCCACGTCGGGCTCTGTGCTGACGGCTCAGAGCCCGGAGCGTGCTTCGGATTCTGTATCTCCCGCTCTCTCTGCCCTTCCCCTGCTCCTGCTCTGTCTCTATGTCTCTCAAAAATAAATAAAAACGTTAAAAAAATTAAAAAAAGAAAGAAAGGGATTTAGAAAATTCTGTCTTCAACCAATGCTTTCCCCCATTGATGTTTTCTTAAGAGAATCCCTTGATATGACAATGAGTGAAAACATGCTATTTTTGTCTATCTAAATGCCATGGAAACACTAGGACTCTCATAACCAGGCCTTCCATACTGGGGCTCCAAGGCACACACTACCGACCCCAGGACAGCATCCCTGTGTGTTCGCCTGCCAGCTGGTACCAATTACCTTAGGAGTATCCGACCAGGGAATTCCTGTCAGGAATGGTGCCTAAAGTCTTTGAGGCTAAAAGGAGGGGTGAAGGAAGCTTGTCTTCCATTGGGTTCTGTGCAGAGCAACGCTAAGATTTGAATGACTCTCTAGAAATGGGACAGAGACAAGCCAAGAGTCCTTGAACCTGGAGGTGCTGAAGCAAGGAAATCTTGCCTCTTATTTCTACTCCAGCTGTGTAAAGAGGATATCTAAAGCCTAAGTCAGTTCCGCCAAGCAGTGACGAATTTATCAAACACACCTCCTTAGGCCAAGTTTGGAAGGAGGAGAGAGGAAAGAAGGGGGGCGGTTCTTGAAAATAGTCAGGACTGCCTTGTGCAAAATATCTAATAGTAAGGGAGGCTAGCACCTGAGAACAAGTCAGCAGAGCTATCCGCCAGGCAATGAAGGAAACTTGCCCTGTGACGCACAGGTAAGGGACCTGTTGGAATATGCTTTGGAGAAGTGACTCCGCAGCTGTTGGTCCTGCTTCACCTGCACCTGGAGCTCCGATAACCAAAATATGAGGTGCGCCATGGAACCAGAGTGACATCCCCCCAGTAGAGAGGCTTACCCTGCATTCACGGCCACGTAGTGGCCCCGTTGCAATCTACACCACCTTGAAGTAGCCTGGGTCAGCTGGAATCAAAGAGAGCAAAGAAGTGTAAAAATTTGAACCCTTAGAAATGAAAACTTAGTTTTAGCTATGTCAGCGTGGCCATAGGCCCCTCTCTATCTCATTCTACAACGGAGAGCTAGAATGTTTTCCCAAGGTTCTGGCAGAGAGATGAGGCACTTGCTCCTTTGAAACCACTTGAACAAATGGCTAATACATCACATGATACCTGAGTGAAAGCCTCGGTGTGGTACAACTGGAGTATTTCCCCGTGGTAATTCGGATTATGTTCCTTCACTTGTCATCAAAGATGATTGGCTTTGGAGGACAAGCAACAGGAAACAGAGAAGACGATGGTATGGGCCATGGGGGAGGATCTGAGGGGAAAAATGCTAGAGTGACAGTAGCCACAGAGAGGAAAAAATAGCAGGGAGATATAGAGAGGCAGGCAACCCAAAGTAGAAAAGAAGGAAGCCCACAACTTCATCTGGGGAAAACCAGCCACCTATAACCTCTAGCCTTTAAAATCATAGGCATTAGATCACTCCACTCTGTGCGTGATCCTACTCTTTAAAAAACAGATCATCTGAATGTCCTCTTTGGAGAAGAGGACATTCAGATGGCCAACAGACACATGAAATGATGCTCAATGTCACTCATCATCAGGGAAACACAAATCAAAACCACACTGAGATACCACCTTACACTGGTTCGAGTGGCTAAAATGAATACATCAGGAAACTATAGATGCTGGCGGGGAGGTGGAGAAGCAGGCACCCTCCTACACTGTTGGTGGGAATGCAAACTGGTGCAGCCGCTCTGGAAAACGGTGTGGAGGTTCCTCAAAAAAATGAAAATAGAGCTACCCTATGACCCAGCAATAGCACTGCTAGGAATCTACCCAAGAGACACAGGAATGCTGATGCATAGGGGCACGTGTACCCCAATGTTCATAGCAGCACTTTCGACAATAACCAAATCATGGAAGCAGACCAAGTGCCCATCAACTGACAAATGGATAGAGAAGTTGTGGCACATATATACAATGGACTACTACATGGCAATGAGAAAAAATGAAATCTGGCCATGTGTAGCAACATGGATGGAACTGGAGGGTATTATGTTAAGTGAAATAAGTCAGTCAGAAAAAGACAGATACCATATGTTTCCACGAATAGGTGGACTTTGTGAGACTAAGCAAAAACCAGGGGGAGGGCTAGAGGGGAAAGGAAAAGAAGACACAGAGAGAGAGGGAGATAAAACATAAGAGACTCTCAAAGACTAATAACAATCTGAGGGTGAGGGACGTGAGGGAGGTGAGGGAGGGGGGAGAGGGGGTGACGGATATTAAAGAGGGCACGTGTTGGGATGAACACTGGGTGTTATATGTAAACCAATTTGAAAATAAACTATTATAATAAAAAAATACAAAAATCAAAAAAATAAAATAAAATAAAAAACAGATCATCGAGCAATAGAAGAATCTCAGTTGTTGCGGGCTGGCATAGCTAAAGGAAATGGAGTATCCAGAGAAAGAGGTGGTCACCACGGAAACATGGAACAGAAAAACAGGGTCATGGTCAAAATTGGCAATGCCCATTCAGCACGTCAAGGGAGAAAAGGTACCCTGGATGATGGACGCCACCAACCAGACCTTGTAGCAAGTATTGTCCCTGTGGTGGAGATGGCTGCACCCAGCTACTGAAGCAGATGCTAGCAGTTATTAAAACCATCCAGCTATCTCCCCTCTCTCTGTTTCCTTGTCCATAGGCAGCCTTTTTCTCACCCTGAGGCCTCCGCGAGACCTTCCCTCCCAGAGAGAATTTACTAACCAGCGAATACGGCCACTCCCAGGATTCTCATTATAAATTATCTATTGGTGTTCTAAATTGTGTATGAGTTTCCTATGACTTGGGCTAATGGTAGTTTCACAGGGTTTGTTCGACTCTAGATCCTCTTCTCTAAGAGTATATCGTACAGGTTAAAGACATGCTAAAGAGTGGCATTTAGAAATATGAATTAATTTGCAATTTCTGGCTTCACAGGCACAAGGTCTCCACTTTTCGAATGGGGTCACTCAACTGAGGCCTGATCTCATCAGGCCCCATCCGAAGCCCATTCAGCTGGCCCACCCAAGGGGACCTCTTTAACCACAGTAGCAAAAGTAAAGAAAAGTCTCTTTACCTTTGTGGTAATACCTGGGAAAGGTGGCTTCAGTCTTCGGTGTGCTTTTTTAACTTGTGGACAAATTATCATATCACATTGCCTAGAAGGTCATACAACTGGGCATGCTCTACTCAGTCTTTATGAGAATGGGGCAAATGGTCAGTACGAAAGCTGATTTCATTGACTTTCTCATGCAAGGCCATTGGGAGCCATGCTGGAGTCAGCTTCCCCTTAGCCTCACCCAACGGCATCACCATCTACAGCCATGTCTACCGCACTGTGAGTGCAGGCTCCGGGAAACCAGGATCCACGTCTTCTGCACATTTATATCCCCAGGGCTGAGCACAGTGCTTGGCACAGAGTAGATGTTCAATTAATATTTGTTGGATGGGTAAATGAATGAATGAGTGAATCAGTTTCACGGGCAAGAAAAAGTTTAGAAACTAGTATCATTGGACCAAGAAGGCAGAGGCAAGCACGGCATATTTGGGAAAATTTTCCATCCCTCAAATGATTCAAATACCAAAGTCCATGAGTTAAAAGGTTAAATCTTTAGTTAGCCACCCTCTCCACCCAAAATGGCTGATGACTCATCTGTCTCTGTCACTCTTCCTTTTTCTCTCAATCTTCCTTTCTCTGGGGGCCAAAATCTGCAGTTATAGTTTAGTCATGTAGTAAGTCGATTATTCATGTATTGGTTTGTTTGGAAAAGAGCTAGTGTTGAAGTCAGGGAGAAAAGAAGAGTCAAGAAGCCGTAATTTCTTAGAAGTAGAAAATTCTCACTTTTTATACCCTAGGGTGACAATGGCATACTTGGCCCAATTCAATACCGCATTTCTTTTACCTATGTATGTACGTATATATGTATGTATGTATGTAATCTCTACTCCCAATGTGGGGCTTGAACTCACAACCCTTAGGTCAAGAGTTATGTGCTCTTCCAACTGAGCCAGCCAAGTGCCCCTCTCTTTCACCTTTTTAGAAAAAGTTAAGCCACCCCCTCAAAAGGGGCTGCTCCTTCCTTCTCTTCCATTTATATATTCAGCTTCCTATTGCGTAATAAAGAGATGAAAAGTGAAAAGTAAATTCAATCCCGGTTCTAGAAGAACTGACAGTTTATTTTATTTTTATTTTTCTGAGAGAGAGAGATTGAGTGAGAGCATGAGCAGGGGAGAGGCAGAGAGAGAGGGGGACAGAGGATCTGAAACAGGATCCATGCACCAACAGCAGTGAGCCCAATATGGGGCTTGAACTCACAAACCACGAGATCGTGACCTGAGCCGAAGGTGGATGCTCAACCGATTGAGCCACCCAGGCAGCCCAAACTTACGGTTTAAACACAGTCTAGAAATACTAATTTTAAAGAAGGGTCAAATTTTTATTCTATCTCTCAAGAGCAATATGGATAAAGCTCTAATCGTGTGTTAAAACTTCATCCAAGATTTATATGTAAATATTCTTGCCTCCTCCCTGTATTTGCCTTTTGTCTTTTCATTAATGATTTATAATACAGACTTGTAAGTTAGTTTAGTAACATGTTCATTTATCCAAAGTTATAAGTGGGACAGGCACTTGGGTGGCTCAGTCAGTTAGGCATCCAACTCTTGATTTTTGCTCAAGTCATGATTTCATGGTTTGTGGGTTCAACCCCTGTGCTGGGCTCCAGGCTGACAGCCCAGGGCCTGCTTGGGATTCTCTCTCTCTCCCTCTCTCTGTCCCTTCCCTGCTCTCTCTCTCTCTCTCTCAAATAAACGTTAAAAAAAAAGATTTAAAAATAATTAAAAAAACTAAAGGTATAAGCTCCTTGAAGGAATTTTTCTGTGCTTATAAAAAACAGACCTTGAAAGATTTTCAATGATTAAATGGAACCAATGGACCCATAAAGACTGGAAATTTCAGGTTTCAAATGGTTTTCTAAGGAACTGAAAACATTTCCATTACTAAAAGTACAGCCAGGCAAAGAATCTCTCTCGATGCTTCTTTGTGCAATGGAATCCCATGTTGGCAACGACTTCACATCATCTAAGCCTCTAAAAGTGGCCACCAATATGACTAGTCTTAGAAAAGAACCAAATCTAATCTGCCATCTTTAGGTAACCCCTCTTGGTGCCCTCAGTGAACAGGCTCTTCTGAGCCAGTAGCTTTCCATCCTGGCCACTCATGAGGATCGCTGAGAGTTCTAGTGGGTGTGCCCCCATTGACCAAATCAGAATTTCCAAGAATGGAACCAGGACATTGGTACTTTTTAATGTTCTTTGAGGCATTGTAATGTGTGGCCGAGGGCAAGAACCACCACTCCAAGCCAATGCTTCTCTAGTAGAACAGCAATATAAAGAGAGCCAAGAGAACAGGTTAAAAGTGCATACCTTTGACTTCCACTAGAGACCCAATGGATGGGTATTTTGGAAAACCTGCTTGTATAACAAAGCCTATACAGGTGATTCTTATGCAAATTGTTATATATATATATATACACAATATATATTACACTATATATAATACTTATATATATTATATATCAATATAATATATAATATATAATATAATAATTATTATATTATAATATTGTATAATATTGTATAATATTGTATATATAATATAATATTATATTGTATTATAATTGTTGTATATTATATATCTAATATAATATATCATGTTATAATTGTATAATTGTAATATAATGTTTTATATTTATCTATAATATATTGTATATATAATATTATATATGATACATAATATATTGTATATAATACATAATATATTATATATAATACATAATATATTGTATATATAATGTTATATGTTATAATAATATATAATATATGCATATATATTTATAGCACATTAGTGTTCTCAGATCATTCCGGTTCCCTTAGTGCAGTGGTTCTCAAAGTACCATCTCTGGTTAGCAACACCATCACCACCTGGGAATTTGTTAGAAATGCAAATTCTCTGGGGCCCCCACCCCAAACCTACCAAATTGGAAACTCTGAAAGTGGGCCCCAACAATTTATACTTTAATATACTCCTGGGCGATTCTAATGGATGTTCGTGTTTGAGGACCAAAGCCTTAGAACATGCCTTTTACTGATGGCTGGAGGTTAGAAAGCTAAAGATCGCCTTTTGCATACTGTCTTAGAGCTCAGGCTCTTCTTGTGACCTGGCTTATGCCAACTAGATGCACCTCTTTAAGGACTGAGAGGTAGGGATGAGAGGGAGACCACACTCCTCATAAAAAGCAGAGGCAGTTGGTTTTTCTGCGATGGTGGCAGTAGAGGTTCCTGCGCCAAGTCCCTGTGCTGGTGGGACCAGGACACAGAGCCTCTTCTTCGTTGGCATGAATTACAGCTGAGGGAGTGTTCCCTGAGCCAAAAGTGATGGCAATGGCTTCCTCATCCCCAGGAGGCCGCTGCGGTGCTGCGGTCCTAATGTCAAGAAAGGGAAACAGCATCCTGAGGCCCCAGCTCCTGCTCATTCTCCAGTAAAGTCAGCAGCTCCCTTGGTGGGCCAGTTCTTCAATGTTGTATACATCATTCCTGGAAGTTCAGTCTAGAGTCCGCTCCCAACTATTTCTTAAATGTCCTAATTCCTTTCATGCTTAAACTAGCTAGAGTACATTTAATAATCTGCAATTGGACCTAGACCAATGCAGTACTTATTTTATGGAAATTTTACTGGAGTTGTTGATGTCAGTATCTTTCCCAGGAGACAGTAAGATCCTGAAAGGGCATGTGTATGAAACTGTCCCAAAGTACTATCACCAAGACAGAGACCAGCTCAATTATTTGCTGATGCTGATACCAATAAGAAATGTCTTGATCAGGTGCCCAATCTGCTCCATTATGTCCATCAAAACCTACCAAAGCCATTCCAAATTAACATGCAACTTAATTAAAACCTATTAGTAAGCAAACGTGGATCAGAGGCAGGTCCCCTAACTTACTCTCACCCCTCTTAGACTGCAACAAAACTTCCCTTCTATATGGAAATTCTGGAATTTCCTTTAGCCAACTATGTACTTGCTTACTAAACTCTTAAAATTCGAGAGTGAATAAGAAGAGAACTTGACCTTCAGACATTTTGCAGACCAGTGTAGGAGCGGAAAGATTTCTTAAAGATGCTTGTGTTTACAGAAATACAAATACCCACCGAATATTCCATTGCATCTGGTTCAAGTCATAAAGAGATAACTTAAATTGCCATCAATAAATGTTGATGCCGTCCTTAATTCAACAACTTTACTCCTGGCTTAGAAATTAGGAATATTTTGGCTTCTTTGCAACTCAACGAGAGCACATAAAGGTAACAACAGGTGTGGAAAACCACAGAGTGTGGAATAGAACAGATATTTAGAAGTGTGGAGTTCGTGGATTAGTAACGTGGCTTTATCTTTTGGACTGGGCCATTCGAACCTTCCCACATCCCTTTCCTGCAGTTTGTATCCCAAAGTGATAATGATTCTGTCACAGCTCACCACCGGAGGGAGGGCTAACACGACTTAAACCGGAAGAGAGTTGATATCAATAGCCAGACCAATCTCACCTATCAGACACAATTATATATTCTATGTACAGGGTAAATCTGACCCTGGGGTAGCAGAGATAGTTATCTCTGTCATATGGTTTAAGGGAGGAGAGCAGAAAGACCCTCCAAAGTCTCAGCCCATCCCGTAGCATCCCTAATGCTAACATTAAAACCTTCATATCTAGGATCAAGGTTTGGCTTGCTCTCAGCCAGATAGCAAGCCCTGAAAGTAAGCCGCGAGCGATGCAAAACTACAAAATAAAAATGGTACATCTTCTCCGAGAATCTACTTTGCTTGAAAACTTGGGGAGATACACACTTTCCGTACATTTAAACACATACAGACAGGTTCCAGAGTGGAATCCAATCTCCCCATTCACTTTTAAATCTCTGTTGAGCTAGAACGTGCATGCCAATCAATACATGCATCATCAGAGTACCGTCTGGTGACTTTTTCAAAAGCTGAATCCCTCCGTGGAATCGGCAACCAGATCAAGAAACGGAACCTTACCAACATTCCAGAAGTCACTCTTACGCTTCTTTCAGATGTTACCCTCCCCCCAAGGGTAACCCCTTTAACTTTATATAAGTAGAATCATACTATGTGTTTAGCATCTGGCTTCTTTTGCTCAGCATTATGTTTGTGAGATCCTTCCATATTGCTGCACGTGGTTGAAGGTCATTCATTCTTCTCACTATATAGTATTCCGTTGTGTGAATATACTGCATTTTATTTCTTCTGCCATTCACAGTCACTCCAGCATTTTCTAGTTTGAAGTTATTATGAATAGTGCTTCTATCGACATTCTTGTACATGTCCTTTGCTGGAAATAAGCATTCATCTGAGCTGGGTATATAACCAAGAGTCAAATTGTAAGATTATACAGTGGACGTATGTTCAGTTTTCCAAAGTAGTTGTGCACAGTTCCATCTATTTCTAAAATTATTTTTTATTTATTTTTTGCGAGTATAAATTCTTTTTTTTTTTGCATTTTTAAATTAATTTTTTTTAATTTACATTCAAGTTAGTTAGCATACAGTGCAACAATAATTTTAAGAGTAGATTCCTTAATGCCCCTTACCCATTTAGCTCATCCTCCCTCCAACAAGCCCTCCTGTAACCCTCTGTTTGTTCTCCATATTTAAGAATCTCTTATGTTTTTGTCCCCCTCCCTGTTTTTATAATATTTTTGCTTCCCTTCCTTTATGTTCATCTGCTTTTTATCTTAAAGTCCTCGTATGAGTGAAGTCATATGATATTTGTCTTTCTCTGACTAATTTCGCTTAGCATGATACCCTCTAGTTCCATCCTCGTAGTTGCAAATGGCAAGATTTCGTTCTTTTTGCTTGCTGAGTAATACTCCATTGTATGTATATACCACATCTTCTTTACCCATTCATCCAGCGATGGACATTTGGGCTCTTTCCGTACTTTGGCTATTGTCGATAGCACACTATAAACATTGGGGTGCGTGTGCCCCTTCGAAACAGCACACCTGTATCCCTTGGATAAACACCCAGTAGTGTGATTGCTGGGTCGTAAGGTAGTTGTATTTTTAATTTTTTGAGGAACCTCATACAGTTTTCCAGAGTGGCTGCACCAGTTTGCATTCCCACCAGCAGTGCAAAAGAGATCCTCTTTCTTGTCATCCTCGCCAGCATCTGTTGTTGCCTGAGTTGTTAATGTTAGCCATTCTGATGGGTGTGAGGTGGTATCTCATTGTGGTTTTGATTTGTATTTCCCTGATGATGAGTGACGTTGAGCATCATTTCATGTGCCTGTTGGCCATCTGGATGTCTTTTTTGGAGAAGTGTCTGTTCATGTCTGTGGCCCATAAAATTATTTTTTACATGAGACTCTAAAGACATTTGATCCTTCAGTTGATGTTTTGACTATCTCTTTGGAAGATCTCAGTTCACACTCTTTGATTTATTTTGAGACTTTGTACTGGGTGCCTGTGAAGGTGGCACCCATTTTTAGTCAAGTATACCATAGTTACTGGGGCTAAGTGTCACAATTATTTCTTTAAGAAATTATAGTAAAAACAATTGCTACCTGTATTCATTATCTATTACTGCATAACAAATTACCACAAACTTAGCAACATACACAACACATACTTGTTATCTCAGAATTTCCATAGGTCAGGAGTCCAGCTACCAGTTAGCTGGGTACACTGTTTTAGGTCTATCACTGACTGCATTCAAGGTCTTGGTCAGGGATGAGTTCTCATCCAAGGGTCCACTGGGGAAGGATTTATTTCCAAGCTTCCTCAGATTGTTGGCAGAATTCATTTCCCTGTAGCTATAGCACTGAGACCCTAGCTTTTTATTTATCTTTTAAGTGTTTTTTATTTATCTTTGAGAGAGAGCAAGCAAGGGAGGGACAGAGAGAGAGAGGGATAGAGAATTTGAAGCAGATTTTGCATTGACAGCAGCAAGCCTGATGTGGGGCTCGAACTCATGAATCACGAGATCATGACGTGAGCCGAAGTCCCATGCTCAACTCACTGAGCCACCCAGGTGCCCCAGCCCCAGCTTTTTACTAACCGTTGGCTGGAGATTTCTCTCGAATCCTAAAGGCACACTTCTCTCCCAATTCCCACGTGGACTTCTCACAATACTCCTTACTTCATCAAACCAGCAAGAAGAATCTCCCTCCAATCTGCTACTACAGAGTCATATAATATAACATAATCACAGAAGTAACACTCCATCACCTTTGTCATACTCTATCGATTAGAAGCAAGTCACAAGTTCCCATCCACACTCAAGAAAAAGGAGCTACAGAAGGGTGTGGATACCAGGAAGTGGGAAATCACTAGGGATCACCAGAGTTCTGTCTACCACGTTGCTTCTTGAGCTCCCGGTAGGTTCTAAGCCCCATATAAGCACTTTACTCCCATTAGCTCACATAATCCTTTGAAAATTTTCATAGTAAATATTTGTGCATATTTGTGCTTGTGAGGGTTCTTGGCTACAGACTACCAACAATAGTTGTGGGTAAGTTTTGTTCAGATCTTTTTTATTGGAAGGATATTGGGTAGTTGAGAGTCCAGAAAAGAAGCTAAGCCCACCTTGGAGAATGGGCGCAATGAAACATGGGAGAGAGAGGATCAGGAGCCAGAAAGTAGCCAAGTCATATTGTAGGAAGAATCTGGTTAAGATGCCTCCACTACTTCCCGTGTTACTCCCTTTGCTTCCCTCCAATAATAAGGTCTAAGTCACTGCCACTCACAGAGTCTCCGAAATGTTTGTTACTAATCTGCAACAAGTACAGAATTTGACAATAAGCATGTAGAAATTTTATAGTACTTTCACAGAGTAATTTTCTGTTGAGAACCTAGTAATGTATAATTGAGGTTTGTCATTTTATGACTTTTTTCATTTATTATTCATTTTTCTAGTGACTCATTTTTATGGCCTGTTATAAAACATCCGTCCCCAGAACACTGGAAATTTTTAAAAACTGGCCCTTCAACACAGATAGTTTATAATGTCCTGGTCTAAACCGTCACGGCTGGCATTAGCTACTGACTTCACAGGTGAATCCAAGAGGGAGTGTCTGAGTCTTGGGCCTAATGGCGGCTGCCATCATGGGCTCAATAACCTACTGTTTTCTATGTCTGTGTATCTGTGCCGGAGCCTCTCCTAGGTGGAGGTTGGCAAATCTGAAATCTAGCAGGATTTCTATGTTATAGTCTTGAGGCACAATTCCTTCCTCTCTGGGAAATGTCAGTTTTGCTCCTAAGGCCCTCGACTGATGGGATGAAGGCCACCCACATTATCAAGGGTAACTGCCTTTCCATAAGGGTCAACTGATGGCAAATATCAATCATGTCCATAAAATACTTTCATTGCGACATCTAGACTAGTGCTTGACCAAACGACTGGACACCAGAGCCTGGCCAAGTTGACACATAGAGTTAACCGTCACAGTGACATATCCACTAAGTTCCAGTGACTGATTCCCAGACTGTCTGGGACTGTGGTGGAGAAGTGTAGCAATTGTTTTTGGTACCACTGTGCCCAGAGGCCCATGTTCAGTTACGAACACTGCACCATGAAGATGTTGACCAGATGGCTGGTTCCCTAAGGGATGACACCAGACAAGAAATGCAAGGATGAGGAACTGAGCATGGGAGGGGAGGGACAACGGAAGACCAGGGTTTGGGGAAGGTCGGCCTGAAGAGAGAGGGAAGTACAGACTCTACCTTATAGACAGGTGAGGTGAGGGCATGCAAAGAGGCAGAGGGGGCACACCAACTACAGACAAAAGGAAAGAAGCTGGAGAGGCAGAAGACTTGCCCCTCCAAGATACTTCCTTAACATCATCACACTGGAGGGACCAGCCTTGGAAAATAACATGAAAAAATATTAGTCGATCCGTCCACATTTCACATTCCAGAGTTTTATTTTTCATATGGTAATAGAAAGGCAGAAAATCATGTTGATCAGAAGAGAAACTAGTCAAAGGATTATGTCCCTGGAAATTTAAGTTTATTTTTTGACTAGATTGTATTTTTATTTAAGAGGTTTTTTTTTTTTTTTGGTAGAGTTTTTCTAGCGTGGGTATGGGTGTAGGTGCGTCAACTCCTTTAGTACTAAGTACCCCCATTTTAAATAAGCGGCCCAGTCTTCTAGAAGGCTCAGCACAGTCAGGTCTACAGCTCCACTTGCTTCTCCATTTCACTTTGAGCCAACACTGGACAGTGAGACCCGTCCCTGTTCATCAAATATTCCATATTTAGATATTTAACCACAACTTGACTGTAAGAATAAGGGAACTCACTGGCCCTATTTTGAAATCTTCCAGGCAGAAAGTTCTGGGCTTCACTTACTTCCCACATCTCATCGGTTCATGCAGTCACAAGTCCCTGGGTAAACTGCGCCTGGAAGGAGGGAAGAGATGGAACTGACATTGAGCTTGGGGTTCATGCTTTGAATTTTGAATGTATGGGGGAGGGGGAGGTGTGCGAAGGAAAGAGGCCTTTTATTTTTCCCAACTTTTTATTATGAATCTTTTGAAACAAACAGAAAAGTTGTGAGAATTATACAGTACACAGCCATTTGCTTCCCAACCTCGATTCTACACTGAGCACGTTGTTATGTTTGCTTTATCTCCCATCTATGCTTCTCTTCGTGTTTCTAACATTTATGACTTTATCTTACTTTTTGGATCCATTTCAAAGTAAAAGGAAGGCATCAGTATACTTTACTGCTGAACGTTTCATTCAGCACGCATCGCATTAACCAGATTGAGCTGAGTTTTACTAACCAAAAGTAACAAGAAAGCTTTGGAATCCTCCCAAAGTATCATTAAGGGACGCAAAAGATATGCCGTACAGGATGGTTGAAGGCAAGGGTTGTAGAAAAATAAAATCTCTGGGAGGAAAAACTTAGATAAAGGTGTTATTCACGACGCTATGTGTTCCTTCCTTTGAAGGACATCCCTTTAATGTTCGTCTTCAGTCACTACATGGATGTATCACCACCGCACGCATGTTTCACTGGCATAAGGCTGATAATTCATTGAGATGTCTAACTATTTGTACAGGAAGCTTTCAATATTAATGAGTTTCTTTCTATCACAATTATTTCTTCAGTAGCAACATATGTAGATACATTTTCTAGGCAAGTACTTGTAAATACCTGTATGCACGTACTTAGACATTAAGTAAGGATCGTGGGAGCTAATCTAGTACCAACCGTAATAAAGAACCATTAAATATCTTAGATTAAAGCGTTTTCCTCCCTGTGACTCCCAGATAATAAATTTCTTTTGATCTTTGCATCCTTTTATTTTAAACCTATTTCCCTTCCTCCTCCTACTTATTCTATATTACCTACTTTATGGAAGAGACCCACTGCCCACTTTGACTCCAAAATTTGCTTTTGAACCCAGGTTCAGTCAAGTAAGTGTCCGACTTTGGCTCAGGTCATGATCTCACGGTTCATGAATTCGAGCCCTGTGTCGGGCTCTGTGCTGACCGCTCACAGCCCGGAGCCTGCTTCGGTTTTGGTGTCTCCCTCTCTTTCTGCTCTTCCCCTGCTCACACTCTGTCTGTCTCTCTCTCTCAAAAATAAACAAACATTAAAAAAAAAATAAAATTTGTTTTGAACGAAACTACCTCACGACTTTCCCAAAGCGTAAAACAACACAATTTTAATCTGTTGGCCTAGGGCAAATAATGCACCTTTTTCGTTTTCAGGAGCCTTGGATTCAGATTCTTTTGAAAGCTGTCGCTTACAGCATGTGTCTCAGGAGGTAGCCTTAATAGAGGTAGAAGCATTCCTCACACTTTAGTAGTAATAATTAGTACATCTATCTAGTGTCTACCAAATAGCAGGTACTACACTGGATACTTCATAGATATCATCCATTCAGCAGCTGTTTGTGGATTGCTTACAGACACAGTGCTAGGTCCTGGACATATGACAGTGAATAAGACGGACTCACGATGTCATTTAAATTGCAATCGGTGGGGGATGCCTGGGTGGCTCAGTCGGTTGGGTGCCCGACTTCAGCTCAGGTCATGATCTCACGGTCTGTGAGTTCGAGCCCCGAGTCGGGCTCTGTGCTGATGGCTCAGAGTCTGGAGCCTGCTTCGGATTGTGTCTCCCTCTCTCTCTGCCCTTCCCTTGCTCACGCTCTGTCTCTATGTCTCTCAAAAATAAATAAAAACGTTAAAAAAAGTTTTAAATTGCAATTGGGACAAGTTTTCACAAAAAAAGAAAAAGCGGTATTTGGAATGGATTAAATAGGGAGACCCTTTACCTTTGGTTACCCGTAGTCTGGGAGAATAGGGCAGGGCCGGGGGCGGGAGCGGTTTGAGGAAGCCTTTCCTAAGGAAATGGTGTTTCGTCGGAGACTTGAGAAATGAGTAGCAGTGGACGAGGCGGCAAAAGAGAGCATTCTAAGCGAAGGAAACAGGGTATTTAAAAAACCCTGCCTTGATAGGAAAGATGTAACTAAAATCAAGCCATCTTGCTTGGAGTCTTGGAGCCTTTGCGTGCGAAAGGAAGCTAGAGAAACGGGCAGAGTGAAGTCACGTAGGGTCTTGTGGGCAATGAGAAGGGTTTTGGCGCTCCCTTGTTCATTGATGGGTAGCCTCTGCAGGGTTTTAAGTAAAATTAGGAATTGTTTTGACCGTAATTCAACCATTATTAGCAAAGGGTGCCTTGTTGATAAACGCTGATGTCGTCTCTACCTTTTGGGTATTGTGAACAATGCTGTAGTAACTTTGGCATACAAGTATCTGTTTGAGGCCCTGTTTCCAATTGCTTTGGGTATATACCTAAGAGGGGAATTTCTGGGTCATATAGTAATTAATTCTATGTTTACCCTTCTGAGGAGCCACCAAACTGTTTTCACGGTGGTTGTACCATTTTACATTTCCGTCAGGAAAGCACAAGGGTTCCAGTTTCTCCACATCCCGCCAATACTGTACTTCTATTTCTATTATTATTATTGCCATTCTAGTAGATTGAAATGGTGTCTCATTATGATTTTGATTTCCATTTCTTTAATGACTAACGTGTTGAGCATCTTTTCATGTACTTGTTGGCAATTTGTAGATCTTCTTTGGAGAGTTTTTTTTTTCAAGTCCCTTTGTGCATTTTTCAGTCGTTTCTCTTGCTGTTGCTGAGCCGCAGGAGTTCTTTAAATATTCAGGATATTAAACTCTCATCAGCTATGATTTGCAAATGTTTTGTCCCATTCCGTGGACTGTCTTTACACTCTGTGCAGAGTATCCTTAGATGAACAAGTTTTTAATTTTGATGAAGTCCATTCGATCTGGGGGTTTTTTGCTGTTGCTTATGCTTTTGGTGTTATGTCTAAGAATTATTGCCAAATGCAGGGTCATAAGCCTTTTCCCCTATGCATTCTTCCAAGAGTTTTAGGGTCTCAGCTCTTATATTTAGACCATTGATCCATTTTTAGTTAGTGGTATTCTTTCGTGTGTGGAAACCCAATTTTTCTAGTACCACTTATTGAAGAGACAATTTTTTTCCCATTCAGCGGACTTGACATCTTTGTCGAAAGTCAGTTGGCCATAGATGTGTGCGTTTATTTATGAGGTCTCAACTCTCCTCCATGGGCCTATGTATCTGTCTTGATGCCAGTTTTGATTACTGTAGCTTGTAGTAATGTTTGAAGTCGGGAAGTATGAGGTCTCCAAGTTGGTTCTTATTTTTTCTTTAAGATTGTTTTGGCTATTCTGGGACCCTAGAATTCCATATGAATTTAAGAATCAGTGTTTTCATTTCTGGGGAAAGGAGCTGTTGGAATTTTGATAGGAATTGTGTCGAATCTGTAGATTACTTTGGGTACCATTGACATCTTAACAATATTAAGTCTTCTGATCCATGAACAAAGACTATCTTTCTATTTATTTAGGTCTTCCTTAATTATTTTCAGCCATGTTTCATAACTTTCAGTATGCAAGTTTTTTGTACGGTGGTTAAATTTATTCTTACGTATTTTAGATACTATTATAAATCAAATTGCTTTCTTAATTTTCATTTTGGATTGTTCATTGCTGGCGTTTAGATATACGACTTATATTTTAGATTTTCTAGTCTATAACTTTGCTGAAGTCATTTATTAGCTCTCGTAGCTTTCTCGTCAATTCTTTGAGATTTTCTATATAGAATCATGTAATCTGCAAATATAGTTTTACTTGTTTCTTACAAATTTAGACAGCTTTTATTTCTTTGTCTTGTCTAGTAGCTCTGGCTACAGCTTTGAGTACCATGTCAAATGGCTCACTGCCTGATTTTATAAATAAATTTTTATTGGAAAACAGCCATACTCACTTGCTTACATATTGTCTATGGCTGCTTTTACTCTATAAGAGCGGAGTGGAGTAGTTCAACCAACTGGCTTACAAATTTAAAAATATTTACTATCTCTCCTTTTATAGACAACCTCTTCTCTAGACAGCTATATAATCAAATCTGAAGCCCCAAAACATCTCAAGCTAAGTGCAATAAATCAGTCAAAGAAAGACAAATACCATATGAGTTCACCCATGTGTGGAATTTTAAAAAAACAAAACAAATAAACAAAGAAAAAAAGAGACAAACAAAAAAGCAGAATCTTAAAGATAGAGAACAAACTGACGGTTGCCAGAGGGGAAGTGTGTGGAGGGATGTGTGAAATAGATAGAGGAGATTAAGAGGGCACGTATCTTGGTGAGTACTGAGAAATGTAGAGTTGTTGAATCCTTATAACGTCCAGTAGAAACTAATGTAACACTGTGTGTTCATTATACTTAAATTTTAAAAAGAACTTTTTTTAAATTCATGGCAGAAGGGCCACATGTTCACTTGTCCCAAAGTTTCGATGAAGTAAAAAGCTTGACATTTTCATGTATCCAAGAAGTGATTAGTGAAAAAAGTGGTCTTAATTTGAGATATATATTTGAGGATTTCTGGGGAAGCTTTTTATGTTTTTGGAAGCCATGGTAGTTAGAGGCCCA
This sequence comes from Paguma larvata, assembly GCA_030068075.1. Taxonomy (NCBI): domain Eukaryota; kingdom Metazoa; phylum Chordata; class Mammalia; order Carnivora; family Viverridae; genus Paguma; species Paguma larvata. The sequence continues at coordinate 37,427,730 of CM057830.1, read as the reverse complement.
CCTAGGATGGGCCGAGGATCAAGACTTGATCTATTTCAACTTTTAATGATGAGAAGGATGAACAAAAGCCTGTCACAAAAGACTGAGGGGTGTGTGTACCAGAGAGCGTGGTGTACCTCAGAGAAACCAAGGAAAAGAATATTTCAGAAATAGGGAAATAGGGGCACCTGGGTGGCTCAGTGGGTGAGCACCCGACTCTAGGTTTTGACTCAGGTCATGATCTCACAGTTCGTGGGTTCGAGCCCCATAATGGGTTCTACACTGGCAGCGTGGAGCCTGCTTGGGATTTTCTCTCTGCCTCTCTTGGCCCCTTCTCTGCTCTCTCTCTCTGTCTCTCTCTCTCTATCAAAATAAATAAATAAAACTTAAAAAAAATTAATAAAAATAAGGAAATAGTCAACAACGTGAAAAGCTGATGAAACAGTCAAATAAGACGAAGACTTTAAAGTGTCCATTGTTTTTAGCAACAGTTACTGGCAATTGTAACAAGAGAAGCTTCAGTGGAGTAGTTTTAAGCCTTTTTAATGTTTATTTATTTATATTTTCAAGGGGAAAGGAGGGGCAGAGAGAGGGAGATACAAAAACAGGCTCCAGGCTCTGAGCTGTCGGCACAGAGCCCAACACGGGCTCGAACCCGTGAGCTGTGAGATCATGACCTGAATGGAAGTTGGACGCTTAACCGACTGAGCCACCTGGGTGCCCCAGTGGCATAGTTTTAACTGTGGATAGGAAAGAATGAGCAATGAAGTCGAACATAAAGGAGCACATATCATTCAAGACACTGTCGTGAAATATATTGTATACTCAAATGAGGTAAATTAGAAGAGTTTAATAAATGGGATATTTACAAAGCTGTTGGGAGGGTGTAGGGAAACCAACAAAGAATGTAGATGCATCCCAGGGCTAGCAACTGCAAGGCAACCAGTATTACCCTTAAGCCTGAGAGGGGAGCAGTTATCATCACCTAGAGACATTAGCTATAGGAGAGGGATGTCTAAAAGTTGTTATTACCTTCAGTTGTGAAAGAAGCCAACACACTGAGGATCATCAGGGAGGAGCTGGAGGAGGAAATATCTTGACCTCTCTCTACTCTCCTTCTCTTCTCTTTTGGTAGGGTGTCCAAGTTGGCCAAACCCAACATGAAGGCAGAGGACTAAGAAGGTCATTGAAATTGGCTGTTAATATCAGCTTGCTTGGGCATGGGGCAGTTCGAGGTTACATTCCTGGAGGTGAGGGGTGTGAAATTGCAGTTAGACTAGGTATTAAACCTTGGTCTGGTGACAGAGTCTTAACACAAGTGACTTCATTTTGGGTCAGTAGTTATCTCGTTAACACGAGTCATCTTGAATTTAAAGTGGTCATACATCCGATTGGTCGTATGATTTTCTCCAGCTGCTCTTCCAATATAATCTTTTCAAAATTCTTACAAATATTAGTTTAGATACAACAATCTCATGTTATCCATGTTTCACAAGTAAGAACACTGAGGATCAGAGACATATCCACCACAGTCTCCCCAGTTAATCGATGGGATTCTAGGATAGCTCAACTTTTCTGTCTGATGTGGGAGTCATCTCAACCTAAAAAATACTGATATGGATGATGACTACCAATTCTTTCCTTCACAAAGCATAACAAAGTAAGAAAAGAAAATGGGTGGAACATCATAGTCAAAACAGGACAGGGAGATAGAAAGCGAGTATGTTAGCAGGAATGGAAGACAAATGGCAAATGCAAGACAAAGCAATTTCTTGGTCAGTGGTGCTTTGGGTCATCAGATCATATACAAAGCCATTCACGTGAATAGTTGAGCTCGCGTACACTGAAGTATGTATAGAAAGAAGGCTGATCAGAAGATAGCACAGTGTCTCTGAGGCAGCACTTATTTTTATCTGGTTTGTGTTATCTAATGTGTTAGTTATCCAAACTAACACATTTGGAAGAATTAAACATCTGAAGAATTACAACTGCATGCTTTTTTAAAGATATTCATTCATGCGGTGCCCGCGTGGCTCAGTCGGTTGAGCGTCTGACTTCGGCTCAGGTCATGATCTCGCAGTTCACAAGTTCGAGCCCTGCGTCGGGCTCTGTGCTGAGGCTCAGAGCCGGGAGCCTGCTTCTGATTCTGTGTCTCCCTCTCTCTCTGCCCCTTCCCCACTCATACTCTGTCTCTGTCTCTCTCTCTCTCTCTGTCAAAAATAAATAAACAGTAAAAAATTTTTATTTAACATATTTACTTATAGACTAACAAAGTTGGACTAATTTCATCGGTAAAACCAGAAAAAAAGGTTATATTTAAAATATCTTTTAGGGCACCTGGGTGGCTCAGGGGGTTGAGCGTCCAACTCTTGATCTCAGGTCAGGCCATGATCCCACAGTTGTGAATGAGCCCTGTATCAGGTTCTGTGCTACTATGAAGTCTGCTTAAGATTCTTTCTCTCTCCCTCTGTACCTTCCTCTGCTCACGCGCACTCACTCTCTCTAAATTAAAAAAAAAAAAATAGAACTAAAAAATCAAAATATTTTAAAATATGAAAATTTTTAAAAAATAACATTATTTCCATGTAAAAGACTTTTCAAAATGATTTTCCAAAATTAAAGAATACATAAAAAGAATAATTATTCTTGGTACATAGACATGCACTCTAATCAGCTTGTTAGCAATGTCTGTTTTTAATATTATGCTATTGACTTTTTTTCAGAAACTATATTTTTTCAATAGGGCTTAATAAAATTACCTGCAATATTCTCCCAGGTTGTAGTTGATAGCCAATAAATTTGAAATTTGTGATAACTTCAATTTATTCTTTTCTGAAGATTTCCGTATTTTTAGCTGAGACAATAGTCTCCTTATAGATGTTAAGATATCTGGGAAAGCTAGAACAAGTTCTGCTAATTAGCGAGTATTCTCCATTCTAATTCTTTTGTTGAAAAATGTGTAAATATTTTGAAAGGTACTCTCGTCTTGTTTCCCTTTAGGGTCCTTCAGCAAATGTTTTTACAGGAGAAAATGCATGACGTAAGTTCTCTGAATTTTTGATTCTCGTGAATGGTTCACCAAATTTTCACACCGCCAAATGAGTCGTCTCAAGTTTATTCTATCCCGGTCCAGATTATAACCTTCTCTAATTAGACATAAGAGGTATATCTAGTCAAGATATTACAAAGTGCAGTTGTAGCACGTCAAGTGTAACTTGGTACGCAGTTTGGGCTGTCATCATAGCGTCTGTTAAATGATCCTTGATACATTTCAATGTCTTCCCAACCACAAGCTTTGTTTTCATAATTGCAATTTGCTAAGAGCTTCAAAAGTAGAAAATCACGGTACTTCATTCTTTGAGGACTCTGATTAAAAATTTCCGAGTGATTTTGAAAACGCAAAGACCTTATTTACAGTAACATTCAATGCTTTGTAGGATGCTTTAGTTGATTAAAAACGCACTTCTGTAAAGGCTGAAACCCATTAAAAATCCGAGTCATGGGGCACCTGAATGGCTCAGTCAGTTGAGCGTCCGACTTCAGCTCAGGTCATGATCTCGCGGTCTGTGGGTTCGAGCCCCGCATCGGGCTCTGTGCTGACAGCTAGGAGCCTGGAGCCTGCTTCACATTCTGTGTCTCCCTCTCTCTCTGCCCCTCCCCCACTCATGCTCTGTCTCTCTCTGTCTCAAAAATAAACATTAAAAAAAAATTTAAAAAAAATATCCGAGTCATGACTGAAACAGCAAGGGAGTCGTCTCCTGCCCTGCAAAAATTTTCTTTCTGATGTCCCACATCAGATTTGTCACAAAAGTTTGGAATTCAATTATTCTAAATGTGTATATGTACACGTAAATACACTTAATGATGCTGACAGTTATAGCTTCTCTTTTAACTGATACAGTATCATCATATAGATCCAGTGATGAATTATATATGCTCCACAACCCGTTCCAAGTGTATTTCTGCTCCATAGGTTTCTTAATTTAGTAAGAACCTTGTTTTGCCAAGATAATTAGAGTCCACCTAAATTTGCATTTGAATTATTATCACAACGAAATAATTTTCTCTTCAATATTGGCTTTTTAAACTGAATTTATGAATAAGCATTTTAAACTGAAGTGTTTTACCTTTACCAATGAACTTCCAAAAGCTATGCTTTGATTGCATAAATTTGATGAAAAAATTAAGGCATTACTGAAATTACCCAATTTTCTATTTGAAACATCTAATGGCACCGATATAAAACTGGCGACATTTAACGGTGTGCAGAGATCGTTTGCCGCTAATGGGGCCAACCCATTAAACAGCTATCGCTCCGCTCTTTGTACGGGCATGGGAAAACATGGAATTGAACGGAAAATGAACGAAATTAATTTAGAATTGTCATTTGACCTCATCGCGAAGCCATGCTTCACCGAATGCCATGCGAATTCACCCTCTGCGGCTAACTTTTGCAACAGATGCCAGTGTTTTCTAAGCAGATTCGAGGCTTCGGGTTTTCCCATGATCGGGGACATCACTATGACTTCTCGTTGGAAGATCCACAGCGACGAACATTTTGGGGCGGGTGACACATCCAGCAAGTTTCATTTATTTATTTATTTATTTATTTTGAGAAATCAAATTTCATTCATTGTTTACAAAACATGTTTTTTTTTTTTTTCTCGTTGCCACTGAAAAGTCATTGCTGTAGAGAGGGGTGATTTGAAAAAAAAAAAAAAAAATTATTACCAGACAGAAAAACGGAAATCGTTGTAGATTTACACCTTCACATAAGTAATAAAAGTACTGTAGCTAGCGTGTTCTGTTTTCTCTTTGTTCCACAGGAGGACAGCTCAGCCTTCATTTCCCGCACGCATTTTCCCTCTAGTTAACCCATGGTGTCTCGCATTTCCTGCCGACCCTTTGAGCTGGCAACTTTATGCAACTCGTTGACTGTGGCGTGGGCCACAGCACAAGGGGCAGATCCACCAACGGACCCGCAGATGGGTTGGCATCGAATACATCATCGGACCCCGGAGGTTAGCAGTCTCCAACTGCCGGAGTCCGAGAGAGCTTTGTTCTACAAAGCAAGCTGCAGGCAGTCCTTGAAAAGGAGGTGTTTGTTAGTTGCATCTGGAAAGAGTTGTCGGTTGTCACATTTAGCCGCGTGCTAATGTGCCAAGTCTGCACGCTTCCCACGCGTCTCACACACACTCCTGCACGAGGCAGTTCTTTGCTTGGAAATCTGTTTTACCTGATATTTAAATTTTTAAAAAGTATTTATTTTCGAGAGAGAGAAAGACAGAGCGTGAGCAGGGGAGGGGCAGAGAGAGAGAGAGGGAGACCCAGAATCTGAAGCGGGCTCCAGGCTCCGAGCTGTCAGCACAGAGCCCTATCCGGGGCTCGAACTCACGAACCGTGAGATCATGACCTGAGCCGAAGTCGGACGCTTAACCGATTGAGCCCCCCAGGTGCCTGTTTTACCTGATATTTAATGTATCTACTCCTGCTTTGCTGTTGTTGTTAATATTTGCACGGCATGCCCCCTTCTGTCATTTTACTTTCAACCCGCTTATGTCATTGTATTTAAAGTGGATTTCTTGTAGACGTAATAGAGTTGTATCATAGGTTTTTAAATCCATTCTGCCAATCTCTGTTCCTTAATTGATGTATTTAGACTATTTAAATTTAAGGCAATAATTGATGTCTTAGGGCTCCTACTACCGTTTTATTATTTGCTTCTGTTTATTGCCTGTACCTCTCATTCCTCTCTTTCTCCTTCGTAGCCTTCCTGGAGATTGCTGGAACATTTTAAAGTTTTTATCTGGATTTATTTCACTTATAATTACTCCAAAGAAAATGAAATACTTAGTTATAAATCTAACAAAACAGGGACACCTGGGTGGCTCAGTGGGTTGAGCATCTGACCTCGGCTCAGGTCATGATCCCACGATTTGTGGGTTCAAGCCCCGCGTCGGGCTCTGTGCTGACAGCTCAGAGCCTGGCGCCTGCTTCGGATTCTGTGTCTCCCTCTCTCTCTGCCCCTTCCCCACTTGCTCTCTGTCTCTCCGTCTCTGTCTCTGTCTCTCTTAAAAATGAAAAAACATAAAAAAATATCTAACGAAACAGGCATAGCATTTGTATCCTGAAAATTATAAAATGTCAATGAGAGAAATAACAAAAGAATTAAATAAGAGTGACAGATTGCATCCATGGATTGGAAGACTCGACATACTAAAACTGGGAATTCTCCCTAAATTGATCCACAGATTAAGGCAATAATTCTCAAAGTTCCAGCAGGGATTTTTGTTAGACCTAGAGAATCATATTCTAAGCTTATATGGAATGACACAGAAGCTAGAATGACTCAAACAATCTTGGAAAGGAAGAATGAAGTGGGCAGAACCACTCCACCCCATGGTGAGGCTTACTCTACAGCTACTACAGTCAAGACCGGGCAGTATTAGCAGAGGCACGGACACATAGGTCAATGGAAGAGCATAGAGAAATCGGAACTAGACCAATGCGAAAATGCCCAACCGGCCTTTGAAAGGGGTTCAAAAGCAATTTGTAATGAAGTATCCAAATCCACTTTTGACACTCGGGTGCTAACAGTTTTCAGGCATCTCTATGGCTTTTCCTCTTTTGCCCTACCTGCATCTAGGCATGCTGATGAGGCAACCTGGACGCTCCCTCTCTTGGGACCTCCAGGAAAGGTCAAAATCTGCCCACACTGGGAATTCGCGCCCTGGCTCCACCCTCTAATCATAGTAAAATTCAGAACCTCTGATGCTTCCCTTCACTCAAGCCATTTTGGACTGGCTCGGCCAGCTGCCATACTCTCCCCACAAAAAGTCCTATTACGTGAGCTCTTTTCATACTTTCTGTGTGTGTGTGTGTGTGTGTGTGTGTGTGTGTGTGTGTGTGTGGTGTCATCAGTCTCAACATCTGAACAGGTTTGGGGCGGCACGGTGATCTCGCTCACCACGAAACGATCGTTGCTGCGAGCAGGATGGTACACCATATCACGACGTATTTGTCAGAGTCGTTCACATAAAAACTAGCGATGGCATCAAATGTCGGCCACAATACAGGGACACTGGCTCTCTCACACGCTCCTGGTGGGAATGTAAGATAGTACAGGCGCTCTGGGAAAGAGCGTGGTAGTTTCTTTGAACCCTAAACACGTGCTCACTCTACAACCCCAAGTTTACATTCTTGGGTATTTTCCCCAGATAAATGAAAACTTACGTCCACACAAAGCCTCGTACTCAAATAGCCATAACAGCCTTATTCATAATAGTCCGAAGCTGGAAACAACTCAGTGTTCGTCGACTGACTAGTGAATAAACAAGATGTGGTACGTTTAAACTGTGGAATGGCATAAAAAGGAAACAAAACTACTCCTACTTGCAGCGATTCTAACGGTTCTCCAGGAAATTATGCGGGAGGTGGGAGGGGGAGGCAATTCCAAAAGGTTATATCCTGCCATGATTCCAATTATAGAACAGTTTTGAAATGACAAAATTATAGAGATGGAGATTAGTGATTGCCAGGGCTTGGATGGGGGAATGAGGGGAGGCTGAGGGGCAATACAAGGAATCCTTGCCTTTGTCGCATAGAACAAAACACACACACACACACACACAGAGGCACGTGCATAAAACTGGTGAGATCTGAATAAGGAAGGCTGATTGTATCAATGTCGATTTCCTGGTTGTGATATTGTATGCAGTAAGTTCCCGCTGGGGGAAACGGGGTGAAGGATAAAAGAATGCCACTGGATTGTTTCTTACAACTGCGTGTGAATACATGGTTATCTCAAAAATAAAATCTTTTTTAAAAACAACTCTCCCAACGTCGAGATAAACACACACACACACACACACACACACACACACACACACACACATTCCAGTTTGGACCAGGAGTTCGGGGCTCACCCTCGTTATCCTCTCGAATGCAAAAGGTTTGTAGAACCTGCTGTAGCGACATCTAAACGCGGCTGCTGACAGAGACGTTGGGGGAGCACTCATGCTCATGAGAAAGTCTGAAGGTCAATACCAAACTGAAGAGTGACTGGTGAGGTGTCCTGCTGAGAGCTGTCACATGAGGTCCTCGTCGCATTTCTCATTTCCTGAAGCAAAGCAGTAGAGAAGCTGCTCTTCCGTTGCTCTAGCTAATGAGTTTGCTTGACTTTCAGAAGTGGGGACACTTGGCGTTTCGGTCTTTCCCACTCCATAGTCATGAAAACACATTTTTATGAAAAAAACATGGTAGAAGTTGAAGAAGACAAGAGTCAAGGAGGTTCAGAGACCCTGGGGGCGAATGTAAAGCCAGCATCCTTCATCGTAATCTGACTCCACGACCCTAAGGAGGGGACAGTCCTAGAAAAGACACTTACACTGGGATACTGATCGCCTTAGCCAGATCTAAATTACTTTGAGTCTTACTTTCCTGTTTCTCCTTCCTTGTCCATACAGAGTCCTTGGTTCCCATTTCTTCTGTTCAAATAAGACTATGTCTTCTTCAATGCTTGGGACCTAGTATGTTGCGGCCTTTATTATTATTATTATTATCATTATTATTATTATCATCGTGAGAAAGTCTATCCCTATTCTTTGCTTCTACCCCGAAGACAGGTACCTATCACTGGAACAAATTTTTTTTTATTTAAAAATTTTTTTTAATATTTATTTATTTTTGAGACATAGAGACAGAGCATGAGCAGGAGAATGGCAGAGAGAGGAAGGAGACACAGAATCCAAAGCAGGCTCCAGGCCCTGAGCTGTCAGCACAGAGCCCGACGCGGGGCTCGAACTCACAGACTGCGAGATCATGACCTGAGCCGAAGTCGGCCGCTTAACCGACTGAGCCACCCAGGCGCCCCTGGAACAATTTTTGAAAAAAAAAAAAATAGTCTATCAGAACCAACAACCTCTCATAGGCATGGTAGCATCTTTGTTAGTCAGAAATCTTCTGGAAATCACTATCTCCAAATGTCTCAGACCCCAAAGTTGTGTTGTTAGCTGAGAAGGTTGTTCCCCTTTACCCAGCGTGATTCACATGACACTGGCATTGGCGATCCGTATGTAAGCACGCCTGATCCCCTCAGACAACATTCCGTGTTAGCAGGCAGTTACAAGGAGAAAATGATCATTGTTTTGATGACAATAACTGAAGGCCATGGTGCCGAGTTCGAGGATATGAGATTCTTCTTGGTGAAGCGTGAATAATCTATCGCTTGTAAATTTTGAGAAAATGTGCTGTGTGCAACTTCCAATTTCCCCCTTGTATCTGCGCCTCCCTCGTGCACTGTTCTCCAAGGCCCTTAATGGTATTAGCCTTCTGGTATCTCCTTCTGCCTGGCTCCGCGAGCACTGAGAGGCCTTCCTCCGGTCCTGCTGCCTTCCCAGCCAGACAGCAATAGGAATCTCTGCCACCAACAAGTGAGTCAGAAGTCACTAGCACAACCATCAGTTTCACGTCCTGAGTGTCGTTAGCTGTAAAACTGAGCTTTTCCAGGACTTTTGGCTTTCGCCCAACCCCTTTGGACTCAGCACATCAGATCTCTATCTGCCAGCACAGGGACAAGCCTCTAGACCCAGCGACTTTCTCCTCCTCTTGGTAATTTTCCCATTCACGGGCGCACACACACGCACACGCACATGCACACGCACGCCCTAGTAGAGCGAGGGTCTTGTATTGTTCTTTTTAGTTCCCTCTTCTTTGAAGCAAGATCTCACACACAAAAATTACTCTTAGTCCCTATGAATTAAATTTGTTGACAAAAGCCCATTCCAAACCACATCTAGTGGGATGGAGAAAGGAGTAAATTGCAGTCGCAAATCTGATTCTGCTTATGAACCTGGAAGACCCGTTGGGATGACAGAAGAAAGAAACTTATTCATTGGAAAGCATGAAATTTACAATACGGATACAAGCAAAACATAAGGGCCGCCACTAACATAAAACCACACGATGATCACTCATGGGGGCATACGGATTAAATACAATGTACCTCAGGGTGCAAACTGCTGGGATAAATTATTTTCCAAAGTGGATAAGTGGGATCCTTCCCTCCCACATTTATTTTTCATGTGGAAAAAGCCACCTTGACTCAGAAAGTTTGGACAAAGAAAGTGACCTCTTTATTCCACTCCTCCCGAAAAATAGATGTTAATCTGAAGGTGACTAAAGCAGGAAGCCGTAGAAAGCAACAGATGTCATGATGAGTATTCCATTTAGCTTACTTCCCAGCTGGAAACCAATGCGGTTAAGACATCCAGGTTTTCAAAAGGCCAGGAAAACACAGACTCTGAAAGGTGAAAGGTCCTTGTCTTCACTGAGAGGAGGCAACTCCTAGGGCAGGCAGGACCTGACCCATATCTCCTCAATCTAGAAACTTCTCTCTTTTTTTTAAATGTTTTTATTTATTTTTGAGCGAGAGTCAGACAGACAGAGAATGAGCAGGGGAGGGGCAGAGAGAGAGAGGGAGATACAGAATCCGAAACAGGCTCCAGGCTGAGCTGTCAGCACAGAGCCCTGACGCGGGACTTGAACTCAGAAATTGAGACCATGACCTGAGCCGAAGTTGGACGCTCAACCGACTGAGCCACCCAGGTGCCCCTAGAAGCTTCTTACCGTAGTCTTTAGCTCTGCTATCGAAGTATGAAATTCTGCCTCAATTCACGACCTTATAACTTATCAAAAACCAACTGCCTGGCAGAGCAGATGAGCCCTCCATTGGAGTCCAAATTTATATTGCTCCCCCAGAGGCTCCTGGAGAGCCTATGAATGGTCTTTAGGGGATTTCTTAACGTTCTAAGCAAAAATTTGAGCTCATGTGAATTTTTCCGAGAAGAGGGTCCAAAAATTCCAGCAGATTCTCAGAGGAGACCCTGACCCTCCAAAAGGTCAAGACCATTAGACTAGCTGTAAAGAGCCTCCATGACTCCTCTGTTATCATAATTTCAGGGGAGAAATAAAGCCATGAACTTGAATTGAAACCTGAGAAAGATCTAAATTCACAGCTCCAGCTCCAGAGGGAATTTACATGCTGCCTATATGTCTAGATCCATCATGGTGACTTCTCCGGACTCCATTACTCTTTTTTCTAAGGATGCGGCATGAAATGGACATTTGCAAGAGCAGCCGGCCTGTACCAAATAGATTCCTGGCACCCGCCACCATCATTGTGACCTTCCATTACTCAGAACTCTCCGACTCCAGTGCCATTGGGAGAAATGAAGTGAGCGGACAAAGGGAAAATGAAGAGGTTACCTGTGAAGGTTTGGAGAAGGGAATAATGCAGAAACTGACATGAGGAATGAAAAGTACAAAGCACTACTCAAGGGGCACCTGGGTGTCTCAGTTGGTTGAGAAGCCGACCCTAGATTTTGGCTCAAACCATGATCCCGGGGTCATGGGATCAAGCCTCATGTCGGGTTCTATGCTGAGCATGGAGCCTGCTTGAGATTCTCCCTCTCTCTCTCTGCCCCTCCCTACCCGCTTGTGTGCTCTCTCTCTAAAATAAAATTTAAAAACTAAAGTGTGGGGCTCCTGGGTGGCTCGGTCAGTTAAGCCTCCAACTCTTGATCTCGGCTCAGGTCAGGAACTCGCAGTTTGTAAGATCGAGCCCCCTGTCTGGCTCTGCCCCGACAGCTCAGAGCCTGCTTGGGATTCTCTCCCTCCCTCCCTCTCCCTCTGGCCCTCTCCTGCTTGCTCTTTCTCTCTCTCTCTCCCTCTCAATAAAGAAACTTTTCTGAAGAAGTGCTACTAAATGTAATTAACAAGTATGACTGTCACCAAATAAGAGTCTGTGTTGTAGATAATATGACGGACCCCAGGTAACTTGGTAATAGCCAAGTTAAACAAGCTCACACGGCTGGCCAGAGACAGTGTGGCACACAACCGTTCATGGGGACCATGGTCCACTTATAAAGAGAGAGAGGAGAGGGAGTGGGGGGGGGGTGTTGAGAGGTACGCTGTCACCCAGCTGAAAATTGTCGCAATGACAGTTCCATGGATCCTTTTCTAGAAGCCTGTGAGGAATCAGTCAAAGATACTGCACTGCCTGAGGTGCCATCCAGGAACCCCCACTCTTAACTGCTTCCCCGGGTCACGGGGGCCCCTAATAATAGCAGCTCATGCCCCATACCTCCTCCACCAAAGCAGGAGGGGCAACTCCCCCAGGGTCCTATGGGATGGGCAGAAGAGGGACAGTCTTGCCACAGGAATGACCTTGCAAACAGGTGCACGAATTCATGCTTGCCCATGTATTTGGCCCCAATAAGTCCATGGCCACGTGGACCAGTGTGGGTTGACGCGGGGCGGCCATTTTCCTGTTGCAGTACGTCTCACCTGCTTTCATACATATCAGATGTCTACAGTGGGAACAGCGTCCCCCTAAACGTGATGCCTTGTTCAGTGCACAGCCTGAACGCCCATAAATGGATGTTTTGACAGTAAGCGTTAGGAGGACAATAACTTTACTGGTAGGCACAAACACCAGGCACTATAACACAAGATCCACAATCTCCAACAGCCTGCAACAGCTATTGCTAGGTTAAGAAGCTCAACTCAGGGCATACAGCTAAGAAGGGATGAAGACAAGGTTCAATCCTTAGCTGGGCAGATTCTGTGGCCCTAGCTCCTTTCCTTCCCCCTACACAGTGCTGCCTTCCTTTCTGGGAGAGACTACCCTCTGGAGAGGATATTCACCGGGATACCGCAGTAGCCTCCTGGTTGAGGCTCCTTTTGTGCGTGTTTTAGGATGAGAGCTTATTAGGTGTCAGAGAAGGTTACCAAGTTTCCAAGTTGGGCTTCCGCCCTTCGAGAGGGGCTTAAGAAAAGGGAAACGTAGACTTCGTTAGTGGAATATACAAACTTACATGAACGAAGTGATTTATCCTGTTGGCTGGAACTTTAACCCTGAACTGGAGCCTTAGTCTGTGAATCAGACTGCCCCTAAGGCCTGCCTAGCCCCTTGAAAGCTTTGGGAACTGGGAGATACAGCGCCTCCCCGTCTGCTGCTTTCCACACTAGAATTACAGCCGGCCTTGACCAGTGAGTGGCTCCAACTTGGCCTGTCCCTGGCAAGTTTACAAGATTCAGACTTTGCTTCAAAACTTTGTGGTTCAAAGGCTCCATCTTGAGGCATGTTCTATTTCTCTCGGTGCCTCTGAGTTTGGGAAGAAACCTGAAGCATGATCAGGAATTGTGTGCTGCCTGGCACAGTGACCTGTGTTTGCTAAATGTTTTCTTCGGTCTTCAGAGCAAACCTTCAAGCTAAGGAACAGTGACAGGGTTTTGAGCAGACGCGATGAACAACTTTTTGCAAAGGAGAGCTCCTCCTGCAAATATATTTATCTTTTAACAGTAATCGTGGCATGAAAGTCATTTTTTCCTTTGTTTGCTTGGGTTGACCGTAAGATGTTTTCTCCAGGAGTTGGGAGTTCACGGAAGCCACCCCATTGGGAAAGTGTGGATGAAATCGACAAACAGCCCTGAGGAGCTGAGCCCCCCTTCACAGGATCCTGCTTCCAAAGGATCAACCAGAAAGGCAAGTCATGATTCAGCCTCCCAGGTATAGACTGGCAGGCTTCGTGGGAGCAAGCCCCTGGACCAACTAAGTGCCCCACCAGGCTCCCAGACCCCCCAGTCCACTCGCTAGTCCCTTGTCCCACCGGCCGAGTGCTCTCTGTGTCTCCAACTCGAGGCGGAACGAGTAAATCCAATGCCAGGAAGCTATCCACCTGAGGAATATTCTGGGCCTTTCCAGTTGTGCCAGGGTTCCGGCAGACCCCTGAACGTACCGAGCGTCTTCGTTTTCCGTGCTTTCCTCCACGTTGTTACTTGTGTATGAATCACCCCCACCCCCACCCCTTCCACTGCCATCAACTTTCCAATTGGCTTGGTGAGTTCCCACCCCATGTTTCAAGGCCTATGGTTCAAGAAGCCTCCTGCTCACCCACTTGGCCTCTGCAAGAGTCACAACAGGCTTATTATCCTTGTATATTTTCATAGGATGAGGACCAACCTTTCACGGGTACTTTCTTTCTTTTCTTTTCTTTTCTTTCTTTTCTTTTCTTTTCTTTTCTTTTCGGAGTGAGACTCGTTGGTACTTTCATCACATTACATCATAGGATAATTTTTTAATGTAGTTTTCCCTTGCCACAGTGTGGACAGCTTCAGGTAACATCTGATTCATTTCAGTATCCCTGGCAACTGTCTCCGTGTTCTGCAGACAGCGGACATATAATCTATGTTGGAAGACAATGCTGTCTCAGAAAGAGGGGAAATATTATTAGCCTAGTCACTAAATGATGTACATGATTAAAACATCTAGCACGGGGGACGCCTGGGTGGCTCAGTCGGTTAAGCGTCCTACTTTGGCTCAGGTCATGATCTCACAGCTCGTGAGTTCCAGCCCCGCGTCCGGCTCTGTGCTGACAGCTCAGAGTCTGGAGCCTGCTTCGGATTCTGTGTCTCCCTCTCTCTCTGCCCCTCCCTGCTCTCTCTGTCTCTCTCTCTCTCTTTCTCTCAAAAATAAATAAACATTAAAAAATTGGAAGCCTCTAGTATTGGACTGGAAAGGAAACAGAACAATGGAGAAAATGGATCAAAATTAACAGACCAAAACAGATGAACAAACAAAACAGACTCACAGATACAGAGAAGAATCTGATGGTTGCCAGAGCAGGGGTAAGTGGGTGATGGCAAAATAAGGAAGGGGGATTAAAGAGCGCAAGTTTCCAGTTGTAAAATAAATAAGACACAGACGTGGGATGTGTAACATAGAGGATATATTAATAATATGTAGCAACCTTGTACGGTGACAGGTGGCAGTTAGATTTATCCTGGCGATCGCCATGTATACAAGTGTTGAATCATTACTTTGTACACCTGAAACTAACATAGTATTGTATGTCGACTATGCTTCAATTAAATAGAGAGAGAAAGAGAGAGAGGAAAAAAGAAAGAGAGAGAGAAAAAGAGAGACGGAGAGGGAGGGAGGAATGAAAGAACGAACGAACAAACTGGGTTTCCTTATGAATGCCAACCTTTTCTTTTTCCTACCCTTCCCAAACTCCAAACAGCTATCCTACGGAAAGATCAACTTCACAAAGACTGATTCTGAACTTCGGTAGCCACACTTTTTTAATGTTTTTTTTTTATTTATTATTTTTGAGAGCAAGAGAGACAAAGCATGAGCAGGGGAGGGGCAGAGAGAGAGGGAGATACAGAATGCGAAGCAGGCTCCAGGCTCTGAGCTGTCAGCACAGAGCCCGACGCGGGGCTCGAACCCACAGACCGTGAGATCATGACCTGAGCCAAATTCGGCCGCTTAACCCACTGAGCCACTCGGGCGCCCCAGCCACACTTTTTTAAACAAGGTGAGAGACAAGGTAAAGACAGGAATAGTGGAATTCCTTATCCATCCAGGGCTCCAAATGCAATCCTTCTCCCCTTTCACCCTCACCCATGGAGCGGACAGAAACACGGCTGTTTCGGCCTTCCAAATTTCTAGAAACTTCCAAACTTTCAAAGTTCTAGAACGTTCTCCCACCTGCATTCACTACACTGGTCCAGAGCCGCATCCTCTTTCACCTGGAGTATTGCACAGTGTCCTACCTGCTCTCCCCACCTGTCTGGAGCGACCTTTCTAAACCAGTAATCTGATTGTTATTTCCCTAATTAAATCCCTTTGGTAACCTCCCATTGCCTTTCGGATAAGGTCTAAAATCCTCGATTTGGCCTACGAAGCCCCTTGTGACCTCACCCAGCCTTGCTCTTCAGCTCCACCTCAACAAGAGCCCCTGCTCCTGCCTATAGCTTTCGCTTTGCCACGGCATTTCCTCTCTTCCCCCTCCAAGCCACAACATGCCTGCTATTCTTTGATCTGGATTCATCTCCTCCCTCCTCTGCACCCTTCACTTTCTGTTTCTAACTCCTATTCATCCTTAAATGTTACTTCCTCCAGGAAGCCTTCCTTGACTGCCACAGATGAAGGTAGTAGAGGAAGGTATACCTACCCAGTATCTCCCTCAACTGCCAGACACCTGCCTCCTCCCCTTCCATAATACCATCTACAGCTGGGGTAGCCTCAACAAAGTCATTACCGTTCCTGTGTATTCTTCTTGTCAATCCGCTCCCTACTCTTCCTTGCCGTGCTCTGTACCATGATGGTTTGAACCATGCAAATCACACTTCCCAGGCTTCCGGTGAGGTTCAGCCAGTGGGAGGCTCCAGCCAAAGACTAGACAAAGAGAAGGGGCAGAGCAATGCATTTCTCCCATGTTCATTTTCGTTCTCTCTCCCTCTTGCCCTTCCTCCCTCCCTCTCTGTTTCCAGTGGCATCTCCAGCAGTGGCTGTGTCCATTCATGGCCCCAGTTGCTGGGAGCAAGGTGATCCTGGCTCATGGACTCTACTCACACTGTCTTTTCCATCATCCCTTCAGCCGTAGGGATGCTTCTCCAATTTGCTCTTTGGACTCTACTATAACACTTTTGTAATTTAATCACCACCCTTAAATTCTTTAACTAAACTCCCTGGTGTAATTTTTTTTTTACCAACTAGTCTCCGACTGACGTCGTTACTGAAGCTATTTTCTCACATCTAGAATGCTACCTGACACTCGTGTCTCTTGAACAGTATCTATGTGAAGCACACGGTTTGGGGATAAATCTCACTGAGCAGACATTGAAGTCTGTGTAGAAGGACATGCTGGAGAAGGAGGAAGGACCTTGAACATGGAATGAGAATGTGGCAAAAAGTTTGAACACCAAAGTTTGTTGCAACCGACAGCCTCTAACCTACAAAGTAGAAACGGAGAAGAGGGACCCGAGGTGAACGGAGGAGGCCGACCGTGGTACTGAGAAAGATTTTTCTGGAAATATCAAATTCTTAAACCGATGACTTCAAGGCGAGGGGTAATTTTCAGCTGGGCACTGTGAAGCAAGACGCAGGCGGAAGTGAAACTACCACCAACTAAACAGCAATTCTCAGCAGACTGCAGGAAACTCTGTTCCTACAGAGAATAATGCAGGAATAATAACCTGTCCCCTAGAGCAGTGGGGAAACCATTCATAAGAGCCTGAAATAAAAGAGAGCATGAGACGCAGCTGAAACTTTGAAAGCCAAAAAAAAAAATGTAGATGGATAATAAAGAACAATAAAATCCATGCACTTGGATCTAGAAAATCACCTTATTTGCATTTTTATTTTGAAAAGATTGCTTTTAAAGTATTTTGCTCATCTGGACCCCAGTGACATGCGATTGTTAACAATTCCATTTAGGCTTGGCTGAAGTTATACATTTTCATGGTACGGAAAGGAGAGCTAAGCATTTTTAAGACCGCGGGCCATTTATTAACCAAACAATCAATATTTGAAAATTTGTCTAAGACGAAGGACATAAGAAAATATTCGTGATTCATTGATAAACTTAAATAAGTAGGGCCTGAGACAAGGACTAGAAGTTTATTTAGGAATGATCGCTAGAAGAAAGAATGTGGGAGAGGGGAGGGTGAGATGAAAAAATAAGAAAAACCAAAAGAGAGTCCCTTATTGACCTGGTTACCTCTGTGGGCAACTGAGGCGCAATACCATTGGCGAGCCTCTTGGAATTCATTTAGAAGAGTGTATTAGAATCATTCTTCTGAAGGACCGAGGTTGAAGTATTTATCTACCAACTCCCATCCCCACTGGTTCACTCGCTCAGGGGTGTTACCTCTGGATGGAATGAGCTTCTCTCTGTGGCTTCTGAAAAAGCCCCAAGGCAGAACAGCTGAAAGAACTTTCCAGATGGTTAAGGTGGGAAGTGCGCAGCACGCATAGATACTGTCTGCCGTGGCCAAAATCAAGTGGGCCAAGGAGATGTGGCACCAGGCACAAAGCGGTATGTGTTACGGCATGCCCCTTGCACCACCCAGATGTGCTTCGGCCCAAACGGGGTGCCCCGTCACTAGTCCTTCGAGGTGGTGGCCAGCTGCAGTCTCTCATAAAAGACTGAAGACGGAAAGGTTGATAGAACGAGCCATGGTCCTTGATGGTGCCGCTAGACCCAAGGCTGTCATCGGTATTCGTGATCTCAGTCCTTTGCCACGTATTCCAGATTTCCTTCACTCCCAGTCATAAGTTAAACCGACCTAGATCGCTTGCCAAGGAAAGTAGCTACACATTTTTTTTAATGGCATAATTTAGATGTTCCGTGAACTCAGATCGATCTCACCAATTTATCCCTGATTCGTGACGATTTGCTGTAGGGTGTCTAGCCCTTATGGAGTGGAGGCAAACTGGGAACATGGGTTCACGCTACCCAGGGTTTAGACAGACAAGGGGTACTGGAAAAAGCCAAGTCCGATTCTGGGGTATCATATGCTCTTTCTCAAATAAAATGAGACACTACAATGATAACATATGATATAATTATTATAAGAAGTTTGGCATTGAATCTCAAATCATCCTAATTCACAGAACGAAATGAGCCTCAGTAGACCTAAGTTACCATGGACAAAATTAAAGTTAAAGCCCCCAGGAGAGGAGTTATCTGAACAAATTCCCTACTCCCGATGACCAATTTTGGTTATTCTTTCTTCCCAGATCACACACATCTCTTTTCTGGGTTAACATGATCTAGATTATAGCATCTGGGTGTCTTAGTCGGTTGAGCGTCTGGCTCTTGGCTTCAGCTCGGGTCATGATCTCACAGTCCATGAGTTCGAGCCCCGCAATCAGGCAGTTAACAGGCCCCAGAGAGTCACTGCACAGTCTCCAAATTAAACAGTAAGCCTGTTGGAACAAGATTTAAAACATGAGAAAATCCAAATACGCCATCCACGCCAGGTACATCGACTTCGGGCAGAAAGGGTTCAAACCCAAGCACCGTGTAATCACACCCACCACACCCGTCTTCAATCACACGTTTATGATATGTCTGCTCCAGGTGCTCCGTGGACTCATCCGAGCAGATTCTGCTTCCTGAGTGAAACTTATCACTAAGAAGAAAGCTCAGTCCTGGTGACTCGTCACCGATAGATTTCTCACCATGAGTCACTCCATTCACTTGCTTAGAATCACAGGAGTAAATCGCTCTGAGCTTTATCACCCCAGGTAATAAATTTGACTCTTCAGACCCCCGTGCATCTAAGTGCACAGCCTCATTTCCTTTCTCACCTCTTACTACCTAAATGTACTGTTCGTGCGCCCCATTCACAAGATTCATGTGGCATATGGTCGGAAACACAATAGAATATTTGAAATAAAGGTATATGGTTGCAGTGGCAGTACTTTATTGAAGCCTTTCAAGATCTTTAGAAACGTCTATATCAAAATTATGCTATGCCTTCCCACGGAACTCTAAGGCTGCGCTGATAAATATTATAAGCTTCTTAAATTCAATGCCGTTTAAAAAGAGCGACGAGTTATTTCATACAGAGTTACTCACCTCCACTAAAAAATCGTTGCTAGAAATGACATTTCTATGCAATCTGCTTCCATTAGACAGAATTATTTCAAACTAATTATACTGATTATTTTCAACTAATTATACTGATGCAATTGGATAGCCATAGGGGAAAAAATTGCATTTGACTCGTACTCTATTCTTTAGAAATATCCTGATGGAGTGCAGATATGAATGTGAAAGGTTGAAACAGGAAGTCTCTCCAGAGGGAAACACAGGAGAACATCTTGGAATTGGCAAAAAAAATTTCTTAAACAGGGCATAAAAAGCAGGATGCCGGGAAAAAAAAAAAAAGATAAATAGCATTATATCAAAATTAAGAACTTTTATTTATCAGGAGACCAGAAAGAGAGTGAAAGGGCAATGGACAGAATGGGAGAAGTTATTCACGATACATGAATCCAAAAAGGACTCATACTCTGAATAAAGACCCAATAACCAATAAGAAAAACGCAGACAACCTAATAGGAAATTAGGCAGAATACTCAGAAGGACTTTATTACAGAGGATATCTAAGTGACCCAAAAAGGGGGAGAAAGAGAAAAAATGCTCAACCTCCCTTTTTTCTAGGAAATGCCAAGTAATACCACAATGAGCATGCTTCTTACACCAGCCAACATGGAGTAAGTCCACTAAAGCCTCTCCTACTGATTACAACCAAAAATGCTGGACAGCGGCATCTGGTGGCTCAGTTGGTTGAGCGTCTGTCTGGCTCTTGGCTTCAGCTCAGGTCACGATCTCACAGTCCGTGAGTTCGAGCCCCGCATCAGGCTCCCCGCTGATGGTGCAGAGTCTGCTTGGGATTCTCTCTCCCTTCCCCTCCCCTGCTCATCTTCTCTCTCTCCCTTATGCCCTCTCTCTCAAAATAAATAAATAAACTTTAACAAAATGCTGGACAGAATACTGAGGACTGAAAAGTAAACACAAGTAAGAGGAATAAAAAAAAAAAAATCCACACTTGGAGAAGTGATTCATACAGGGGTAAATTTCTCATGTTTTCTCTTTCTTTGCTCTTATAGCATTGCTGTGAGGGAAGGCTCCAGTCATGGCGCTATGAAGAGGCACCAATGTGAACAGCCAAAACTCAGATAGAAGGCCCATCCTTCTGGCCAGAGGAACTGGGAGAAAGGAGTCCATTGGTCCAAAGGGGGCAAAAGCTCTTTTTCGTCTCTTTTCTCTTGCGCCTCTACTCCAGGGGTGGGTGTCAGTTACAGGTCTGCACTGCGGTGGCAGGGTGGGTGGCTAAAACTCTGAGATAAATCTCAATTTTCTGGCCAGAGTGACCAGGAAAGGGACCCTTGAGAGACCGAAAGGGCAGAGGGGTCCCAGAGAGATGGGAACTGGAGAACAGATCTCCTAATTCTCTGTACGAATCCACACCAGTCCTGGGCTCACCCCCGCTTTTTGCACACACAGGAGAGATCCAAAGGAGAGTAAACGCTTTGAGAAGTGAAGTATATGCCGATCCGCTGCCAAGTCTCAATCTAACCCTGCGTGGCACCTATGAGGGACAAAGCATAACAAAGGCTTTGTAAACCAGACCGAGAGTAGCATCGTCCCCCACTCAGATGGTGGGATAAAACTGGCAGCCTGAGTCTGAGTTAATTACTCGCCAGACAAAATAAATCAACTTTCTCCAGAGAATTATAACAAGATCTAGGGGCTGCACAACAAACTGTTCAAAATGTCCAGGATAAAATAGAAAATTACGCGACATACAAAGAATTTTTAAAATGTCATCCATTCTCAACAGATGATATGGATGCCAACAGACACGTGAAAAGATGCTCAACATCGCTCATCAGCAAGGAACTACAAATCAAAACCACCATGAGATTCTCACCTCACACCTGTCAGAATGGCTAACATGAACAACTCAGGCAACAACAGATGCTGGCGAGGATGTGGAGAAGGGGATCTCTTGTACTGCTGGTGGGAAGGCACACTGGTGCCGCCACTCTGGAAAACAGTATGGAGGTTCCTCAAAAAATTCAAAATTGAACTACCCTATGGCCCAGCAATGGCACTGCTAGGTATTTACCCAAGGGATACAGGTGTGCTGTTTTGAAGGGGCACATGCACCCCAATGTTTACAGCAGTGCTATCGACAATAGCCAAAGTATGGAAAGAGCCCAACTGTCCGTCGGCTGATAAATGGATAAAGAAGATGTGATATATATGTGTGTGTGCGTGTGTGTGTGTGTGTGTGTGTAACTGAACTCTACTCAGCGATCAAAAAAGAACGAAATCTTGCCATTTGCAACAACGGGGATGGAACTAAAGTGTGTGATACTAAGTGAAGTAAGTAGACCCCAGTTACCAGTCAGAGAAAGATGGCAGTTCTCAGCAAAGAAATAGAAACTGCGAAAAAAAAAAAATCACACTTAAATTCTAAAACTGAAAATAAAATAGTTGAAATTTTAAAAATGTTTAAATAGCTGGAAAATGGAGATGACAGAGGAAACAGTCGACTTGAAGATCGATCAATAAATATCATCCAATATGAAGAGGAGAGAGAAAGAAGATTTTTTAACAATGAGGAGGGGCGCCTGAGCGTCAGACTTTGGCTCAGGTCATGATCTCACCACTTGTGAGTTCGAGCCCCAAGTCAGGCTTCGTGGTAACAGCTCAGAGCTAGAGCCTGCTTCAGATTCTGTGCCTTCCTCTCTCTCTGCCCTCTTCCTCACTCGCACCCTCTCTCTCTCTCAAAAGTAGATAGACATTAAAAAAACACACGCACAATGAGGAAAGACCTCAGGGTCTATGGAACAATATCAAATGATCTAACAGCTGTGTCATTGGACTCCCAGAGGGAGAGGTGGGGGAAAAAAATACATTTTAAAAAAACTTCCCAGCTGTGTTTTTTACAATTTCTTGATCATACAAATAATTTTACAAATTCAAAGAAAAATGTTTTTAATGTTTATTTATTTTTGAGAGACAGAGTCTGAGTGGGAGAGGGGCAGAGAGACAGGCAGACACGGAATCAAAGCAGGCTCCAGGCTCGGAGCCGTCAGCACAGAGACCGACGCGGGGCTGGAACTCCTGAGCTGTGAGATCAGGGCCCGAGCCGAAGTCAGTGGCCCAACCGACTGAACCACCCAGGTGCCCCTAATTTTACGAATTAAAAGAGCTCTGTAAACGCCAAACAGGAGAGATCAAAGAAAACCATGCCGGACACATCATAATGAAACTGATGCTACCGAAGATGAGGGGGGAAATCTTGAAAGCAGTTACAGAAAAATGACAAGTTACATACAGGATAATAACGACTCTGATGATAGCAGATTTCCTATCAGAAAACAGAGGTAAGAGAGGGGAACGACATCTCTGAAGTGCTAAAAGAAACGAAGGGACAACCCCAAATTATATACCCAGGAATATCATTCGGGACTGAAGGCGGAATGAATACGTTCTTACGTGAAGGAAAACTAAAAGAATTCATCTCTAGCCGACTTGTTCTAAGATAAATCCTGAAGGCAGGTCCTTGGGCTGAATAGAAAAGATAACTGGGAGAAAAGCGAATTTCGGGACTAAAGAAGGAGCAGCGACAAGGGGAAAGACCTGGGTGAATAGAATAGATGGTTTTTCTTCTCTTAAGTGCTTTGTAAAGGTATGACTTCTGAAGCAGAAATTATAATGTCCAGTGAGGGCTCAATGTATGTAGATGTAATACGTATGACAACGAATGCACAAAGGTCAAGGGGGGAGTAAAGGAACATATAGATGTTGTAAGGCTCCCACATTTTAGTTGAAGTGGTAAAACATTGGGAAATTAGATAACAAGAAAACAACTTCTAGAGAGCTTATGGGTTAGAGAAGCAGTCACAAGGAAATTAGAAAATATTTTGAATTAAATGAAAATGAAAACGCAACCTGTTGAGCCTGTGAGATACGACATGGATGGAAATTTAGAGTAGTAATTGCTTATATTAAACAAGGACAAGGGTGCCTGGGTGGCTCAGTCAGTGTCTGACTCTTGATTTCTGCTCAGGTCATGATCTCAGGGTCGTGAGATCAAGCCCCACATTGGGCTCTGCACTGAGTGTGGAGCCAGCTTAAGATTTCTCTCTCTCTCTGTCTCTGTCTCTCTATGTCTCTCTCTCTCTCTCTCTCTCTCTTTCTTTCTCTCCCTCTGACCCTCTCCCCCCCAATCCCTCTCCCTCAAAAAAAAAAAAAATAACAAAAATAAAAACGGAAAAGGAGAAAGGTCTCAAATAATCTACTCAAATCAAATGGCTGGGAAATACAAGAGTCACGTTAAGAAAGAGAAAGAAAAGGGGCGCTGGGTGGCTCAGTGGGTTGAGCACCTGACTCTTGATTTTGGCTCAGGTCATGATCCCAGGGTCCTAGGATGGAGGCTCGTGTCCAGCTTGGCACATAAAAAGAAAGAAGTGAATGTTGGAGAAGCAACCAGTATCTGCGGATATGAAGGGTTCACTACATACCCTAGACATAACCATCCTGGTCATTCTTTTTTTTTTTTTCTTTTAATTTTAAAGTTAAAGGAAATCTCACAAACACTCAAGCATGAAACACAAATTAGCAACAAAGGAAGGAAAAGCGAGCTGTGTGCGGAGCTGTTTTCTGCAATACGAAACCCAGGAAGGTACCATCTCAATACCCCATTAATTTCAGGGAAAAGGAATACAACCCAGTTACTTCATATTATGTGTAGTTGTCATATATATGACATATATGATATATATATATATGTATATATGTAGACGACAGAAAGTTAAGTCACGTATGCAAAGGTTCAAAAATCACATGCATTATATAAGCACATATATATGTTTTGAAAAACCTACTCGAAAATGAACGCCATCAATTGAGAGAGAAAGAAAATAAAGGGATCAAAAATAGGCAAATTGTATTACAAAAGGACTAGCAGGGAACATCAAATCTATTAAACCAAAAATTAATGTAAGTGATTCTCATGAATTTGGTTGTGAAACTCCATGTAATTGTCAGGAGCCCTTTTTAAAAGAAACGAGCTATAGGGGCACCTGGCTGGCTCAGTTGATAGAGCATGTGACTCTTGATCTCAGGGTTGTGAGTTCGAGCCCCATGTTGGGTGTGGAGATTACTTTAAAAAAATTAAAATCTTTAAAAAAAGAAAAGAAAAGAGATATAATATAAAAACACTACTTGAATAGTAATCATGCAGGTACAAGACTCCAGACACAGAATTAACTTGATCAAAGATGAATAAAGGAGATACCATGTTAAAGAGTTTCTTGTTTCTAAGTAGACAGGATTGTTTAAAATGGCATTTTATTCTTGACTCGATTAGAGAAATATAGATTTTCCAAATCTTTTGAAAAAATTAAGGTAAAAAAGAAATTTAAATATGACATACTGGGGTGTCTGGGTGGCCATCTGACTTTGGCTCAGGTGATGATCTCACGGTCTGTGAGTTCCAGCCCCGTATTAGGCTCTGTGCTGCCAGTTCGGGGCCTGGAGCCTGCTTCAGATTCTGTGTCTCCCTCTCTCTCTGCCCCTCCCCTGCTCACACTCTGTTTCTCTCTCTCTCTCAAAAATAAATAAACATCACAAAAATATATATGACATGCTGTTTTTCATCTAATCTGAGATAGGAAACACCTTTTATGTGCCACCAAGATAGAAAAAAGATTACCAATTAATCCATAATACATCTCAATGACAAGATACATGTTAATTCTAGAAGTATTAAAATGTGAAAAATATGTATCTTAGAATTTATAAAATATATTTTTTTACCAAAGTCTTGGAAGGGATAAAAGCAAGGAAACAGGTGTATATAACAACAGAAAAATGAATAAAACGAAAGACCCATAAGAAAAAAATACAGGAGCCAACTCAGTAGGTAAAACAATGAATAATTATGATTTAAGCACTTTATTAAAAAAACAAAGACTCATACTGAAATAAACTATAGGGGGAAATCATATCCTATTTATAAAAGACAACCCTAAAACAAAATGATAAAAAGTGTAAAACTTGGGATACCTGGGTGCCTCATTCGGTTACGCCACCGACTCTCGGCTCAGGTCATGATCTCACAGTTTGTGAGATTAAGCCCCATGTTGGGCTCTGGCTGACTGCACGGAGTGTGATTGGAATTCTCTCTCTCCCTCTCTCTCTGTCCCTCCCCTGCTCACGTTCTCTCTCTCTCTCTCAAAATCAATAAACATTAAAATAAATAAATAAGTAAATAAATGGAGGAAACATTTAAAAACCAAAAAAATTCTTCAACTTCTTAGAAATATGAAACCACTCTCCGATTTTTGGGTCAAATGGAAAATCAAACTTATCGACCACTTAGAAAATAATGAGAGCCAGTCGAATAGATCAGAAGAATCGAGGCAAGCGGAATCCAGCAAAGAACATGGCCAGGCAATTTATTGAAGTATTAATGGCTAATGCTGTGGAAAATGGTCTGAGGGTTCCTCAAAAATTTAAAAATAGGGGCGCCCAGGTGGCTCAGTCAGTTAGGTATCTGACTTTGGCTCATGGCTCATCTTGCGGTTCATGGGTTTGAGCCCCACGTCGGGCTCTGTGCTGACAGCTCGGAGACCGGAGCCCGCTTCGGATTCTGTGTCTCCCTCTCTCTCTGCCCTTCCCCTGCTCATGTGTTGTCTATGTCTGTCTGTCTCTCTCTCTCAAAAATAAGTGAATGAACATTAAAAATACTTAAAAATATAAATACCATATGATCCAGTAATTCCACTACTGGGTATTTACCCAAAGAGTATGAGAACACTAATTCAAAAGGAGATATGCACCCTTATATGCCTATGGAATATTACTCAACCATAAAAAGAGTGAAATCTTGCCATTTACAACAACATGGATAGATTTAGGGAGTACGTTGCTAAGTGAAATAAGCCAGTTAGAGAAAGACGAATACCATATAATTTCACTGCTATGTGGAATTTAAGAAGCAAACCAAATGAACAAAGAAAAAAAAAAGAGAGAGAGAGAGAGAGAGAGGTAAACCAAAAAATAGACTCTTAACTATAGAGAACAAACAGATGGTTACCAGAGGGGTGTGGGAGAGATGGGTGAAATAGGGGAAGGAGATTAAGAATTCACTTAGGTTGGGCACCTGGGTGGCTCAGGTGGTTAAGCGTCTGACTTCGGCTCAGGTCATGATCTCACAGTTCATGAGCTGGAGTTCGCCTTGGACAAGCACAATCCCAGCTTCAGAGTTGAGTTCAAGCCCCTCTTGGGGTGGAGCCCCACTTCTCTCTCTCTCACTCTCTCTTTCTGCCCTTCCCTCATTTACGCCCTCTCTCTCTAGAAAAAAATTAAACTTAAAATAAAAAAAAAGTGGGGCACCTGGGTGGCTCAGTTGGTTAAGCGGCTGACTTCAGCTCAGGTCCTCATCTCACGGTCTGTGAGTTCGAGCCCCGCATCGGGTACTGTGCTGACAGCTCAGAGCCTGGAGCCTGCTTCGGATTCTGTGTCTCCCTCTCTCTCTGCCCTTCCCCTGCTCACGTTCTGTCTCTATGTCTCTCAAAAATAAATGAAAACATTTAAAAAATTAATAAAATAAATAAAAAAAGAATACACTTCTCTCGATGAGCACCGAGTAATATATGGAATTGTTGAATCACTATATCGTACACCTGCAACTAATACAACACTGTATGCTAACTATGCTGGAATTAAAATAAAATTTTAAAAAACAAATAGAAAATAAAAACAGCCCCTACAACCAATTAAAACAAAGAAGTATTAGTGGCGAATAAATGAAATTATCCCAATCTCGGTAATGATCGAAGAAGTGCACATTAATGTCAAATAATAATGTATCTCTTTACGTATCAATCTTGCAAAACTTAGAAAAGTCAGATGCTGTTTGGTGCTGGACAGGGTATTGGAAAGCATGCCCCTTGGAGGTCATGCGAACTGGTGAAATATCATATAATGTGGAGACCATATATGTTCGTATATACGTCTCATGTGCATAAATATAATTACACACATACGCATATGTTAGCAAATGCATAGAAATAGGTTTGGAAGGGTGTATACCAAATCATTAACGGCGTTTACCTCTGGGTGAGGAAAGGGTATTACAGAGAAGAATACAAAAAAAACGAATGTCACTTTTCTCCTCCATATATGTGTATGTGTTTGCAATTTTTATAATGAACACATTTTGGCTTAGGGAAAAAATTAAATTATTCACAATCAATACACAACTCGAAAACACATTTGCAGGCTGATTCCAATATCCAGAGACACACTTACAGCTCTGATTGCCTTATTGTTAAACAACAACAGGATAAAACGGAATCGAACTAAAATTTCACACAAGGAGTCATAAAAATCACAAGTAAATAAGAAATCGAGTTATCCCAAAGAAAAATGTTAGGATAAAAAAAACCCAAATGAGAATTAGAAAGAAGAAAACAGAATTGCTAGGTAAATCAAAGAATTGCTAAGTAAATTAAAGAAAATCCAATTAGATAGACAAACTTCTGGCTAGCTTTATGAGGGGGAAAAATACTGCAAACACAGAAATGTACTATTAAGGATGAAGATATAAAAACTGACATACCAGAGATAAAACAAACCAGCAGATTTTAGAGTAATTGATAAAATATTCATGTGCTTTATTTATTCATATGTTGCACTACATATGGCTCTTCATCTACAGTTCATCAAGGTTCTTGTATACGCGGATCAGTCATTTTTCTGTTTCTTAATACTTTTAAAGCTTTGATTACATATATGCTGTTTCACAAGCATAAAATTATTTGATTAAACGCTCAGAAATGCGTGTAATTCTTATCAACGCGTCTCTGCACAAATGGATTTTTCAGTCACTCATTCTAAGCTTAATTTCAAAGAGATTAAGTAAATAAATGTTCTGAATTACGAACATCTCTTAAGGGTCTCAACCATCCCGGCACTTCCGAAGTCATGTCTATAAACTCGTACGCCCGCCAGATGCTTGCCAGTTGAGCAACTGGAACAGTCATGTGAGAAACACACGCTTGGGGCGTGGGTGGCTCGGTCCGTTAAATGCCCGCCTCTTGATTTCAGCTCGGGTCATGATCTCACGATGGCGAGATGGAGTCCGGCATCGGGCTCTACACAGGAAGCCTGCCTAAGGTTCTCTCTCTCCCCCTGCCCCTCCCCTGCTCACGCTCTCTCTCTCTCTCCCCCCAAAAAAACAAAAAACAAAATTCAAAAAGCACATCCACCTATTTGTTGGGTAAAACATTGTATATAAACGGAATTAATTATTCTGGAGAATAGTGACTCAGGCAGAAACCCAGGAAGGGAGAATATTTGTAGAAGTGCAGCCTTCCCAAGGGAAGATTCCAGAACACTATTGGAGCAAAAATATATTCTATTATATATTTAGAATATATTTTATTGAATATAAAATATCCATACATATATAATATACATATTATTTTATTGAAATAAAATAAAATAAAATATACATACATATACAATATATTTTATTGAATATAAAATATACATACATATACAATACATATGTATATAAATATACATACATATTATGTATATATATGTAAGTTTGGACACATCGGTGGCAACGAGAGGAACTTTGCCAATTCCATCCCTCTCTTAAAGCAACACCGTGTGGGGCTGGACTAGCCAGCAGCATCGTCTCCCTTGGGGGAAAGGGAGAGAGGTGAGTGACTTCTTAGCTTCCCAGACAGGCTACTGAGACGGGACCTCCAAGACCAGGGGGAGGGAAGAGATCAGGAAAGAGGCAGAAAAGAGTATCGAAGCGGATTAAAGGGATGCAGTTCCTGCTGACCATAACCAGGGCTTCAGCGCCAGCCTCTGGGACAACCTCACTCAACGGTCCCACCGATGGGCCCGTGGGCGTCCCCAGCATCCCCAGTGCTAAACCCGTCCCTCCGCACACTCCAGGCTAGGTCCTTGGGTGTGCTACTGAGCGTGGCGGTGACAGCGAGCTCCACTAATGGAGTGCTCTCGGAAGAACGGAATACGGAAAATGGTATGGAGGTTCCTCAAAACCTTAAAAACAGGATTGCCATTGAAGCCAGCAATCCCACACTGGGGCCTACGGGCAAAGGCAATGAAAACAGGATTTCGAAAACCATCTGCACGCCTACGTTTGTCGCAGCATCATTCACAATAGCCATGATATGGAAACAATCTACAAACCCGTCAACAGGTGAATGGATAAGGAGATGTTATATATATAAATGTTTTGTATATTATAACATATATATAAAACATGTTTTATAGATATATGTCATAAAAGCGACATATATATTATACATATAATGATGTTATGCATGTATAGAATGATGTTATACATCTAATGATGTTATGCATATATACAATGATGTTATACATATAAGGATGTTATATATATAATGATGTTATGCATATAATGATGGTATACATACATATAATGATGCTATATATAATGATGTTATACATATAATGATGTTACACACACACACACACACACACACACACACACACACACATATAATGATATATTATTCAGCCATGAGAAAGAAGGAATCCTGCCAGTGAGAACACGGACGCACCTTGAGGTCATTATACTAAGTGACATGTCACACAGAGAAGGACAAATACCATAAGATCTCACTTGTGTGTAGAATCTAAAAAAGCTAAACTCATAGAAACGGAATAGAATAGTGGTTTCCAGAGGCCGGGGGGCAGGGGGAATTGAGGAGCTATCGTTTGAGGTTAAAAATTCGCAACTAGGAGAAAACTGTATCTGGAGATCTAATACACAGCATAGCGATTTTAGACAACAGCCCTGTATTATAAACTTCAAAGCTGCTGAAAAACTAGATCCTAACTGTTCTCACCACGGAAGAGCAGCGATAATCACGTGATGGGACAGAGGGGTTAGCTCACACTACGGTGGCGATCACATTGCAGCATATAAATGTGTCAGATCGATACATTGTACACCGTAAACTCACACAATGTTAGATGTCAATGATATCTCAATAAAAAAAGAAGTTATAAAAAGACACACGTTTTCTTGCTAATGAATTTGAAAACCACGACGACATAGGTAATGGACGTAGACCATTTATACAGACTTAATGATCGATATGCCTGTTGCTGTTTATGGACCAAGTGACATTTTCATCATTTCTGGATCACGACAACGCTGCAGCACAGTTAGGGCTGAAGACCATGCACCTTCATTAGCCCCCCCAAGAGCATGCACCCCTGAGAATATATCAGGAGACAGTAGTAGAGTAGGGTACCCAGTGGGAGGCATGCATGGTGATGCGGTACTGTCGGAAGCTTCCAGGCAAAGGATATTCTTATCAACGAGGAGGCCACGGAGCACAGGGATTCTCCGAAATAACTGGAGATGTGTTCTCTACGTCAGTGGGTGGAGCCTTCAAACCAAGGAAAGGGAAGTATCGTTGTGATTATATTTGTACTCACAAACAAATAGTCTAAGGATATTAAGGCTGCTTAGCATAAATGAAAACCAAGACATCATAAAGGAAATGATTGCCAGAAAGGATTACATAAAAGTTAAACACTTTTTGAGGCACCAAGGTGGCTCAGTGCGTTAAACATCCAACTCTTGTGTCTGGCTCAAGTCATGAACTCACGGTTTGTGGGATCGAGCCTTGCATTGGGTTCCATGCTGAGAGCGCAGAGCCTGCTTGGGATTCTGTTTCTCTCTCTCCCTCTCTCTCTGCCCCTCCCCTGCTTATTCTTTCTCTCTCTCTCTCTCTCTCTCTCTCTCAAAAATAAATAAATAAACAAAAAACTTTAACAGTTTTCTATGCTAGGAAAACGACAAGTGGAAAAATATTTTGCAACATCAATAACAAAAGTGTACCGGGCGCCCGAGTGGCTCAATCTGTTAAGTGTCTGACTTACACTCAAGTCATGATCTCACAGTTTGGGAGTTTGAGTCGGGCTCTGTGTTGACAGCTCGGAGCCTGGAGCCTGCTGTCTCCCTCTCTCTCTGCCCCTTCCTGGCTTGTGCTCTCTCTTTCTCTCTCAAACATAAATAAACATTAAAAAATATTTAAAAGAAAAGGAAAACAGCACAAAGTGCCAATAAACATAGGAAAGAATATTCAATCTCCATGAAAATCAGAGGAATGTAAATAGAAGCCATGACGGCATATGACTTGTGGTCTATCAAACATGTTGAAAATAGCTTTTCATTGAAGCCTGCTATAAATAAAGAAGAGCATGTATCTAAAATGGACAGTTAGCTGAATTCTCACAAATGGAACCTGTCCCTACAACCAGCACCCAGATCAAGAAACAGAACACCTGCCTCCTGGAAGCACCCTCTTTACCTTTATTCCTCCTGGTCACAACCTGCCACCCCCGCTCAAGGGTAACAACTACAGTGCCTTCTAACAGCATACTTTTGCCCACTCTTATTTTGCATATTCATGCAATCATACACAATGTATTCTTCTGTCTGATTTCTTTTGCACGGATTAGGTTTGTGAGACTAACCTACATTATCATATTTAGTCATAGATCATTCATTCTCTTAACATTGCCATGTTAAGTCATCCATTGGAGATGCACTGAAATTTCTCCATTCTACTCTTGAAGGTCATTGTGTAGTGTCCAATTGGAAGCAATCATGAATAGGACCCTCTTGACTATTTTAGTACACGTTTTTTGGTGACCCTTAAGGACGCATTTCTGTTGGATGCATACCTAGGAGTGAAATTGCTGAGTCTTAGGGTGTGTACTTTTCCAGGCTGAGTAGATACCGTCAAATAGTTTCTCAAAAATGTTTGTACCAATTTACACTCCCGGCGGCAATGTATGAGAGTTACGACTGTTGCACATCCTCACCAACACTTGGTATTATCGTTTGTATTCTAGTCATTCTGGTGGGGAGGTAACGTTATCTTATTTTGACTTGTCTTTGCATGTCCTTAAATATAATGAACCTAAGTACCTTTTTCTAGGTTTATTGGTCTCAGATATACTTATTTGTGAAGTATCTGTTCAAACCTTTTGCCCATTTTTCTCTTAGATTGTGTCTTTTTCTTATTGATAACTAGGAATTCTTTATATATTGTGGATATCAGTCCATTTTCAGATATGGGTATTAGGAATACTGTCTCCTAGTCTCTGGGTTGCCTTTTGTTTGGATGGACAAAAGTCCTTAATTTAATATAGTCTTTGAAAATATTTATTTCATCGTCAGCATTTTATTAGTCCTATTTAAGCGATACAGGGTGACAAACACGTTCTCCTATGTTTTCCTATAAAAGATTTATGGTTTCATTATTGGCAAAGAGGTTTTTTTTTAACATTTATTCATTTTTGAGAGAGAGCACCAGAGGGGGAGGGGACAGAGAGAGACGGAGACACAGAATCCGAAGCAGGCTCCAGGCTCTGAGCCGTCAGCACACATCCTGAACACAGGGCTCGAACTCATGAACTGCGGGATCATGACCTGAGCCAAAGTTGGACACTTAACCGACTGAGCCACCCAGGGATCCCTGGAAAAGACTTTTAAAACAAAACACTCAATGATGGCAACTTATGGAAAAATGGACATACGATATTGTTAATTTTTTAAATGTCATATTTTCCTGCTGCCTTAACATTCCTACAAACAGCCTGTGAATGCCCGTCCCAGGGGACCGGGTGCACCAGTATAATAAGGTTGGTTCCTACAACAAGTTCCCCCGCCTGCCCTCCTCTGACTGAGACCCAGTGACATTCAAACTACTGGGTTCAGCCTGTGTGGCCCCTGTGTGGCCTGTCCAGCCTCCACGTCTAGGATCTGAAAGCAAATGTAATTTCCACGGCCACATTAGATTAATCCTTTTTGAAAAATTTTTTAAATGTTTATTTATTTTTGAGAGAGAGAGAAACACAGCATGAGTGGGGAAGGGGCAGAGAGATTGGGAGGCACAGAATTTGAAGCAGGCTCCAGGCTCCGAGCTGTCAGCACAGAGCCCGATGCGGGGCTCGAACTCACGAACGGTGAGATCATGACCTGAGCTGAAGTTGGACGCTCAACCTACTGAGCCACTCAGGTGCTCCTAGACTGATCCTTAAAGACCCCATAAGGGAGGATAACTCCTTCAGTCAACAAAACACTCACACAATGCTAATGGCCATGTAAATTGTTTCCAACTTTCCAAAGGATAATTTGGGAAACTTTGCAAATTTTTTTCAAGTTTTTAATTTTTTTATTTAATTTTTTAATGTTTGATCTAATTATTCACCTCTCAGGAACTCGGCCTAAGGAAATAATAAGGGTGACATAAAAGGTTATATACAAAGATGTTCAGTATTATATTATTGACCAGAAACAATCTAAATTATCTTCGAGCGAGAAATGATGAAACGAACTTGGGATTAGTCACAATCTAGAACACTGTTCACTATTTCGGAATAATCAAGAACTTTGTACGTATTAACAAGGTAGGTCAATACACACATGATACGCATATGGTATGATATAGAAAGTAAAAACACATACCCAAGTCACATAAAAACTTAGTGTTTTACTAATGAAGAAAAATATTCATAAATTTGATTACATTAATATTAAGATGTTATAATCCTCAAAAGGCCCCATGGAGTGAACATTTCAAGATGCAGAAGAAGAGAATACATTTGCAATTCATATACACTGGTGGATGACTAGTATTTGAAATATATAAAGAACTCATACACATCGATAGGAAAAGACAGGCAACCTAACAGGGAAAAAATGGGCAAAAGAAACATCTAAAAAAGAGTTAACACCTATTCTTCTTAAACTATTCCAAAACACAGAAGAGGAAGGAAAGCTTCCAAATTCATTCTATGAGGCCAACATTACCCTATACCAAACCCAGATAAAGACTCTACAAAAAAAAAAAAAAAAACAACTCCAGGCCAATATCACTGATGAATATAGATGCAAAAATTCTCAATGAAACATTAGCAAACTGAATCCAACAATACATTAAAAAAATCATTCACCAGGGCGCCTGGGTGTCTCAGTCGGTTGGGTGTCTGACTTTGGCTCGGGTCATGATCTCACGGTTCATGTGTTCGAGCCCCGCATCGGGCTCTGTGCTGACAGCTCAGAGCCTGGAGCCTGCTTCGGATTCTGTGTCTCCCTCTCTCTCTGCTCCTCCCCCACTCACACTCTGACTCTGTCTCCCAAAAATAAACATTAAAAAAAAAAAATCATTCACCATGATCAAGTGGGATTTATTCCTGGGTTGCAAGGATGGCTCAATATTTGCAAATCAATCAATGTGATATCTCACCTCAACAAAATAAAGGATAAAAGCAATATCATACTTTCAATAGAGACAGAAAAAGCATTTGACAAAATACAACGTGCATTCATGATAAAAACCCTCAGCACAGTAGGTTTAGAGGGAATATACCTCTACACAACAAAGGCCTTCTGTGAAAACCCCACAGCTAACAGCATCCTCAATAACAAAACACTGAGAGCTTTTCTCGCAAGATCAGGAACAAGACAAGGAAGTGAGTTCTCATTGCATTTTTTGACATTACACTTGAAGTGCTAGCCACAGTAATCAGACAACAAAGAGAAATCAAAGGCATCCAAATTGGCAAAGAGGAAGTAAAACTTCCACTATTGCAAATGACATGATACTCTCTAGAAAACCCTAAAGACTCCACCAAAAGACTATTAGAACTGAATGAATTCCATAAAGTAACAGGATACAAAATCAATATACAGAAATCCATTCAATTTCTATATACCAATAAGGAAGCAGCAGGAAGTGAAATTTAGGAACACAATTGCTTTGGGGGCACCTGGGTGGCTCAGTTGGTGGAGCGGCTGACTCTTAGTTTTGGCTCAGGTCATGATCTCGCGGTTCATGCGTTCAAGCTCCATGTTGGACTCTGCCCTGACAGTGTGGAGTCTGCTTGGGATTCTCATCCTCTCTCTCTGCCCCTCCCCTGCTCGTTCTCTCTCTCTTTCTCTCAAAATAAATAAGTAACCTTTAAGAAAAAGGAAAAGCATTGCATTTATACTTTTACAAAAAATATCACAATACCTAGAAATAAACTTAACCAAGGAGGTGAAAGACCTGTAGCCTCAAAACTACAAAACATTGATGAAGGAAATTGAAGACAAACGCACCAAAAAAGAAAAGACGGTCCATGTTCATGGATTGGAAGAGCACGTATTGTGAAAATGTCCATACTACCCAAAGCAATCTACAGATTTAATGCAATTCCTCTCAAAATACCAACAGCACTTTCCACAGAACTACAACAATAATCATAAAATGTGTATGGAGTGGCAAAAGGACCTCAAATATTCAAAGCACTCTTGAAAAAGAAGAACAAAACTGGAGATATCATAATCCCAGACCTCAAGATATACTCAAAATCTCTAACCATCAAGACAGTATGGTATTGGCACAAAAACAGACACAAAGATCAATGGAACGGAATAGAAAACCCAGAAATAAACCCACAACTATGTGGTCAACTAATCTTCAACAAAGCAGGGAAGACTATCCAATGGAAAAAAGACAATCTTGTCAACAAACGGTGTTGGGAAAACTGGACAACAACATGGAAAAGAATGAAACTGGACCACTTTCTTATACCATACACAAAAAGAAATTCGAAATGGACAAAAGACCTAAATGTGAGACTAGACGCCATCACAATCCTAGAGGAGAACACAGGCAGCAACCTCTTCGACATGGGACACAGCAGCTTCTTACTAGACATTTCACCAGAGGCATGAGAAACAAAAGCAGACTTGAACTGTTGGGACTCATCAATATAAAAAGCTTCTGCACAGTGAAGGAAACAATCAACAAAACAAAAAGGCAGCCTACGAAATGGGAGAAGAGATTTACAAATGACGAGTCCGATAATGGGCTAGTATCTAACATCTATGAACTTTTCCAAATCAACACCCCAAAAAAACAAATAATCCAGTGAAGAAATGGACGGAAGACACAAATAGACACTTTTCCAAAGAAGACATAAAGATGGCTAACAGACACATAAAAATATGCTCAACATCACTCATCATCAGGGAAATACAAATCAAAACCACACTGAGACACCACCTCACACCGGTCAGAGTGGCTAAAATGAACAAATCAGGGAAACTATAGATGCTGGCGAGGATGTGGAGAAACAGGCACCCTCTTGCACTGTTGGTGGGAATGCAAACTGGTGCAGCCACTCTGGAGAACTGCGTGGAGGTCCCTCAAAAAATTAAAAATAAAACTACCATATGATCCAGTAATGCCATTCCTGGGTATTTACCCAAGGAATCCAAAAACACTAACTCAAAGGGAAACAGTCTGATGTTTAGAGCAGCATTATCTACAATAGCCAAATTATGGAAACAGCCTAAGTGCCCATCAATAACTGAATGGATAAAGAAGAGATTGTGTGTGTGTGTGTGTGTGTATATATACACATATATGCAATGCATATATATATATAGAGCTTGTATATATACATATATATACAATGTATAGTATGTATATATATATATATATATATATAATGGAATATTACTCAGCCATAAAAGACAATGAAAGAATGAAATCTTGCCATTTGCAACAACATGGGTGGATCTAGAGAATATAATGCTGAGTGAAATCAGCCACGAACAAAGAAAGACAAAAAAGAGACAAACCAAAACACAAACTCTTAGCTATAGAAAAAAAAGCTGCTGGCTACCAAAGGGGAGGTGAATGGGACATGTGTGAAGGAGGTGAAGGGGACCAAGAAGAGACTTATCACAGTGAGCCCTGAGTCATGTATAGAATCGTTGAATCACTCTATTGTACACCTGAAACTGATATAACACTATCCGTTAACTTTACTGGAATTTAAGTAAGTAAGTAAATAAAAAAATAAATAAATGGTTTTTAACGGGCAAAAATTTAAACGGATACCTCCATAATAGAGTAAATCCGAACGGCTAATAAAATCCAAACCCGTATGAAAAATATGACAATGCCAAGTGTTGGAGAGGACGTGGAACAACTCACTGACGTTCTCACACTCTGGGGGTGGGAGTGTAAATTGGCACGAACGGTTGGAAAACACTTTAGCACTATTTAATAAAGCTGGAGATACACATACGCCATGACCGAGTAACTCCACTAGGTTGATAACCTAGAAAAGCCCACGCACGTGCGTACAAAGGCACTGTTGGTAATCGTCCCAAGCTGGAAACCATCCAAAGGCCCACGAGCAGTCGAAAGGATAAACGACGGTGATGTAGTCACGCAACGGGGTACTACACCACGAGGAAAACGAGCAAAGGTTAGCCGCAAGCAAAACTATAGGCCGATCTCACGAACGTCATGTTTAGTGAGAGATTTAAGGTGCAAAAGAATATATTCCGTACAGGCGAATTCTATCTCCACAAGGCTAAAAAGCAGAAAAGAAAATAATCGTGATAGGTAAGGATACACACCCAGGTGATAAAATTACTAATTAAAAAAAAAAAAAAGCAAGAAAGTGATCACCGTAAAATTTAGGATAGTAGCCAGAGAGAGGATGTGATCCGCGAGGACCCCATGAGAAGCCAGGGGTGCTCCAACTATTGTTGGAGCTGGATTGGGTCCTATTGTTAGGGCTGGATTGTGTAACCCCAGTGTCCACTTCTGAGGAATCCATCATATTGGATATTTACATTCCAAAACTTTACTTTGAGTTTATATCACAGTCAAAAAAAAGAAAGTTTTAAAGGGGCGCCTGGGTGGCTCAGTTGGTTAACCAGCTGACTTTTGATTGCGGCTCAGGTCGTGATCTCACGGTTCGTGGGTTCGTGCCCCAAGTCGGGCTCTGTGCTGATGGTGCGGAGCCTGCTTGGGATTTTCTCTCTCTCCCTCTCTCTGTCTCTCTCTGCTCCTCCCCTGCATGTGTGCTCTCCCTCTTTCTCAAAATAAATAAACTTAAAAAAATTTTCAAGCACACACACACACACACACACACACACAAACCCAATTGTGGTATAAATATATTAAATCTGCTTCAAGGATGCAAATCACACTGACAGTTAGTGGTAGCCTCTACAAGGGAAGGAAGAGGACAGGGGCCGAGGTCGGAGGAAGGGGACTTGGACCTTATCTATAACATTTCTCCTTTTAAAAGTGTATCATGGGTGTATATTTGTGCAATTAAAGGTAAATTTGGGTGGAAGTATGAAAACAAGGGAAAACGAAAGCGAAAAGTAATTTTTATTCTAAAGTTGGAAAATTCCATCAAATCCTTTGTACACACGACATACAGAATCTCATGTACGTCTGGGGAAGAGCAAATCCAAACATTAACCCTGATCCTCTGGGTCACGGGATTGTGGGTGGGCTTCTCGCTTCTCTGTGTTTCCTGTATTTCCCAAATAGGTTCTCATAAATACAGGTATGTTTAAGTTAGAAAAAATTACGAGCATCCATAAGAAAAAGGTAACCCCCCTGGAAAAT
This sequence comes from Paguma larvata, assembly GCA_030068075.1. Taxonomy (NCBI): domain Eukaryota; kingdom Metazoa; phylum Chordata; class Mammalia; order Carnivora; family Viverridae; genus Paguma; species Paguma larvata. The sequence goes on along the minus strand of CM057830.1, from coordinate 37,388,846 downwards.
GGGCAAAGGACAAAACAAGGACATTTCAGAAAGCAATCAACTCCAATAAGCCATCCGGATGTGGAAAAGGAATCTACTCCCTAAGTGGAAATTTGAATTAAAATTAAAAAGTCATTTTTAACCCAGACTGGCAAAGATTACAAATATTATATAGGCTGGGGCTCAGGGCAGGCTGCCTCAATGTAGAGCTACTTGAGAAACAGCCAGTGCAAGCAAGACATTGACTCTCTTTTCTGCCCCGCTGAAAGCAGGAAATAAATTTTCCATGTGAAGGGTACCCTTCCTGCCCCAGGAGGTGGAGACACATCCTTATCGCCGGAGATGGAGAATTCAGGGCCGAAAGGCTACGTAAACAAAGTCTGCTTAGTTTTTTCACTAATTAGTACCCGAACCTGAGTTTCTTTGTCTTGTCTGCTCTTCACGAATTTATCGTCTCTTTGTCTGAAAGGTAGAGAAACAGGCTGCTTCGGTCACTTCGTAGGTCTCCTATCTTTGAAACCTTCATACAGAGGAAATACTTAGTTTTTCTCCTCTTAATCTGTCTCGCGTCCGTTTAATGATTAGACCAGCCTAAAGAACCAAGAGGGCTCCGAGGAAATGTTTCCCTTTCGTGACAAGAATATCCAGTGTTGTCTAGGGTGTGGGCACATTTTCATTTGCTTCTTGGGAGAGGTCTAAATGGAAGTAACACTTTGGGGACATTGTATGGCGATAACCATTAAGAGTCTTTAAAGTATCTGCCTTTGAGCTAGTAATTCCATTTCTAGAAAACCATCCGAAAACGATAGTCAAAGATGTACAAAATGGCTGACATTCAAGAATGGTCATAGCAATATTAGTCACTACCAAATATCCGAGAACAATATAAATGTACACACAGAAGACTGATAAAAAGAAACACACACACACACAAGCTATGCCATATTATGCTATTTAAATTAGAAATCATTTTCACAAATGGTTAATATGGGGAAATGCCAAAGATAACCTATTAAGTAAGTGGAACACGCAGAAATACCCCGATTTGATCCAGCTTTGAAAAATAATTAAGAGCGCATATGTGCGAGTGTAAGGGACTCTGTCTAGACAAAATCTAGAAGCAAATATAATGGAATATTCGCAGGCATTTTAACAGGCGATTTTTATTTTCATCTTTGGGCCTTTCTCAATCACCAGACTGTCTTCCATAAGCCCGTGAGGCATAAACGGCTATTTTCGAACGGTTAAAAACTTCGCTGATTTCTTCTGGAAAAATTACCTCTGACGTTTTAACTACTTTCATGCCTCTCTCCAGCCAACTCTGTAATTCACTCTGATCTCACCCGGAGCCTCTTCTTGCTCGGTAAATCTTGCCCTGGCTTTTAGCCAAGGGCAATAAAACCTGACCTGACCCGATCTGAACGTTCGGTCAGTGGTAACAAAAGGAATGTATATCTTTGCTCTGCTAAACGTGCCCCTCTCCTTCCTACCACAATCCTGCTATTGTTGAACCGCTTGTCTACGCTACCAAATCGCGATGACCGCCGGGGCCTAATGGGGCAAACCGTTAAGACAGCTCTTGATTTTAACACGCCATGCCAGTTACCATGAGCATACGCTGACAAAATATATAGAGTAAATAACAACTTTGTATAAATGAAACGCCGCTCTTCATAAATATTAGAAGAAGCACACTTCGCGTGGGTCAGCGGACTTCTATGTGTCATTATTCATTTTTCTCCCACGGGGGCCCCAGAGCTGAGTTAATCAACTATAGGTCAGAAACAGGTCACCGACACCTGAGGCTTGTGAATAGTGGGAGAAAATTCGAAAGAATAAGCACCTCGGGGTAGCTCCGTTCCTTTGCATACCAGCAACTTTAAAGACAAAAATGCGTCCCCTGTTTTCAGTACCGACTCCTGACCGTGTTTGATAGCACGTCGATCATCAGCGACGGTTCGCCGAGCATCACTCATTCACAAGTAGTTTGGAGTGTCCGCTGGTGCCCGACACGGTTCTGGGCACACGGCATGGATGAGTGAAAAAGAGACAGAAATCTCTGCTCTCATCGGGCCTACGTTCTGGGCAAGGGAGACAGACGATAAACAAAAAAAAAAAAAACAGAGTAAATACACGATAGAATTTGTAGACGGTGGTTAATGCTACAGAGAAATAGAAGAAGACAGAGGCCATTCAGAAGAGGAGAGGGCGTGTTGCAGGGTGTTGTCAAAAAAAAGACCACGAAACGCCAAATAGAAGCGAAGCGAGATTTTATTTACATCTTCTGATGTTAAGGAGAAAACGCAGAGAATGGCCCTGACCAAAGGCAGCAGTGGGCTTATATGGATTTTAGAAGTCAGACTAGTTTTAGATTTTAGAAGTCATCACTTAGTTAACCAATTACACTTTACAGCATTCCATGGGAGCCGATTATATTGTGACGCACAGACGTTAGTTTTGACGGGAACCTGTCAATTTCAAAATTCTTTGTCTTAAGACAGTTTAAAATGACCGATCGTCATAGCTAGACGCCTAAGATATCGCGGGGCAGTGAGTATGTGACTTTTTACCCGTCGGTCTTGCCTAGGCCCGATCTTGGTAGAAGGGGGTGGGGGAGTATTTCGCAACCTAAGTTATCTATTTAGGGGGCAGGCGACGTTACAGAAGCGAGATGGGGTGGTTCGTAATTTCAGTTGACCTATTGCAGGCGGGCCCCAGTTTGCAAGAAGTGGAGGGTAAGACTTAGCGGGAAGGTGACTATAGGATAAGCAGATCCCCCTGCAAGCAGGGACTTGTGGCCCAGGCTTCTGGAAATGCCGACCCCCTCCTTCGGAGATCGCCTTCTCTGCAGAAAGCCACCTCTCCCAAGGTCAGTCCCGGTCAGAGAGGGGTACATAAAGGACTTGGCGTTTTAGCTCCAGGGCTTGCGCCGGGACCAGCTGAAGCTGTCTCCCCAGACCTGCGTCCCAGATCAGCTTCTCCCCACCCCCCCGCCCGCCCATCGCTGCTTTCTTCCCTTCCCTTTCACGCCTAGCGACAGCAAGCCCCCCGCCTACTAAACAGCCCGCCGGCCGCCCATCATCTCAGCGTCAGAGAAGCCAGCCCACGACAGCGACATCTGAGCAAACGCTTGAAGGAAATGAAGGAGCGGAGCGAGCCACCCGTGTATCTGCCGGAGGAGCATTCCAGACGCAGGGCACAGCCGGTGCAGAAACCCCGAGGCAACATCATGCCTGGCATGGGGAGCAAACAGTAAGACCAGTGAGGCTGGAAGGGAGTGAGTTCAAAGGCATTAGTAGAAAATAGGTCTTTGGCTTTTACTCAACATCATAGGATGGTTTTGACCAGAGGTGTGACATGACCGGACTTCCACTTTAAAAGAGAAAAAATCACCCCAGCTTCCGTGCGAAGCTGCCGTGCAGAGAAGACACTGTGGAGGGCAAACCAGAAGCAAGAGGCTAGGTGGGGGAAGATTAGAGTCACCCCGGGTCATGGTGGCTTGATGCCCAGAGGTGGCAGGGAAGGTAGAGAGAAGCGGTCAGATCTTGGACACGTTCGAAGGGTAAAGCACAATTTCAGGATTTCCTGATGGATTGAATAGAGAATCTATGAGAAACAGCAGAGTTTGCGTCTGAGCGTGTTACACTTGGGGATGTCTCTATTCCTTTAAGTGGCGATGCCTACCACATGCTTGCTGATACAACCCGGCATTCAGGAAAGAGGTCGGGAGGCAACATGGTATTCAAACTCTCCTGACCGAAGTCACCGAGGGAGCGAAGGCACACGTGGAAGAGAAGGGGACCAAGGACCAGGGTGTTCCAATGTTGACACTTCAGGGGGGAAGAAATGAAACCAGCAAAGGCCACTGAGAAGGCGCAACCATTAAGGATGGAGGAATGGGAAGAGAGCGTAATGCGTTGGAAGCCGACGGAAAAACACCAAGGAAGACAAAGGCTCAGAACCAACCATGGAAATTAGCAATGTGGGGAACTCTGGTGGTGTTGACAGGAGCAGTTTGAGAAGAGAAAAGAGGAGGCACTTTTAAAGTTTATTTATTTATTTTCTTAATGTTTATTTTGTATTTTGAGAGAGAGAGACAGAAAGAGAGGGAGAGAGAGCACAAGCAGGGGAGGGGCAGAGAGAGAGGGAGACACAGAATCCGAAGCAGGCTCCAGGCTCCGAGCTGTCAGCCCAGAGCCCGACGCGGGGCTCGAACTCACGAACCGTGAGATCACAGCCTGAGCTGAAGTCGGATGCTCAACCGACTGAGCCATCCAGCCGCCCCCATTTCTTTATTTTTGGGAGAGAGAGGATGCATTTGTGCACAAGCGGAGGGGGAAGGACAGACAGAGAGGAAGAGAGAGAATCCCAAGCAGGCACCCCAAGGTCAGCACAGAGCCCAATGCAGGGCTCGAACCAATGAAACATGAGATTATGATCTGAGCCAAAATCAAGAGTCGGACGCTCAACCGATTGAGCCACTCAGGCCCCCCTTGAAAAGAGGAGGAATTTTTTAAATTTCATTTTTTCCTCCTATAGCTTTCTCAAAAGATACATCCATCATAATAGGGATCCTTCCTGGAAAACTTGCTCTGATTGATGTGGGGAAACAAAGGCAGGAAGAAATGGCAGATAAAATTGAATTTCCTTATTTATAACCTGCAGCCCATTGACAACTTCTTGAGGTTGGCAGAGTAAAACGTTTCTCCAGGCACTCCCTGCTGTCTTAATGCTAATGCTTCGCTAGAGGGAAAAACAACCTTAGCTTGACAATAACTAGGCCTCCAGTAATCTGTGAGTCTTCTTCAGCCTATGAAAATCTCATTGCAAACTTCCCCTTGACTTTACCTCCCCCAACTCCCAAGTATATAGCCCGTCTCTCCTCATGGTCCGGGGGCAGCTCTTCCTGCCCGTGAGTCCTGTCCCCGTGCTTTAATCAAATCATCTTTTTTGCACCAAAGATGTCTTCGAGAATTCTTTCTTGGCCGTTGGCTCCGAAACCCCCCATGACTCCAAAAACCTCGTCATCGTGCAAAACCTTTTCAAACCAAGGAGGCAACACAAACGACTCAGAGGGGAAGAAGTCACTAAAAGAAAAAAAAAAAAAAAAGACAGCCCTTATTCCCTTTTCCTTGAGGACCGGATATAAACGAGCCACGTGTTCAGCTCATTGGTCCGTCTCTTCAGTGCCCGGAGACGATCTCCGAGGCTAACGTGGAGAGACATCAATGAAGTTCGTACAGGTGTGCCGCCCAGAGCTCAGCTCTGTAAGGGAGGCCCAGTCCCTTCCATTCTAAAACCATCAACCCAGACCAACCCGGCTGTGAGCCTCGACCAAACCATGAAAGAAATCAAAGCTGGACTTGACATTCTGTACAACTTATTCCCAGTCATTGAACTACGTGTATTAGAGAAAACTCCATTGCTGTTCCCCACAGCAGACACACATGTACGTGTTCTTACCAAAACACTTACACCGACTGAAATCTTCCCCAAACTTAAAAGCCCAATTCAAAGAGGATCTGGGGGGCTCAATCAGTTAAGTGTCTGACTCTCGGTTCCCGCACTGGTCATGAGCTCACGGCTCGAGAGTTCGAGCCCCTGGTCGGGCTCTGCGCTGACGAGGAAGAGCCTGCTTGGGGTTCTCTCTCTCCCTCTCTCTCTCTGCACCTCCCCTGCTCGTGCGCTTTCTCAAAATAAGTAAATAAACTTTTTTTAATTAAAAAAAAAAAAGCCCAATTTGAACGCCTCTTCTCCTGACCTCGTTCACATTTTCATAACATTTCGTACGTCTGTTACATCCAGATATTGTGTACACTTTCTCTTCCTTCAACGAGAGATGCCGTATTTTTCAATCTCTCCCATTTGTCCATAAGCGTGACAGTCCTACCTCTCCGTCTGCTCAGCGGAGTGCTAGTTTATATCTGTTGTCCCGGGATAGATATTAACAATAATCCCTCCAGTTTGCAAAATAGATCCTGGTTTGGCTGATAAATGAAGTGGGCCACCCTGTCGAATGATCGCCCTGCCATCCAGATGGCAGAATCGGAGCCCGCAATAGATGGTCAATCACGCGTGCAATGACAAGTCGTAGAACTAAGCATTTCTGCTAAGCAGTGTGTGTGATCGCCCTTCGCTGAGGGGAGGAGATCTGTCTCAGCATAAAAGCGGGGGAAATCTCGGAGCCCGAGCCGGGCAGAACCACCCTTTCCCATCTCCCCCACAGACCACATGGAAACAAGATACTCTAAGACCCCAGAACCCCCTCCCGGAATCAACTGGAAAGCGGGTTCCCTCGGGCGACAGAAGGAATCCTGGGCGCAGGAATCAAGAGCCAAGGACTCTAGTCTCACCTCGGCCCCGATAAGAAGTTCTTTATCCTGGTGATAGACGACATCATTTTACACTCACTCGCGACCACGGGCGAGATATTGCTTCCGGGCACCTTGACCGGAAGATGGGAAGGCCAGGCCTTTCCTGGCTGGCCCCATCCGGGCTGACCCGGGCACGATTTCAAATGAGTAGAGACCACACCAGCATCTATTCCTGCTCTCAGCCTTCTGGGCCGAGATCCCGCGGACAAGTCTGGGCTAACTAAAGCACCATTTCGAGAGGCCCGAAATTCTTTGAAACTGTTACAATACGAACGTTCAGTCGAGGGAAACCACTGCCCCCAGAGGAGACCTACTCTTTTAGTGCCTGGCATGATTCCTTATTACCGAAGTTCTCCAACCTGAATCAGCATGAGATCACTTGTTGGGCTTGTCGCAACACAATTAAAATGCAGTTTCTGATTCCTTAGGTCTGGAGTGGGGCCGGAGAATGTACATTTATAGCGAGTCCCCCCCCCCCCCGCCCCGCCGAGGGATGCTGATACGGCTTGGTCCAGGGACCACAGCTGGAGAACCACTGCCTTATTACGCTGTAGCCCATCACAAGTGACCATTAGGAGAAAACGAAGAAATCTCTTTTACTTGATTAAAATGAAAACAAGCCCAAATAAAAAAAATAAATAAAATAAATAATTAAATAAAATAGCTCCCAAAGCAGGCTTTTATGTCAGACTTTGTCCGGGTACCATCTCCTGATTCCTTTCTCGCTCGTCCTCTTGGTGGGGACCTGTGTTCCCTGGTGACGCCGCTTCCAGCTGAGAAAGGATGTCTTTCTCCAGAGGAGTCTTGTTTTCTTCCTCCCTCAACTCTCGGGTGTTAATCCTAGGTCTCATCGGCCCCTGGAAAGCATCCGGGTTTAGCATCGGCTGCAAATTTAATTAATGTCCCAGGTGACCCTTCTCCCCAGCCCGGAAGAAGATGCTAATTAAAGCAGAGACAAACCTAATCCTTCTGTTCTTCCTGCTCCCGTGTCCTGTTCCCAGTATCCTGGCAGTCTCCAGCAGAGTGCAGTTCCAATCCGCTGTGAATTCCAATTGTAGAAGACGCATTTTTTTTCATTCTTTACATCGGCTGGACATCCGTGACTTGATAGACTCTGATTTGAAGTAAGGGTTTCCACCCTGGTGCATCCCCGGGTCACATGAGCTGATTGTTCTCCACTGTGGACTTAGGCTACTCGAGAAACCCCCAACTTTGGAACGAGTCGGCCACAGAAACCTGCCCCCCATACTACTCACGCTCACCATCAAAACCTACAGAGCCTCAGAATCGCCTAAAAGCTCTTTCGGGGGATTATCAGGTTCTGAAACGAGGCAGAACCAAAGCCATGGAATGTTGGGATATGTTAAGAGCGCTGCTCCCAGGCGCCTGGGCGGCTCAGTCGTTTAAGCACCCGACTCTTGATTCCAGTCCAGGTCATGATCTCATGGCTCATGGGATCGAGCCCCATGTCAGGCTCTGCGCCGACAGTGCAGAGTCTGCTTGGGATTCTCTCTCCCTCTCTCTGCCCCTCCCCCACACTTTAGCTCTTTCTCTTTCTCTCTCTCTTAAAATAAACGCTTTTTAAAAAAGAAAAAAAAAAGCACTGCTCCGGGCATAAGTGACCCCGAAGACCCCACAGACTCCTCCACGTGGGATCCCATTGAACATTGAACATACAAAGTAACCTGCCTACCCCCACCCCAGCCACCTCTGTATCGAGGCCACGAAAATCAAAGCTGCTGTCCCATGTTTGAACATTTCCTTTCCTCCTGTTCCAATTCATTGAGTCTTAAGACTCACACAGAGCAGTGGTCCCAGCCTTGACCGACCATCAGAATCACTTGGGGACCTTCGCAAAGCCTAAAGCCCAGGCCGCCCTCCGTGCCGATTAAATCAACATCTCTGAATGGAACGCAAACATCGGTCTTTTTTAAACTCCTCAGGTGACCCCACTGTGCAGCCAAGGTTGAGAATGACTGATCTGAGCCCATTCGCCCGACTTCGCTAACCCCCTAACCCACGTCTGAGCTGTTCCTCTCTGCCGAGAGATTGGAAGGTTTCCCTGGGGAGGAGATTACTGGGAGCACATGCGGGGTCGGAGAAAAAGGGAAGGAATTTAGGAGGTGTCGGAGGCCACGGGGAAGATATTAAAGTCGTTTCCAAGCCAATACTTGTATCGCCTGCGGCTCCGGACTCGCCAAACCGAGTGCGGCGTCACGCTCAGCCTTTCACTCCTGTTCCCCACGGCCCTCTGCTCAGGCTCAGATTTACTGGTATTTATTTTGGTGCCTCGGTTTGGTCAACAGGTGTGCTTATAGGACTCATTAATGGTGGGCTCCCAGCCCCGCGAGACGTTTCTGCGGACAGTGTGAGTATTCCAACCACGACCTTTCCCACGCACTCTAGGTTTGCTAAAGGGACGGCTTCCTTCTCTTCCGGCTGCCCGAGCCGGTGGAGCCAGGAGCTCAGGAGGGCCAACCTGAGCGTTTGATCCCCGGGTAGGGCCAGTCACCCCTCTGACTACCCCTTTGGCTCTGGTCGCTGATCTCATGAGTGGTGCCCATTGTTCCCGAAGAGAACCGAAGAAGGAAATAGGCCAGCTGAAACAACATCCCAAGCGCCGGGCCCCCCCACCCCCCGTAAATCCGTCACGTCAACTTCAAAGACAGAGCTGACTTGTCCATTCATTCGTTCAGCCGTGTCCTTTCTGTTCAAAGGTAATGCTGCCTTCCAGCTCACTTTCTTCAGGGTCATCTTACCAACAGCGGGACGTAAAATGCCTTTGAGGTAGCCCTAGCCATTGCTTTCTTTGGGTTCCTGTTATGGATTGAATTGTGTCCACCCTCCTCCTCCCAAATTCATATGTTGAAGTCCTAACCCCCTAGTACCTCCGGATAGGACCTTATTTGGAAAGAGGGTTGTCGGAGATGTCCTTAGCTAAGACGAAGTCGTGCTGGAGTAGGACGGGCCCCTAATCCAATAGGCCTGGTACCCTTATAACTGGGAGAGATATGGGGACCGATACGCACAGGGAGAAGGCCATGTGAAGATGGAGGCAGAGATTGGGGTGATGCTTCTAGAAGCCAAAGGACACCAAAGACTGCCGGCAAAGCGGCAGAAGCTGGAGGAGAAATCCGGGCCGGATTCCCACTCGCAGCCCTCAGAAGGCGTCGACACTGCCAACAGTCAGAACCTCCGGCCTCCAGAACCGTGAGACGGTACGTTCGTGTGTGTGGTACGTTGCTGCAGCAGCCCTAGCAAACTAGCCCAGTGGTCTTCGATCCCAAATAACCCAGAGGGGTTTGTCTTCAGTGACTGCCATTGCTCAGAATATCCTGAGAGTTCTTCTTCTTTTTTCTTTTTAACTTTTTTGAAAGCTTATTTATTTTGAGACAGCAAGAGAGAGAGAGAGAACACGGAGGAGGGGCAAAGAGAAAGGGGAGAGAGAGATGCCAAGCAGGCTCCTCGCTGTCAGCACAGAGCCCGATGAGGAGCTCGAACTCACGAACCTCGAGGCCATGACCTGAGCCAAAAATCGAGAGTCAGATGCTTAAGGGCACCTGGGTGGCTCCGTTGGGTAGGCGTCTGACTTCGGCTCAGGTCATGATCACACGGTCCATGAATTTGAGCCCCACATTGGGCTCTGGGCTGACAGCTCGGAGCCTGGAGCCTGCTTCGGCTTCTGTGTCTCCCTCTCTCTCTGCCCCTCCCCCACTCATGCTCTGTCTCTCTCTGTCTCAAAAATAAACATTAAAAAAAAATTAAAAAAAAAAAAAGAATGATTCCAAGACACATATCCGAAACTCCACTTCTTTTTTTTAAGTCTTTTTTGTTTTTTTTTTTTAATTATTTTCGTAAGTTTACTTATTTTTTGAGAGAAAGAGAGAGACAGAGTATGAGTAGGGGAAGGGCAGAGAGAGAGAGAGAGACACAGAATCCGAAGCAGGCTCCAGGCTCTGAGCTGTCAGCACAGAGCCCGATGAGGGGCTCGAACTCACAAACCATAACCTGAGCTGAAGCGGGACGCTTAACCGGCTGAGCCCCCCAGGCACCCCATCAGAACCTTCCCTTCTCAGACCCTTCAGTCTACAGCACACACCAGTCAGCCTTGAAAAGGATCTCTTACTCACTTATCTCTGAAGACTCACGATTTAGGTTACAAGCAGATAACACCAGGAATTCACATGTATAGGTCCTCTTAACTTTGGCGGGGCTGGAGGATGTTTTGGTGAGCTTTATGTTTTCAAATATTTGCAGGTTCGACGGCTGTCTCTTTGAGATTTCTGTGGCTACCCAAATTGTTATTCAAACCAGCCTAAATGTGCTTGACTATTTCTCTTTCAGAAATCCTAGCTGAGGGGTTGTTCAATTAATTATTTCCCACGAGAAGGGGTGCCGTGTAGGTGACTTGATTAGTGAGTAAGAGCGTACACGTTATCCAGTAAGAGGGGGAAAAAAATGAAAAGACAAAGACCAAGATAAGTCCACCTATGCCCTTTTTCCCTGAACAAGCAGTCCAGAACCATGCTGGAGCCCCCCCAAAACCATGTATTTGTGAGGAGAGAAGGCCTGTTCAGAGATAGAACTGGAAAAGTTCAGAGCGAATTGCCGGTTGGAGCTAAATTTATGATTAAGGTGTTCACCGGACCCTCCCTCCCTCCTAAACACAGGGTCGTACATAACCACAGATCGATAAGGAAGACATTTGCACACACACACACACGCAGTCACGCACAGGCACACACACACGAACGGCCATGTTGACCCTTTGATTCACCTAGTCAAAACCAGATGCGGTGAGTGACTGCAAAAATAGCTCTTTCTGAAGATACTGATGTTAAAATGGGAGTCATAATGAATGACCACTGAATTTTGCCAACCCTGGGTCTTCGGGGTGCTCTCCAAAGGCTGGGCATTAATTCCTCTTCAGACTGCCTCTCAAATCTCCCCCTTTCTCACGCTAATATGCCAGCGGGACCCTGAGCTGCTGAGGCGAGGCCCCCTGAGGAACTCAGAACGTATCCAGTGGATTGTCCCATTGGGCCCCTTGCTCAGCTACGAGGTGCCCAGGACTGGGACGCCGTGGCAAACTGAAGAGAGACGTGTCGGGGAGATTGCCGGGCTCCCTAATTGCTCCCAAGTACAGGGCTTGAGTGAGGAGAGATAGGGAATCAGCCGGGGAGGCTGGAATAGGAACAGAGAGTTAGAGAAGTGCAAATAGGCCCTCGTTACCGTCCTATGAGTCCTGCATTTCTGAGGGGGGCCCACAGATGTTCACGTGCTGTTACCTTTGCCTCCATTTTGGTCTCCTGAGTCCTAGAACCCCTGGATGGCGGACAGACAAATCCCCCTGGAATTGCTGGCTAGCGGCAAGCCATGAAGGGATGGGAGGTGGGTGATCGGCACGCAGATAGCGGGGTGGCAGGGGGTGGGGGCAGCTGGGAGAGACATAGGTGAATGGAGCCACCAAAACAGTGGCTCAGGGTGTGGGAATGGAATAATAATATCTGTGGGGCACCTAAGAAATATCAAACGCTCCCCTCCACGGAATGAGGCAAGAGCCACTGCGTCTTCCGAGTCCCATCTTTCCTCCTCTCCTTTCCTCCTAGAATTCTACCAAAGGAAACTCAGGCCCCCCACAATCATATCCTGTAAAACTCCCCCAGCGCCTCTCCGAAGACTGGGGAAGGGGAGGGCAAGGCATATTTCCAAACTCCAGGCTTTTGACATCGTCCAGGAGAAAGAAGCTGGCATGTATTAAGGCCACTTGTGTTTTCAATTACACAGAACAACTCCCGGCCCCGGTCTGCGTCTCCCTCTCCTCACCTCCCCTGACACTATGTATTGCGGGTTTATTAAGTCATCACCATCGTGGCTTCCTTTACTCTTTGTCAGAGATTAGAGCCCAGCTCCCCCTGCGTCTTCCCCCGACTCTGAATAAAATCGGTTCTTATTCTGCAAAGAAACTTACTATGATCTAAGACTTCCCTTGCCCTCTCGTAGGAAGCCACCGTTCACTGTCTATAAATGCCACTGTGTCTTCTTCTCTTTTTTTTTTTAATTTGTAAAGTTTGTTTCAGTTCACATTAGTTAACATATAGCGTAATAACGATTTCGGGAATGGAATTTAGTGATTCATCAGTTACCTAGAACACCCAGTGCCCAACCCATCACACCCTCAGCCCGCCCCCCAACCCACCTCCTCTCCAGCAACTCTCAATTTGTTCTCTGTATTTAAGAGTCTCTTATGGTTCGCCTCCCTCTCTCTTTTTATCTTATTTTTCCTTCCCTTCCCCTACGTTCATCTGTTTTCTTTCTTAAACATTTGAGTGAAGCCATAGGACATGTGTCTTTCTCTGACTGATTTATTTTGCTTAGCATAATAGACGCTGCACTGAGCATAGAGCCTGCTTGGGATTCTCTCTTTCTCTCTCTCTCTCTCTCTCTCTCCCCCCCACCCCTCTCCTCTGCTTATGTGTGCAACTCTCTTACTCTCTCTCCCTCTTAATATATATAAAATACGTAAATTTTTAGGGGAGTCATGAAATTTGGGAAAAGCTCCATCAAGTTTCTTTCAGGGTGTTTCAAATCTTTGTGTTCGGCTGTTGAATCTTAATATTTAATCTTTCATATTCTGGCATATTCTTTGGATTGACAACACTCATGGTCCAATATGTCCGCACTGTCTTATCGTGTGTCATGTTGGGAACTGTATGTTACCCTCGTGGACGTCAGTATTTCACCTCAAGTTAACAAGGAATTTACATTTTTTCCAGTGCGTTCTTAGAACTCCCTCCCCTTCATTAATTGGGCTATCAGCAATCCTATTCATTGCTTTTATTAGGAATTGATCTCTGCCTCTTAAAGAGCAGTCTTACATTTGCATATCACAACACCCGGTCGATCAGTACTGTGGGTAGATTACTCCCAGAGGCCACTCCTACACTGGGATAGCTGGACATAACCACATTCGAAGCGACGGTGTTGAATTTTACCTGAGCCCTGTGCTCCCGGAGAGCAGAAATGGTTAACGAATCTCACCACGAGTTTGTCCTCTCGGAAACAGCTACCCCATATGGCGAATGCGCCTACCCCACAGGATTTAGACAAGACTCATGGATGCCCCCCTTGTTTGCCCATGACAAAGCCAGACACAGACCTTCCAAATACCCATTCTTTGTCTCACTCTTATCAGCTGAACTGTTGCCCCCCCCCCAGTCAATCAAAACATAATGCTTCTTAACCAAACTTTGGGTAAGCTTTTCGCCTTCCCCCAAGCTTCCGAACTTTGGCTTACCCTCAGCCCGAGACACCATACGGCTCCTTCTAAGAGGAAGCTGGCTGCCCGGTAGAATATTCTCTGAGTCACTATCTGTTCGAGCCACCCTTTCATCCCTCTTCCCCACACCCTGTTCTTCTTTGCCTTGCTTACTCCTCCGATCGAAGAAAGCCCTGTTTGCCTCACCTCTGACAGACAGGCAAGGAGATCTCACCTTACCGAGTCTGGATTCGCTTTTTATTTGACAAAAATGACTGATAAACACATAATTATAGTCCACTAAACCCCAATTAAATGTGTCCCCAGTTCAACTTCCATTTGCTGAATCCCTACCATTATTTATGACAAAGATTCCCTCCTTGACCAAACTCCTACGTTAGGCTCCCCTGAACTTTTCAGCCAGGTGTCAGCTTTTGGGCTTCCGTATTCAGCTCTGCATCGTCGAATTTTAGCAAGCATCCTGCTAAGTCCGTTTGGCCAGAATCCCCCATCCTCCATAGCTGGTCGCCGTCAATATATGACCCGGTTCCTTATCCTCCACCACCCCTCCCCCAGGGATGTCTCATCACCGTCGCCTGCCCTCAGCGAGAATCCAGATAGGTCGCTTTAGCCAGAATTCCCCTGACCCCTGACATTTCTTCTTAGCAATTTTCCGTAGCCCCTCTCCCTGCTCCTAGGCTATAAATCTCCACTTGCCTGTGCTCTGTTCGGAATAGAGCCTGGTTCTCTACTGAAGTTTCTTTTCCCCTATTGCAAGAGCCCTGAATCAAATCTGTTTCCACCACTTGCACTACCATCCAGCTCTGGTTTTCGTTTGACACTTGCTACTGCTTGCTACTCCAAAGCTACTGAACTCCAGGACAAGTGGAGAGAAGCGAGAGCAGAAAAGGGATGGCAATCATAATGAATTCAAATTTTAAAAGCCTGCATTAAAAAAAGAAACAACCACATGACTTAAGTGGCAGATTGGAATCCGGTGTTGTAGGGCCTGAAGCTTATACATTTGGAGACCTTCTTTAAGAAATAGAACAGGGGCGCCTGGGTGGCTCGGTCAGTTGGGCAGCCGACTTTGGCTCAGGTCATGATCTCGCAGTTCACGAGTTTGAGCCCTGCTCTGTGCTGACAGATCAGAGCCTGGAGCTGCTTCGGATTCTGTGTCTCCCTCTCTCTCTGCCCCTCCCCTGCTCATTCTCTCTCTCTCTCTCTCTTTCTCAGAAATAAATAAACATTAAAAAAAAAAAAGAAATAGAACACAATATGGGGCGCCTGGATGGCTCAGTCGGTTAAGTGGCTGACTCTTGATTTCAGCTCAGGTCACCATCTCACGGTTGTGAGTTTGAGCCCCACATCAGGCTCTGCACTGACGGTGCAGAGCCTGCTAGGGGTTCTCTCTCTCTCTGTCCCTCCCTTGCTTGTGCTCTGTGTCTCTCTCGCTCTGTCTAAAATAAACAAAATTTTAAAAGAAATAGAACACAATATTACAAATACAAAATTAAATTTGAAAGTAAATATTTATTTAGAATTAGGAAACATATCCCATCAAATTACCAATGTGAAAACATGTCATGTAAGTTTTAAAGCGTGTAACGCAGATATCACAAACCTTCCTAAAAAAAGATACATAAATTTTATTCATTAATAGACTGACCCACTTCCAAAGCGCATTCGCTGTTTTGTTGTATCTGCTGCATCGTGAAGTATTTCCTAGTAGGAGAAAGCTGCTTTGAGTGGGCATCACTGAGAGCCAAGTCGTCCACTCCGAATTCTACACATCTGATTGGCTTCTGCCTTTGTGCATCCCAACCGTGGCTTTCCTCACTACAGTTAAAAGACAGTTCTCGAAAAATCCAAAATCACGCCTCTTACACTGTTATAAAAACGAACGGGTGTGCAAGATTTATTTAACTTAGTCCATAATGATTCAGGCAGACACGACGGCCAATTCAAAGGTAGAGTCAACAAAAGCACGAATATCATGCGGAGGAAAAGAATATTGACAAGAACATGCAAACGAAGGCAGAACTGGTTTTTCTCCGACACGGGAGGGAGATCAGTGGAACAGGGCAGAACAGACATCGCACATCTATGTCCAAGAATCGTTTTGCAGCGGTACCTGTTATTTCCGACTTCGAGATCCGTAAAAGGGTTCCAGTCGGATCCGAAGCTCATGACCCAGAGCGTGCCCCTTAGATGGTGCTTAGTTTTCCACCGAGCCACACTTTTCCACTACCACCTTTCCGCTTATCATCGAAAACAACCTTAAAGAAAGATTATTCCTGATCACGAAATAATGTTGGTCTCACTAGGTCTGGCCAGATTGTGTAGAGAGGGGCAGCAAGAGGGTTAATGTACCGGATAATAGGCCTTCTTAAGTTTGCTGGAAATTTTCATAAGGAATCTCCAATTGGACTTTTAGAAGCCTTTAGAAGCCTCTTATTATTTGCCGTGCTGAAGCTAGGAAGCCAGGCCAAGAAACTCTCACTAGCAGGTTTACCCGCGGTACCTATAAATTTGAGTAAATACCTTTTTTTGGTTGAGGTCCCCCAATTCATCCAAAGTTTCCTGGGATTGCCGGGAAGTGACTTTCCTCACTACCTGTGAGGTGACACACCAGTTACCAGATTCCCTGAGGACCTCATCAGCCTTGGCTCCATAAAGCCCAAATTTAGTGCTTTATAATGAGCTGATCCCCTCTGATTAAAGGAACATCCTTCTCAAATATGACAATTTAAGGGAGGCCTGGGTGGCACAGCCAATTTTGTTTCTAATTATATCCAGGTTAAAAAAAGAAGACAGATTCTTACTGTACCTGTGCAGAGAATGCTACGAGGTCAAAAAGTAAGAAGACCCAACAATAGTTTCTGAATTCTGAAGGGAATCGGGCAGAGGGGATTAAAGATCTTTTACGAAAGCTTCATTTCAGTTTACAAAAGCGGAATCGTTATGGTTTTGTTAAAAAAAAAAAATTGAACTGAGTACATTTTCAAGATCTTAGTGGCTTTGTTCGACAAGTCATGAATCAGACAGCAGATAGAAAGGAGCTCTGAGGAGCTGTACAGATTGAAAGACTTTTATAGGCAGGAGGGAGCAGGGCCAGGGAAGTTACACTAACAAAAAGTGGATTGCTTGTGGTGCACTAGTGTTGATCAGGTAGTTCCCGATTGATGGGTGGAAGATTCCATCTCTGGCAGAGCCAAAACTGTAATTTGGTATTATCTCAGTTTGGTGGCGTGGGGCTTAGCCTAAGTGACTCCGCGTGGGGCCCCGTTGTCTTGTTTTTAATAGGTTTTCTTTCTTAAGAAGAAAAAAAGGGGGCTTCCTTATAAATGGGAAATAGGACATGGTCTTAATCTCTTTGGGCCGTTATAACAAAATGCCGTAGACTGGGGGCTTACAAACAACAGACACTTCTTTCTCACAGTCCTGGAGGTTGGGAAGGCCAAGGGCAGGGCACCACCAGATTCAGAGTCAGGTGAAAGCCCACTTGCTTATAGACAGCCATCTTCTCACTATGTCTTCACACGGCAGAAGGCACCAGCTAGTTCTCTGGGGGCTCTTTTAGATTTTTTTTTTAAGGTTTATTTATTTTTTGAGCGAGAGAGAGACAGACAGAAGGCAAGCAAGGGAGGGGCAGAGAGAGAGAGACACACACACACAGAATCCGAAGCAGGCTCCGGGCTCTGAGCTGTGAGCACAGAGCCCGATGCAGGGCTCAAACTCACAGACCGCGAGATCATGACCTGAGCCGAAGTCAGATGCTCAGCCGACTGAGCCACCCAGGCGTCTGTCTGGGGTCTCTTCTAGAAGGGCATTGATCCCATTCGTGAAGGCTCTACCTCATGACCTAACCACCTGCCCACTTCCTCATACCACCAACATTGGGGATTAAGTTTCAACACATGAATTGTGGGGGACACAGACGTTCAGACTATAGCAAACGTGAAAATAGCATCAATAATATTCCGACGAAACTACCACTGTCCTTCATCAGTGCGTTTGGTTGTATGTAATTAATTCTTGGTCTTCTGCATCTTGGGTTAGAGCCTGTCTCCTAACTCAGCCCACTGATACAGTCTCAAAATTTTCTAATGGATGCCATAGGAAGCCTGTACCTAAGAGTCTATTGTTTGAAGTACCCAGTACCGCCCTTGTCCATGAGGCTCTGAGATAGTCTTTTCATTATAAAGACAAGAACCTTGGCCTGTGCTCATTACAGAGTCTACGGGACAGCATCAGAACGAAACAAGGACACTCGCCCCCACCAAAGATCGATAGATGACACAGACTTGAAATGGCTGCATTTAATTTACGACTGATAATTTTCACAAAGTGAAAGATCTGATAAAATTTCATAAGAAGAATAATGCAACTGATAAGGAAATGCGTTTATGTCTGCGGCATGAAAAACAGAATGATAAGGCCAATTTAAAAAGTTTTAGATATCATGTCTATTACGGTTAAGACTGTTATCAAGGAAAATAATGAACACGGTATCTGATTTATAAAATTGGATAAACATACTTTTTGAGAAAAATATCGAGGCATAATATAAAATAAAATGCCAATATAAACTATATAAAATAATAAACCTGAGGCATAATATATCATGAATATACCACGCATATATCAAGAATGTCAATAAAGAAGAGTCTATAAATCTGGAGTAGGTCTTAGACATCTGTAAGATTTATTAAACTCCATAAGTAATCCTACGGGCATCCCTACTTGAATAGGCTCAGCTAGATTCAAATGTAAAAATAAGGGGGTGGCCAAGCAACACTCAAAATAATGGCTGTTGACGCTATACTGTTACTGCCTAATATCGTCAGACAAAGCAACCTCGGGGCTCTCGTAAACAGAATCATACTGTAGAGAACGAGGGCGTTGACAAGTTTCTAGAAACTTCCCAAACAATGTCCAAATTCTAAAATACTTTTGTTCAAAAAAAATTTACCTACACAAATTTAACTTAGAAAAATCTGCCTAGTTCTTCTGTTTCCACAACTCTTCCACGCGACTCATCAATAATAGCAACTCATCAAATAAACTTAATTTATTTCTAACACATGGTTTTCATAAGACGAAAGAACACATCTTTGTAATTTTCCAGGGGCTCTTTGAAATACGTGAAAGATAGCTTTAGGCATACAACAATATCCTGAGGGTTTTGGTTTTTTTGTTTTTTTTTTTTTTTATGTTTTACTTAGGATTTGCTGTAGAGAGGGCAAAAATAATAAAAAAAAAAGTTGTCGAAAAAAAGTTATCACTTGATTGTGATGAGATCACGGGTAGCTGAGAAACCACACTTAGTTACCTAATTTAACCAAAGTGACAAGAAAATGTGTAGATTTTAACATGCCTGTAATGAATTTTAGCTCTTTAACAAGTGAGAACTTTTGTTTAAGTGACCAGTAGCATAATAAAGTCAACATACAGCATAGACAATTGTCACCTAGGCAGAGTACAGAGAAATAGTAACTATTCATACCATATGTAAAGGCAAAACATAAACCAAAGAAAAAAGCCATCAAAGCTGGGAAAGCTTAGCTCAGAGTTTAACCCACTTCATAGCTTTTTAGACTCAAGGATTATAAACGAAGGCAAATAAAATCCATATTTAAACAATTTCTCACTTTCAATTTCCAATATGGTAAATATCATTGGTTACGACCCAGGAAAACAATAACAAACTACCTTTTTGGGGTCCTTTTGGAGATTCCCCTTCCATCCACCCCCCCAAAAAAAATACAAGCCAAAACCCAAAACTTTCAGAACTGTCGCTTCTAAGACAAAACTTCTATCTTGCCGGAAACACAGAGGCACATGCACAAGTGCATTTTTCTGAAAGTATTCCTCCTAAGTATACTTTTAACCATATATATGCATGACAACTATGGGGACCCACGTGGGAACCCAGAGCTGGGATAAAGTTGATTTTAAGCTGAAGACATTCGAGATTCAACAAATGCAGGGAAAAAAAATCATAAAAAGGAAAAACGAAAAACAAAAACTCTTCTCGGAGGTTCCCTTACCTGACTAAAAGCAGGAACTTCCGGAAAGTCCTCTTCAGGCTAGATCTACTCCCGGAAGGGAGAATGCCACTAAGACCTACCCCAAATTCCTCCTCCAAGGGGGTTTCACGGTCCGTGAAGGAGACTATGCATACCTACATAGAGAAACATCGCTAGAAACTCTTCATCTCCTGTTTGTTCTCCTGAAAACCCACTTCTCTCTCCAAACATCACTTGTGTTCTCACAAATGCCTTTGTCTCCCTTCCCTTCACGTACCAAGATGGCATATAAGCCCCAAATTCTAAGCACCCCCTTTGAGTTACTCATCACTGAGTTCTCCCGCATGCACGTGTATTGTATGAACGAATAAACTTTGTTTTTTTCCTACTGCGAATCTGTCTTTTGTCAATTTAATTTGCAGCTCCCAGGCACCGCATATAAGAGAGTGGAGAGAATGTTTTTCCTCCCCTCCATAACTACTAACTACAATAATTTCTATTTCACAGAGAGGACGGTGGGGGGAACAGGAATGACTGAGAACTGTCTGTCACCCACCAGGATTTTGACGGATTTGTAGCGCTTATGAATACTCATCACACAACTTCCTATAAGCACACGTATTCTTTATACCAACTCTCAGTGTGGCAAAAATGAACACCTTCCTTCACAGACTCAAAGATATATATGGCTCTCTACAGGCATATAAAAAAATAAGAATCAAAAGTGTATAAACTTGAAGCTCTACTTCATAATCAGTGTTTTAGCATCCTACCTTATTTAGGCATGATCCAGGCATCCAATGAATATCCATTATTTCAATTCAATATCAACCCAATTTTTGAGCACCCTGAAAATCGTGGAAATTCTCTTGAAGTAGACAGATGACAAGGTGTAATTTCTGTTGAAATAAAATTTGTGAGAATAATGATTCGATCTGATGAAACACACATTTCTATTTCTATAAGCTTAAAAATTAAGCTAAAGAAACACGAGTCAGTAAATCTCTGCAAGTTAGAAAGAACATAAGACATAGCATAAAGGGGGTACATACTTCCATTGAGCTTCTCTCTCCTAAATCAGAGAAAATGCCGCTGTTTTTATTGAACCCAAAATAGTAAGCTAGTCTTATTTACCGAAGGTTTATCTAAATTAAGATATTGGATTCTTAAACGTTTTTGAGTTAGCTTCTGTAGGATTTTTAAAATTTTTTAATGTTTGTTTTTGAGAGAGAGAGAGAGCAGGGGAAGGGCAGAGAGAGAGAGGGAGACACAGATTCCGAAGCAGGCTCCAGGCTCTGAGCTGTCAGCACAGAGCCCGACTCGGGGCTCGAACTCACAGATCACGAGATCATGACCTGAGCCGAAGTCAGACGCTCAACCGACTGAGCCACCCAGGCGCCCCGGAATTCTTTTCTTTTTAAATAGCACATTTAAAAATTCAAACTTCGATTTTCTTATCTTCTGGTAACTGGGGGAATATTCAGTTTACAGAAGTGCTTACTTACTTCTATAAGCCAATCGGAACAGAGGCCCTTTAAGACACTTTATAATCCAGTTTTCTACAGGGCTTAGGAGTGCCAGCTGAACCTCTACCAGATGGCACAGAAATTGCATGTCTTTAGACAAGAATCATTCTGTGGGGCGCCTGGGTGGCTCAGGTGGTTAAGCCTCCGATTCTTGGTTTCAGTTCAGGTCATGATCTCACAATTCACGAGTTCAAGCCCCGCATCGGACTCCGTGTTCACAGTGCAGAGCCTGCTTGGGATTCTCTCTCTCCCTCTCTCTCTGCCCCTCCCCTGCTTGCACTCTCTGCCTCTCGAAATAAATAAATAAACTTAGGGGCGCCTGGGTGGCTCAGTCAGTTGAGCGTCTGACTTTGGCCCAGGTCATGATCTCAAGGTTTGTGAATTTGAGCCCCGTGTCGGGCTCTGTGCCGACGGCTCGTAGCCTGGAGCCTGCTTCAGATTCTGTGTCTCCTCTCTCTCTCTGCCCCTCCGCCACTCACACTCTGTCTCTCTCTCAAAAATAAATAAACATTAAATAACATAAAAAAATTAAATAAATAAATAAAAATTCCATTTCTCCGGAGAACCTGGACAAGTATAAGGTCTTAACTGATCACAGTTAAAACGTCTTTTTCAAATTTTACAAAACTAGGGAACCGTGTGAGGATGTTACTAAGACCCATCCTGGGGCCTTAGAAAGGCCTCGCCGTGAAGGGCTCTAGGGCTCAACATTCATTCGCTTCACAGTAAATCTCCCTTCTTTCTATTCGGCCTTCAAACCCCCCACCCTCCAAGAGGCCTGCCCTGACTCTCGAATGCCCCCTTTCCCCTCCCAGATACAAACGATTGTTGGGGCGCCTGGGGGGCTCAGTCGGTTGAGCGCCCGACTTCGGCTCAGGTCATGATCTCGCGGTCTGCGAGTTCGAGCCCCGCGTCGGGCTCTGTGCTGACAATGCAGAGCCCGCTTCATACCCTCTGTCTCCCTCACTCTGCTCCTCCTCCAGCCTCTCTCTGTCTCTCCAAAAGAAATATACATTAAAAAAAAAATTTAAATAAAACACGATTGTTCACTTCCCGCGATACTTCTATACCACGTACGGGAGGCTGCGTTTATTTGTTTATTTTTAAAGTTTATTTAGTTATTTTTTGAGAGACACAGAGAGAGAGAGCAGGGGAGGGGCTGAGAGAGAGAGAATCCCGAGCAGTGGGTCTCGATCTCACAAACTGCGAGAGACTGTGACCTGAGCAGAAACGAAGAGCAGGATGCTCCACGAACTGAGCCACCCCGGCGCCCTGAGGCCACTTTTAGACAACAGCCTTGAGGAATGGAAACTCGATCAAAGTCAGAGGGCCGCGGTGAACCTCTGGGTGAATACAGACAACCCCATCAGGGGACCCCCTCCCCCCCAAAAATATCCATAGACCCTAACTAACCAACGGGCTACTTACAACCAGGCACGGTTACCAAAAAAAGGGAAAATTCTACACATCTCCATACGTCCTCACCTTCCCTCTTTATTTTGTGTAATGCTTATTTATTTATTTTGAGAGGGAAGGGAGGGGGAGGGGAGTGAGAGAATCCCAAGCAGCTTCCACGCTGCGGTTGGAGTCCGATGCGGGGCTCCGGCTCACAGCCCTGGGCTCATGACCTGAGCTGAAATCAAGAGTCAGAAGCTCCACTGAGCCACCCAGGCACTTCCCCCCCTTCTCCCTTTATAAACAGCCCCCACCCACTGCCTTGTTGCCGACAGTCTCTCCTCTGCTGTCCTGCCCACCGCTCCCCTGGGATGTATTCACCAAACTATCTCTTTTGTTCCGTCTTGGGTGAATCTTTTCACCGCCCGATCATTGCCCCACAGTCGGGGGTCCCCATCCTATCAGGAGAGACACCACAATGTACGCCTTGGATTCTTGTGCTTGTGACCCTAGTTTACCTTCCTAGATTGTAAGCTTTTTTAAAAATTTTTAAAATGTTTTTATTTATTTTTGAGAGAGAGAGAGAGACAGAGAGAGAGAGACAGAGTGTGAGCCGGGGAGGGGCTGAGAGACACACACAGAATCCGAAGCAGGTTCCAGGCTCCGAGCTGTCAGCATAGAGCCCAACACGGGGTTCGAACCCACGAACTGTGAGATCATGACCTGAGCCCCAGTTGGATGCTTAACCGACTGAGCCGCCCAGGCGCCCCTAGATGACAAGCCTCTTAAGGGAAGATCTTGTTTCTATCTATATCCTCCATGCCTAACGAAGCAGGGTCTCAATAAACATGGATAAATGAAGAACAGATATGGCTACTCTCCATGGCCAACCCCAGCTCTCCAGCTGCAAGCCCCCGACCGCCACACACTGCCCCGCTCCACGACCCCTATACTTCATTCATTTTCCTTAATCTTCTACTGCTCCAGTCATCACATAAACACCCTCTTCTGTTCCCGTTATCTATCGCGGCATAACGAAGTACTCCAAACTCAGTGTAGAACGGCAACCGTCATCTGTTCATATCTCTCCTAGTCTGGAGGTTGACCAAGTTCGGCTTGGTGGTTTCTCGCTCTGAGTCTCTGATGTCATTGCAGCCAGATGGTGGCTGGAGATGAGAGCATGTCAAAGCCCTCTTCACTCAACGGGTCCTAATCTGGGCTGCAAACACCCCAACAGCTGGGGCCTGGAACGGCTGGGCCTCCTCAATTCTCGTTCTCCATCTCTGCGGGGTCTCTCCAGCATGGTGGCTTCAGGGTAACCGGGCTTCTTGCATGATGGCTCAGAGATCCAAAGAGAACCACACAGAAGCTGTCTTGAATTATGTGACTTAGACGGGAACGCTTCCCACGAACGGCGGGAAATAATAGAGTCCTATTTTTAGAAGCAAGTCGTTAAAGCCAGCCTATATGCTGGGAGGAGAGTCATTGAATCTGCGGACAGGTTTCAAACCACCAGCCCATCCCCTGACAGACGGCAGGGGCCAATCAAGTCATCCGACTCCCGATGGCATCTCCGCTCCCGCCAACATCGTAGCTGGCAAGCTTCTCTGCCTGTAACCATTCAGCCAAACGAATGTATGACAGTCTTCGGAAAGCTCTGAAGGAACAAGATGTCAGCACCTTTTAAGATTTTTCAGTTCAGCACAGCACGGGGAGACGCCCACTCTTCTCCATCATCTCCTATCCCAACCGCTCCAGGCCCACGTTACCGGGGCTCAGGTATCTTGCAGACGAAACTCGTACTTCTTTCTTGTGTGTCGCATAAACGCACACTGATTTGCTTAAGCTAAGAAGGAGTCATTGTACTATCACACATCCTCCATGTATGTATATATTTCTTCATGTTTATTTATTTTCGAAAGAGAAAGCATGAGCGGGGAGGGGCGGGGGGGGGAGAGGATCTGAAGCGGGCTCCCCACCGACAGCAGTGAGCCCAACGTGGGGCTCGAACCCACGAGGCAGGGCTCGAACCTGCAAACTGCGAGACCATGACCTGAGCTGAAGTCGGACCTTCAACCTACAGAGCCCCCCAAGAGCCCCACTCCGTGTATATTTCAATAAGAGTAGGTTTAAAAGTGGCCAGAGAACCGCCTAAGACGGAAATGGCCTCCAAGAATAACTTCATTTGATGTTGATTCAGTTTGACTTTTGCTGCCTTCGGAGGGCACCTGCTCTGTCAGCCTCATCCCGACAGACCAGCATCCCAAGCCTGTGGCCCCGCGGGCTCTGTTCTTTAGCTTTGTAAGCACTTCAAAACATTGTTTCATTTAATTCGCCCACGAGCCCGGCAAGGGAGGTATTTGCTTGCAGTACAGAGATGAGGAAAACGAAGTTCAGAGCCTTTGGATAATCTCCCATTTCCCCAGCTCATAACTGGCTGCGCTGAAGAAAGCCTCGTTTCTATCTGACTCTATTCATTTCCCAGGGCTGCTGTGACAAATGACCATGAACTTGGCGACTTAAAACAACAGAAGGGTGTCGTCTCGCAGTTCTAGAGGCCAGAAGTCTGAAACCAAGGTGTTGGCAGGGCCGGGCTCCCTCCGAAGGCTCTAGTGGGGACGCCTTCCTTGTCTTCTCCAGCTTCTGGTGGCTACGGGTGTTCCTTGGCTTGTGGCTACGTTGCTCTGGTCTCTGCCTCTGTCTTCACGTGGTCTTCTCCTTTCCTGCTGCTTCTCAGGAAACTTCTCATTGGATTTAAGAAATTTAAGAAGACCCCCTTTCCAAATAAGGTCACGTCAGACATTCTGGGGGTAGGATATGGGCATACCTTTTTGGCGGCCACCATTCGATCGACTGCAAACTCTTTCCCACCCACGGGCCCCAGCCAGGCAGGGTGAAATCAGAAGAGACGTCCAACCTTCAGCATGGTTGTTGAGATCACTGGTGCCAATGCACCACCCGCATAGCAGCCAGAGGGATCTTTTAGAAACGTAAGTCAAATCATACCCCTCCTCTGCTCAGAACCCTCCTCTCCATGGTTGGCATCAGACTGTATAATCTAGCCCTCTGCTGCATTTCTGGCCTGGTCTCCTACCACCCTGCTTCCCTGCTTACTCACTGTACTCTAGAAACACGAGCCTCCTTGATGCTCCTGGATTCTACCAAGTCTGCTGCTGCCTCAGGCCCTTTGCACTCACTGTTTCTCTCGATAGCTACAAAGCTCATGCTGACTCACTCTTTCACTCCATCCAGGTCTCTGTTCAGGATGTCATCTCATCAGAGAGGCCACTCACTTATATGCGAATAGCAGCCTGTTGTGAGTTGAGTCGTGTCTTTCCAAAAGATTCGTTGACGTCCCAACCATCGGTACTCAGGAGCGTGACCTCTTTTGGAAATAAGCTCTTACAAATGTAATCAAATTAAGATGAGGCCATACCCCATCACTGCAGGCCTTAAGCCAGTGTGGCTGGTGTTCTTAGAAGAAGAAAGGAGACCTGAAGAAGAAAAGACACTGGGAAGAACACCATGAGATAACAGAGGCAGGGACTGGAATCACGTGTCTACAAAACCAAAAAACGCTAAGGCTTGCCAGCAACACCAGAAGCTCTAAAAGAAACGCCTGGAACAGACTTTCCTCTAGAGCTTTCAGAGAGCGCATGACCCTGCCAATACTTTGATCTCAGACAACCAGCCTCCAGAACCACGAGAGACTGAATTCTCATTGTTGTAAGCCACCCGGTTTGCGGTAGTCTGTTCTTACAGCCCTAGGAAATGAATATATGCCCTCACCCCAGTCGCTGCATTTTCTCTTTCTCTCATTTAATATATTGTAACCGTGCTCGTTGAGTGTCAATCCCCAGCAAACTAGAGTGTGTACTCCAGGAGAGCAAGGACGTTGTTTTGTCTACCGCTGCGATGGCTGGTGCTTAGAACAGTGCCTAGCATATAGTAATCGCTCAATAAAGACTTGTTGTGTAAACATATTACTGAATAATGTCAGTAGAACCCTAAGCATGTGCTTGGCATGCAGCAAGCTCGCAGTAAATGATAGTAACTATTATTGTTGCTTTCGTTATTCTCACTAAGGCCCTTTCCCTCAAATAAATATTCTTCTCCACATACGGCTCCCTAACCTACTAGCTGTCAGTCCTTGGATTATCTCCACTATGCCTTCCTCAAGATGGCGGGATTCACTCGGAGAATTTCCAAGGAACGATTACAATTCTCTTCTTTATTATTTTGTATCTCCAACTCTAGTCCACAGAACCTGAAAGCCAATAACTGCAAGTCACCTGAGTAACCATAATATTCTGTCACTGTCACTTTCTGTCACCATCTACCTTTTAAGGAAAACTTTTCTTTTTTAACGTTTATTTATTTTTGAGAGAGAGGGACAGAGAGACAGAGTGTGAGCAGGGGAGGGGCAGAGAGAGAGAGAGAGAGGGAGACAGAGAATCCGAAGCAGGCTCCAGGCTCTGAGCTGTCGGCACAGAGCCTGACGCGGGGCTCGAACCCACAAACTGCGAGGTCATGACCTCAGCCGAAGTTGGACGCTTAAGCGACTGAGCCATCCAGGCAACCCAAGCAAAACATTTTTAAAAGCAGAGTTTCTCTCTGCCCCTGGCAGAGTACAATGTGCTATGTCTTAGGTCAGTTTCATCTCGAAGCAGACCCCGAGATGCTAACGACTCATTAAGGAAGTGCTCCCAGAAGAAGCCAACAAGGGGAGTAGAAGAAGCAGGATGACAAAAGGGAGAAACCAGGCAAAGGTATACTTTCATGTGAAATCCCTGACTCCCCCAATTGCACCCGCGAGTGTGCTCCGCCTGGTGACAAGGGAGACGGGCTTTCTTTTCCCCTCACCAGTCCGTCACAGCTGCCTGACAGTGGACAGGGTATGAATGGAAACCCCAGGCCCTTTCAACTAGTGACGCCCTGGAGCGAGTTTGTACTGGCTTCCAGATTCAGTAACATCGTGTCAGGAGCTTGAAACCAGCCATCGTGGGAGTATTGACACCTTAGAAAGTGGTAAATGGTACAAACCAGGACTTCGGATTTTTAGAGTTTTCGTTGGATGGTTTGTTGGTTGTGTTTACGCAGACCGTTATTAAACACTTACCAGCTCTGCAGAGATGAGGTGACTCTTGTGTTCAGGGACAATCCCTTGAAGGTCACAGGTGCCAGTCATTAGCAGCAAAGCCCGCAGAGGCTGGGGGATGGGCTCACAGAATGGCAGAAAGGAAAGGAGGGGTCCGGTGGGGTACCGGCAGCGCTCACTATACCAGCACAAATCCGCTGTGCTTCAGTACAGGCCCCTCCAGAGCTGTCTCTTCCCTGAGGGAACAGCGAGCCAAATGAGCTAAGGCTCCCTATCAAGCCAAGGAGCACCTCCATTACTGAGCCCCCAAGGCTGAACTTGGAGGTTGTGGGGGCTGGATCCACTCCGTCCGTGACCCCGATCGGCAACTCGGGTTGCATTTATTCCGGGGCTGGATGACAATGAGGAACAAGGGAGTCTTCTGAAAGCCCGTGCACTCCCCCCCTTCTCGGCCCCAGTCGCGACTCAGTGTCTGATCCAGGGCCTTACAGTGACAGTCCCTGGCCCATTGACAAAGAGGACAAATAGAAATCCAGGTGTTTTTCTTCCATGAAGAAGAGAACAATGAATAATAGACAATCATTGCGGTCGCGGACTTGCAGGCTGGTGACTAGCTCCATTTCCATGGAAACAGAGAGCAGAACAGGAAAGAGAAAGACTTTTTAAAATAATAGAAGGTTTTGTGCTGTGAGTTGCTTTTTTAAAATCAAGCCAGCAAGGTACCTACATTCTCGCAGCCCTGACCCTCGCACTGTTCTCCGGAGAAGCCAGCAGATAGTGGGACGGATTGCCAAGAGGGCACCTGGCCACCCACAGGCCTCCCACCAGCAAGGCGGCTGGAGCTGGCAGGAGACCACGCAATGTCAGCGGTGAAGAGGCAGAGATGTTCCAGGAAAAACAAAAACAGCTACCACCCAGGAAAACAAAGCCTTATGCAAAGAGATAGCTGCTTCGTAGAGGTCCTTTCACCTTCAAAAAAAAAAAAAAAATTATGTCTGTGCCTTAGAGAAAAAACAACACCCTTCACTGACACATCATTTTGAAATTATGATAAGAATTGCCAATTATTATCCAAGGGCTCATGTCTTGAGGTGCTGCAATGGTACCCAACCCTCTGCCACATCCTTTTCCCGGGCCCTTTGGGGGAGAGGCTGGACGAGCGGACTGGCCACGGGGTGCTGGGTTCTGCTTTACTTCTTGGCCTCGCTCTAGAGACCAACCACATCGGTGGGCCCTCCGTCCCTTGGCATCCAGCTGGGCTCGTGGAACTCCCTCCCGAGTGATCCAAGGGACAACCAAGCATCGACCTCTCTGCTCACATACCTGATTCGCTGCAAGCAAGTTTCATTGAAGGAAACCCAATTTAAGAGAAGCGAAGAACCCTACAGCCCACACGCAACTGCCAGGGAGAGAAAAAGGAGACTGGAGGAAGAAAAAAAAAAAAAACACAAAAAACGAGAAAAGTGATGAGTGCCGTGTTCTCTTTTTTCAGAAAGTCTAGTTTGCCTTGGTAACCATGACTCGTAGTTGCCATAGTGATGAGTCCAGTTGCTAAGGAAACCTGATTTTATAGGCAGACCCCGAAAAAAAAAAAAAAAGAGTTCTACAGGGCTCTTAAGTTTGGGATCTTAAGTTTTTCTGAGTGGTAGGGTTCTTCCAGAAGCAGCCTCTGAGAGAAGGACTCAGACAGAAGTGGTTCTTGCAGGAGATACCCCCAGGAGAAAGCAGTAAAGAGATGGGGCCATGAATTTAAGTGAGACCCAGCCTCAGCTGACCCCACAGGAAGCTCCGAGGCGAAAGGGCTCTTCAAAGTTTGGTTGGTCTGGAGGCGAGCGAGTTGGATTTTTACACCTGTCAGGCTTTGGCTAAGGATCACTTAGCACTTGTGGCCCCAGTAACCAAGTGGGGGCCTCTGTAGAAGGTGGCAGGCACAAGCCATTAGCAGCAAAGCCCACCGAAGGTGGGGAGAGACACTTGGCACCAGCAAAAGTGTCTGAGGGCTTCAAGGGGCCCGTGACCAGCACTTAAGCTACTTTCGAGACAACATGAAAACAAGGTGGGGAGAAACGGGGGAGTGAGGCACTTGCCTAAGGCAGAAAATTTCAGGGGGTGCCAAAATCTCAGCCACAAAGATAAGGAATACCTTAATGTCATATTTCTGAGAGTCAAAATTAGCGCGAGAAAATTCCACGATGACAGAACAGCGATATTTTGCGTAAAGACAGGATCCGACTCAGCCTCACTGCCTCAGCCTAATCCAGGCTCTGGGTCTTTATTTACAATAACAGGAGGCTGGCCTGTGGGCTGTAGTTCGCCAATTTGATTTCTTATATTATTGCATTAAAATACTATGTATCTTGATTGCTGAGTGTTTCGGCACCAACCCCTTAAATTTTGCACCCGAGGTGTGCCTCACCTGCCTCGCCCTCATCCCAGCCCTGCTCAGGTGAGACTACTTCTTGACACGTGGGCAGCATGCAAGGACTTCTATCCTGTGATGGTTATCCCCCTCAATACACACACACAAATGTACTTTCAAATCCCTCCCCTTTCCACATCTCCAAGCCAGATTCTTGATCCCAATAGAATAAAAAGGATTTTTTGAGGTTATTTATTTATTTTGAGAGAGAGAGCAAGACAGGGGCAGAGAGAAAGAGAGAGAGAATCCCAAGCATGCTCTGCACTCTCAGCACAGAGCCCCATGCGGGGCTTGAACTCACGAACCGTAAGATCGTGACCTGAGCCAAAGTTGGACACTTAACTGATTGAGCCACCCAGGTGCCCCAAAAAGGGTTTTAAAGATGTTTTCCATGAAGAAAATAAGGTTACTAATGCATTTTTTGTGCATTTTTAAAATCCTCCAGGGTGAGAGAAATGAGATGTTGGTCGAATATACAAACTTGACATTTGCTCTAAGCGTAGGTCTTAAATATTCTCACCGTAACAGCAGTAGCAAAATAACTACGTGAGGTGAAAGATGTAACCCTACTGTGGTAAACACGTACCAAATGGTCACATGCACACCTTAAACATACAGGGTTTTATGTAGATCTCAATAAAGGTGCCAAATAAATTCTCCAGACCCTGGGAAATCCCATCTCCCTCACTGGCCATTCCTTCCTACAGGGACTCATCCCTCATTTGGGGTGGCCAAGCCATTCTGGTCTGCCCCGCGACATTCTGGGGTTTAAGGCTGAAAGTCCCGAGTAATCGTTCCCCATCTGGCTTGTAATGCTACTTCTCTATAAGACGATTGTGCGTTTTTTGGACTCCAGGAAAGATTCCTGCTCCAGTCACTACTCCTGCATAGCACACCTCCCCAAACGTGGTGAGGGAAACCAAAAAATGAAAAACATTTCCTTCTGCTCGGAGGGTATATGGGTCTGGAATTCAGACAGCAGACAGCAAAGACAGCTTTTCCCTGCTCCCCAATTTCTGGAGCCCCCATTGGAAAGACTCAAAGGCTGGGGCGACTTGGCTATTGGCTGGAGCCTCAGCTAGGCTGAGTTCCTCTCCACAGCTCTCTGGGTCGGCTAGTTTGAGTTTCCGAAGAGCCTGACTCTGGTTCCAAGAGTAAGCACGCCAAGGGACTAAGATGGAAGAAATGCCAAGTAGTTGTATGATCATGCCTCAGAAGTCATGTCGTGCCCCTTTCTTCACAGTCTTTTGGTTGAGGGAGTCGAAAAGGTCTACCAGTTCAAGGGGAAGGAACAGAGACGCCACCTCTTCATGGGGAGAGTCACACGGGTGTGGAAGAATGGGGGGAGTCACATGGGTGTGGAAGAATGTTGGGATGGAAGTTACTATCTCGGCCATCTTTGGAAAACGCAGTCAGCCACAGTCACATGAGTAACAGGGTTGTCTCTGTAGGAAGCGAGAAGGAATATGACAAGGAGAGCCTCCTGTGCTCAGCAAGACCTGCAGCCATCCCAAGGCTCCTGGGTGACCATTGCTTGGAGGTGGGAAGGGACCCAGGAATAGAAATTCTGGACAGTCCTGATAGCCCTCAGGCTGCTCCCGGGCACCTGAACAATGACTGGGAAGTGGGGATTGGGAGAATATTGTTCTTTGGAGTGAGGATCTCTAGCCCACAGGAGCTCTGATCCCTCCCGGCCCCATCCCCAAATCCACACTTCTGTGACTGACTGAATTGTGTCCCCCACTCACAAATTCCAGGGTTGAAGCCTTAACCCCCAACGTGATGGTACTTTGGGAGATGGTTAGGTTTAGATGAAGTCAGGGGACAGAGCCCCCATGATGGAATTAGTGCCTATATAAGAAGGGGAAGAGACACGAAAATGCTCTCTCTCCACACGCATGTGTGCACCAGGAAAGCCCATTGGATGTATATTGAAAAAGTGGCCTCTGCAAGCCAGAGAGGGAGACGGTCCCTCACCAGAACCAGACCCTGTTGGCTCCTGATCTTGGACTTCTGGCCTCCAGAACTGTGAGAAAATAAATGGCTGCTCTTTAAGCCACCCAGGTTATGGTGCTTTGCTACGACAGACCTAGCCGAGTAAAACAACCTCTTCCACAGAGTTCGTGCTGATGGGAGTGAGGTAAACACATTTGCGAGCCCTTCCCAAAGTGCCGACAGTGCTGTGTGCATTGGGCGGTGGCACCCTCCTTCTGATGTCTGGCTCAATGTAGCCACCAACTCCTGGGGAGGACCCCAGAGCCACCAGGTACTGGCCACAGGCCTGGTTGTCCATGACCCTGGATGAAGAGGTCCCTCCTAGGGTGCTTTCTGCCTGGAAGGGGCAGAAGCTAGGGGTCCTCGCTCCCCGGAGTATTCTCTGTGGACTTCTGTGCCAAGGTCTAGTCAGCACCTGGCCACTAAAGGTTTCTGAGAACCAGATCACATGCCACTGAACACACATAATTTGCAGGAAGAAGGAAAAGCAATCGGAGGCCTTACTGGAACTGGAAGACATGTGTTTAAAGTTCATTGACAGTGAAAGTATCAGAACTCTATTGTGTGGGTGTTTACGAGGCCAAATTAAGAATCTCCTCGAGGGGAATTTTAGACATGCGAAGTTCTGCTTCTTTGAAAACAAATACTCAGGGGAGAACACACATCCTGTATGACTTTAATTCTTCTGGTAAAGCTGAAAACAAAGAGAAGAAGAAGAAGAAGAGGAAGAAGAAGAAGAAGAAGAAGAAGAAGAAGGAGAAGAAGAAGAAGAAGAAGAAGAAGAAGGAGGAGGAGGAGGAGGAGGAGGAGGAGGAGGAGGAGGAGGAGGAGGAAGAGGAGAAGCAGCAGCAGGGGAAGAAGAAGGGGAAGAAGAAGAAGAAAAAGAAGAAACATTTTTGAGCTACATTTCAAGTCTGAATAGTGTGGAAAAAGACCAACCCACAATATGGTATAACAATAGGGAGCTAAAAGAAAAGAATAGGAAATAGACAAACAAGCTTTAGAGTTAGAAGAGTTTCAATGTGATCTGCTGGTATATCTACCAATTTTCTGGCAAAATCTGTATTTTTATATTTTTTCCCATACTGGAAAGCCAATCAGTGTGTGTGTGTGTGTGTGTGTGTGTGTGTGTGTGTGTGTGCATTTCATGGTTGTCATTTTTGTCAATCTATCTGCTCAGAACCCCCACAAATGAGCTGTTTGTTCTCTTTATATTAGATTCATACTTCCTTAAAATGACTCGAGTTTCACAGAAGAATAAATGAGCACTCAATCCTGTGAGGAATTGGAATTCCATTTAAAGATTATACCCGTTGCTATTGATTTCTCAGTTTCCAATACTGGGGTTCCAGTGACTCAATAGCATACAGTGTATGTTGGGAAGAAGGCTACAGATCTTTCTGCTCCCAGAATCCATGTCCCTGGCAGCTGTCTTTCCGTTGCCATAACAAAGCCTTGCTCTGTGAAATGGCACAAGAAAGCCGAAAGTGCGGGAAGTACTCAAGAAGATGGTGGACACAGAGGGGAGCCTTGAAGTCCTCAGGGTCAATGGCTGTGAGGGCAGGGAGCTTTGGCCACTTGGCGGCTGTGCCCTCCGGTGCCGGATGGAAAACAGAAGCCGAAAGGGCCCATTTTCATGTTCTTCCCCTTAACCACTGACAAGGAGTCTTTCCTTGAGCAAACTTTAGTCGGGCAGGCTCTTCTGAATCCTCATCCCAACTAG
The DNA here is from genome assembly GCA_030068075.1 of Paguma larvata. Classification (NCBI taxonomy): domain Eukaryota; kingdom Metazoa; phylum Chordata; class Mammalia; order Carnivora; family Viverridae; genus Paguma; species Paguma larvata. The sequence continues at coordinate 37,355,047 of CM057830.1, read as the reverse complement.
ACGTTGAAAGGTGCATTGAAGACCCTTGTGTCCAGCGATGGGGTCTATTTGCCACCTGTTGAATCTGGGTTGGACACCGTGACATATTTTGGCCAATGGGACATTAGCATATACAGCACAAGGAGAGCTTTCAAGAGTATTTGTGCATTGGAGCCTGCTTCCCTGGAAAACCTACCTGCCTCTATGTGAAGAAGTCCAGGCCTGTAGGACACATGGCCCAGTCACCCCTGTTGTCACAGCCATCGCCATCCAAACCCTAGAAGCAGAGCCACCAGCTAACGGGAAGCCAGCTGCAGATGTACAAATGAACCCAACTGAGACCAACAGAAGAACCGTCTGAGCCCAGCCCAAGCCACCAACCCACAGACTTGTGAGCTAAATCCATGGTCGGCGTGGGAAGCCACTGTCTTTCAGAGTGACTTGTTAGGCGGCAGTGGTTAACTAACGCATACAGACCCTCAAATTTCTAGTAGTAAGAGAAGTAACACAGGGCACGTGTATCAAGTCATAGTGGCATCCACTTAATCTCATGACACACACAACTGCCATCCGTTTGATTTTTGAAACGTATTTTCCTCTCATCTCTTCCCATGATGATGCTGAGTTGGTAGCAGTTAGATTAATGGAAGAGTGTGGCCGATGGTGCCACAGAAAAAACTATTCACTCTTGGGAAAGAATGATGAAGTAGACTTTATTCAGGACCATCATGATTGGTGTAGGGACCACCCAGGGGTTTCGCAGTGGACGGAGAGACTGGGCTCAACTCCGAACGCAGCAAGGAAAAAATGGGAATTTATAGCTGAGGACTAGGGGCTGGGGGTGAGGTGGGGGTCAGTGAATGGAGACTTACTAAGAAATGATGATTTCTTACAAGATTCTTGCTGAAGGTGGGCAGGGTGATCAGACATCGTGGGGGCAAAGGAACCCTACCAGATATGGAGGATGGGGGATTCTGTCTAGACTGACTTGGCAGGGTTCTTAACCAAAATGGGACAATGTGGAGATGAACACGAAAGCCCAAAAGTCAAGGCCTCGTTGGGAAAAGAGTCAGAAGAGCCTGCCCGACTAACGTTTGCTCAAGGAAAGACTCCTTGTCAGTGGTTAAGGGGAAGAACATGAAAATGGGCCCTTTCGGCTTCTGTTTTCTCCCCAGCCCCAGAGGGCACAGCCGCCAAGTGGCCAAAGCTCCCTGCCCTCACAGCCATTGACCCTGAGGACTTCAAGGCTCCCCTCTGTGTCCACCGTCTTCTTGAGTACTTCCCGCACTTTCGGCTTTCTTGTGCCATTTCACAGAGCAAGGCTTCGTTATGGCAACGGAAAGACAGCTGCCAGGGCCAGCTTTGTTGGAGTGCAGCCAGTGCTGTTGCACTGGGCCCCACATTCTAGAAAGCTCTTGTGCAGAAAAGAATGAACATAATAGGCCTGACTGCTTATCCTTGGGAAGGCCTGCCTACAAGATAGGCCCTTGGCTGGCATCTGGACACTTAGATTTGGGGAGACTTCCCACCATTCCCAGAACAGATAGGGGTGGTTCACTGTGCCTTGACTAGACAAACACTGTTGTCTATGCTGAACTGCTTTCTTTCTGGGGAGGCTGAAATTTGGAAAGGTGCCAGGCAAAGGGGATCTACATGACCAGCCTCCAATAAAAACCCCGGGCACTGAGTCTCTAATGGGCTTCCAAGATCAGGAATATGTCACACGTGTCATAATTCATTTGACTCCATTGGGAGAAGATTCTTGGAAAACTGCACCTGGGCTTGGCTCTGGGTACTTCTTCCCTTTGTTGATTGTGCTTCGTGTCTTTTCACGATGATAAATCTTAGAATGGAATACAACTCTATGCTGAGTCATGTCAATCCTCCCAGCGAAACTTTTTTTTTTTTTTTAATTGCTATTACATTATCACTGACTGTATTCTCTAGGCTGTGCCTTTCAGCTCTTTGGCTCGTTCATTCCATAACGAAGCCCATACCTCCCACTCTTCTTTACATATTTTGTCCTTGCCCCATACTCTTCCCTCTGGAAATCACCATCCCAGCGAATCGCTGGTGGTCTTGCTCCCCCCAAACCCCGCACTGGGAAATCAAAGCTCTGGGAGCGCCATCTTGACATTCTTGAGAATTTAATCTTTACATTTGGGTTTCTGGACATGCTCCAGAGGCTTGGGGCCTCCCACCTCTCTGAGATGGTTCCCACCCTACCTCACCCCACCTCCAAGATCCATGTGGCACTCTGCCTCAGCAAGGACTTAGGTACCAGGTAGGGGGCATGCGCCCTTGGCTCTCTGGGCAGGGGATAGTGGCTATAGTCCTTGCCTGGACTAGCAACTCCTCTGAGCATTTACTGGTGACTCGGAGGAGGACAATTGTCTCTCTCACTCCCAATCCAGATACCGAGCGAGATCAAGCGCAGAGGTTGCTGTCCTTTTGGGGGGGGGTCCCTTTTTATCTGCTCTGGATTGCAGCAGCGGGTCCGTTGGATGGGGAGCCACCCGGATGGACTTCCCCACGCGGCCGTGCTACATGCCTGTTGGCTGCTGAAGGGGGGAGGCACCTCAGAATACAAGCCCAGGGGAGCACGACTTTAAATAGCAAATAAAAACAGCATGACAAGTAGAGAGAGACTACGGAAGCAAAGAAAAAGCTTTATATTTTGGTATCTTCAATGGCACTTTTTCTTGCTTTTGAAAATAAGGCTACTTTTGCTCATTTTATCTGAATATAGTTGGCACACAACATGACATTAGTTTCAGGTGTGTGATTCATATGATTCATACGAATCGTATGAATTCAACATCTCTATGTATGATGTGCTCACCTCAAGTGTGGCTACCATCTGCCACCACGCAACGCTATCACGTTCTCATGGACTCTATTCTCTAGGCTGTGCCTTGACCCCCATGACTCATTCCTTCTGTCACTGGAAGCCTGTATCTCCCTCTCTCCTTCACCCGTTTTGCCCATCTCCCACCCACTTCCCTCCGGCAGCCACCAGTTTGACTTCTGTATTTATAGGTCAGATTAACACTGATTTAAAAACTATATGTGCTTCTATGTTTATTGCAGCATTATTTACAATAGTCAAGATATGAAAGCAGCCTAAGTGTCCATCAATAGACAAATGGATAAGGAATATGTGGTATGTGTGTATATATACAGAAACATATATACATATGTATGTATATATGTACATTGTATGTATATATGTGTACATTATATGTATATGTATGTTATATATGTGTGTTATATGTTTATGTGTGTACATTATATGTGTATACTATATGTATATGTGTGTACATTATATGTATATGTGTATATTATATGTATATGTGTATGTTATATGTATACGTGTATACCATATGTATATGTGTGTACATTATATGTATATGTGTATATTATATGTATATATGTGTACATTATATGTATATGTGTATACTATATGTACATCTGTATATTATATATAATGGAATATTATGCAGCCATAAAAAATAAAATCTTGCCATTTGTGACATGGAGGGACCTAGAGGGTATTATGTTAAGTGAAATAACTCAGACAGAGAGAGACAAATACCATATGATCTCACTCATATGTGGAATCTAAAGAAAAACCAAACAAACGGATTTTTCCTGTTTTTTGAACAAGATGCCTCACATTTTCAATGTATACCGGGCCCCACAAATTGACCTGATCAGAATAATCTCCTTTTATGATAGGAAAAGATAGGATTCAGTAGGCAGAGAGAGAAAGGTTAGGACCTGAGGTCTCTGGGTGGGCAAAACACATATTTTGGAACAAGGCTGGAAAGTGCGTGACCATAGCAAACCCCCTCAGGCATAAGGTTCCTCTTAAGAATGTAACAGACCCCACCTACTCTCTCTCAGGTTCCTCTAAGGAATTTCACTAAAGACCTAAGTATGGCCACAGACTGCTCCTCATACAATGGAAACAAGCCAATCAAGAATGGACGAGCCAGCACCTAGAGTTACCCAGCCAAAGGGTAGGACCTAAGAAGCAACAGGGGGAAAGGGAAGGGGGAGGGCTGACCAGAACCTTATAAACAAGGACCCTTGCCTATAGTCGCGGGCATTCGCTTTCGAATGTCCTCTCTCTGTAAAGAGAGCTTTCCTACTATTCTTCCTTTCTGATCTTATATTCTAATAGACTTCTGCCTGCTGCTCATTTTGTGTCCACCTCTTCATTCTTCAGAGCGGCGAGACAACGAATCCAGGATATCGAGGTAAAAAATCCTGCAACACCTTCATCCTCCCAAGTGTCTTATGCGTCTGGACTGATATTCTGGAACAGTTTTTCCACTTTTTCAACTCTGACTCTGAGTCAGAGGTGTGGTTTACATCATGACCCACACGTGTAAATGAACTGAATGTTTCGCTAGATAATATTTACTGTTACTACAAATGATAAAGTAAGAACATAAAGTTGATATCCCACGTATGTTACGAACACTTAAATGCTATACCGCAAGAGTGCAAATAAATAGTATCAAAAACAAAACATGGGGGGAAATGGTAGTGAACCCTGACAGCCCAGATCCTAAGGGGACAAGGATACACGTGTGTCAAGAGCACTGTTGAGCCAGTTTCTACACTCGCTTCTTCTTTAAGCTAATCGCAACCTACACCGATTCACAACGTAATTAATGGGGCACTTTCTGCGATTTGGAAAACACTTCCAGAACAATGCTTTCCTATCCCTGACCCTACCCCGTTTTCCTAGGTGACAAGACCTCTAGAGTACACAGATATCAATTCTTCTCCCAATGAATTTACAGTTCAAACAAAATTGCAATTAGAGTCCCAGTGGCATTTGGTTTGAAATATTTCAAAAAGATTTTTTCAAGAACGTCTGACTTCATAACAGGGAAAAAAATATAAAAACACGAAGAAGAGTAAGGAGGGGTTAGAACAGTGTGATACCGATGCAAGTGTAGATCACCAGAAATAACTAATCTAGAACCTTCCTAATACACGATCCATAATGAAAGACCACATATCAATGAGGAAGGAACTACTTATTGAAGAATCTGACAAATTATCTTATTATTTTGAAACGTAACAATATTCGTTACCACTTATGGGATACTTACAGCATGCTAGGTACTGTGATAAGTATTTTGCATACATTTCTGACTTAACCCTCACAAAAAACCTTATCAAATAAATATTCCTATTCTCATTTTATAGTCAAGGAAATTGGGGTACAGGATGGTTATCAGGCTAAGTTATACCTTTGGTTAACAGGGGAGCAAAATTTGGGGGCGCCTGGGTGGCTCAGTCAGTTAAGGGTCCGACTTTTGATTTCGGCTCAGGTCACAATCTCACGGTTCGTGGGATCGAGCCCTGCGTTGGGCTCTGTGCTGACAGTGCAGAGCCTGCTTGGGATTCTCTCACTTCCTCTCTCTCTGCCTCTCCTCCTCTCTCTCTCTCTTTCTCTCTCTCTCTCTGGAAATAAAGAAACATTAAAAAAAAAAAAAAGTCAAGCAACATTTTAAGTCCAGGTTGGCCTGACTCCAATGCAAAGCCAAATACATTTCTTATGTATGGAAGAGTTTTATTTCTTTTAAAACTATAGAGGCATTTCCATTTCCAGGAAAATGGAGTAGACCCACTTTTCTCTATTCCCTTGCTAAGTATCTAAGTATAACTGCAAACCCTGGATGTTATTCATATATATATAATTGGTTTTAGACTCTGAAAGGGAGAGAGAAGCCAAACCAGTCAGTGACCTTGGGACCCAAGGAACAACACAGTGGTGAATTCTCTGAGTTTTCTTTCTGCCTTATAGACCCCAGCCTTGATACTAGACAGGCTGACAACACAGAAATGTCAATATAATCAGACCGAAAAAAAGGGGGGGGGGGTGCCTGCTTTCTCTACCCAGAGAACTAGGAAAGGAAGAACCAAGCGAGACAGACAACTTTTAGACAATAACCGATCTACTCCCGGCAAACATGACAGAAAAAAAGTGCAGCTCTACCCCCATCCCCACCAGTAAAAGCCTAGTGGAGAGTCCAGACCTCCACCCCCACTAGACTACAACCACGTCCCTCAACTCCGCCTGCAGATGGTATCAGAGGAAGCCTGGTGAAGGGTCAGAACTCGCACCACCACTTGAGCAGGTGTAAAAGGGGCTGCTGGTGAGGCCCGAGAAGGACATGAGGATACGGTAGCAGGAAACTCAGCTGAGTTGTGTCCGACAGCTGTGCGGAAAGTCGAACCTGTGAGCAACATTACAAGAACTTGGAAGCGACGGCAGAACTTGGTTCTTTCCCAGAGGAGATTTCCAAACAAAATAGGGAAGGTGTAGCCGGGTTTCTTCTTTTGTTTACGGTAAAATGTAAGAGGAAAGGGATAAACTGAAGAAAGAACTACTAAGCAAAAAGGGTGATTTGGGAAATTCTCAGGCTAGCCAGATCACAAAGGAGAGGTTGGGATTAGGAGATTCGTTGTTGGGGCGCCTGGCTGGCTCAGTCGGTGGAGCGTCCGACTTCAGCTTGCGTCATGAGCTTGTAGTTCATGAGATGGAGCCCCACGTCAGGATCGCTGCCATCAGCGAAGAGCCTGCATGGGATCCTTTGTCCCCCTCGCTCTCTGCCCCTCCCCCATTTATGCACATGTGTGTGCACACGCGGACGCGCTCTCTCTCTCTCTCTCTCTCAAAAATAAATATTTTTTTAAAAAGGAGATGCACTGTTAGGAAGGCACGTTCTGGCGAGAAGGCCAAAGGTGTGGCTGGATGGCCTTTTGCTAGTGCTTAAAAGATTGGGCGTGTGACTCACGGATCTCCTCAACGATCTCGGCAGAAGCCAGGATAGAGATGGGATCGTCCGGGAAATATCTGTGGCGAAATTTCTTGTCCAGTAGTGTGAATTCCTGCGATGGGCCCACGTGATTCGCAAGCTTTTGCAGAACGCGACTGGAGCAGCAACACTCTCCGCTTGGACCAAATGCAGTAGACGCAGGACAAAATGAGAGAAGGCCACTGGGCTCTCAAAACGCTACAGGCAAGAAACAGGCTGGCAAAACGACACAGCTGCAAAATGTCCTACCCTTCAAGACACGCTGAAGACCAAGTTCAAAGGCAGACCCGTAAGTCTAGAGGGCAGAGCTCTTGGGGCCCAGACATCAGAGTTACAAGTGTAGAGGGTCGGGAGCCACGGGCCTAGGGGGCAGTGCCTCACACCGCTTAAAGTTTAATGAAATTTGCGCTGGCCAATTTTGAAATTCCTTGAGACCTGTGACCCCTTCCTTCCTCCCATTTCTCCTCTTTTGGAATGGGACAATCCATAACTGTCATGCTATACCTGTCCCACCATTGTATTCGGGGATCGGACAATTTGTTCTTTAGTTATACAGGTCCACAGATGGAGAGGAATTTTGCCCGTGGATGAATCATATCCAGAATCTCACTCATACCTGATTAAGATTGTTTAGATCGTGAGGGGCGCCTGGGTGGCTCAGTCAGTTAAGTGTCTGACTTCGGGCCTAGGTCATGATCTCACGGTTCGTGAGTTCGAGCCCCACGTCGGGCTCTGTGCTGACAGCCCGGAGCCTGGAGGCTGTTTTGGATTCTGCCTCTCCCCTACTCGTGCTCTCTCTCTATCTCTCAAAACTAAGTAAACATTAAAAAAATTTATTTAGGAGGCGCCTGGGTGGCTCAGTCGGTTGAGCATCCAACTTCAGCTCAGGTCATGATCTCACGGTCTGTGGGTTCGAGCCCTGCGTCAGGCTCTGTGCTGACAGCTCAGAGCCTGGAGCCTGCTTCGCATTCTGTGTCTCCCTCTCTCTCTGCCCTTCTCCTGCTCACTCTATGTCTCAAAAATAAATAAACGTTAAAAAAAATTAAAAAAAAAATTATTTAGATCATGAGATTTGGATCTTTTGAGCTGATGATACATGAGATCTTGAATTTCAAGTCGACGCTATAATAGAATGAGGCTTTTAGGAATATTGGTATGGGGTGAATGTATTTTGCACGTGGGGTGGCTATGAATGAGCCTTCGAGGGGTAGAGGGCAGACTGTAGTGGGTTGAATAGTGACTCCCAAAGATCTTATAAATGTGAATCCCCAGAACTTATATATGTTAGCTTATATGAAACAAAGACTGCAAATGTGATTAAGAATCCTGAGATAGAGTCATTCTCCTAGATTGCCTGGGTGGGCCCTCAGTGCAAGCACATGTGTCCTTATAAAAGGGAGACAAAGAGAGATTTAACAAGACAGAGAAGAAGGCAATGTGATGAAAAGGCAGAGAGAGAGATCTGAAGACGCTGGCCTTTGAGACTGGAGTTCCGTGGCCACGAGCCAAGAAAAGAAACTGGAAGAGGCAAGGAGCAGATTCTCCCCCAGGGCCTTCAGAGAGAGCACGGCCCCGCCGGTGTCTTGATTTCAGCTCAGCGAAACCGAGCTCGTGCTTCTGCCATTCGGGACTGTGAGAGAATAGATTTCTGTTGTTCTAAGCAACCAAGTTTATGGTTACGTTTCCACAACTTTCACAAGAAACTAATACACATGGCAAGGATGTCTGCTCTCACTACTCTTACTCAACGTAGGGCTTGAAATCCAAGCCAGCACAATAAGGCAAGAAAAGGAAATAAAACGCATACAGATTGGAAAGGAAGAAATAAAACTCCCTATTTGCCGATGAGACAATAATCTACATGGAAAATAATAAGAAATCTACAAAAAAAAAAACCCTCTTAGAATAAGTCGGTGCAACAAACAAGATCACAGGATACATGATCAACATACAAAACTCAATTGCATTTCCATATATCGGCAATGAACATATAGGCATGAGATTTAAAACACAACACCATTCACAACTGCCCCCAAAATAAAATACTTAGGTGTAAATATAAACAAATAGGTACAGGACTTGGAGGCTGAAAAGTACAAAATGTATTTAAATCAAAGATCTAAATAAATGGAAAGGCACGCTGTGTTTGTGAATTGGAAGACTCAGTATAGCAAAGAGGTCAGTTCCACCCCTAATTAGTATGCAGGTTTAAAGCAATATCCATCAAAATTCCAGAAAGATTTTTTTGTAAATATTGACAAGCATGGTCTAAAATTTATATGGTAAAGCAATTTCCATCAAAAATCCAGCAAGATACTTTGGTAAATGTTGACAAGTATGGTCCAAAATGTATATGGTAAAGCAATTTCCATCAGAAATCCAGGAAGATCTTTTTCTAGATATTGAGAAGCATGGTCTAAAATTTATATGGAAATACAAAGATCTGGCATAGCTAAAGCAATTTTGAAAAGGAAGAATAAAATGGGAGGAACCACCCTAGCCAATTGCAAGGCATTCTGTAGCTACGGCAGTAAAGACTGTGTGTTACTGGCAGAGGGATGGACACGTAGCTCAATGGAACAAAAGAGAATCTAGCCGTATACAAGTAGAGAGATCTTGTGTACCCTTCAGTCAATTTTACCTGAGTGGCCACTCATATCTAGAATAGATAAAGAATTCTCAAAACTCAACAGTTAAATTTTTTTTTATTTAAAAGAGGAAGAAGAGGGACACCTGGGCGGCTCAGTCCGTTAAGCGTCCGACTCTTGATTTTGGCTCAGGTCATGATCTCACGGTTCATGGGATCGAGCCCCGTGTCAGGCTCTGCACTGATAGCGCAGAGCCTGCTTGGGATTCTCTCTCTCCCTCCCTCTCTGCCCCTCCCCTGCTTGAGCTCTCTCTCTTTCTCAAAATAAATAAATAAACATCGTTTTAAAAATGAGGACGAAGACATAAAGGGACATCTCATCGAAGAGGATACACGGATGTGGAGTAGGCACTTGGAATGATATTCGTCACTAGCTATTCAGGAAATGCAAATTAAGACCATGACAAAGTATCGCTACAAAACTATTAGATGCCCAAGATAAAAAATAGTAAAATGCCCAATGCTGGCATGGATGTAGAGGAACGATACCTCTTACACACTGCCGATAGGAATATAAAATGGCACAGCCACTCTGGAAATCAGTTTGGCAGTCTCCTAAGGAAAAAAACAATGCAAGAAAGAAATGCAATTACCATATAGTCCACTCCCGGACATTTATCCCACAGAAACAGAATCTTGTATTCACACAAAAACACATACACAAATGTTTATGGCAGTTTTACTAGTAATAAACAAAAACTGGAAATAACCCAAATATCCTTCAAGGGTGACTGGTTAAACTGTGGTGCCTTCAGACCATAGAACACTGCTCAGTAATAAAAAGAAACAAACTATCGATACATACAACATCTTGGAGGGACTCCAGAGCGTTATGCTGAGTGAAAAAAAGCCAATCTCAAAAGGTCTCATACTATAGGATGCCATTTATATAACATTCTCAAAATGAAAAATTACAGAGTTGCCAGGGTTAGGGACAGAGATATAACTATAAAACAGTAGCAGGAGAGAGAGCTTTGCGGTGACGGACTAGGTCTGTATCTTGATTACAGCGGTGGCGACACAAATCTACCCTTGGGATAAAATTACGGATCCACACACATACATTGCGTCAATGCCGATTCCCTAGTTTTGATACTGTACTACAGTTATGTAAAATGTTATGTAACATTGGAGGAAACTGGGTTAAGGGGGCATGAGCTGTCTCTATACCATCTTTGCAACCTTGAGTGGATCAAGAATTAATCCAAAATAAAAAGATTCTTAAAAAGGAAAAAAAAAAAACACAGAATCCAGTAAACAGGCGATGTGGTGTATCCATATTGAATACTACTGGGTGATAAAATGGAATAAGCTGGTACATACAACAACACGTAGGACTCTGAAAAACACCATGCCGAATGAAATTAACTACACGAAGGAATGTGTTTTGCTTGATTCCATGTAAATGAAATTCCAGAACAAGAAAAACTAATCTATGGTGAAAAAAAAAAATCAGAGCAGTGGTGTTTTGGGGTAGAGAGCCACTGGAAAGGGGCATGAAGAAGTTTCTGGAGTTATGATAATAATGTTCTGCATCGTGATAAGGGTTTGGGTTTCACAGGTGCACCTCTATAAAGCAAGAATTCAATAAATGATACCGAGATAATCCGTGATTCTTATATCAAGATAAAAATAGATCCCAGCACAGAAATTAATTCCCGGTGGATTAAATATCTAAATAAATCTTTTAATTTTTAGAAGATAATGTAGCTTAATGTATTTAGACATTTGGGACGAGGAAGAAGTTCCTGATAATGACATAAAAAAAGAGAAACAAGAAAGAAAAAACTTAGGAAGTTTACAAAGTCACCATAAACATGGTGAATTATAAGCCGCAGTTTGGCGGAAGGAAGATTTTTGCAGCACACTTACCTAACAAAGGATTACCACCCAGAATACAGTTGACCCTTGAATAACACGGGGGTTAAGGGCACCAGCCCCCCATGAAGTTGAAAATCTCCGTTTAACTTTTGACTCCCCCAAAACTTACCTGCTTACAGCCTACTGCTGATCGGAAGCCTTACCGGTAACATACGCACTCAATTCATACAGATTGTGTGTGTGACATGTAATAAATACTGTACTCTCATAATACAGTAAGCTAGAGGAAAGAAAATGTTTTCAAGAAAATCATAAAAAAGAGAAAATACATATACTGTACCATACTATATTTATGGGGGGGAATCTGTATATAAATGGACCCGCACAATTCGAACCCATATTGTTCGAGGGACAACGCCAACCCTAGAGAAACTCCTGCACACGAAGAGACAGAAAATGAGAATGTTTTTCGCAGCAGTGCTTGAAGTCACGAGAAATGAAAACCATCTGTTAGTGGCATTTGACAAGACCCATCATTCCCTCTTTCTAGAAACATTTCTCTCATTTGACTTCCAAATGACCCATCTCTTGGCTTTCCCAGTATCTTGCTAGCTGCTCTTTTTGTGGCCGGGTCCTCTTCCTCTTCCTGATTGGGAGGGTCCTAGGGGTTATTTTACACCTTTTCCCTAGTTGATCTCAGAAGTAATTCTGGCTTTTAGACACAATCCCCAATCACCAACTCGGACCTCTCCTCTGACCTTGACTTAGACATCTCGCTGCCTATATGATATCACCAATGTGCTATCGAATTGACGGTACAACACGTTCACATGTCCAGAACCAAAGCCATAATTTCCCTTCCACCTCCGATCCTCCCCCAGGCTTTCCCATCTTGGTAAATGACATCACCATTCACCCAGCTGTTCAGGATCAAAGCTTGCCGTCAAACTTGAGTCATCTCTTGCACGCATCCTTGAGATCTTTCTTTCCTTCACCTTCCTCGTTGAGCCGTGATGCAAACCATAATCACCTCTTATTGGAACCGCTGTGACTACTTTCTTCCTGTCTCCTAATTTCTCCTCTGCCCTCCTACAGTCTGCCCTCCTCTGGCAGGTGAAGCGAGTCCAGAAACATGTAGCACAAAAGCTGGACTCTGCTGACCACTGTGAACTGAATTCATCTCCATGTAGCGCCCCGCCCAGAGTCACAATGCTCCAGCCATATTGGCTTTCTTGCTGCTCCTTGAAGACACTAAGATCATTCCTAACCTTAGGGACTTTGCATGTGATGTTCACTGAACCATGGATATGGGTGACGGACTCCATGGTACCCTGCTGGATGACCTAGAAGAATCCTCACATGCTCCTACAGACCGTGAGATCTCAATAGGGAAAGGATTTGGAGCGACAAGAGCTGGATATTATGTTCTGAGTCTTGCATCCAGAACACTCGCCTTTGACTTTTAAAAGTGTAGTGCTGCATATGCATGTCCTAAGGCCAGGGGGTGGATCCAAAGTCATGACCGAACCCCCGGCATGGCCTCTGTAAAGGGGATAAAAATTCCCACCATGCAGCATTAAAGAAACTTTTCTTTCATTTTTTCTTTAAATTTTTTTATTTAAATTCCAGTTAGTTAACGTGCAGTGTCACATTAGTTCCAGGTATAGAATTTAGTGCTGCTAAGCCCCTCACTCGCTTAGCCCATCCCCCCACCCAACACTCTGCCAGCAACCCTCAGCTTTTTGTCTAGAGTTAAGAGTCGATTTTCTGGTTTGCCTCTCTTTTTCTCCCCACTATGTTCATCTGTTTTGTTTCTTAAATTTCACCTGTGAGCAAAATCATATGGTACTTGTCTTTCTCTGACTGACTTTTTTCACTTAGCATAATACACTCTATAATTCCATCCACATTGCAAATGACAAGATTTCATTCTTTTTGATCACCAAGTAATATTCCATTGTATATATAGACCATATCTTCTTTATACACTTGCCGGTTGATGGACATTTGGGTTCTTTTTACATAATTCGGCTGTTGTTGATAGTGCTGCTATAAACATTGGGGTGCCTGTGCCCCTTCGAATCTGTGTTTTTGTAGTCTTTGAGTAAATACCTAGTAGTTAGTTGCTGGATCCTAGGGTAGTTCTATTTTTAACTTTTTTGAGAACCTCCATGCTGTTCTCCAAAGTGGCTATACCAGTTTGCTTTCTCACCAACAGAGCAGGAGAGTTCCCCTTTAGCCCCTGTTGGCCAACTGGATGTCTTCTTTGGAAAAATGTCTATTCACGTCTTCTGCCCATTTTTTAACCGGATTATTTGTCTTTTGGGTGTTGAGTTTTATAAGATCTTGATATAATTTGGACACTAACCCTTAATCTGATATGTCATTTGCAAATATCTTCTCTCATTTCCAAAGGTTGCCTTCTAGTTTTGTTGGTTGTATCCTTCACTGTGCAGAAGATTTTAGCTTGACGAGGCCCCAATAGTTCATTCTTGTTTTTGTTCCCCTTGCCTCCAGTGATGTGTCTAGTAAGAAGCCGCTCTGGTCAAGGTCAAAGAGGCTGTTCCTGTGTTCTCCTCTAGGATTTTGATGGTTTCCTGTCTCACATGTAGGTCTGTCATTCATTTTGAGTTTATTTTTGTATGTGGTGTAAGAAAGTGGTCCAGTTTCATTCTTCTGCATGTTGCTGTCCAGTTCTCCCAGCACCATTTGTTGAAGAGACTGTCTTTTTCCCATTGGATATTCTTTCCTGCTTTGTTGAAGGTTAGCTGACCATAGAGTTGTGAGTTCACTTCTGGGTTTTCCATTCTGTTCCATTGATGTTTGTGTCTATTTTTGTGCCAATACCATAGTGTCTTGATATCTGGATCACTACGGCTTTGTAATAAAGTTGAAGTCTGGAATTGTGATGCCTTTAGCTTTGGTGTTCTTTTTCAAGATTGGCTATTTGGGGTCTTTTGTGGCTCCATATAACTTTTAGGATTGTTTGTTCTAGCTCTATGAAAAACGCTATTGGTATTTTGATAGGGATTGCATTAAGTGTGTAGATTGCTTTGGGGAGTATAGACATTTTAACAATGTTTGTTCTTCCAATCCCGGAATGTGGAATGTTTTCCATTTCTTTGTGTCTTCTTCAATTTCTTTCATAAGTGCTCTATAGGTTTCAGTGTGCAGATCTTTTGCCTCTTTGGTTAGGTTTATTCCTAGGTATCTTATGGGTTTTGGTGCAATTGCAAATGGGATCAATTCCTTGATTTCTCTTTCTAAAGAAACTTTTCTTTCAGGAAAGAAAGGAATTGGACTATGTCCCTGAGGGCACAAGACCAAGAATCAAGGTATCTTCTTACTTTCATCTTTTTTGAATGCTTATTTATTTTTGAGAGAAAGAGACAGAGAGAGAGTAAGCAGGGGAGGGACAGAGAGAGAAGGGGACAGAGGATCCAAAGCAGACTTCGTGCTGACAGCAGAGAGCCCAACACAGGGCTTGAACTCATAAACCGGAAATTTATTTTCTCATAGTTCCAGAGGCTAGAAGTCTAAGACCAAGGTGTTGGCAGGATTGTTTCTTCTGTCTTCTGAGGCCTCTCCACTTGGCTTGTCGATAGCCATTTTCTCCATGTGTCTTCACGTCTTCATCCCTCTGTGCCTGTGTCCTCATCTCCTCTTTTCACGAGGACACCAAGTGTATTGGATTAGGGTCCACTCTACTGACCTCGCTCAACCTTAATTACCTCTTTAAAGGTCATATATATAAATACAGTCACATTTTGAGGTACCGGGGGTTAGGATTTAAACATAAATTTGGGGGAACCCAATTCAGCCCAGAACAAAGGCTGAACATATTTTCCTTTGGGCCACAAGGACAGGTATCTGATTCCCATTTTAATTGTTCCTCTTTAGCCCTGGGCCTTCAGACAAGTCTGATCAACATTGCTTAGCAGTGTTGAGAAAAACAAAAGAAAACGTGATCTTTCCCACATTCACGGCTTTGCTGACACCAAGAGGTAGCGAAAGCAGCGTATGAGGAAGGGGACCGTGTTCAGGAGCTCCTGCGAGGGGCCAGCATAATGGGGGAAGGGGAAACTCCCTCGAAGGAGCTGGAAACCATGAGCAGGGGCAGGAACCCTGGAGCAGCACGGCTCTGTAAACGACTCAGTCATGTGACCCAAACCCCCTTCCCCACTCTGTGCCAGAGCAAGGAGACCAGAAAGGAAAGGATACAAGTCATCCAGATTCATGTATTCTTTTAAAAATATGTGTAAGACAGGGTACTAGCTCTGGGCTATTTAAAGAACAGAACAGACAAGACCTCTGCCCTCATCGTGATGAAGGCGAGAGACAACGATGAAATAACTATAATTGTAGGTAGTGAAAAAGCAATGTAGAAAAAAAAGACTCGAGTTAGGGAATGAAGAGTGAAGAAGGGGTGATATTTAAGACATAGCGATGACAGGAAGCCTCTCGGAGGACGTCACTTCGAGAGAGATCTGAATGAAGCAACAGAGGAAGCCACAGAGGGGTCCTAGGGAAGCCTCCTAGCACAGGAAAGAGACCAGAAGACAGAGAAAGCTATCCAAAAGATTTGTATTTGTTCTCAGAGTCTACGGACTGAGCTTTGTGTCCGACACAGAGATGTGCTCCTCAGGCCCCTTTCAAGGAAGAACTTGCTGTCCAGTTCTGAAAAGTGTGGTTAACTTACAGCTTCAACCTGTCTTCTTCATCAAGGTTCACCTTGGCCTTCAAGCTAAGGTCATACCTTTCTCAGGGTATGAGGGCCATTGCTCCCAGTGAATGACTGAGTAAAGAGGTGGGAGCTAAGGGCACATTCTTCCTGGGCAGCCTGCCAGTAACTGGCTGTGCAGGGCGGTGGTAACAAGCCTGGCCATCTTCACTCAATGCAGGGCTCCTGGAGCTGGCCATCCTTGCTTCCAGACCTTTCTGCTGGGGTGACGCGAGGTCTCGTCACAGTCTGTTTCCCCCTGCCCAATCCCGTTTCTTCCTTCCCTTGCACAGGCGCTACTCCCCAGTAGAACATGTGCACTCTTTTTCAAAAATCTCTATTTATTTGAGAGAGAGAGGCAGACTGCGAGTGGCGGAGGAACAGTATCCGAAGCAGGCTCCGGGCTCCGAGCTGTCAGCACAGAGCCCGACGCGGGGCTCAAACACACAAACTGCGAGATCATGAGCCTAGGTCAGTTGCTTAACCTACTGAGCCGCCCAGGCGCCCCGAACATCTGCACTCCTAACTCTGTCTCAGCATCTGCTTCCAGAGCTAGCAAACTGTGACAGCTTTAAAGTAGAGAATGTTTCCTTAAATTCAAAGACATCTATGAGAGCAAGATGTTGAATGGAAATTCCATCCAAGACCATAAGGTGACAGATAGCACACTGAAAGCAAGTTGTGAGAACTTGTCAAATCACAGTGTTGTATGCTTAAAACTAACATGACATTGTGTATCAACTATACTTCGATTAAAAAAAAACTGAGGGGTGCCTGGGTGGCTCAGTCAGTTGAGCGTCCGACTTCGGCTCAGGTCATGATCTCACAGTCCGTGAGTTTGAGCCCCGAGTTGGACTCCGTGCTGACAGCTCAGAGCCTGGAGCCTGCTTCGGATTCTGTGTCTCCTTCTCTCTCTGCCCCTCCCCCACTCACGCTCTGTCTCTCTCTGTCTCAAAAATAAATAAACATTAAAAAAAAAACTGAACTGTGGGATTACAAGATAGTTCTGAAAACCAAGTCAATGATTCACCTTCATTGAGGGCACAAGAGAGTTGGGTTGTTGGAGATTAGGAGAAGAAAGATTATATTTTTTAAATTTTCTTTCAGTTTATTTATTTATTTTGAGACAGAGAGAAAGAGAATCCCAAGCAGGCTTCGCACTGTCACCACAGAGCCCGATGTGGGGCTCGAACTCTCGAACAAGGAGATCATGACCTGAGCAGAAAATAAAAGTTGGACGCTCAACCAACTGAGCTACCCAGGTGCCTCATAAGAGAAGAAGGATTTTAGATAGAATTTCTCTGGAGATAACCGTGTTCCGAGTACTTTCCCAGAAGAGAAGTGGAGATACATGTTCTTCAGCTCAAGCCTATGTAAGGTTGCAACAGGATCACTTAGAGTGTCTGAAATGAAAAGCGCCCCCCAGAACGTGGGGGAAACACAATGGCCTGGTGTCCAATTCATGACAAAAAGCTCTCACAAGAGAGAGAGTTGGCAGCCGGGAAGAGTTTGCTGTGTTGGGGGTAGCCCACACTCCCAGAGTTTGTGGAGACTGAGAACGGCATTGGAGACACAGCTGATCTGGAACTATTTAAATCTTGCCCAAGAGGGCCCCCAAGAGAGACATAAAACCTTTGCGGGGAGAATCTGACTTCACTGGAGTGTGCAGTGGAGGAGAACACAGAAACAGGGAAATGTGTTCCCCACTTATGGAAAGTACCATTAAATGTCTTCATGGGGGGGGCGCGCTGAACAGCTCCCCACCCCCAGAAAAGGAGTCAGATTTTAAAACCCACCAGCCGAGTTTGGAAGACCTTAGTTAAAAGCTCCCAGGATTTAAAGAGGAGCCCGTGGGGAGGGAGGGAATTTTACTTGCTTTTCCTCTTTGCTGCCATCCTCGCGCCCCACTCTAGGTGGTATTAGGATCTCACCAACACATTCGATGCATTTAATTGCATTTAATGCACTTATTAAAATAAAACCACGTTTTCAAATGACGACCGGAGGTTGCCTAGGGCTCGTCCTGTCTCATAAACACTTGGAAGGCAAGGGAGGAGTAAAGGGACAGAAAACACAGACCATCTCCAGATGGTCCTTCCATCCTTCCAAACCACAGCCTCATCGGTCAAGTTGGCAAATCTCTGGACGTCTCCAAAGTTACTATGCCTTGATGAAACCTACCTGCGTTTAAAAAAATTTTTTTAACGTTTTTATTTATTATTGAGAGAGAGAGAGAGAGAGAGAGAGAGAGCATGAGCAGGGCAGGGGCAGAGAGAGGGGGAGACACAGAATCTGAAGGAGGCTCCAGGCTCTGAGCTGTCAGCCCAGAGCCCGACGCGGGGCTCAAACTCACCAACTGCGAGATCATGACTGAGCCAAAGTCCGGATGCTTAACCAACTAAGCCACCCAGGTGCCCCAACCTACCTGCATTTTTATCCCAGTTGGGGGTTTCGGGAAGTGTGAAAAGCCTCTCATTTCCTCTCAAACACACATATCCCCCTCTCTTTGACTATAGCTGCTTTGGGAAATACTTTAAAAGCCTATTCATTCCTGGCTCGGAAAGAACCACCCTTCCCAGACAACCACTTAGATCTCCTTCTCCATCCCTCACTGATCTAACAAGCTAAGGATGTCTGAACTTGGCCTTATTACCAATTGGATCTGATGGTTTACATCAAGAACCGACAAACTGCCTTATGACATGTCTATCTCCCTTCTCTTGTGCTGTGGAGTCTTTTTGCCAAGTTTACGGCCCATGACTAATGGGAGGGCCACAGGGTACAAAGTTCGTTCCAATTACAAATCATAGTTTGGCCGAACCTACAGGTGATAATAAGCCATGTTGGGAGCCCATACTTGTGACCATTAGCCAAGGGATCCCCATGTCATTTGTGTATCTGATAGTTCAGGCTTGTGAAGAGCAGCCGGCCAAGAAAGCCCACTTCACTCCAACTCTTTCTCTTCCAACCGAGAGAAGCCCAGTTTTGCTCCTCCACAGCCAAAAAAAAAAAAAAAAAAAAAAAGCTGCCTCTTTTGACTGTGTCACAAGAAAGGAAAGAAAACAGCAGTCGCAAATGTTTGGAGAATGAAAAGATTTCTGAAGAGGAGCGCTGAGAGCCTACTGGGGTGCGGCCGTCTGTGGGTAAGGATCGCACATTCCCACCAACCTTGGCAACTTTGCAGGGAGTTCGCCCGTTGGCTCTCATCCTCGGACCGAGCAGTGGGCCTTGCAAACAGAGGACACTGATTGATCTCATGCAGACCACTGAAGTCTTTTCCAAGAGAAGACAGAGAGGAAACACAGGTTTAAAAGAAGCCAGAAGGATTGTCCTCAGTCCCAGCATCTCGGGGGACCATGGACATTTGCTTCACTGGCTGGAGCGTAACCTCGGTGGCGCATCTGATTTCACGTTTTGCCTGGTGCGAGTCATCTGGTTCTGATCACAAGACAAGCAAAGTAAGCAACTCTAGCTGGATTGACACAAATCCTCAACCACTCCTGGAAGGCTAAGCAAAATCATATTCTAGGACAGCATCAGGAATTACCATGTCTCACTGGGAAAGAAGAACAGAGCCCAGGCCTCGATTCTCCATTTGGAGCCTTCCCTATTACAAGATGAATCAAGCAAGCTAAGACATTCACAAGAAGATTGGTTAGATAGAGACCATACTAGCATTTCCAAGGAGGGTGTGGGGGAGGAACACTAGCCTGTGAACGTTTCTGCTACAAAGTGTTCCCTGTTCAAAAAACCGTAGGAACGAATGGAACAGAAATGAAAGCTCACAAATAAACCCATGCATATAGTAGCAATTAATTGACAACGAAGGAGCCAAGAATACACACTAGAGAAGGGACAGTCTCTTCAATAAATGGGGCTGGGAAAACTGGACAGCCACATGCAAAAGAATGGAACTGGACTAGGCTCTTATATCATACATAAAAATAAATTCAAATTGGATTAAATACTTGAATGTAAGACCTGAAACCATAAAACTCCTAGAAGAAAACATAGGCTGTAAGCCCTTTGACATAGGTCTTGGCAATGATTCTTTTTAATATGACACCAAAAGGAAAAATGAAAAAATGTGACTCTATCAAACTAAAAAGTTTCTGCACAGCAAAAGAAAGAAAGAAAGAGAGAGAGACGGAGAAAGAAAGAGAGAGAGATGGAGAAAGAAAGAAAGAAAGAAAGAAAGAAAGAAAGAAAGAAAGAAAGAAAGACGGAGAAAGAAAGAAAGAGAGAGAGATGGAGAAAGAAAGAAAGAAAGAAAGAAAGAAAGAGAAAAAGAAAGAAAGAAAGAAAGAAAGAAAGAAAGAAAGAAAGAGAGACGGAGAAAGAAAGAGAGAGAGATGGAGAAAGAAAGAAAGAAAGAAAGAAAGAAAGAAAGAAAGAAAGAAAGAAAGAAAGACGGAGAAAGAAAGAAAGAGAGAGAGATGGAGAAAGAAAGAGAGAGAAAAAGAAAGAAAGAAAGAAAGAAAGAAAGAGAGACGGAGAAAGAAAGAAAGAGAGAGAGAGATGGAGAAAGAAAGAAAGAAAGAGAGAAAAAGAAAGAAAGAAAGAAAGAAAGAAAGAAAGAGGAAGAGAGATAGAGAGAGATCAACAAAATGAAAAGGCAATCTACTGAATGGGAGAAAAGAATTGCAAATCATACATCTGATAAGGGGTAATATCCAAAATATATAAAGAACCAATACGACTCAATAGCAAAAAATCGAACAATTCAATTAAAAATGGGCAGACAATCTCAACAGACATTTTCCCAAAGAAGACACCCAGATGGCCAACAGGTACATGGAAGGATGCTCAACATCATTAATATCAGAGTAATGCAAATCAAAACCAATATGTGAATATTATCCAGCCAGAATAAAGAATGAAATCTTGCTAATCACAACAGCATGGCTGGGCCCCGAGGGCATCGTGCTAAGTGAAACAAGTCAAACAAAGAAAGACGAATATTGTGTGATTTCTCTTATACATGGAATCTTAAAAAACAAAAACAACAACAACAACAAAAAACAAAAAACCAAGCTAATAGATACAAAGAACAGATTGGTGGTTGTAAGAGGTGGGGGTGGGAAGTGGGAGAAATGGATAAACTGGGTTTTTTTTAGAATTTAAGAATTTTTTAAGTTTATTTATTTATTTTGAGAGAGAGAGAGGAAGAGCAGAAGGGGAGGAGGAATGGAGAGAGAGAGAGAAACCCAAGCAGGCTCCACACTACCGGCGCAGAGCCCAACGCAGGGCTCAAACTCATGAACTGTGAGATCGTGACCTAAGCTGAAATGGTGTTGGACGCTTAACTGACTGAGCCACTCAGTGTCCTATGGGTTTTTTTGTTTTGTTTTGTTTTTTTGTGTTCTTTAAGTTTAAAGCAACTAAATTTTTTTTAAACTTTAAATTATGGGAAACACTTCATACTGTTTTTTTCTCTTGGAATTCCATAGAACAATCTGGCATTTCGAGAGCTCTAAAAAGCTTTGCAGTTAAACACAACAGAAACGAAAACCACACTTGTGCGACCATAAAAGAGTTTATTCTGTTTTTTTCTTTTTCAATGTTCTTATTGGAGTCTAGTTGACACACAATGGTACATTAGTTTCAGGTGTACAACATAGTGGTTCAATATCTCTCTGTGTTTTGCTGTGCTCACCACAAGTGTGGCTGCCATCTGTCACCATGCAACACTGTCGCATTCTCATTGACTATATTCTCTATGCTGTGACTTTTATTCCTTATATTACGTTATGCTTGTAAAACCTATGAGCATTCTTACACATTTGTTTTTCCAAAAAACACACTTCGAGAAACACTGAACCACAGGGGTGTCCGGGCGGCTCAGTCAGTTAAGTGTCCGACTTCAGCTCAGGTCATGACCTTGCAGTTGGTGAGTTGGAGCCCCGCGTCGGGCTCTGTGCTGACAGCTCAGAGCCTGGAGCCTGCTTTGGATTCTGTGTCGCCTCTCTCTCTGCCCGTCCCCTGTTCATGCTCTCTCTCTCTCTCTCTTTCTCAAATATAAGTAAACATTAAAAAGAGAAGAAACATTGAACCACATCCCTATGTATCTTCCAACTCAACTGCGCACTTCTCAATGCTGAGGACAATACTCTCAGAAGAGCAAAGTGGCCTCCGGCCCATTCATCTGAGCCCGGTGTTGACAGCAACCCCAGGGCACAACAGTGACAGTGCTTCCCTTAGAAGAAGGGTTCAGGTCTAGATCAGAAACTTCAGAAGGAGCCCAGGGTCTTAAGTACCGGAGACCGTCCTGAGGGAGGCCAGCTCCTGCTTCAGGAATTCCGGGCTGGTCCAGGGTTCCCTGCGTGAGGGCTGGTCTAGGACAAACGACGCGGAGTCAGTCTCGTATCAGGACTGCCCGAAGTTTATTATTCTCTTAGGGTTTTAATAATTTTTTCTAAGCACAGCAAGTATACGTTTTGTAAAGCTAGACAGGATGAGATCATTCCAACTTCTCAAGGTTCCCAGTAAAAAACTGACTAAAATGACCTTCACACTTCTTAGGACTACAAAGAATACTTGTTTTTTAGATTACATAGAATGTTCAAACAATCAGTGTATGAGGGAAAAAATAGCTCACATGTAGTCAAAGCATAACTAGTGGATACATTCTGGTAAATATTATGGGTTGAAAGAATAAGGACAAAGTATACAGATATCAGTTAAAGGCTCTGACTACAGTTGAAAGACTATGTGAAAAACACGTTTTCTCTAAAGTTACTCCCTAAGATCATTTATTATCTACTGACCATTAATAGTATCTTAATCCAAAGTCTGCAGCAATTACCACATTCCTGAGGGTCGGGTTGCACTCTTGAGTATAGTGAGAAAAGATTAAGAATTATATTTTATGTTATCACTATTGAATGATTTTCTTTTTATTTCTACAATAACCAACACTATATGTCTCTGAGGCTTATAACACTAAGTAAACAGATCAGAACCTATTCCGGCTGGGGGGGGGGGGCACTGGAGCCCTTTTGCTTCGCCCTGCATCTATCACAGCAGGGGCTTTTCTTGAGAGTTCTTCTTAGATCCAGGTTAATGATATTTCTTAGGCCCTGCACAGATTTTCCTGCTAGCCCCATAGCGACTGTGCCTGTCTTAGGTTGCCCCCCCTCTGAGGGATCTTACCCATCACTGGCTAACCAGCCATCCTCTGGGGTCAAACAGGGCAACTTGGATTCGAAACCATAGCTCCATGGCTTCCCTGCCCAGCACCGGGCTGTAGACACCCTTGCCTTCCAGCAGGGTCTAGGCTCTGGGCAATTGGCCTTTGAGACTTAGGTCTTTACCCTGGGCATGGCCATCAGGGCTATTGTCTTCTGGTCCCCGGCACTTAAGAACATGAGATGTCACACCCCATATATACCGTGATTCCAAATAAACCCGACTCAAATTATAAAATAAGTGTAGGGAAGCTTAACAGAATTCTGAATGATTCCCTAGTGACAACCTCCATATTTGAAATATCAAATTCTTGCCCCCAAAACTGATACTCCTAAACACACGTTCAGTTAGGTCGCTAGTCCTGCCGGTGTTCCCATCCCAAGATCTGTGTTCATTGACACCATGCCCACCGATGCACCTGTTTCGGCCTCAGGTAAAATGGCACAGGAGACTAAACTAGTCTAGATCATTGCTAAGATTGCTTCCAGCTCTATAGCTCTGCGATTCTCTCTGCTGTGTTGACTAGTCTTGGTCTTCAGCCTGACGCCAGAGGAGTTAAACCTTTCCTGTAGTGATTCGCGAGGCGCCCACTGTGGTACACGCTGTTGCCTTCTCTCCTTAGCGGACACTGTGGCCACCCGGCCAATGCACCCTTGGCACTTCCTTCAGTCCCATACTTGCCACTTAACTGATGGCTTTCGACTCCAGACACTGCAGTCTTTTGCCTGAGGCTTTCTTTTGACCATCGCAGTTCACTCGGGGTGTGGGGGGGGGGCAGGCTAGAACGACGGTGGAGCCATATTCCCCAGAGCAGCCCTCAATCAGTCACCGATAAGAGTGTGTCACGTGCGCCGTGTGCCTGGAAACACCCCCAGCTCCTTGCCCTTCCGTTAAAATAACTCTGAAGTGTGTGCAGTCCACTGTCTCTCAGAATCTCCTAGCAGATTGAATCCGTGGTCCCTGGTAGCAGCTGGCTTGATAAAGTACTTTTTTTAATTTCTGAGAGAGAGAAAGATAGGGCACAAGCAAGGGAGGGGCAGAGACAGTGAGAGAGAGAGAGAGAGAGAGAGGGAGATACAGAACCTGAAGCAGGCTCCAGGCTCCCAGCTGTCAGCGCAGAGCCGACACAGGGCTCGAATCCGCGACCTCAAGATCATGACCTGAGCCGAAGTCGGACGCTTAACCCCACTGAGCCACCCAGTCACCCCAGTTAGGCACTCTTTATCGACTTCTTTCGTTTCCCTACTCTTTCTGCTCCCTCGTTCCCTCCCAGGATTTCGTGGGATCACCCCTGCTTGCATTCAAATCCTCGTTTCAGAGTTTGTTTCTGGGAACCCAAACCAAGAGAAACCAGCATTTCTTTCCCCACTCGCCTCCCCGGCAATCACACCTTGTTTTGGTTTACTGCCGACCTTGCAAGAAAATATATTCCTACCCACAGCTCTAAAGATAGAGCCAAGCCAGCCATGGTCATCTCAGTCCTCTTCCCAGTGGTGGGGCAGGATTCGATCCAGTCCTGGCCAACAAGAACTGGAGGGGGAATTCTGGGAAAGAGTTCTTTGCTCCAAAAAAAAGAGACATCCCCTAATCTGCCACCGGAAATTGACATGGCAGAGTGTGATGCCCAGAACTGCAGCCGCCAATTGAGGACCAGGAAACCAGCCCGAAGGGAAAACTGACTCACCTAATATATGAAGTGGAGAGACGGCAAGATCCTGTTTCTTTGAGGACATATTTGAGCAGCCAGAACCCAAGGAATATCTGAACTTCTTACATGAGACAATAGACTTTGTAATATTTAGACCAATTGCAGTCGGGGTATTCTGTTACTTCCAGTTAAAGATAATCCTATCTGATATACCTTCCCAAAGCTCTCAGGAACCAAAATAAGATGTTTTGTTTTGAAACCTTGCCACTTGAAGAAGGAAATCATGCATAATTTTTAGCAGATGTCTTAATAATAGGGATGGGTTCAACAAATTATGGCACATACTATACATCCGTGGAAAATCTTCCCTTAAGAAAATCGTTTAATGACACAGAAAATTATTTCAGGGTGTTTTTAAGTGAAAAAGCAAGAATGGTATAAATACACTGAAAAAATATTAATGCTAATCCTCAGACCTGTTAACGTTTACTTTATTTTTCTTTGCATCTTCCAAGTTTTCTGTTAAGAAGATGCATTGTTTTTATATTTGTTTTTTTTTTAAGTTTTTTATTTATTTTTGAGAAAGATACAGAGGGGAGTGGGGGAGGGGCAGAGGGAAGGAGACAGAATCCCGAGCAGGCTCCAGACTGTCAGTGCAGAGCCCGATGCAGGGCTTGAACTCATGAGCCGTGAGACCGTGACCTGAGCCGAAACCGAGAGTCAGACGCTCAACTGACTGAGCCACCCAGGTGCCCCTGTATTTATTCTTTTTAAGATGATATTTGAAGGGCGCCTGGGTGGCCAGTTGGTTGGGCATCGGACTTCGGCTCAGGTCATGATCTTTGTGAGTTCGAGCCCCGTGTCGGGCTCTGTGCTGACAGCTCAGAGCCTAGATCCTGCTTTGAATTTTATGTCTTCTTCTCTCTCTCTCCCTCCCTCTACTCGTGCTCTGTCTCTCTCTTAAAAATAAATAAACAGCAAAACATTCTAAAGTGGTATTTGAAAATAATCACCTAAGGTCCGTCGCAGTTGTTCTTTCTTCTCTTTCTTCATCTCAGGAAAAGGACCACGTGTCCAGCATCTGAGGACCTACCCAGGGGCAAAAAGTGGCCAGGACTCTGCAGCAATCTATGTTTCAAAAAGTCAGCTTCCTGAGCTGTTCGGGGCAGAGTCGTCGAGGAAGCCATAAAAGGTAACCGTTTCTCTTGCTACACAAGGGTTATGGACAACGTGAGAAGGCTTTGCCCAGCTCGACGGGGATACCCGGGTTTGCTCTCCTGCCTGAGTCACTCACCAGGGGGAACGAGGTAAGTAGAAACTGATCTCCTGGCTTCAGAAGCGGAGGCAGGGTCTGAGTAACATCTTCTAGGAGCTAACTCACTGGAGAGGAAGGAGGAATCTTTTGCAGGATGGAAGAAAAAAAATCCAGAAGGGAAGCCAGAATAAGAAAGCAGCCAGAAACTAAAACCAGCATCATGAGGGTGATGGTGAATGGAGAAAAAGAACACAGAGTTAGGAAAGAAGAGAAATGGCACCAATAAGCCTGACAGCCTCTCCTAGGGTGAGTCCCGGACATCTGAAGTCGCTGACACTTCATGACAACGTACGGGTCTTCACGGGCAGCAATAAGTCGTGCAGCGGGCATGCCGTGCCGAGAGGTCGGGGCACAGGCTAGTCCCGCATGGCCAATGTGGAAGTATACCGTCTGCCATGTGTGTGTTGCCAAAACAGGTGGAAACCCTGAGGACCCAACGCCACTTCCGCGCATCTGGGGATCCAAGTTAGCCTCACCGAAACCACCAGTACAGACTCAAACCACATCTTGAGAGGTTGTGTGGTAGAGTCGGCGCTGCACTGCGTCGTGCTTCAGAAGAGAGGAGCTCAAGCCTCAGGTCTGGTAGTACCAAACGTGTGGCCGGCTGCGCATTAAACATCTCCAAACGCCAGTTTTTCCATCTGCAAAATCATTATTATTATTATTATTATTATTATTATTATTATTATTATTATCCATTTTGCGATCTACTTCACAAGTTTGTTAAAAGAATGTAGTGGAATAATAAATGTGAAAGTACTTTGTAAAACTACAGAAGACTCCAGAATCCAAAGTATTATTAGTGATTTTGGAGTCGTGGTCGGGAAAACTAAAAAGTGGAGAAGTAGGGATTAGAAATCTACTCAGGGACATTTGTTTAAACCATGCTCATCTAAAGAAGAACCGCAAGGAAACAGATCCACCCCTGAGGGCCGACGGTGCTGACAGAGAGAAAGCTGACCTCCACTGGGTTGCCATCTTTTATACCAAGGGGTATAATTTCCAAATATTAAAGAGTAGGGCTCACATTGTTGAGAAAGAACCCAAGACCAAGCCACCTAAAGGAATCAGGAGACCTTTTGCTTGGGACTTCATGCTAAACGAATTCTTTCTGACCCCCTGTCTCCAAAACGGAGACGTTTGATCCCAGAACCAATGTCAGGAGGGCATAGAACAATCATGTTTGTGTCAGTGGGGTCCTCCAGGAGGCAGACTCGGAGGTGCAGTTAGGTGTGCAAGAGATTTATTGGTAGGAGACGCTCGGGAAAGATAAGGGGAGAGGAAGCAGTGTGGGGCAGGGGGAGCTTCAAACCATGACGCAGGTCCGACAAGCCTTAGCCTACCCAACAGAGAGCTCTAGAGCCAAGATTCCCCCACTAGAGGTATCCCTCGAGGAGCAGAGATGGCCAAGCCTTCCTGCCTCTGCCACTGGCTCCAGCTGTTGGCTGGGGCTGCCCAGGAAGAGCGTGGCCCCAGCTCAAAAGCCAAGATGGATCCTGAAATGCAAACACTTGGAACCCATGAGCTAACTGCGATCCTCGTAGTGGATACGCACTTTCTTTCTCGAAGGGACATGGAGCAGTGTCATGAGTCATGGAGCGGCCAGGAGACTGAAGGTGACTGGACTACTGAGCGAGGCAACGGAGATTGCCAAGGGCCAGTAGAAGTTTGCCAAGAAAATGCCATGAGGTCTCATCTCACTTCCTACTTTTAGCATGACTAGTCTGGCACACCAGGAGAATGCCGATGATATGGTATAGGTGGATTTCGGTAAGATATTTATCAAAGAATTTTATAGCCTTATCCTTGAGATAGAAGCATGGGTAATAATAGGTGGGCAAATTCTGATATTCTAAAGCAATCATATCCACAGAGGTCAATGAATAGCACCCAGGTGAGCAGCTAATATTTTCAATTCGAGGGTTCAAAACTAGGACTCTTGCCTTCTTCCACCTCCTGTGTCTCCTTCCCAGTTTCTGTCAATAGGATTCTATTTTCTTAGGCATCCACGTATGAAAGCTTTGAGTTAACGTGGATTCTTGCTGCTCCCTTACTCTTTTCACTGACTCGGTTTCCAAGTCAGGCACACTATGCTTCTTCTTATCTCTTAACATTCGGCCCTTTGTTTTCATTCCTACTGCCGTGGCCATGGCCCTGGCCCTGGGTACCATTTCTTCCCACCCCATGTTGTGTCCTGCAATCCATCCCTCACCACCTACACTGGCCTTCCCAAGCCATTGGCTTGCTAGCCAAGGCCCCTTCCTCTATGCCCTTCCCATCTGAGCCCTTCCCTTCTATGTCCTTCCCCGGGTCCCGCCTCTGAAATCACACAAATCAAAGTACTGCCCTTACCACGCAAGGCAGATTTCTTTCACGCTGAGCTAAGATTTTTAAAATCTTCCGATGTGTCTGAAATCAGGAAGCACCTTATATTCAAGGTCGGAAGAAACTGTCAGCCTCAGAACTGAAGAAGAGGTGAAGAAAGGCCGGCCGAGGAGAGTTCCGCAAAGCGTCGAAGGGATCGGTTCGTCTAACTGTCACTGCGATTGTACATTAACGGAGGAGCCCTAATTTTTACTCAAAACGAGGCGGCATATGCTTGGAACTGCTCTGGGCGCTGGAGGCAAAACAGATAAAAATCGCTACCCTGGTGGAAGGTAGAGATACGTCATGAAGAACTGTGGGCAGGTTCTGAGAAATCTGTCGCTGGGTCTGGTTGGCTTTTAAGAGAAGCTCTTTAACTTCTTGTGACAAGTAACTCGATTAGGGGGAAAAGATGAAACTATGGTTTCAACCAAATAGTACATGCAGACAAAACCTGTTATACTTCGTGTGACAAAACAAAACAAAACAAACAAACAAAAAAACACTTGGAGACAGTGACCTGTGCTTTGTTGCCCCTGTATTTTCCTCTTTCTGCCCCTTTCCCCCAATTCAAACAAAAAGTTAGTCTCTCTCTTATTTCTTCAAGGGGTGAATGTGGCAGGTTAGAAAATAAATATGGCCCACGGGGCGCCTGGGTGGCTCAGTCGGTTAAGCATCCGACTTTGGCTCAGTTCATGATTTTGCATGTTGTGGGTTCGAGCCCCGCGTCGGGCTCTGTGCTGACAGCTCGGAGCCTGGAGCCTGCTTCGGATTCGTGTCTCCCTCTCTCTCTGCCCCTCGCCGGTTCACACTCTCTCTGTCTCAAAAATAAATAAACCCTAAAAAAAAAAGAAAGAAAAAAAATACGGCCCATAAGGGATGAGTCACTAAGTTCTATTCCTGAAACCGTTTTTTCAAAAATTATAAAGATAAAAAAAGAAAGAAAAGAAAAGAAATACGGCCTTAGAGAGAGGGGCTCTAAGCTCCACCTGTTGGCAGCCGTAGGAACGCAAGAGAAAGGGAGCAGCCAAACCCCCGAAAAGGAAATGGCACTGGAGGTTCCTCTAAAGCTACATGGTGAGCAGCTTCGCAGGCTGAAGCCTGTGTCCCAAGGGGAGCTTGAAAGCATCAAGAAGCAACTGGAACTGGACATGACAGGCCA
This sequence comes from Paguma larvata, assembly GCA_030068075.1. Taxonomy (NCBI): domain Eukaryota; kingdom Metazoa; phylum Chordata; class Mammalia; order Carnivora; family Viverridae; genus Paguma; species Paguma larvata. The sequence goes on along the minus strand of CM057830.1, from coordinate 37,325,361 downwards.
CGTGGAAAGGAAACAGTGGCACCAAACACCCCCATCCAACGACTGCATGTTAAGCAAACGTCCCAGAATGAAATTCCAGAAGAGAAAAGAAGAACTCAGGAAATAACCATGCCAAGAGTTCCCAGGATGGAAGGCTCAAAATAGAAAGTCAGTCATAAAATGTAAAGTGACCGGTCTTAACGCATCTAAATGTACAGACCGGAAGTCTGACCGACTATACTTGCCATGCCATGAAATTAAAGGTGCCAAAGGGACAGGGAACCTTGAGAACATTATGAAAAAGCTGCAAGTCACTTGGAATGCTGGAGGAGAAGAACCACTCAGGAGAATCTTCAGACTCTGAATGTGAGAAACATTTAAATTGGGTAATGATTCTAAAAAGGAAAGTAGCATATATTAAAAATTACAGGGATAATTTAGATCACTTTTTAATGGAGTCTTGATGCAGTGTTCCTTGTATTTTTTTTTCCTTTGAAAGCTGCTATTTAAATTGATGGTGGCTCTTACAATTCGTGGCATTTTGGAAACGAGGAAAAAAACCTGTTTTTCATCATTTTTAGGATTTTCAGCTGTCAAAATCTTATCCATCAGCAACCAAAATGTCAAAAATAAGGGCTTCGTTAAATGACTTGTGCTACATCTATATAATGGAATGCAGTACTTATAAATGGTCTCAGAGAGGAATATTTAATGGCATGAGAAAATGTTAATGCTAAGTTAAAAAAAAAAAAAAAAGAAAGCCTGTATGTGTGTGGGGGGGTGCGGGGTATAATCTACAGGTCTGTTTTAAGGTGTCTCTCAAGTCCTCTAACCCCAAAGGTTGTGCTCTAATCTCATAGCTAAATGGCATACCTGTCCACGCTTTCCCAAGATTAAGGGGTTTCTTAAGACACCATGGCTAACCTCAGGACAGTCCTGGGCATACTGAGACAGTGACTCTAATCAGAGCCCTTTCCAATGTCTCAGGAGCCGAGTCAAGTCCTCCCTGCCACAACCCACTGTTGTACTGGCCGTCGGCAATTTCCCTGGGCTCTTGCCCCTCCCCCACTGTAGACCCCACCCACAGGACCTAAAGGAAGGCTCTGAGGTAAGAGTAAGCACCACAAATATTTTGCTAAATCACGCTGAACCTGGAACACCATTCCCAATACTTTGCCCAGGGCTCTGTGGTTAGCCCTGTACCTCTTTCAGCATCTCTGTACTTTTCATCAACACGGTGGATAAAGGCATGCTTGCAAATGTTGCAGAAGACAGAAATGGGTGTTAACAAACTCTCACGTCCAAAATATCTCTAAGACTGAAACTAACACTAAGCCCAAGATACAGTGAGTCACATCAGCATCGTGCCTGAATAAGAAGTTTCTTGTTCCTGTCCCCACTCCTCGATGACAATTTGGTACCCGCTCACAGACAGAAGTGCCTTGGTGGGAGCCATGGATTCCAGCACCAGACACCAACAGACTCAGGAGACGTGTTACCCACCCACAGAATGGGCAAGAGGCATCCAGACCTCAATCCTGGCTGTGGACCCTGTGATGACCTACGGACTGGGTCCAGCCCTTCTTGGTTACATCCCAAGATCCCCTAGAACACACTGGCTTAGACAATCACCCACAGAGGACGGAGCCTTTTTGGAACTCCAGGTTTCCAGCTGAGAAGTTCCAGCCTATTGTTGGAGCCAAAAAAAAAAAAATATATACAAGTTTGGGTGCACTGGAGAGAGTAAGAGGAATGGCATGACTTTACGTGCAACACCCCTCTTCGGAGGCAACACAACGAGGGCCAGGAAAGATCTCAGCTTGAGATTTTCCCCTCCGGGGAAAGCAAGAGCACATCAGTGAGCATCCGGACTGCCCAGTTGTGTGAGACACTGACCAAAAGGCAGAGTACAGAATAGTGAGCTGCATTACTGAGGGGTGGGAAGATCCTGGGAGAGCAGCACCTACTACTCTTGGAAAGTATTAAAAGGATGTGGTGTGGATGGAAGGACGCATGATGGACTTCATCCAGAAGCCTGCCTAGGAGCCACTGGGAGCACCTCAACCTCGAATCTTTCCAGAAAGCCATGGCACCACCAGCACTCCTTGCACCTCGCCCCCACACACCTCCACCCTGTGGCTGGCTGCCTAGGCATGTGCCTTCTGGGGGCAAGAGCAAGCTTTGGCAGGTGACTAGAATCTGTGGGTCAGGAAGAGACCACAAACTTGAACTTTAGTGCTACTTTTGGCGGGGGAGGGGGGAGAGCGAGGCCATCGGCATTCGCTCTGGTCTTCTGCAAGATGGAGAGAAGGTGTCCAAGCTTAAGAATTCTGCCACAAGAGGGAGTAAGGAGTGTGGAGAGGGTGTATCCATACAAGCTTTGGAATCTCTAGCAGAGCTAACGGAGGATAGTTCTCTCCCAAGAGCAGTTAGTAAAGACTGGAGAAGGTGACTTCTACTTCAAATGTGAAGGCAGGGATGCAAAACTTAAGGAACGTGAAAAATCAAGGAAACATGACACCAACAAAGGATGCCAGAACCTTCCAGGAACTCATCCCAAAGACAGGGAGATCTGCAATTTACTGGATAGAGAATTCAAAATAGCTATGTTAAGGAAACTCACCAAGGAACAAGAAAACATAAAATAATTCAAAGAAATAAGAGAAACGATACATGAACAAAATGAGAAGTTTAACAAAGTGATAGAAATCACTTAAAAAAATTTTTATGTTTATTTTTGAGAGAGACGGAGACAGAGCACAAGCAGAGGATGGGCAGAGAGAGAGAGAGGGAGACACAGAATCCGAAGCAGGCTCCAGGCCCTGAGCTGTCAGCACAGAGCCCGACGCGGGGCTCGAACCCACAAACCGTGAGATCATGACCTGAGCCGAAGTCAGACACTTAACCGACTGAGCCACCCAGGAGCCCCGTGATAGAAATCACTTTAAAAAAAAAAAAAAAACAAATTCTAGAGCTGAAAAGTATAATGAATGGAAGCGGGGGAGGCGGACGCACTAGAGAGCATCAACAACAGAATGAACCGGGCAGAAGAAAAAGATCTTTGAGTTAGAAGACAGGAACCTCGAAATTATCCAGTCAGAGAAGAACAAAGAAAAAAGAATGAAAAACAGGATCTATGGGATACCATCAAAAGAACCAATTGCAAATGATTGCAGTTCCAGAGAAGAAGAGAGGGAGAGGGGGCAGAAAGATTAGTTAAAGAAATAATGGCCAAGAACTTCCCAAATCTGGGGAAGCTCATGAAGCTCATGGGTCACCAAACAAACTCAAAGACATCCTCTCCAAGACATATCATGATAAAATTTTCCAAAATCAAAAAAAAATTTTTTTTAAACCAAAAAGAGAAAATAAGCTTGTAACTTAAAAGGAAATGCCCAAAAGGCGATTAGTAGGTTTTGCAGCTAAGAAAACATGCAAACACTGGTAAAGGTAAGTATACAAATTCAGAATACCCTAGTGCTGTAATATGGGGGTGTATTAACCACTTAACTTTGGTATAAATGTTGAAAGGTGGAGTACTAAAAATAACTGTGGATAAGGCAAGGGGGGACCTTAGATCCTCCATAAGGGGATTCAATTCTCCAATCAAAAGAAATATAACGGCTGGATGGGGTGGGGGGGGGTAGGGAAACAAGAATCCACTATATGATACCAACAGGAGACTCCTCAGCGTTAACGACACACATAGGTTCAAAGTGAAGGGCTGGAAAAATTAATTCCATGCCTGAGGAAAATAGACAGCAGGGTAGCTATACCTACACCAGACAGGAAAAGACGTTAAGTTAAAAATGATAACGAGACTAAAGGTCATTACATGATGATAGAGGGATCAATCCATCAAGAAGGGATGACAATCATAAATATATATGCACCCAATATCAGAACACCTAAATATATTAGGCAAATACCAACAGATCTGAAGGGAGAAATAGACAACACAATAACTGTGGAGGACTTCAATGCCCCATTTTCAGCGATGGCTACACTATATAGGCAGAGTATCGATAAGAAAATGTTGGGCTTGAACCATGCATCATACCAAATGGACCTAACAGACATTTATAGAATATTCCATTCAACAGCAGCAGAATACACATTCCTCTCAATTGCCCGTGGAACATTCCCTGAGATAAATCACATAATAAGACACAAAACAAGTCTTGGCAAATTTAAGAAGATTGAAATCAAACCAAGTATCTTCTTTAAGCCCATGGTGTAAAACTATAAAACAGCGACAAAAGGGAAGCTGGAAATTTGACAAACATGTAGAAACTAAAATACACGCTCCTGAGAAACTAGTGGGTCAAAGAAGAAACCAAAAGGGAAACAAAAAAATATTTCAAAATAAATAATAATGGAAACCAACACACCAAAACCTATGGGATACTGCAAAAGCAGTTAGGAGGAGGAATTTTACAGCAATAAATGCATATATTAAGAAAACAGATCTCCAATAAGTAGCCTAACTTTGCACCTCAAGGAACTAGAAAAACCAAGAATAAACTGTACCCAAATTTAACAGAAGGAAGGAAACAACAAAGATCAGAGCAGAAATAAACGAAATAGATGCTACAAAAAAGCAATAGACAAAATCAGTGAAACTAAGAGATGCAGTTTTGAAAAGCTAATATTTATAAACCATGAGCTAGATTAAATTTTAAGAAGAGAGAAGACTCAAATATATAACATCAGAAACAAAAAAGACCTTTCATTCATACAGCAGATACACGAAGCATCATAAGATACTACTTTGAACAATTATACACCAACCTAAAAGAATTTGGGACAACCTAGAAGAAACGGATAAATTCCTAGAAACATACAAGCTACCAAGACTGAATCAGGAAGAAATAGAAAATAGGAACAGACCAATAACAAGTAAGGATATCGAATAGGTAATCAAAAACCTCTCAACACAAGAAAACTCAGGGCCAGATGGCTTTGCCGATGAATTCTGCCAAACATTTCAAGAAGAATTAACACCAATCCTTCTCAAACTCTTCCAAAAACTCGGAAAGAAAGAAACACTCCCAAATTCCCTTCATGAAGCCATCATTACCTTGACACTAAAGCCAGATAAGGACACTACGAGAAAAGGAAACAGGCGTAGCCCTGATGAATACAGATGGAAAAACTCTCAGCAAAATATTAGCAAATCAAATTTAACAACATATTAAAAGGGTCATATACCATATCAACTGGGATGCAAGCTTGGTTCAACGTGCACAGATCAATAAATGTGATACACAACATTAATAGATGAAAGATAAAAATCAATCATCATCTTCATAGATGCAGAAAAGGCATTGGACAAAATACAGCATCTTTTCATTATAAAAATGCTCAACAAATTGGATATAGAAGGAACATACTTCAGTATAATAAAGGCCATCTATAACAAGCTAACTGCTAACAACATACTCAACAAATTTAAAAGTTTGAAAGCTAAGATCAAGAATAACACATGGGGGCGGGGGGGCTCCTGGGGGCTCAGTCGGTAAAGCATCTGACTCTTCGTTTCGGCTCAGGTCATGATCTCGTGGCTCATGAGTTCAAGCCCCACACCGGGCTCTGTGTTAGCAGTGCGGAGCCTGCTTGGGATTCTCTCTCTCTCTCCCTTTTCTTCTGCCCTTCCTACGTTGCTCATGCTCTCAAAATAAATAAATAAACTTTAAAAAGTAAGAATAACACATGGGAGGGGGCTCCTGGAGGGCTCAGTCAGTGAGCGTTCAACTTCGGATTTCGGCTCAGGTCACGATCTCACAGTTGTGCGGTCAGGCCCCACGTCAGGCTCTGCACTGACAGTGTGGAGTCGGCTTGGGATTTTCTCTCTCCCTCTCCCTCTCTCTCTGCCCCTCCCAACTCATGCCCTCTCTCTCTAAAATAAATAAACTTTTTTATTTTTTAAAAAGAACAATACAAGGATGCCCACTCTCACCATTCCTATTCAACATAGTACAGGAAAGTCAGAGCAATCAGGCAAGAAAAAGAAATAAAATGTACTCTCAGTAGGAAAAAAAGTAAAATTACCTTTGTTCGAAGATGATACAATCTTATATACAGAATGTTCTACAGGCTCCAACAACAACAACAAAAACATTAGAACTAATAAAAAATTTCACTAGAGTTTGTCGATTCAACAAAATCAAACAAAACAAACAGTATCAACATACAGGGGTGCCCGACTGGCTCAGTCAGAAGAGCATGCAACCTGATCTCAGAGTGATGAGTTCGAGCCCCACATTGGGTGTTGAGATTACTTAAGTACAATTTAAAAACCTTTAAAAAAGCCAAAATCAACACATGAAAATCAGTTGCATTTCTGTACACTAACAATGAAATATCTTAAAAAGAAAGAAAGAAAGCAGCACTATTCACAATGATACCAAAAATAAAATACTTAGGAATAAATTTAACCAAGCACGTGAGAGATCTGTATGTTCCAAACTACGGCTTTCTCTGAAAAATATTGAAGACTGTGCAAATAAATGCAAGGTATCCCATGTTTATGGATCACGAGAGTTAATAGTGTTCGAATGTCAAGGCAAGCCAAAGCCATTAATGGATTCAGTGCAATCCGTATCAAAATTCTAATGACATTTTTCATTAAAAATTAAAAGAAAATCCTAGTATTAGTATGGAACCAAAAAAATAATAATAACAAAAAAACAAACAAACAAAACAAAATAAATAGCCCAAAGCGATCCTGAGAAAGAATGAAGTTGGAGGCATCACACTTTCTGATTTCAAACTATACTGCAAATCAAAACAGTATGGTTGTCATAAAGATAGCTACGTGGACCCATAGAATACAATCAAGAGCTCAGAAATAAACCCATGCATGTAAGGTCAATTAATTTACAACAAAGAGCCAAGAATATACATGAGGAAAAGACAGTCTATTCAATATATAGTGTTGAGAAAACGGGACACCCACATGCAAAAGTATGAAGATGCACCATTCTCCCATACCGTACATAAAAAATCACTTCAAAATGGATGAAAGACATGAACATAAGACTGAAACCGTAAAACTTCTAGAAAAAACCATAGGTGGTAAGCTCCTTTACATCAGTTGACAGTGATTTGTTGGATTGACACCAAAGCAAAGGCAAAAAAAAAAAAAGGCAAAAATAAACTATTAGCACTACAGCAAACCAAAAAGCTTCAGCACAGCAAAGGAAACCACTACAAAATAAAAAGGCAACCTATGGAATGGGAGAAAATATTTGTAAATCATATATCTGATAAAAAGGACAATATTTAAAATATATTAAGAACTCATACAATTCAGTAGGGGTGCCTGGGTGGCTCAGTCAGTTAAGTGGCCAACTTTGGCTCAGGTCATGACACAGGGTTCGAGCCCTGTGTCAGGCTCTGTGCTGACAGCTGACGGCTCTGAGCCTGGAGCCTGCTTCGGATTCTGTGTCTCCCTCTCTCTCTGCCCCTCCCCAGCTTGCACTCTGTCTCTCTCTCTCTCTCTCAAAAATAAATAAATGTTAAAAAAAATTGTAATTAAAAAAACTCACACAACTCAGTAGCAAAAAAACCCCACAAAATCTGATTTAAAAATGGGCAAAGGATCTGAATAGACTTTTTCCCACAAAAATAAATAAATCAAGATGGCCAGCAGATACACAAAAAGGTGTTCAATGTCAGTCATCATCGGGAAAATGTAAAAAACCACAACGAAGTGTCACCTCACATCTGTTAGAAAGAGAAGCCCCAAAAAGATAAGAGACAGCAAGTGTTAGTGAGGATGTTGAAAAATGGGCCCCCTTGCCAGTGGGGATGTAAATGGTACAGCCACTATGGAAAACAGTATTGGGGGTTTCTCAAAAAATTAGAACGACTGTATGATTCAGAAATTCTAGTTTCTGGGCATGCGTCCAAAGGAAATGAAATCAGCATCTCAAAGAAATATCTACACATCCATGGTCATTGCGGCATTATTCGCTATAGCCAAGATACGGAAACAAACTAAGTGTCCATCCAGAGATGAATGGATGAAGATGTGTTATATAGGTACACGATGGAATATTACTCAACCATGAGGAAGAAGGGAATCCTGCCATTAGTGACAACATGGGTGAACCTTGAGTGCATTACGCTAAGTGAAATTAGTTAAGGAAGATAAAGACAAACACTATGATATCTCTTGTATGTGGAATCTAAAAAAAACCGAACTCTTAGTAACAGAGACTAGAATGGTGGTTACCAGGACTGGGGGGTGGGGGAAATGGGGAGATGTTAGTTAAAGAGTTTAAACTTCCGGTTATAAAATAGCTAAGTTCTTGGAGTTTAATGTACAGCATGGCGATCATAGTTAACAGTACTGTATTATGTATTCGAAAGTCACTAAGAAAGTAGATCTTAAATGTCCTTGCCACAAAAAAGAAATGGTAATTTTGTGATGCGTTGCAGATGCTAACTAATGCTAGAGTAGTAAGCATTTTTCAATGTATAAGTGTATCAAAATCAACATATTGTACACCTCACATTTATACAATGTTGGGGGCACAGGGGTGGCCCAAGGTGGTTAAGTGTCCGACTCTTGATTTCAGCTCAGGTCATGATCTCACAGTTTCTTGAGTTAGAGCCTTGTGTCAGGCTCCAAGCGGACAGCACAGAACCTGCTTGGGATTCTCTCTCTCTCTCCCTCTCTCTCTGATCCTCCCCCACTCGCACTCTCTCTGTCTCTCTCAAAACAAATAAACATTTAAAAATAATTAATTAATTAATAATTAATTAATTAATTTGCACAATGTTATATGTCAATTATATCTCCATAAAACTGGGGAGGAAAAACTCAAATGCAATTAAGCAGGTAAAATATCAACAGCCCAAGTCACCAAGTTAAAGCTTTTTTTTTTTTTTTTTGAGAGAGAGAGAGGGCACAAGTGAACAAGGGTCAGAGAGAGGGAGAGAAAGAGAGAGAGAATCCCACAAGGGGCAGAAAGAAAAGAAGCGGGGCTCACCCGAAGTGGGGCTCGTGCTCGCCCGTCTGGGATTCGAACTCATGAACCTCGAGATCATGACCTGAGCCGAAGTCAGATGCTTAACCGACTGAGCCATCCAGGTACCCAAAGCAATTTTTTAAAAATTTAAAAAAATTTTTTAAAAATCAATATGCTAGCACTGACTAAGGGCACCTGATAAAACAGCTCATACGAAAAATAACTGAGAATTCTAGTTTGCAGAAAGTTTACATGAGACGTGAGGATTAAATGCAGCTGCCAAAAAAAGAAAACATAGTCTTCAATATGGCGATAGATCTAGCGCGCCCGGAATGAACGAAATCCAGACCCCGTCGCCCCCTTGAGATGGAGATCACGTAAGTATGTCTGTCATTGGTTCTCAGATTGCAGGGACCCACCACAGAGTTTCTGCTCGTTCCCGGGATGAGACCCAGGAATTTGCATTTCCAGCAAGTTCCCAGATAAAGCTTGTCGTAGGGCCAAACTTTGAGAACCACTTAGAACACTGAGTCCGGAGGGTACACCGCACAACGGCAAATTGCTCTAGAAGCAGTATGATACGAAGAAATGTTCAGAGAAGTGGATACACTCAGCCTGATTACAGAATTCAGAATTACATGGCCACTCGCTACCCATATTTGAAGGCTTATGCGGCCGAACACATGGACTCATCAGTTGCGGTTCTAGGGGCAGAACTGGGCCCAAAACGAACTGGAAATTCCAAAGAGGCATGTGTGAGCTCCACGCAAGGACATATTGTCCATTAGAATCATTCGAAAATAGAATTGGTTAATTTTTAAAAAATCAGGTTATAGATTTGGATGGATGGACGGATGGATGTCTTTTTATGAATATATGCGTCCTTTTTTAAAACCTGGATTATTAATACACACCAAAGGTTTGGTGGTGCTCATCTCTTGGTGGGGGTAAGACAGATTTTTTTCGTTTTAGTTATTTGTATGAAATAATTTTACCACAACGAACATGGATTATTGATGTAAGAAAATACTAAAAGCTAAAAAAAAAAAAGGAAATGCGTTGCTTTGCAGGGTAGATGGTGGCTCCCTGTCACCTAAAGTGACCAAGGAGAAGGTAGTGAAAAATCTTAGTAAATTACTTAGAGAAAGGGTCCTCAAATTTAAAATACATCAGGATCTCCTGGGGGACTTGTTAAAGTACAGAGTGCTAGGCCCTGCTCTCAGAGGTTCTGATTCGGTGGGTCTGGGTTCGAGCCAGAGATTTTGCCTTTCTAACAAGGCTTCCGTCACGTGGTTGCTGCCGGTCTGGAGGCCGCAGTGTGAGTAGCTCTGGTGTCGTGGGCAATCCTTCCAAACTGACTCCCCGTGATTCCCATTATTCCCCTATCAGTCCTGTCGGCCACCTGATAGCAGATTTTTCCCTCTCGTCTCCCCCCGTGATGCCCTTTAAACAGAGCGAGGCTGTATCAGAGGGCATCCCCTTTATCTGCTATGGGCTCGTTCCTTCCCTTAGTTCCCTGACTTTGGTTGTGACCATGCCCGCCTGGTTGACAAAGTAACGGCATTCTTCTCCGAGGAGGATGCGGGTGCCCCTTCTCTGGGCGGTGAGCAGGCCAAGCGCCCGTCTGTTCTGGAGGGCGACTCCCGCCGGGGAACTTGTTTGGCTCTGCAGGGACCCTAGGGAGTCGGCCGCGGGTCAGCCCCACGGAAGAGCCGACGCCTCCCATGCCGGTCCCTGTCCCCGTGGCTAATTCTTCCACTAGGAGGACGGGTCGCAACCCGGGTGGTTCAGCCTGGGCCTCAGGGCTGAAGGTGTACAGACGGGGCCCAGATTAGAGGCAGTCGGGACCAACGGAACATCCTCTCCGTGAAGAGGAAGGTGAGTGCGAACGGGAACCGCTCGCTGTTTCCCCGGCTTTCGGGGGCAGCTTCTGCCCATCCGACGGCGAGGAGTAAGGGGTCCATTTATCTCACCCGACTGGCGATTCCTCAGGCTTCTGCCGGGCGTAGACCAGCCAGCTTCCGGAGTAGGTCAGTCTTCCAAGTCTCTGGAGTGGTGGTCCCATGGAGTAACGGTATGAGGCCCAGTCCGCTGGGTTCAAGAGGGTCTTTTTCCAGTCTGTGACCTACACCAAGTCCCCTGGTGAGAGGGGGCGTCCAGGGGATGCTAAAGAGATTGGGGCCCTCTCAAAAAAGGGGAGAAACCCCAAGTTCCTGGTGTGCGACAGACACGCAGGAGGGCCGGGGGCAGCAGGTCCGGCCACGGGAGGTCTGTTTCCTGACAGAACTTGGCTAAGGTTCCCATGAGGGTGCGATTCATCTGCTCTAGCTTCCCTGAGCCTCGAGGCCTGTAAGCAGTCTGCCAGGAACGCAGGCCTGTTAGCGCTGTAGGTTGCAGCCGGTAAGCTGAACCGGGGGACAATTTCTCCTTTGAATTCCTGGTGGGGATCGAGGCCCAGATAAGGGAGGGAGCTCTGTCTACCTCCTGATTAGCTGCTATCTTCGCTGCTTTGTCTGCTAGACAATTTCCTCGTGCTGTAGGGTTGTCTCCTTTCTGGTGTCCTTTGCAGTGTAGACCTGTAACTTCTTTTGGAAGCCAGACAGGCTCCAGGAGCTTGAGTCTTTCCTCTTTGCAGACTGCCCCATGTACGCGTCCAAAGGTGGCGGACCGGAAGTCGGTCGACTCGCTCGTCCTCGCTAAAGGTGAGGGCTCTGAGCAGGACATGTCACTGCATACCCTGTCTTCTGAACGCCCTCTGTGATGAAACTACTCCCAGCCCTGAACACAGTGAGGTCTGGGTTCTGTAGGGCCTGGTCGCGCAGATATGGGCGGCTTGCAAATACTCTATCGGTCACCTCAGAACCATCAGGATCTGGTTTCCCTTCCTCAGAAGGTAGGAAAGTTATCGGGTTCAGTGTTCGCACCGTTTTAAGAGGGACCCGTGGATTCTCGCAGAGGCGCCCCTGGTGTTGTGCTAGCCGAGACTTGGAGGGGCATGAGAGACAGGATAGCATGAGGGACCTTGACATTTAGTTCTTATCCCAGGGTGAGTTTATCTGCCTCCTTAATGAGCAGAACTGCGGCCGCTAGTGCCCTAGGCATGGTGGCCATGAGGCCACCACTGGGTCCAGTCTCTTTGACAGGGATGCTACTGGCCGTTGCCAAGGACCAACAGTCTGCGTGAGAACCCCGAGGGCGACCTTTTCCTTCTCACGCACAAAGAGATGAAAAGGCTCTTCTGTATTCGCAGGCCGAGGGCTGGGGCCCGCCCCCAGGCGGCCTTTATCTCTAGGAAGGCGGCTTCGGCCTCCTCTCTGCAGACAGGGGGGTTCTCCATCCGGCCCTAGTACTCTCTTTCCTTGCGTGAGGAGGAAGCCTAAGTATCGGACTCGCTGTTGGCAGGTCTGTGCTTTTTCCCAGGAGACCCGATACCCTGAGTCCGACAGGGGTTGGAGGAGGGCCCTGTGGCCTGTGGACAGTTCTCCCGGGTGTCGCGGGCACGGAGGAGGGCGTCCACACACTGGAGAAGGGTGCAGCGTGCGGCCTCCCTTGGAAAGCTGGCAAGGTCTCCCGCCAGGGCCTCCCCAAAAGAGGGCAGGCGAGTTTTCCTGATGCCCCGTGTCTGGCTCTGTCCGTTCAAACACAAACAAGGGTTGGCTCTGGGGGGCCGAGCAGAGGCAGGAGAAGGCATCCCTTAACTCTAGGCAAGTAAACCAGCCGGCAGAGCCTGGGATCTGGCTGAGGAGGGTGTACGGGCTCGGGAACACCGGGTACAAGGCTTGAACTGGTGGGTGCCCTCCTCCTGGCTTCTTGACTGGCATTCAACCAGAAGGCCCGCCTTTGTCTCTTGTGGGAGGAGGTATTGCCTCTTGTGGTTGAGCCCCTGGGATTAACTCTACAACTACGGAGGCCTGGTTGTGGGCAAGTCCCGGGGGCTTGTCCTCGGCCCATACAGTGGGAAAGGCAGTCCTGAATTCCTGTGGGCCGCTTGGTTGGACCTGGACACAGAATAGCCTCCATTCGGATCCAGTTGGGGGCTGGTGCGTCCCATTGGCTCAAAGGTTACTTGGGCCCCAGCTTTGAGAGCATATCCCGGCCGAGGAGACGGATAGGTCACTCGGATAGGTAGAGTAACTCATGCCGTACGGTGTGGCCCCTGAGTTCGCATCAAAGTCATAGTTGGGCCCCTACCTTTATTTTGACTGTGGGCTCATGGGGGCAGGAAGAAGTGAGCCTGGTCCCCCTCAATAATGTCCTTTGTCCTTGCAGTACGCTCACTGAGCCCTTGCTAAGAGGTTCTGGGTCTCCTCCCTTTTGGCAGCTGGACTTTCCCTTCCTTTTGTTGTGGCTTTCTTGTGCCCTGGGGTCAAACAGGGTGTAAGCCTTGCATAGCCTCTCCTAACAATCCCCGGGGGACTCCCCTCCCTGCTGGATCGACAGCGTTGATTTCAGACTTCTTGCGCCCAGAGCTCCAAGGTTAGAGAATGCCGCCCTCTTGACCCCGAAATTTGCGGTGCTTTGTTAGGCAGGCTTGGAAACTGATCACCCCAAATGGAAACTTGCATTGTGAGAAAAAGGGTGACCGTGAGCAACGCGTGCTTTCTCGAGTGGATTCTCGAAAAGGCTACTTTTACAAAGTATTCTTGACGATACTTCGGTTTCATAGAGTTTTCTTATTTTCTGTCTCTGATTCTGGCTGATTGTTTGATCACATAATCTGTCGCCCTGAAATACACAACACGTGTAACATCCTCTAGAATTGGTCAAACAGGCTTCATGTTTTTCCTGTACGACCTGTAGCCTGAAAGCGTCAGACTCTCCACTCTAACAAACCATTCTGAGCCCTGGACAACAAAACTGCCCACTTGCCAAGTCGGTCCTTCCAGCCTGGAACATGTGGTGAAGGGACACACGGAGTCCGTGTGGGGGACAGAGCAGCTCTGTGTGTCTCTATACGTGACCATCATCAGCTGGATGAGGAAAGATCTTATAGTGGTGGGTTTGTGCTGTCCCAACCCCATAATGCTCCCGTGAGGTGGTGTCGCAAAGACAGACAAAGGGGTAGGGGCGCCCCCTCTGATGAGGAGACCAGTCAGATGCCCGTCTGGCCGTGTCCCGAAGGAACTTAGGTGACGCTTAGCCGTAGCGGTCTCAGCTTTGTGACTTACGGTCGGAAATTATTCTGATGCCGCCATAGACTGTATGCCGTTCACCACGGAATCGCTGACGGGCCCACTCAGACTTCGTAGGTTTTGGGGGACCTTAAGGGTGCCCGCCCGTGGAGCCGCAGAATCGAACTCGGCAGGCAAGCCAGACCGAGTCGCACAGTCACACTCACGTACACACCAGAGGGAATGACATTCCCTCTCACAGAGTGTCTACAGATGAGACCACTGCGGTCTCCGGGGAGTGATCAGGTCCCCTTTCCACCACTAAGGGTGGGCAGGACAGGACAGGACAGAACAAGACAGAACAGAACAGGACAGGACAGGACAGATTTAGGGCCCAGACCTTACCGGTTTCCGACTTCGTTTCCAGGTCCTCGCCAGCCGGCCTGAGGCGGAATTCAGGCCCGGCGCGCCTTCTCCTTTGCGATTCCTCATTCCGTCACGGCCTTGCCGGTTTCCCAAACCAGCGGCAACAATGGGCCAGCGCGGTTGGGTCTCCCGGTCAGGGAACCAAGTGTTACGGAATCTGGTCTGGATCCCCCGGTGGACGAACCAAGCGGCACTCGGAGATCTTGGAAGGCAGGAGGCTTATTTTACACCGGGGAGGGCTCAGAGGAGATCCCTCTCCACAGGTCTGAGCCCAGAGCAGGAGCAGAGGTGACAATTTATAGTCCGTTTGCGCACCAGGCGGGGCGGGAAGGAAAACCCGGAAGAGGAGTCTTTGGGCAGGGACTGGAATTCCCTTAACAGTCCTGTCGGCCATCTTATAACAGATTTTTCCCTATCAACATAAGCCTACACATTCAAGAAGTTGACTGAATGGCAAACAGAATAAACCCAAAGAAATCCACTCCAATAGACAAAAGTTCTGAGAGTAAACACAAGGAAAACATACTGAAAGCAGCCAGAGACTCACCTATAGTCAAAGAACAATTTGAGTGAAAGTACATTTCTCATTAGAAACCATATGAGCCAAAATGAAATGGAACGTTTTTAAAGTGCTGAAAGAAAAGAATTGTCAGCACAGAATTCTATATCCACAGAAATATCCTTCAAGAACAAAGGGCAAATAAAACATTTTCAGATGAAGGAAAACTAAGAGAATTTGTCACTAACAGACTTACCCGAAAAGAATAACTGAAAGAAATTCTCTAAGCAGAAAGGAAATGGCAAAAGAAGACATCTTGTATCATCGAGATGGAAGAAAGAACAATGGATTGGGCGCCTGGGTGGCTCAGTCAGCTAAGCATCTGATTTCAGCTCCAGTCATGATCTCAAGGTTTGTGAGTTCAAGCCCCTCAACAGGCTCTGTGCTGACAGCTCGGAGCCTGCAGCCTGCTTCCGATTCTGTGTCTCTCTCTCTCTCTGCCCCTCCCCTACTCGTGCTCTGTCTCTCTCAAAAATAAAAAAAAAAAAAACATTTAAAAAAAAGAACAATGGAAAGAGTAGCAACATGGGTGAATAGAATATACTTTCCTTTTCCTCCTGAGTTGTCTAAAACATGCTTTATTTTTTTAAAAAAATTTGTTTAGTGTTTATTAATTTTTGAGAGGGAGAGAGTACAAGCAGGGAAGGGGCAGAGAGAAAGAGGGAGACACAGGATCCGAAGCAGGCCCCAGGTTCCAAGCTGACAGCACAGAGCCCAATGTGGGGCTCGAACCCATGAACTGCAAGTTCATGACCTGAGCTGAAGTCTGATGCTTAACTGACTGAGCCACCCAGGCACTCCTAAAATGTGCTTGAGTTTTTAAACAAAAATTACAACACGATCTAGCATGGCCCGAAATGTAAATAGAGGAAAGATGTAAGATAATTACAAGTGGGGGAGAGTAAAGGGAGTTAAAATCTCTATATTTCTCTTAAAGTGCTGACATCACTCAACTGGGATAAGTGGTGTATATATAATGTAAGACTTGGAACAACCACTAATAGAGCTATACAAAGAAATACACTTAAACATACTACAGATAACTCAAAATGGATTTCTCAAAGGTTCAAATGGTCCACAGGAAGATAGGACAAAGGAAACAGACAGAGCAAATGAAAGTAAAATTAAATGGCATACATAAGCCCTAATTTTCAACATTTGCATTAAATGTTAATAATCTAAATATATGAATTAAAAGACAGAGATTGGCAGTGTGGATTAAAAATAAAACAAATCAGAGCATGACCCAACAGTACCATTACAAGGAACACATTTCAAATATAACAATAATTAGGTTAAAAGCAAGGGATGGACCATACACACATTACTCAAAAGAAAGTGGCAATAGCTGTATTAATATCATATAAAGTAGACTTCAGGGCAAGGAAAATTACCAAGGACAGACAGGGACATTACATAGTGATAAAAGGATCAATCTCTCATGAAGACATAGTAATCTTAAATGTGTACACTGCACAACACGGCTACAAAATACATGAAGCAAAAACTGACCAAATTGAAGGAGAAAATTTTAAAAATCCACAATTACAGTCAATCTACAACCGATGAGCAACTAGATAGAAAACTAACAAAGAGGGGCGCCTGGGGTGGCTCAGTCAGTTGAGCGTCCGACTGAGGCTCAGGTCATGATCTCACGGTCTGTGAGTTTGAGCCCCGCGTCGGGCTCTGTGCTGATGGCTCAGAGCCTGGAGCCTGCTTCGGATTCTGTGTCTCCCGCTCTCTCTCTGCCCCTCCCCCACTCATGTTCTCTCTCTCTCTCTCTCAAAAATAAATCAACATTAAAAAAAATTTAAAAAAAAGAAAACTAACAAAGATATAGAACCAACAACATTGTCAACCAATAAGACCTAATCAACATTTATACAGTGCTCTGCCCACCAAAAGCAAACTGCACATTCTTTGCAAGTGTTCGTGAAACATACACCGAGACAGACATATCCTGGACCGTGAACTAACCTGTACAAATTTGAAATAAAGAATCGAAACCATACAGAGTATGCTTCCAGAGCACAATGGAATCACACTAAAAATCAGTAACAGAAAGAAAGCAGAAAAGTGTCCAAACACTTGAAAACTAAACTAAACAACACACACTGAAGTCATTTGTGAGTTGGAGAAGAAGTTTCAAGGGAAAATTTTAAAGTACATTGAACTGAATGCAAATAAAAATAGAATGTATCAAATTTTGTGGGATACAGCTAATGTAGTGTCGAAAGATAAATTTCTAATGAAAAATGCTTACATCAAAATTAGTCTCACAAAGGGGGAAGGGAAGAGGGGAAAGAAAAAAAAAGACACAGAGAGGGAGGGAGATAAAACATAAGAGACTCTCAAAGACTAAGAACAAACTGACGGTGAGGGAGATGAGGGAGGGGGGAGAGGGGGTGATGGGCATTAAAGAGGGCACATGTTGGGATGAACGCTGGGTGTTATATGTAAACCAATTTGAAAATAAACTATTATAAATTAAAAAATAATTAGGAAGGTTGTCAAATAAATAACCTAAGATCCTGTGTCAAGAAACTCGAAACAGAAGAGCAGAATAAATTCAAACCTAGCAGAAGAAAGAAATAATGAAGTTAAGACCAGGGGCGCCTGGGTGGCTCAATCGGTTGAGCATCCGACTTCAGCTCAGGTCATGATCTCACTGTTTGTGGGTTCAAGCCCCACGTCAGGATCCTCTGAGCCCGGAGCCTGCTTTGGCTTCTGTGTCCCCCTCTCTCTCTCTGCCCCACCCTCTGCTTGTGCTCTGTCCTTGTCTCTCAAAACAAATTAAATATAAAAAATTTTTTAAATAGTTTAAAGGTAAGACCAGACATTAATGAAATTGAAAATAGAAAAACAAAACAACTCTAGATGAACAAAGGGAAACGAAATTTTAAAATATAATACCATGTATAGGACTCGGATCCTGGAATGTACAAGATACTGATGAAAGGAAGAAATAAAACTCCCTATTTGCATATGGCATGATAATCTACATAGAAAATTCCAAGGAATCTACAAAAAAGTCTCTTAGAACTAATAAGTCATTTCAACAAGGTCACAGGATATAATATCAACACACAAAATTCAATTGCATTTCTATACATTTGCAATGAACACCTAGACCCAAAATTGAAAACATGACACCATTGGGACACCTGGGTGGCTCGGTCGGTTAAGCACCTGACTGTTGATTTCTGCTTAGGTCATGATCTCACAGTTTCTGGGATCGAGCCCCAAGTCAGGCTCTGCACTGACAGCGTGGAAACTCTCTCTCTCTGCCCCTTCTCTGCTCATGCTCTCTCTCTCTCTCTCTCTCAAAACAAATAAAACATTTAAAAAAAGAATTTTTAAAAAATAAACAAGTAAAACATGACACCATCTACAAATGCCCCCCCAAAAAATAAAATACATAAATGTAGATCTAAAACCTGTACAGGGAGCACTCGAGTGGCTGACTCTTGATTTTGGCTCAGGTCGTATCCCGGGGTTGTGGGATCAAGCTCCGAATCCGGCTCCAAGATGAACATATAGTCTGCTTCGGATTCTCTCTCTCTCTCTCTCTCTCTCTCTCTCTCTCTCTCTCTCTCTCTCCTCCTGCCCCTCTCTCCTGCTTGCTCTCTCTCTTTCTCTAAAAAAAAAAGAAAGGAAAAGAATGTACAGGACTTAGTTGCTGAAAACTACAAAATGCTGATGAAAGAAATAAAAATCTAAGTAAATAGACATAATATGTTTTCGCAATTGAAGACTCAACATAATAGAGAAGTCAATTCTGCCCAAATTGGTACACAGATTTAACACAATCACTATCCAAATTGCGGCAAAATTTTTTTATAGATATAGACAAAATTATTCTAAAACTTATATGGAAAAGAAAATGAACTAGAATAGCTAAAATAATTTTGAAAAAGAAGAAGGTTGGAGGAATCAGCCTACCCAATTTCAAAACATAGGCTATAGCTACAATAATCAAGACTGTGTGATATTGACGGAGGAACAGACACATAGGTCAATGGAACGGAATTGAGAATCCAGACATAGCCGCCTACAATTACAGACAACTGATTGTTGACAAAGGTGCAAAAGCCCATTCAATGGGAAAAAGATAGTCTTTTGAATAAATGGTGTTGGAGCGACTGGATGTCCATCAGCAAAGAAGTATGAACCTTGCCTGACCTAACCGCATCTTACACAAAACCTAATTCAAAAGACTTAAATGTAAAATATAAAACCATAAAAGTTTTATAAGAAATCGAAAGGGAAAAATCTTTGGGACCTAAGGCTAGACGCAGAGTTCTTACACTGGACACTAAAAAGATGATCCAGGGGCGCCTGGGTGGCTCAGTTGGTTAAGCGTCCAACTTCGGCTCAGGTCATGATCTCATGATTCACGAGTTTGAGCCCCATGTCAGGGCTTTGTGCTGACAGCTCAGAGCCTAGAGTCTGCTTCAGATTCTGTCTCCATCTCTCTCCACCCCTCCTCCGCTCATGCTCTGTCTCTCTGTCTCTCAAAAATAAATTAAAAAACATTAAAAACAGAAACAAAAACATGATCCATAATGGGGAAAGGTGACAACGTGGAGTTCATCAAAATTAAAAATGTTGACTTTGGGGGCGCCTGGGTGGTTCGGTTGGTTAAGCGTCCAACTTTGGTTCAGGTCATGATCTCACAGTTCTCGGGTTCAAGCCCCGCATCGGGCTGTGTGCTGACGGCTCAGAGCCTGGAGCCTATTTGGATTCTGTGTCTCCCTCTCTCTCTGCCCCTCTGCCTCTCGTGCACTCTTTCTCTCTCTCTCTCTCTCAAAAATCAATAAACATTTTTAAAAAATTAAATAAATTAATTAATTACATTAAAAAAAATTGACTCTGCAAAAGACCCTGTTAAGAAGATGAAAGACTAGTTGGCACCTGGGAGAAAATATTCGCAAGCCACATATTCAACACGGAACTCGTATCTAGACTATATAAAGAATCTTCAGGACTCCAGAGTTAAAAACAAACACAAGGGGCGCCTAGGTGGCTCAGTCGGTTAAGCATCTGACTCTTGCTCTCAGCTCAGGTCATGATCTCGTGGCTCGTGCTTTCCAGCCCCACGTCAGGCTCCCAGGGCCCGCTGGGGGATTCTTTCTCTCCCTCTCTCTGCCCCTCCTCTGCTCGTGCTCTCTAAACCAGCAAACAAAGTTGAAGTTTGTACGTCTTAAAAAAACACACACGACCAGACATTTCACTGAGACATTTTACTTATTAATAAGCACATGTTTAGCCTTCGGAAAACTGCCCTTAACCTGCTCTTCCTGCCAATCTTTAGCAAAACTCCCCAATTCTCCAGAGACCGCCCTCGGCCCAGTCTTATCTGTCTCCCCCCCCCCCCGCTCCCATCCCAAGCCTGCCTTCCCCGATTGGTCCTCATAGGCTCTCTCTACTCCTAAATTAACACTCCCTTCCGCTCCACGCTGTGGCCCTCATCTCGCTGTCGATCGTGGGGCAGGAAATGCCACCAAGACAGGCCGGCCACGGAGAAGGGAGGCGGGACGGTGAAGGGAAGAGGGACCTGCCGGCAGTGGGGGAGAGGGACGGACACGGCTGGGTGCAGGCAGAAGAACCTCTCCGGTGCTCCCTCGTCACGCCAGAGGCCACCCAGTTTTTTCCCGTCCCTTCTCAGACCGGGGAGAGGAGCTGAACCATGGACTCCCTTGAGTTTTTCTATTGCCTAAGCAGCCAGAAGTTTCTGCCATTTGCCTCCATGTTCAGCGTGCCGCACAACGGCCACCAAACTGACCTCGAGTTATTCCGCTGCTACACAGAGTCAAAGCGGGGCTGGTGTGGCTGGTCAAGGGGCAGACCGAAGTATCCGCCCGGACGGGAAAGTCGGGGGTGTGTGTGTGTGTGTGTGTGTGTGTGTGTGTGTGTGTGTGTGTGTGTGTGTGTGTGTGTGTGTGTGTGTGTGTGTGTGTGTGTGTGCGTGTGTGTGCGCGCATGCGCGCGCGCGCGCGCGCGCGTGTGTGTGTGACCCACAGGGACAGATGTCCTCAGAACTGGAGGGCGGAGGCCTTCAGCATCGTTTGAAAACTCCCAGGTGGAGCCCAGGCCGGACACCCATCCTGCGAGGACCTTTCCTGCCCAGCCAGGATATCCTGTGTTTGTCGCAAGGGCTGCCCAGCCGAAGGCCTGGCCATTGTCCTTCCCGAAAGCTGCCAGTCGGCCCTTCCCTGGCCTGCGGCAGCCGCCCCAGACAAAGGAAGAGTAACTCTGGAAACGGTGTTATCAGCATCCTGCCTGGACTTCCTCCCCTCCTCCCCGGCCCCGTTAGCGCCCCCCCCCCCCCCGGGCTCGTTAGCATCCTCCGACAGAAACCACGGAGGCCGGGATGGGGTCAGCGCCCCGAGGCCAGCCCCCTGTCTTCTGCCAAGACCTGCCCCTGCGCAGCCCTGAGCGGGCAGCCGAAGGCCGCGGCTGGGATCCTGAGCCCGAGATGGAGCCCCGGCTGGGGCCCAAGGTCCCCAGCCTCTGGCGGGGCCCGCCGCTCCCGCTGCTGTGGCTCTCGGCCCTGAGCTGTTGCCTTTCCTCGCTGGCCTCTCCCTCTCCTTCTCCGGCGCCCCGAGTCAGAACCAGCTACGGTTTGGGAAGGACTTTCCTCGGTCTTGACAAGTGCAATGCCTGCGTCGGGACATCAATTTGCAAGAAGTTCTTTAAGGAAGAAATAAGGTCAGAATCTCCACTAGCTAACTCGGAAGGGGGACGATTCTGCTCCCTTCGTGTGATGGTCGAAGTCGGGGGAGAAGGTACGAAGCTGAATTCTAACCCTAAATGTTGAATCCCAAGTTTTCTTTTGAAGTGAGAGCTTAAAGGGTTCCTTCCTCAGAATGGAGTAGCCCGGGATTCTTGAGTTTACCAAGTTCATTTCTCATAAAAAGAGGGAACTAAGATTGCTAGAAGGCCTACTGTGTGACAGACATTTTAAAGCTATTTTTTTATGTTTATTTATTTATTTTGAGAGCGAGAGGGAGAGGGAGCTGGCGTGGGGGTGAGTGGGGGAAGGGCAGAGGGAATGGGACAGAGAGAGTCCCAAGCACTGTCCGCGCTGAGCCCGACTCGGGGCTCGATCCCAGGAACCGTGAGATCACGACCCGAGCCGACATCAAGAGCCGGATGCTTAAGCGACTGAGTTTGGCACTCATTATTCAGGCAGTGAAGTGAGACACAGCCAAGAGTAAGTGACTTGCCCAGGGTCACCACCTAGTGAGTGGCAGATCTGGGATTCAGATCAGGGCAGTTTGCTCTAAAGTTTCTGAACCCATTTTCTGATCCAGAAGACCAGCCCATAGTCAGTGAGTCTTCACCACCACCAAGAGCCACCAAGTGCTCTAGGGACATGGCTAGAACTGCTATTGCCCCGGGGCTCAGGAGGAGGCAGCCGTGTCACGCATACCAGTAATAGGACCTTGTCTGATGCAGGCCCGAAGTGAAATGTACAGGACCTCCCGGAGCTCCAAGGAGGGGCTTTTAATTCCAAATGGGGGCTGGGGACGGGCTTCTCCAGGGGCAGGTATTCCAAGCAAGGCCCTTAACGGATGAGCTGAAATTCAGGAGAAGGGTTTGGGGTAGAAGGACCAGTTAAGGCAACGACCTAGTGTGCGGGAAGAGGTGAGAAGCATCCGGTGGCTGGAACATGGGGCATATGCGGGGAGGTGCGCCAGAAGGAGGCGACTGGAAGAGTCAGATGCGGCAGGGGCCTTGAACGCCGTGCCCAGGTACTGGGCCCTTCACCTGCGGGCCAGTGTTTCCCTGCCTCTTTGATACTAAAGATCCTTCACAATAGGCCCCTTCTCCTCAGCCCTCCCCCAGGGACCTATCTTAGGCATGTAAGATTTGGTGACCAATTGATAATTTGATTTCCAATCTGTATTAACCAAAGGCCTATTGGATTAGTCAACTAAGTCACCAAACAGATATAACCAAGAGAAAATATCCATCGAAAATGGGGAACTTCTTTGGTAGGGATGAGAGATACTGTATCGATGTGGACTTCTCCCATGAGGCCCTTTCTAAAGGCATTTCAAATGGCGAAAAGTTGAAAGACCCTCTCAACTGGGGGAGCCCTTGCAGACAGTGGTGAAGGAGTCTAGGGGGTACGGACAAGATGGGCCTTGTGTTTGGGAAGGATCTCATGGAAAACAGTGCACAGGGTGGATTGGTCGATGCTGGCAGGGGCAGCGAGACGAAGTTCTCCTAGTCCCGGAGCAAGGTCCGTGGGAACAAAGCAAGGCAGGAAGGATGCCAGTTGATTCGGCTAGAGAGTCATTTGGTTGACCAAGTCAACGCGACAGAGTGTAAAGCTAGAAATGTTGAAAGTGAACTCAAGATTTCTCACCTAAGAGGGGCTCCTGGAATGGCTCAGTAGGTCAGGCATCCAACTTCAGCTCAAGTCACGATCTCACAGTTTGTGGGTTCGGGCCCCACGTCGGGCTCACTGCCGTCCGTGCAAAACCCAGTTGGGATCCTCTGTCCCCCTCTCTTTCTACCCCTCCCTCATTCATGCTCCCTCTCTTGCTCGCTCGCTCGCTCTCTTTCTCTCTCTCTCTAAAATAAATAAAACATAAAAAAAAAAAGATTTCCCCCCTAAGAGATGGGATGGAGAGGACCAAGAACAAAGGGAGGCAGGGAGGATATGGACATATTTTCAGAGAGAAGGGGGGGAAATTACGGGATTCGACCAAAGGTGACTCCCAGGTTCACATCCTCCCCTAGGCAACTACCCAAGAGTATATGAATCTTTCAGTTGACTCTTCGCCAAGTGGCAGTGCGTGAAGTTTGTCTCAGCGGGCAGGTTCTGGCCAAATTCAGGAAGCATTTCCCCAAGTGCTTTGGTTTGTCTTCCTTTCAAGTTCAGGATATTACTTCAGCTCCCTCGGAATTTATTTTCCACGGGCACCTGAAAGGGATATGTGCAGAGACACGCAGGAAAGCATGGGGGCGGGGGGGGGGGGTGGTTGTGGGCGGGTTGGGGTTGGAGGGCTCTCCGCCATTCCTCAAGGGCAAAGAAGCAGAGAGAGGCAGCGCGTGGGTCTCGTTGACATTCTTTACAACGTAAGCCACGATTTCCTCCTTTTAAAAGTCATGCCCGTGTATTTCAGAATTTTCAGGAAATATTGATAGAAGAAAGCACAAAATAAAAATCACGTCTCATTCCTCCGCCAAGAGATCACCCCTTAGTCACCATCTTGGTGGATATTCTTGCCGCCTTTTTTCTAAGTATGGATTTAACCTTCTTTCAGCAAAACTGGGATCATTCTATGTACACTCTTCTGCAAATTTTTATGTAACGATGTGTCCGGAGTGCTTTTCACAGGATTAACTCTTTATCTTTGACATCAGCCATTGAAACATTTTTCTCGCTAGGTCTCCTTTGGCAAGGAAAACAAAAGTAAAATTAAACGAACAGAACTGCACCAAAATAAAAACCTTTGCACAGTGAAGGAAACCATCAACAAAACAAAACAAAACAAAGCAACCCACTAAATAAGAGAAGATACTTGCAAATAAGGTATCCACAATTAGATTTTTTTAACATTTTTTTAATTTTTTTAACGTTATAATTTTATTTTTGAGAGACATAGAGACAGAGCATGAGCAGGGGAAGGGCAGAGAGAGAGAGGGAGACACAGAATCGGAAGCAGGCTCCAGGCTCCGAGCTGTCAGCACAGAGCCCGACGCGGGGCTCGAACTCACAGACCGTGAGATCATGACCTGAGCTGAAGTCGGCCGCTTAACCGACTGAGCCACCCAGGCCCCCCCCACAATTAGATTTTTAATGGCTTTGTGGTATTCAATTGCATCAATCAACCATAATTTATTTAACCAATCCACTACCACGAGACAACTGCGTGTTTTTTTTCTTTTCAGTCTTATAAAATGTTATGTTGAACATCCCTGTTGCTCGCTTTTGGTGCATATCAGTGGTAAATACCCACAACAAACTCCCAAGAGCAGAATTTCTGGGTCAAAAAATATAGCACATTTTTAAGAGATTTTATATATGTATGAATCTCCAAACAGAGACTTCTGCCCTTGGAGCTCATTTATTGCACACTCACAAATATTTAATATCACTACTGCTTTTAGCTTGTATTTCTCCTGAGTCGAGCCTTTTTTTTGGGGGGGGGAGAGCTTACTGACCATTTCTATTCCTTGTTTGCTGAATTGTCTACAAGTTCATATCCTTTGCCTCTCTCTCTAAATGGTGTGTTCGTCTTTTTCATCTCCAAATATTTTCCCGCTTTTAAAAATTATGATGATGGGGCGCCTGGGTGGCTCATTCACTTAAGTGTCTGACTTTGGCTCAGGTCACGATCTCGCGGTTCCTGGGTTCGAGCCCCGTGTCGGGCTCTGTGCTGACAGCCTGGGAGCCTGCTTCTGCTTCTGTGTCTCCCTCTCTCTCTGCCCCTCTCCTGCTCATGCTCTGTCTCTCTCTCTCTCTCTATCTATCTCTCTCAAAAATAAATGAACATTAATAAAAAATTTTTAAAAATAAAATTAAATTAAGCAAATAAAATAAATAATAATTAAATAACATTAAATAAATAAAAGTAAAAATTTTTAATCATAAAAATAATAAAAATTATGATGACGATACCTTAGGAAAAAAGTCCATCCCGAGCTTGCAGATGTTTGGCTGAAATGCTATAACCAGGCAAGCATTCACATTCCAGGCCAGGTCCTCAGTAAAAACTGGATAATATTTGTTGGCTCAGCAACAGAGAGTGAGCCTGGGAAGCTGAAGACACATAATTCATAGATGAAGGTCCTGTTTCCTTCTATCCCTTATCTTCTCTTTGGCGAGAACGCTAACAATAAATAGATCAGATGCTTCCCATGCTCAACCACGAACCTTTGAACATCTCAATGTTTTCAGGACCAGTTTTCCCATGCATTCCATGTGGACTTTCAAATCCTGAATGAAAAAGTTAAGGGAAGCCAGAAAACAAAAAAAACTAAAAATAAATAAAATAAAATAAACAAAAAAAAAACCCCAAACCTGATTGACATATTCTTCCTCCTGAACACATACCTGTCTGTGAAATCCTAAGTGATCACATCGAGTGGCAAGATACACCAGGAACTGGCCGACCGGCACTCGTGTACGTGCTGGTGATAGGTTGGGGAGAGGAGAGAGGTGGAGGTGGGGTACTTAGTAGCAGTATTTCTGATCAGAATCGCTCCGACGGCTTCCTGGGCCCCTACCGAGACAGATGCTTTACCTCGCCTTCCTTACTGTACTCACTTGGCCTTCCATCCCTACGCCCCACTCCCAAAGTCTTAAGGGATGTTTAAAGACTTCTAGCTGAGTAGTGGGGGGCTCCCAGTAAAATAAGTAACTCATTAGGCTTGACTTTGCCTTCTCTTCTCCCTTGCCCTCAATCTGTGTCTTTCACCTTGGAAGATGATAGTAATTACCGCTTAAACTCCTTTCCTCGAATGAGTTTAGAGGCCTGGGGAGCTGCAGGGTCCCAGGGCTTATGACAAAAGCATCCATCCATCCATCCATCCATTTACCCATCCAGCCACCCAACCACCACTCTGCAGCCAGCCAGCCCTCCGTGTATCCCTCCACTCACTTATCCATCTATACCTCCAAATACCCATCCATCCCTCCATCCATTCATCCAACTAAAATGCATTGGGCACTAACTTGGCACCAAGCACTCAGCTAGGCACTGAGCCACCACGCTGAAGGAAGCCCGATCCTAGCCCTGAAGGAGTTTACTTTCTATTGCGTAGACAGTAGTTATACTAGGAAAGTGGAAGAAAGTCTCTCAGGCAAAGGGATCAGCACATGACAAGGTGAGTGGAGGCTCGGAGGCCCAAAATGATGTGGTTTGGCCAAGGATCATCAGTGGTTTGGTGAGAACGAAGCAAGGTCGTAAGGACAGCAGCAGGAGATGGGCCCAGAAAAACACCGTGAGGGGTGTGAGCTGCATCCTTTGAGCTTTGGGAAGACTCTGGATGCCTTGAGGGCTCTGTGCAGAGCTGACGAATGGAGAAGAGGAAAGAGAGGGAAGAAATATTTTAGAAGGAATGTCTACGGACTTAGCGTTTGACTGGATGTAAGCGTGAGGGCCATGCACGAGAAGAGAGTGTTTTATTCTCATTGCAACACTGTCGCTGTCCCCCACACCTCCTTCAGAAGGAAGATTAAAATGCTACCTTCGGCGATGCCTGAGGGGCTCAGTCAGTTGAACACCCAACTCTTGATTTTGGCTCAGGTCATGGTCCCAGGGTTGTGGGATCGAGTCCTGCGTTGGGTTCCACGCTGAGCACGGAGCCTGCTTAGGATTCCCTCTCTCCCTCCCTCTCTCTCTCTCTCTCTCTCTCCTTCCACCCCAAACTCCACTCACACATGTGTTCTTTCTTTCTCTCCCTTAAAAAAAAAAAAAGGGGATGCTGCCTCTGTCTTGCGGTTTTCCAAAGTCCGGGATTTTAACATTTCAGTGACTAAAAAGCAGACTCTATTTTCCCACCGACACTCTTCTGCTCAGTAAAGCGGGTATTCAAAGTTGTAAAAATATACACGTTTTCCCTTCAAAGCCATAGATGTATTAGCACTTCGAATGGGGGAGAAGTCTGTAAACCTGTTTCTTTGTTCTCAGTTGGTTCTCATGGGACGCCTCGAGGGCCGCCGCTGGATGTACACCACGCATCCATTACGGGTCGCCTGTCATTAAGGACCCTGCTAGCTACAACCCCTAATAAGGTGGCCAGTCTGCTCCCCAAAGCTAATTCCTAAAAAGGCTGACAGAGGCCCAACCAGTGGCCCAGCGGTTGAGATCACAAGCTCTGGAGCCTCGAATGCCGCTTCCTCCAATTTCTGGTTGTAGGACTTCGGACAAAGTACTTAACTTCTCTGTGCCTCGCTTTCCTCATCCGTATGGCTAATAATAGTACTGACTTCAGACGTTTGCCGCAAGGGTTCACTGGATTGATGCACATGGGGCGTGTGGCGAAGCAACTGGCACGCTTGTTTCACACACGCGTGTTGCTCTTGTCACTACCTGAGAGAGCCGCCTGTTGCGAATCCTTAGTCGCAGGACGTTCATGGGGTTGGACGCCATGAGCAAGAGTAGGTGCAGGCAACAAGCAGACAGGCCGGCCTCTCACAGGGAGGATCGTTTCCAACGGTGGTCCTGAAAATGCCTGTGGAATGGACTCATTGCTACTTCATAAGGTTTCCTCTCTTTTCTGAATATACTTTTATTTTTTAAAGTTTATTTATTTATTTGAGAGAGACAGAGACAGCACAAGTGGGTGCGGGGCAGAGAAAGAGGGATAAAGAGCAAGGGAGAGAGGGAGAGAGAGAGAGAATCCCAAGCAGACTCCGCACTGTCGGCCTAGAGCCCGACGTGAGGGCTCGAACCCATGAAACTGTGAGACCGTGACCTGAGCCGAAACCGAGAGTCGGACGCTTAACCGTCTGAGCCCCCCAGGTCCTCCTCATCTTTTTAAATAGATTTGTGGCAATGTTCTTGAACAGGATTGTTTGGGTTTACTTCCATCGCGGTTTGAACGGGACTACTGTGTTTCCGGAGGCGCTAATGGACAGTTTCTGGTAGAGTACCTTCTTTGATAAGCTTGTAATCTCTTAGGGTGAAGCCGTGTCATGTAAGTGAGAAAACAGAAGAGTGTAGAGTTGGGGGCCAATCAGAATGCAAATTCTTCCGAAAGTCATGACCATGAGGTTGTCCAATAATGTCTGATAGTAAGAAGTTAAAGATTCTTCCTTAAATTAAATATAGGGCACATCTTATAAACCAAATTTTACGAATCATGAAAGTGAACGTTACCTTAGTAATTTTTCCTACAGAAATTGGAAGAAGACTTAACATTCTTCCCTGATGGAAATGTTGGCACACAGCTAGACAAATGACTGGAGAAAAAGGTCAAGGTCATAGGCCCGTGCTTCTCCCCTGAGAAGGATTAAGGACCGACCAGGCTGCTGTGTGAATTACACACTTCCTGGATCCCAGATAGCTTTGGCTTTGGCGACCATCTAGCAGCCACCGCTCCCTGTGACTTGGTTGGTACAGATGACTTAAATCTTTGGACTGAAAGCAAAATTGATGGGGCCTCTTGGGGAGGGATATGGAGAGGCAGGGATCTTAGAAATGAAGGTCGAGAAGCCTCTTCATGAACTATGGTTCCAAGACCTAGCCATTGGTCAGAGGGTGGGTTGTTTCTAGAACCAGTGTAGGGAAGGAGAATGGTCGTGGGGTTGGCTGCCAGAGGGCCTTGGGTTTGCACTTCCGCCTGGCCATGTATTCCCTGACCTTGGGCAAGGTACTGAAGCTCCATAAGTCTCAGTTTCCCCATCTGTAAAGTGGGGGCGGGGTATTAGGAGAATCCTAATGTACCAGGGTGTGTAACGCTGCTGTCTTTACGTGGAGAAGTTCGGAAAGCCGTGGCTAGTCCTTCTGGGCCAGCTGCACGGAGAGGAGAAAGCTCGTGTCTGGCACGCCTCTCCCTGACCTTTTCTGACATCACAAATTTACTTCCCGAGTTTGAGGAAAGAAAAGCAGTCTTCTCACAGAAAGAGTCTGGAGCGCCCCAGTCAAAGGACGAGGAATGGAGCAGACTGGATGTTGTCCCCTGCGACTGCGTCCCCAGGCTCTGCTGGCTCTGGCAGTACTGCTCAGTCCCTCCTCGGCCCCCGCTTCATCCCTCTGGCTCCAGACAGATCCTAAAACGGCTGCTCTTCCAGGTTTGACAGCTGGCTGGCCTCCCACCTCGGACCGCCTCCCAACCACCCACCTTCTTACCCTGCAAACTACTCGGATGACTCCAAAACCTGGCGCCCCGTGGAGATCGCGAGGCTGGTCAGCAAACAGCAAAGCGACATCTCGGACAGGCGAATCTGTGCCTCCGCGGCGGCCCCAAAGACCTGCAGCATCGAGCGCATCCTGCGGAAGACGGGAAGGTTCCAGAAATGGCTCCAGGCCAAGTGCCTCACGCCGGACCTGGTGCAGGTGAGTGTGCTGGTCGTGGGCCAGGAGACGAGGGGGCGAGACGGAGGGAGGTATCTATTCCCACCTCACATCTCAGGGTGGGGGGAAAAGGAGGCGGGATCTACCGGAAGTGGGACAAAACAATGCCACGAAACAGTGGCCTGTGAGAAGACAGTGGCCAAACGGGTTCAGCGATAGGGACCCTTCCCATTGTCGT
The DNA here is from genome assembly GCA_030068075.1 of Paguma larvata. Taxonomy (NCBI): domain Eukaryota; kingdom Metazoa; phylum Chordata; class Mammalia; order Carnivora; family Viverridae; genus Paguma; species Paguma larvata. The sequence continues at coordinate 37,295,089 of CM057830.1, read as the reverse complement.
CCCCCATTCTCACTGAGGCGACCCCTCAGCAACTATTTGGCAGACAGTTTCTGGCTGCTACCTCTGCTCTGAAGATCTGACGGGCTGACCCTCACCAACCCTTCCTACAACCTTCTCAGGAGACCTTTGCCAACCCCCGACTTTGCCCTCTCTCTCAGAGGCTCTCATATACAACCCGTTTCCCCATCCAGAGAGCCCACTTTGGAAATCAGCTTCCTCGATTCCTCAAAAAATGAAAAATAGAACTACCCTACGACCCGGCCATGGTGCTACTAGGTGTTTACCCAAAGGATACAAAGCTGCTGATGCAAAGGGGCACACACACCCCAATGTTTATAGCCGCGCTATCGACAAGAGCCCGATTACGGAAAGAGTCCAAATGTCCATCGACTGAGGAATGGATAAAGAAGATGTGGTGTAAATACACAATGGACTATTACTCGGTGATCAAACAGGATGGAATCTTGCCATTTGCAACAACAAGGCTGGAACCAGAGTGTATTACACTAAGCGAAATAAGCCAGTCAGAGAAAGACAAATATCATATGATGCCACTCAGACGCAGGATTGAAGATACAAAACAGATGAACATAGGGGAAGGGAAGGAAAAGTAAGATAAAAACAGAGAGGGAGTCAAACCATAATAGACTCTTTTTTTTTAAGTTTATTTATTTATTTTGAGAGAGACAGAGTGTGAGATGGGGAGGGGCAGAGAGAGAGAGGAAGAGAGAGGATCCCAGGCAGACTCCGTGCTGTAAATGCAGAGCCTGATGCAGGGCTCGAACCCACAAAACCATGAGAGTATGACCTGAGCCGAAACCAAGAGTGGAGCGCTTAAACGACTCTGCCTCCCAGGCGCGCCAGCCGGAAGAGACTCTTAAGGACAGAGAACAACAAACTGAGAGTTGCTGGGTGGGGGGATGGGCTAGACGGGTGATGGGCATTAAGGAGGGCGCTTGTCGGGATGAGCACTGGGTGTTCTATGTCAGTGATGAATCACTGAATTCTACTCCTGAAATCGTTATTACACTATATGTTGACTAACCCGGATTGAAATAAAATTCAAAAATTAAAAAAAAAAAGAAAATCGGATTGCTCACCAGTGTCCCCCCCCCCCCCCCCCCCGTAAAGAAGAACCAAATCTGAGTCGTGACAGAAGCAAGCTCTGGTAATCCAGCTCCCTCTTCCCAGCTGAGAGCTCCCGCTCACTCGCACGAGTAGGCTGCATCGGGAATCTCAGCACATCGGCAGTGAAGTCATATCTAGCATCGCCCCCTTCCTGTGCTACCGGCCCCCCATCATGCTTCTTTATCCAAACTAGCACAGCCATGTACAGACACACACACACACACACACACACACACACACACACACTCCACTGGGCCTCTTGGGGCCAAAGATGGCACCTCAGAGGCTTGAGGAGGGACTCGCCTTCAGCAAAGACGGGAAGGAAGAGGCTCACCCCGATCTCCCTGTCGCGATAAGGCTGGAAGTCTTGAACTGGCCCCTTCCGGGGGATCCCAAGGCCGCTTCTGGCACCCCGCAGGCTACGAGCCCCCTTCACATGGGCACCTGAGGCTACTACCCAAGGCACCTCTGAGCACTCAGACCTTCCCTCGACCTCTTCGAGATGAGGGACACCGAGCAGAGGAGAACCACCGGTCCCTGGACATCTCAGCCATGCGACAAGACCATCCGGCGTTGCTCTTAGGTTGCGTGGAAACTGCTTTGGAAGCGGAAGGAAGCGAGCGGATAACATGGCCGTCACCTGCCGCCGAGCTTTCCGACGTGCGCTCTGCACTCTCTGAACGCCATGGGCACGGAGCGAGGAGGGGATGAGCCAGAGGAAGCCAAGCTGTTCCCAGGCCAGGGAGGTGGTGGCAGGATCCCACCTAAGGGTCTCGCAGTTGGCGCCGGAGACTCGAAGTGGGGGCTTAGGTGGGAAGAACCCCACAGGGGCTGCTCTGACGACAGAGGACAGATAACGAAGCCCACACCACAGTCCACGGCCCAAGCAAGATCTCCCGTGCCTCTTTTCCTGCACTTGCAGACGGACCCTCCGCACACTGGCCTGGATACCTGCCATGTGCAGGCTGGCCTCGAGTACTGAGATGCAGGAAGAACCAATGTGAGACCTTTTCTGCTTTGCCTCAAATATGTGCTCAGGAGCAAGTAGGAGTCACCAGGAAGAACAAAACAAGATACGCAAGTAATGGTCTCGGAACCCCTTGAAAATCCCGTCACCTTTTCCTGTCCCCATCATTGTCAGGTCCCATGCTAAAGGACACAGTTCCCCCCAGACCCTGGTTCCAGACTGCCTCCCCTTGGGACCTGGACAACATCCCAAAGGGCAGCCCGGTGTTCAGGGAACACTTGAAACTCCAACGGAAAAGAGCCAGACTGACCTTAGGCTGTGAACTAAGGAAAGCTTCCTCTTTCCCTCAGCTTCTAGAGATTTCCATAATAACACTACGGCGGGGATTATCCCAGAGGGCCTGGCCAAAGATCTCTGGGGCCTGGATACTAGGCTTGAGGCCTGGCTCTGCCACTAAAAGCTGCGACAAAATGAGAAGCAGCAGAGAACCAAGAAAAGCAAAGGGCTTCCGCTTCCAGTGCCTCTGTCGGACAAGCGTCCACAGCGCGCTGTATCCTGGGGACACAGAGATGAATATGGCGCCCAGAAGCTCCACCCCCAGGAGCATGTGGGCCACTAGCGAGGACAGATAAGAACACAAACAGCCACCACAAAGCAATGTATGTTATGTTCTGACGACACTCTGTAAGAGAACAGAGGACAAACTATTGACTTGGGTCCTTCACTCACTAACCAGTCCAGGACTTCCCCGACTCTGCCCCGATATCCGTCCTCCAAAAACGGGTTGTGGGGGAGGGCTTCTGGATGCTCTCAAAGACCCTCCCCACTCTGACATTCTTTGACTTGACAACGGCTCTGCTTCACTTAGGTAACAAACCCCGATTGAATGACCACGCTCACCAGGTGCCGTGCTGGGTGCCTTGATTTTCTTTTGCTCAAAGAGCAGCAAGTGGCGCCTGCTCTGCCTGATTCATCCATCCGATGAGCTTATAGATATGAAGATGCTTTAGAAAAAGTCCATTACCATAGACAGGTGTCAAAGGATTACTGTAATAAGACGATCCCGGGGCGCCTGGGTGGCTCAGTTGCTTGAGCACCTGACTCTTGATTTTGGCTCCGGTCATGCTGAGCTTGGAGCTTGTTTGAGATCCTCTCTGTCTCTCTCTCTCTCTCTCTGCCCCTCTGCTCTGATTGCACATGCTCTCTCTCTCTCAAATTAAAAAAAATTTTTAATTGAAAAAAGAAGACCCCACTCTTCAGTTTGTTGTGCTAAAACTTGCTCGGCCAAATTTGCTCTCTTGCGGTAACAGGCGGCCAAACAGGCTTCCCTCCTTTCTGCCCAAAATGCATCCGTGACAACACCCCGTTAAGACACAGCTGAAGCCATAATCATTTTTGCTTTTCTGCTAACCCACTGTTTTATCCCCACCAGAGATTGCTCCTTTCGTTATAAAAACAAACAAACAAACAAAAAACCCCAAAACACAGAAAAATATCAGCAGCCATTTTATAAATTCTGAACAGACTCCCTTTTTCTTCCATCCACCAAAGCTCAAGGTTATTGGCGTCCCATCTAGCACCGTCTCCCTCTCCCATTCTCCTTTCCAGAGACTCTTCCCTTCGGATTCCGAAGAATGCCCAAAGGTGGGGGGAGAAACTCACTTGTACGTGCACGTTCACAGCGGCACTCTCCACAGTAGCCAAAGGGTGGAGGTCACCCACACTCCCATCGACTGAGGGGTATATAAACGAAATACGTCATATCCATACAATGGAATATTATTTGACCATAAAAAAGAATGAAGTATGGACACCTGCTACGACATGGATGACCCTTGAAAACATTACCCTAAGTGAAAGAAGCCAGATGCAAAAGGACAAATGTTGGAGGATCCCGTTTATAGGAAATATCCCGGATAGGCAAAGCCATGGAGACAGGAAGCCGGGAGCCGAGGGCAAGAATTAGGAGTGAATGCTTAGTGGGTAACAGGGTTTCTTTTGGAGGTGGTGGAAAAATTCTGGAGTTAGAGAGTGGCAATACGTGTACAAGCTTGTGAGTATACTAGAAGCCACTGAATTATACACCTTAAAATGGTTAGAATGAGAATTGTACATTGCATGTTATGTGAATTGCATCTCAGCTGAAAACAAAACAAAACAACAAAAAAGGAAGACTCAGCCCCAAAGAAACGTCACCAATCCTGTGACTTCATTCCTTCGGAGCCCCGACAGGTGATGGGCAGCTTATGCAGTAATTCAAGCCAGGACGTTAACAGCTAGTAGCGTCTCACTGTTAGCCCTCCAAGAAACCGTTTTTGTGTTAAGCCAATAGGGTCATACTCCCTCTCGTCCAGCCATCACACCTTCCTGACACATCCCTGAATTCTTCCCCCCACGAAATCCAGGGGTGCCCCAGAATCCTTCTCAATGATGTTCTGGGCAAGCAGCCTGTTTCTCTCTCTTTTTATAATTTTTTAAATTTTTTAAATTAAAAAACAATTTTTTTAATAGATGGAAACCGAGCGCAAGTGGGGGAGGGGCAGAGAAGAGAGGAAGACACAGAATCTGAAGCAGGCTCCAGGCTCTGAGCCATCAGCACAGAGCCGGAGGTGGGACTCAAACTCACAAGCTGTGAGCTCATGACCTGAGCAGAAGTCGGACGCCTAACCGAGTGAGCCACTCAGGCGCCCCTTGTTTCTCTTTTTTTAGTGCTTATTTATTTATTATGAGAGAGAGAGAGAGAGAGAGAGAGAGAGAGAGAGAGAGAGAGCATGAGCAGGGTGGGAGGCAAGCAGAGAGAGAAAAAGAGAATCCCAAGTAGGTTCTATGCTGTCAGCGCAGAGTCTGACTCGGGACTTGAACTCACGAACGGTGAGATCATGACCTGAGCCAAAATCAAGAGTCCACCGCTTAACTGCCCGAGCCCCCCCAGGCGCCCCCAAGCAACCTGTTTCTGAGTGGTCGTTCATCCCAGATTTGGCCGAACAGCTCTGCCGGCCCCCGGGGATTCTCTTGACCGTGACTTGAGTAGGTTTTCCCTGATTTTCTCAAAAGCTGCTTTCCAACAAGGATCTAGGCCAGGGCCCTCCAGACTGTGTATCTGTGTGTGTGTGTGTGTGTGTGTGTGTGTGTGTGTGTGTGTGCGCGTGTGCGCGCACGCGCATGCGTGCTTGTGTGTGTTTGGGGAAAGAAAAAGGGGCCGCAAAGAAACTCACAGGTTTGCTCAGAGAACTGGCAAGGGAGAGAAGGGAACAATCGAAGAAATAAAAGAAAATTGAAGGCAAGGGAGATGTGACCAGGGCAGGGCCCGCAGGACTTTGCTCGTGAGTTCTGCTTATGAATAAATAAAGTCGACTGGGATGAAAAGCCCCAGTAGTCACCATCAGAGGCTGAGCCAGGGACCCCACGGCTCCCCCCTGCAGGGCCAAGTGCTGCTTTGGATTAAGGACACTCTCTTGAGCCGCAGGACCAGAAAATCAGCCAGAGGGTGAAACAATGCATTGTGTCTCTGCGTGCGTGCGTGTGTGCGTGCGTGTGTGTATGTGCGTGCATGCCACTTATGCTAATAAAACCGTGACTTTTCTCCTCTAAAAACTGCATTGTTCCGAAGGAAATGTCCCACAGCCTAAATTGCTAGCCCACAGATAGAACCACAGCCAAGAACACCACCCAGTTTATCGTGATGCACTTGTTCAAGAAACCACAAAGAAAGCTTCCTCCTCTGTTATGCCAAATGCAAAGAGGCAGCCACCCTCCGCGGTGCATGGCTAATCGGAGGAAAACACATATCCCCCGGCGTGTCCCCCTCCCTTCCCCTCAACGCTGCCGCTTCTGACATTGTTCTAAACACGATCCTGTTTTTCCCTCTCGGGGGACCGGATTCCATGGCCGTGGCGCCTCTTCTTCCACTAGATGGCAGTATAGAGGGTTCAGGCAGCTTTGTTTAACCACGAGGGCTGGCAATTTTACTTCCTCGGTCTCGATTATTTTTTTGAACAGCTAGGATAAGGGAAATAAGGAAATTAAGCAAAAATGCATGTTAAGTATCTAATCAGAACATGGTCTTAGAGGTAAATGGTAAAATAAAATTCATATGCTTAAACTTAATTCAAAAACACTTAAGGGGTCTTTGCGAGACCTAGCTTAGGCCCTGGGAGAGGGTATGAAGGTGCCCAGACAAGGTCCCTGCACTCTGGGAGATGACACCCCGCTGGGGAGGGGCAGGCCCTATCTGACTCATTGTGATACCGGAAAGGTTATGATAAAATGTTTGAATGAAGATGAAAACTTTATACTGGACTCACGACTAGCTTCCAGACTATAAATATTCTAATCTGTCACAGGCTACCAGGTTAAGGACCTTTCCAAAAAGTTACCTTTATTTTATTTTATTTTATTTTATTTAAATAATTTATTTTCAAATTGGTTTCCATATAACACCCAGCGTTCATCCCAACAAGTGCCCTCTTTAATGCCTGTCACCCACTATTTTTTTTATTTTTATTTGTTTAAGTGTATTTATTTATTTTGAGAGAGAGAGAGAGCAGAGGAGGAGCAGAGAGAGGAGGAGAGAGCAGGTTCCTCAATAATAGCACAGAGCCCGATGCGGGGCTGGGACTCTGCAACCGTGAGAGCGTGACCTGAGCCAAAATCAAGAGTCAGATGCTTAACTGACTGAGCCACCCTGGCGCCCCAACCTTTGTTTTAATTTTTTGTTTTTTTGTTTTTTAAATAACATGACTTGACTGATGCTGGAGAAACACAGCTGATGGGTGACCGTACCCTTTTCGTACTGATCTAACATGGGCCTGCAAAGATGAAATGAGTATTAATGGAAAACGAAATTTAAGCTACTAAAAGTGCCTCGCCGGTCCCACATGGGTCAATATTCCCAGAACATGAGCACGTACCCTCTGGCTGAACTGCCTTTGGGAAGCAGAGCCCCTTCAGAGGCACACTGTGATCACGAGAGCCTGCTGGCCATGACCCTTAGGAAGTCACCTTGGCTCTTTGTTGTTGCCCACGGGAGTGTCGGGAACCAACTGGATAGAGATTATGGCATGGGTGTGAGCCCCGCCCAGCCCACTTTCTCCTTCCAGTCACGGAATTGTTGACAGCTGAAACAGCTAAGACTTTGAATCATGGGATTCATCGAGGCTTACAACCACTGAGACTCCATCGCCTTGGCATTTGTGGCAAACGGGTTATCTGGAATGGGATAGAGACTAACCTATTAATTTCCAGGCCTCCGTCGTATGGAAGGCTCATAGAAAAGGGACTAACAGACCATTCGGCCTGTCTGCTAAAATGACTCCTAAATTACTTCTGACAGACCTCACAAGTGAAAAGAAGACAGTGAAAGGTGTTCCCCACTTTGACACAAACAAGTTGGGAAATTAAAAAGAGGCAAGAGAAGACTCAGGGAAGGAAGACAGGAGGTGAGTCACCAGGGATTTCCTCCCCGATGGGCTCATAGGCAGCCTAGAGGCAGCCCCCCGCCCAGGCCTAACTGAACCCGGGACAATCACCGAGATGGACCCGTCACAGCAGGCTGTGCTTTCAAAGCAGGCTCTCAGCTTTCTCTGAACGTGGCTGTTAGCCAAGCAAACCCATGCTTAAATAAATCAAGCCATCTTTTGTTCTTGCCGATTTCTTCCTTTGCTATTTCAATATCCCTATTTATTTATTTATTTATTTTTAAATATTTATTTTGGGAGAGAGAGAGGGCATGATCGGGGAGGGGCAGAGAGAGAGAGAGAGAGAAAGAGTCCCAAGCAGGCTCCATGCTCAGCACGGAGCCCGATTCGGGGCTTGAACTCACAACCATGAGATCGTGACCTGAGCCAAAACCAACAGTTGGACGCTCAACTGACTGAGCCGCCCAGGTGCCCCTCGCTATCCTTATTTTTATATATACTGGAACAAATGCTTTTGCTTGGCTCAGAGGCCTGAGAATTGGCTGTGCCTCTCCCTATGTCCGCATGATACAAAGTAAACAGAGGTTAAACTATGTTGTATATAACAGATATCTATAAAGATACTCGAAAAAAATCCATGTTGAAACTAACTGATATATTGGTGGTGTTCTAAACACTGTTTATTATTAGGCCACAAAACCACCTCTCAATGAATTTTAAAAAGTAAAAATATCACAGGCCGTTTTGTCTGATTAAAAGTCAATAACAGCAGACATTAACAATAACAAAATGGAGGAGGAAAGAAGAACCCTACCGAACTTGGAATTTCAAAACTTTACCTTTTGCGCCACAAAAAACTGAAATTGTAATTATGTCAAGAAAATAGCAATAAAAACTCCATATACCCCCAATCTGTGATTTAACCTTTGCCAAGTCGCTGCTCAGAGGAAAATTGGAAACCTTTCCATTGTTGTGTTAGACAGCTGTCAATACAAGTTTGGCCATTAATGCAGAGGAGTAATGAGGCAAAAAGATATAAAAATGAGAAATTACATGTCAATTCTGTCCTGACTCGGGGCCACTTACAACAATAAAAAAATTTTGTTAGCCTTTCTCTCTAAGGATTACCGAGAATTCTATGGAGGGCTTGATTCGTAAGCCTTTTCGGGGGATAAGGTACAAACTTAGGTGTATTTATCCCTGGTTTATATATAAGAAAGCAAGTCACAGAGCCATTTCAACCTGTTACAGATCAAGATAGATCTCTACCCACTGGACCATACATTTTTCATAGACTCTCGGGGTTGAAAGAAACTTGGAATCTTACCAATCGAAACTTCTCGAAACCTTTGCATCTTTGACGTTGCCAAACAAAACAGGAAACTCGCTGTCTTCCGAAACAGGCTATTCCTTAGGGGCGCCCGGGTGGCTTAATCGGTTAGGCATCCGACTCTTTATCTCGGCGCAGGTCATGATCTCATGGTTCATGGGGTCCAGCCCCGATTTGGGAGGCTTGACATCACAGAGGCTGCTTGGGATTCTCTTTCTCCTCTCTCTCTCTCTCTCTCTCTCTCTCTCTCTCTGCCCCTCCCCACCTTGCATGCATGCTCTCTCTCTCTCAAAATAAATAAATAAAAAGAAAGAAACAGCCTATTCCTTCTCTGAACAGACCAAATAATTACAAAGTTCATCTCAAATCTGTCTTCCTGTGGCTTTCGCTCATTTAAATTATTAACTTATTTTTACTCCTTGGAGTCCCATATGACATTTCCCCTCCCATACATTTGCCCCCTAAATCCTGGCTTCCCAGTCTAGATAATCCCCAACCGCCTTTCCTATCTGGGTCATTTCCCTCAAATTGATGCATATTAAACATTGTGTCAGCTAAAGCCTCTTCTACAGCTGTCTTGAAGAACAGTGCCTTCTAGTTATCCTGCTATATATGTTCTTCTTAGGTTAAATCCATTACTCGAAGAGCCTGTCAACTTGATTCTGGTCCTTAGCATAGTCACTATCACCCCAACTTCGTATCATCATCTTATGTTAATGAACACAATTTTTATCTAGGTCCTAGTCGTAAATATAAATGCTCCACAGAGCAGGGAGAAGGAGAAAGTCTTCCTTCTCGGTGGGGATTAATCTGTTAATTCTCATTCCTGTTGAATGCCTCACTAAAGTCAATATATTCTAAGTCTGTTGCATTTCTCGGATTACAAATCAAATAATCAGGTCAAAGGAAAAAATTCGAAGTTGGTCGAGAATGATTTGATTCAATGAATCCTATATTATAAAATATAGCTATTTTCAGAGTTTTAAAATCAAAGGGGAAATTATATACTTAAAGGCGAAACTCTGAAGCGTACACCTGGGTAAATTTTTGCATGCAGTCACTCACGTAACCATGATCCACATCAAGACTGAACATTTCCAACCCCTCAGAAGACTCTTTCATGTCCTCTCCCTAAACCCCCCAGGGTGACAAACAGTATGGATTTAGCACTGAAAGACCCACAACCCAGGAAACCTCTCAATTGCAAGCAAACTAGAATCAGCGATCTCCCCTACCCACTCCAATGCTAACTACTATTCTGACCTAACTCACTATGAATTAGTTTTGCCTGGTTTTGAACTTCATTGCAATGAAATCACACAGCACATACTCAGCGCGGTGTCGTGCTATTTATCCATGTTGTTGCATGCATCGGTAGTTTGGTTTTTTTCATCGCAGTATAATATTCCACCGGGCGCCGATGTCGCTATTTATTCATTCTACTGTTGATGAACACTACGGTTGTATTTAGTTTGGGCGATTGTGAATTAAAGCTGCCGCAAACATCCTTGCATATGTCAGTTGGTGAAGATAAGTATACTTACGGAAGTAAAACCGCTGGATGATAGTGTGGACTCAGTAGATACTACCAGTTTTCCAAAGTACTTCCTGATTTCCTCCTATAAGCAATGGAAGAGAGAGTTCCGTTGTTCCACATCTCCAGCAACACTTCCTATCGTTAGTTTTCCGTTTCCATCATCTCGGTGGGTGTCTGGCAGTATCTCATTGTGCGGTTTGAATTTGTATTTTTCTCAGAGCTAGTAATACGGGAGACCCTTTTTGTATATTTATTGGCTGCCTCGATTTCATCTTTTGAATAACGCTGGGTTAAGTTGTCCAGCTTTCATTGGCCATCTGCCTTTCATACTGACTCGAAAAAGTTACATTTCTATTCTAAGACATGAGTTCGTTGTTGGGTGTCTGTATTACGAATTTCTTCTCCTGGTCCACGGTTTGCCTTTTCACTCTCTTCGTGGTATCTTTCGACGAGCTGAAATTCTTAATTTCAAACGGAGTCCAATTTATTCACTGGTTATTTTAAAGTTAATGCTTTTAGCATCCCGATTACCCCGTGGCCATAAAAGTATTCCCCTCCGTACTTCTAGAAGCTTCCATCTCCCATATACAGCTCACTAATCATCTATTCTGCTGTGCCCAGTTTGGTGTTAAATCTAGCCAGTAAGTTCTTAACTTCATATATTGCACTTTGTATTTCTAAATGTCATTTGTTTTTTTTTAATATAAATCCCAATTCTCTGTTGAAATTCTCTCCTCTTTATTGATTTTATCTGTCTTTTCCTCCGTTTTCTTACAATCTTCATCATGGTTACTTTGAATTCCATACTTGCTAACTTTAAATTATCTCTGGTTCTACTTCTGCTTCTGCGGGCTGTTTTCCTTTCTCCAGATTGTCAGTTAGTTTTTCTTCCTTCTTCACATTTTTTTGGTAATTTTTTATTACAGGCTGGATTCTAAGGACAATACCCTGTAGAGGTTACATCACCTTCCACTAAAGATGGTTAAGTTTCGTTCGAGGAGCCAACCACATTGCCCAAATCCACGGTTTCTCAGTCTTGGAACTATTGACATTTGGGGCCAGATTATTCTTTGTTGGGAGGAAGAAGGAGGAGCTGTCCTTGTGCATCGGAAGGTGTTAACCAGCTTCCTTGGCCCCTGCCCACTAGATGCCAAGTAGCAGCACAAACCCCAGTCGTGACAACTCTAAATGTTTCCAGATGTTGCAAAACATCTCATAGAGACCGAAATTGCCCCCCACCCCCCATTGAGAACCATTGCCTTAATCCTGTTGGGGTTGGGCGTTAGACTTGGTTCGCGCAGGTCTTCTCCCCTTTTGCTCTTGCTCCTAGCACATGGTCCTTGGACTGCGGACATGGTAGGACATGATCCTTACTACTGGAGCGTGGACTTGTTGAGGTCCGATTCAAAGCCCGGGGCGCTAAGATGTCCGCCCAAATTCCAGCTTCCATGTTGCCAGCGGTACGCAGCTCCTAAAAGCTCTGTTCAGTAACACAGCCTTCTACTGTGGTTCTCTGCCAAGCCTGGAGCCCCACCCTCCCCTATGCAGTGTGGGAGTTGGCCAGAGACCTGACAGGCACTTTTACATATTGGCAGGGGAGGGGGGGAGCTCCTTCTCTGTGGTTTTCTCCTTTACAGGACCCTGCCCCCCAAATCCCAGCTACTCTAGCAGTCCCAAACTGTTTCCTTTACGCAGCAAGACCTTGCGCTGCAGCTTGGAAAATGCCCTCAGGGAAAGAAGATGGTGTGACTGTGGGGCTTGGCTCATGAGCGTTCTTCTTCTCAAGAACCATTGCCCTACGCCGGTCGTGGTCCAATGCCCACAAACTGTTGTTCTATGTATTTCATCCAGGTTTCAGACCGATTTATAGCAGAAGGGTAAGTCTGATACCAGTCATTCTGCCGCGGCCAGAACTAGGAACCTCAGAATGATCTACTTTCCAGGAGAGGGGGGAAAAAACTGGTGCTATTGCATTCATATTATCCAAATCCTAAATATAGCTATTAAAGCCATCTTTCTTGCTTTTGAAAAATCTCACCTTTTTTGAAAAGGCTTTGGCATTTGGGATACTATTTCAAGGCTGAAGGAAGTGCAGGGGATACCTGTGGTTTTCTGCCCAGTGAAAATGAAAGGAAGCAAGCCTGGCATGGGAGCCAGAGGAGAATCGGACTTAATAACACTTAGAGCAGACCAGAAAAGCACTTTCTATAGAGTACATGGTATCGGTTTTCTGTCTTTCGGGTTTTGCCTCTCCAACCAGACAGAGTGCTGCTGGCGACCAGGGACTGCATCTTGTTGTTGTTGTTGTTTAGTTTTTTTTGTGTTTATTTGTTTTTGAGAGAGAAAGAGACAGACAGACAGAGTGCAAGCTGGGGAGGGGCAGAGAGAGAGGGAGACACAGGATCCTAAACAGTCTCCAGGCTCTGAGCTGTCAGCACAGAGCCCGACGCGGGGCTCGAACTCACCAACCGTGAGATCATGACCTGAGCCGAAGTCAGACTGAGCCACCCAGACGCCCCAGGGACTGCATCTTATTCATCCATGTCTTCCCTCACACGTCTGACATGCAGCAGACCCTTCACAACGGTCTGGGATATGAAGGAGTGATAGAAGGAGGGAATGAATGGGACTCACCACTCACTGTTCATGGCTTCGGAGTGACTCTCAGTCCAAACCAATGCCTACTCCCTACTCTGAAGGCCGTCGGGTTTCAGAGTCTCTGAAAATCCTGACTTTTCCCAAAAGAACAGCCATACTGGCTTGACCCATGTGTTAACATGTCCAAAAGTATCATGGTTCCTACTCCTTGGAATATGACTCCCGATACCAGAAATGTCTACCAGATTCAAGTGAGGAAGGATGGTGACCTAGTTCTCTGTTAACATTCTCCAGGGCATGATCTCTCCACTGTTGCCTTGGGGAAGAGACAACGAAGGCATTTTGACCCGGGGCAGGGGAGGAGGAAGTAGACGGGGAGCCTCTTGCTCGGGAGAACAAGGGGTGGCTCCTCCAGGGGGTTGCCTGATAAGCTGTACCAAGCACTTCTGAAGACTGTACTTCAAAGGGAAGGTGAGACACCAGAAGGAAAGGCGAAATGCAAAGACGAATTGTCCTTCTATCGCTATTTCTCCTAGGGTTGGCCCTGCCTCCCTACCAAGAGCTTTTGGGAAGGTCAGTGGACTGAGTGGGGGGCATGCATCTAGGGCCCCCAAAATGGCGCTGGAGGTGGTGGAGACCTTCTGCACACCACCGTTTTTTCAGATTCAGCCGGTGGTCATTTCCGTGTGGCATTTTCCAACTCTGGGAACAAGACAGTGGACGGCATCTTACGCTTTTCGTAGGGCGGGCGGTTCTGAAGACACATGACTTTTCTGTGGTAACCGACAAATACAACAACCTTCTAGCATTTTGAGGCTGGCGCCTTCTTTTCATCCTAAAATGACAGTCCTCTCCCAGGGTTCTGGTCTGAGGAACTCTATCTGTGAAGCTACCTGATTTTTAGATGGGTGTAGCGCTGTGTGAAAAGTCACGGGGCTCCCCGTGTTCTTCGCACTCACCGTTTCCGGGCCCATCTGATGCCTCGGTCCCCCGGGAGCCCCAGTAGCCAACACTCTGTAGCCTCCTCCTTTCAGTTGTCTGTTTAAGCTTACTGCCCCAAGGACTCGCAGGTCTGGAGGCCGTCTGATTGCCTGAGCGCATTTTCCCGCTGGAGGCCCCGTGGCAGAGTGTCTCCCCTTTGCTCAGACCTCCTGGCTGTGCGCAGAGAATGCTTCCAACCCCGTCCGTCCCCCTCACGACGTGCCAGCACTTCCCCCTCCCGCTGCAAGGTGGCCGGGCACCACTTCCGGCCTGCTTCACAGAGCCCTGGGACCCGTCCCGTTCTTCCCCACCCTTCCTTTCCCAGACACGTCCTCACCCCGGCCGCTGGCCACCCCTCTCCCCCAAAACCAGGGCTTTCCTTTCATGTTCAAGTCTTAAGTTTTATTTCTAATCATCAAAGTAACATGTATCCATTATAAAAATGTCTGAAGTATTTCCATAAGGAAGCAGGGGGGGAAACCATTTACAAGTCACCCCCCCCCACCAGAGGCAACCACGGTTAACCCGTTGGAGCTCTTCCTTCTAGTCTTTTTTCTAGCCATATTACCTTAATTAAAAATAAGTTGAGCAGTGCCTGGGGGGCTCAGTCAGTTGAGCGTCCGACTTCGGCTCAGGTCATGATCTCACACTCTGTGGGTTCGAGCCCTGTGCTGGACTCCGTGCTGACAGCTCGGAGCCTGGAGCCTGCTTCGGATTCTGTGTCTCCTTCCCTCTCTGCCTGTCCCCAACTTGTGCTCGCTCGCTCTCAAAAAGAAATAAAAAAAACATTTTAAAAAAATAAATAAAAATAAGTCAAATACTTATTAAGTTGAATAAGTTGAAAACTTATAAGAATAATCTTTAAATATTCAATATGTGGACCGTGGCGTGTTCCTCTGTAACTTACTATTGCATCTCATACTCTCTCCTATATGGAATGAAATGAAGAGAAAAGTCACCGTGAGAGACAAAAAGAAAGGTCAAGGTGATGCGGTGGCTTTGTAATGTGTCACCTTGGCTAGGCTGAACCACGTTTCCCAGAATTCCCTTCCCCGGCAGTTTCTGTCCAGTGTTGGTGGTATAGTGGTGAGCATAGCTGCCTTCCCGGCAGTTCCTGTCTCGAGCAGGCTGCAGAAAGATTGTATTGGGAGTTTGGGACGGCAGAAGGGAAAGAGTGACCACCTCGTCGCTCACGCACAGGGTCACCTCTGCTGGCTCCCCTGGCTCGGGCGAGGCAGTGGCCGGACCTGTGGCTGTCGTGTCTTCCCCGCGGCTCCTCCTTCAGCTGCTCTGACTCCCGGGCTGGGTTTAGCTCCATTGCAAAGGACCCCGGCTCCCGCAGGTCACCTCAGCCTCAAGCTCAAGGGCGATAAGAGCTGACACAGGTCGCACTCCAGCCTCGTGAGCTCCAGGCTGTGCTTGCGGGCTCAGCCTTGTCCTTGATCTTCTCCCGCCTTGCCTGCCTTCTCCTTGTCTTCCCTTCCCAACTGCCTGCCCGGGGACTTAAGCTGCAGCAGCCGCTAGGAGGACAGACGCCTTAAAGAGACTTACAGACACCTGCTCTTATCATTACGTAAGGGCAAATCTCTGTTTTTATATACAAAAAACCTAGTGAGTCTGCTCCTCTGATTGAACCCTGAGCGACACGGGCAGTACGACCTCAACAGAGAGGGGCTGGGGAGAAGAAACAGCCTGGCGGCCCCTCCCCCAGGCGAGCACAAGGCTAGTTTGAAGGTTTCCCTGACAAGCAGGATACTGCCTGAGCTTCCTGGACCACAGGACCTTTGCGTGGCAGAAGCCGCCGAGCTCGTATGGAAGTGTCTGCAAGCTTGCACGCGCAAACGAGTTGTCAGAAGCACTCGGCCGTCCTGTCTTCTGATTCGAAAAGAAAGGTGGTGGGGCGGGGAACCCTGCAGCCCATAAAATGAGATGGTCCCCGTGGAGCATTATGCCCAGCCTTGGCCTCCCTGAATCAGAATGACAGGCCATGAAATGATGTGTTTTACTCTGCTCCGGCTGCCCTGTCTGTCCCAACTATCAGCTGAATTGCCGGCCGCAAAGATGGTCTCACCTGCCACCGTGAGACTCTTGGGGCAGCTCACGAATCCGGCAGTGGCAAAGCCTGGGGCTCCGGAATGGGAGAAGACGGAGGATGCGGTGGGAAGAAAGAAAGAGAGAGACCCCAATAAGACGAAGCTAGTCGCCAGCCCCACAGGCAGGGCCATCCAAGATGTTGGTTACCCCACGATGGCCACCGGGTGAGCCTCTGGCTGCCGAAGGTCTGACAGCAAGGAGCCCAGGTAGGCCAGGAAAGGAGCCCTGACCACAGCTTCTGCGACACAGATGCCGTGGGTGACACCGTGGGGAATCCAGCTAAGAGGGCCACCTGCGGAACCACAGTGACGCACAACTTCCAAACGGAAACATTCGCTCGTAACCCAAGCGAACCTCCTCAGAGGGGCGCCCCGGGCGGCTCAGTCGGTTGAACATCTGACCTCAGCTCAGGTCAAGATCTTGCGGTTCGCGAGTTCAAGCCCCACGTCGGGCTCACTGTCCGCCTCTCTGTCTGCCCCTGTCCCGCTTGCACTCGCTCGCTCTCTCTCTCTCTCTCTCTCTCTTTCTCTCTCTCAAAACTAAATACACATAAAAAAAAAGAAAGAAAGAAATCTTCTCAGAACAATTAAAGTAAAAAAAGGGGCTCATTGTGCTGGAAGTACACCCTCCTGGACCTCACGGAACCTAGAAAGTTCTAAGGCACCTGGAGGCAGAGACCGGCCGACTGACTCAGCCTCTCAGGAACTGTGGGTTGGAGCAGACACCCCACGTAAGCGCGCTCTGGCACACCAATCAGTCTGTGACCCAGTATTTGCTTGTCGGAGACCTCCCGGGTGCCCACCCCCGGCCGGGAGTGCTGTGATTCACCGTTCGTGTCCACAAGGCACTGGAGAGCCAAGGCGAGGCCCCTCACACACAGCACCAGGCCGGAGCAACAGACTCCAGAAGGAAGAAAATGAGGGCGGGAAAGCGGTGTGGAGGACCCGCGGTCTGACCTGGGGGAGGAAGGATGGGCCAGGGGATAATGTCCCTGGCCTATTTTCCAGACCATAAAGGAAGAAGCGGGCTGGCAAAGATGTGAGAATAAGGCGGGGACGTGGGACATGGCAAGTGTCAAGCCCCGTGATCACAGTCTGTGTCGCCAGCGGTGGGTGACATTGCAGCGGTGGGACTGAGAGGCAGGGAGGTGTTGACGTTCATTCTGTAAGACAGCGGTTCTCAAACTTGAGCCTGCGGCAGAATCTTCTGGAAGGCTTGTTAACACAGGCATCGCTGGGCCCCGGCTCCAGAGGTTCTGATTCGGCAGGTCTCGGGCAGGGGCTGAGAATTTGCATTTCTTTTTCTTTCCCCTTGTTCTTCTTCTTCCTTTTTTCTTTTTGTGGTTTGTTTTTTGTTTTTTGTTTTGTTTTTTTTTTTTTTTTGAGAGAAAGAGAGAGCACAAGTGAGTGTGGGTGGAGAGAGAGGGAGAGAGAGAGAATCCCGCGAGGGGCAGAGAGAGAGAGAGAGAGAAGCGGGGCTCAACCGAAGCGGAGTTCAACCAAAGCGAGGGTCAACCAAAGCGGGGATCATGTTTTTGTGTTTTGTTTTGTTTTTTTACCTGAAGTGGGTCTCGTGCTCACCCGAGGCGGGGCTCAAACTCAGGAACCGTGAGACCATGACCTGAGCCAAAGTCAGATGCTCAACCAACTGAGCCATCCAGGTGCCCCAGAATTTGCATGTCTCCATTAAAGTGGCTTAAGGACGGTGGATCTTTCCAGAAAGGGGCCTAAAAGTAGTAGGCGGAGTGGATGGACTCAAGTCCAGAGTGGGGTCAGGGGGGCTGTGCAGCGAAAGGAAGACAGGGCCATACACGTACAACAGCTGCGAGCGAAGAAAGTTGGGGGAGGGGAGGGCATGACCAGGACGCCCGGCGTCTGCTACAGGCCGGACGAGGCCCAGGGTTCCTGGAGAAATGAGCACACACGGGATCCAGGTCCTGAACTTGAGGCCCGGACCGCCTGGCAGTACCTGGGGGGGAAGGCCTAACAAGGAGGCTGCAGGGCGCCACGTAAGAGGGCAGTACGTTCTGGTCTGGGTCTCGGGCAGATCTGGGTTCCGATCCTAACTCCATCACTATGTAGAAAACCCTGAGTAACCCTAAATATCCTGGCATACAGAACCCTCGTTGTGGGCTGTCACGGCGCCTTCCCTGCACGGAAGTGTGAGAATCAACCAAAGCATCCCATGTGAGGTGCAGCCTGCCATCCCCAAAACAGAGCAAGCCCCCCGTGAAGTCAGCTACAGTTTCTATCGTCGTCGGCGTCCAAGGACACAAAACGCAGCAACTCACCGGTGTGTCACCAGAAGGGCCATCCTTCCTACCAGCTCCTAAAGAAGCTCGCGGGCTGGCCTTTACGCGGGGAAATTCACCACGGTCCCGAGCGGGGCCTTCGATAATCCCTCTTGTTCAACAACTACGGACGGAGTGTGAACTTTCTAACCGAGTGCTGGGAACACAGTGGCGGATGAGACTAAGTCCCTGCTCTTCCAGAGCTCTGGTTCGGTGGCCTTGCCAGAACACCCACCGAGGAGCCAACTCATGCTGGCCAAGTAGGTCACAGAGCCACCAAGCGAAATGGCCACTGAAACAGCGTTACTGGCCCCCAGAGTGGAATGTACCTCTCTGTTCATGAGGACGAGCACGGTAGAAGACAGTTGGAGGTCAGAAGGGTGGTGTGCCCATTTGAGACGGGCTCCGCCCAGGGATCCCCAGTGGCCCAGGCACCTGCCTGTGGGACACAGTGCTGGAGGCCGTGGACCGGGGTACCCTTTTCCCTAAACCCCATGGCCGACTTCCGATCCTTGGATTTTCCGGCCTGCGTGCCCAACCTGACCGACCCCTTACGTCCACTCGGCCTCTCCGAATGGGGAACAAAACAATAACACTCATTTTCCGTCTGTTCTCCCTGAAAATACTTCCGGAACTCTCTGCGTCGGGTTTCCCGGGGCTCCCAGCTGTTTTTCCCACGTTTGAAGACAGTCCTGGGTCAATCCTAGTTCCAGGGTGGAGGCCATTTGTTTGACCCTCCAAAAGCAACCTCGTTTCCTACCCCGGAGATCTGAGATCTTGCGAAATGGATGAAGGGGGCGTATGACCGCTGAGCCCATCGGCTCCCTGCACCGACAACAGCCTCTTGTGTTTACAAGGCACCTCGTAGTCTGTAAAGCCCAGTAACTGTTGCTCATGCGTTTCCTGTTGATCAGGAAAGCCGTGTCAGGTGCCTACAATGTCCGGAGCCCCGGGGAGAAGTAAGCAATGGCCTGATGTCCTCGGTGTAGGCTGAGCCGCCACCATCGCGCCCACGTGAGAGATGAGGAAACAGGCCCGGAAAGGAAGAGCGTCCACCTAAAGGGGCACACGTGGGCCAACTGAGCCCAGAGAGGGGCGCGAGCTGGGGGACAGGCGGCTAACGCCACAAATGGACTCAGTAGAACGTGTGTTACGGGTCCTGATATTCTGGCCTTGGAGGACAGGGAGAATCACGGGGTCACTGACAGAAACGGGAAAAACTGGGAAAGATGCGGTCTTTGGGGTAAACGGCAGCA
This sequence comes from Paguma larvata, assembly GCA_030068075.1. Lineage (NCBI taxonomy): Eukaryota > Metazoa > Chordata > Mammalia > Carnivora > Viverridae > Paguma > Paguma larvata. The sequence continues at coordinate 37,275,491 of CM057830.1, read as the reverse complement.
AACGCTTACAGAGCCTTTGCCTCGTACCAGACGCTTTTCGCACAGGTCTGAAACCTCCCAACACCCGGATGGGGTGGGTACCCTAATTATGAGGGTAACCGTACCTTCAGGTTTGCCTGAGACGGTCCCAGCTGTGCCGATTTAATTATTAATGTCATCCCTTTCCCTCTCAAAAATATCCTGGTTTAGAAGATGGGTCCTATGGTCCCCTTAATTATTTTTCCTCAGTTACACATGAGGAAACTGAGGCACGGATCGACTCAAGAGCTCGCTCCACGTTGTGAGGTGACAGAGCTGAGATGGGAACCCAGGCAGCCTGTCTCTAAAGAAGAGGCCCATAACGACTTTGTCGTCAGGCCAGTTTTTCACCTTCACAGTTTGGGGTGAAGGGTGTTCCCCCATCCGTAGAATGGAGGGAAGCAGGCAGTGGCCGGGAGAGACCAGATGAGGAGAAGATCCGCCAGGAGGCGCCGCGGTAGAAGCATGAGAAACGAAAGGCCACCCGCTCCGCCCTTCATTGTCCATCTCCTTTGAACTCGGCCCATCGATTTAAACAGAACCTCTAGAATATTCTACCAGGGCTCAACCCAGAAACCGCAGAGTACCACGTATCTAAGCAAACAGAAGCCCTGCCCAAGGCAAGGCTGTGACCCAGAGTTAGAGGTCCTGTCTTCCGTGGAAACCAGAGCTCTGCCAGAGACCTTCCTGTGTGAGGGAAACATTTTCTATCCCTCACCCCGCCCTGCAGTGCCAAACCTGTGTAGTTTTAAAATTAGTGTTGTTTTCACATCTACACAACCTTCTTGAGTGCGTTGTCCACTCTGAGACGATCCACAGCAAACTCCGAATTCTGGACCTGCTCCTGGGTTGTTTCCCGTCTCTGCTTCTACTCGTCGAGCCCGACTTTCCGTCAGTGACTGACTTGTATGGACCCTGAATCGACAAGCCCAGGCCAACAGTAGCGGAGAGAAACTTCCTCATGGGGGAAAGGGCCTGTGATGAATCTACCCCATCATGGATTCCAAAGCCAAATCGAAAGAGGGGACCATCTACCGTACAAAGTTCCCTCCCTCCTCTAGTGCCAGTGCCAGTGACTGGGGATGAGCTGTGCCCTGGAAAGCAACACAACTGAGAATTATGAGGGCATTTTTATTGTTGTAAGTGTTTATTTATTTATTTTTGAGAGAGAGAGCCTGACACGGGGCTTGAACTCATGAACCGTGATCTAAGCCGAAATCGAGAGTCAGACGCTTAACCGGCTGAGCCACCCTGGTGTCCCTGAGGACATTTTTAGACATCTAAACTTTTTAAATCCTCCAAATGGTTTCTCCCAAATTGCTCTGCTGGCCAGCACTTATAGAATGACGAGTTAACAAATCGAGAAGCCTCATGTGGTTGTCCGAGTTTCAGATAAAACAAAACAAAACAAACAACGATCGGAAAACACTTCAGTAAAAGGGGGCCAGGGATCCGTCTACTGGAGTAGGAGAAAACTGTAAGCTGTCTCTCGTGATCGCAAAAGCCGAGTGGGGTTTCCTGGTTTTGAGTAAATACCATACAGCTCGAAGAAACACTCAGTGACTTCCGACTTAATTACCCAGAACAACCAGTACAGCCAGTGAATCATCGCTGTTTTCATTATGACACATTGATTAACTCCGATACATAATTAACCTAAACCCTGCCTCGCAAGCGTATTGAACAACTAAATCATGTACGAGGTGTTCGGAGGTGTGGAACCGGAAAGCCAGCTCAGGGGTTTATTAGTGCCCGAACTCTCTCGTCTTCTCCCTGGCTGCTAGGAGAGCTTGGTAACAGTGAGTTCACTACAAGCCAAAATTTGTTCGAGATTTCCCTTGGTCCTCCAAAGCGAGCCCAATTGGAGCAGGGCAATCTTCTTCCTGGAAGAGCTGACTTCTGATCTTTTTTTCTTTTTTTCCGGATGTCACTACATGAGTGTATTCACGCATCCCCACATGTCATGATGGTAGCCTGTGGGGACGGTCACAGGGGCTTTCAAACTATGTCTCATGATGAACGCGCACAGGAGGGCCAACTTTGGAAACTTCTTTCTTCCCAGTGCGTGGGAAAAAAACTGCGCTGGTTAACTGTTCTAGATAGACGGTGTGGGGCACCCATCTGTGGCCTGAGCCATTGATGGGGAAGAAGTGGTGACCCTTGGAAAGAAAAAGGGTCGGGTAAAGTGACTCGAGTTAGCACATCGGCTGTCTTTAGCACGTGTGCCATAATTTGTGCACATAAAATAATGTTTATTTGGGGGCGCCCGGGTGGCTCTGTCAGTGAAGCGGTGTCTGACTTCCGCTCAGGTCCTGATCTTGCGGTTTGTGAGTCCGAGCCCCGCATCAGGCTCTCTGCTGTCAGCGCAGGGCCAGCCTCTGATCCCCTGTCTCCCTCTCTCTCTGTCCTACCCCGCTCGTGCTCTCTCTCTCTCTCTCTCTCAAAAATAAATGAGCATACAGAAAAGAAATTATTTTTAAAAATAAGGAGAAAAATAATATTTATTGGCCTTATTTTTACGTTCTGTAAAATCTTAGAAGAACAGGTTGTATCCGACAAGTGAAAACTAATTCTCATTTCAGCATGAAGCTCTCCATTGGTCCGTTGACCATGTCCTTGGAAAGAGAGGTCAGAGTCTTGAACCAAAGTGTGCCTTCAGGCATCTTTATGACCTCAGATGGCGGACCTCCAGGCTTTAAAAGGAAACCCACCCTTCTTGTTGTAGGTTTTCTTTCTGAGCGCAGTTAGCGCTCTTTCTTCGACACATTTGTTTCCATTGGAGCCAGTGTTCTAGTATGTTCGGTGGTGGTAAATATTTTGTCTTCTGAGTAATATTTGCATTCGGGAAACAGCCGAAAGTCATCCGGAACCAAGTGGGACGATTAATCTGGGAAGTGAGTTCGGGGTTAGTATGGCTCTAAGGGGCCCAGGGTGTTGAGTACTTAATTTTGTTTGTTTGTTTTTTAAAATTTATTTAAATCCAAGGTAGTTAACGTATAGCGTAATAATGATTTCAGGAGTAGAATTTAGTGATTCATCCCCTACATTCAGCACCTCCGAGGGCTCACCCCAACAAGTGCCCTCCTTAATGCCCATCACCCATTTAGCCCATCCCCCGCCCAGCACCCCTCCAGCACCCCTCAGTTTGTTTTCTGTATTTAAGAGTCTCCTATGGTTTGCCTCCCTCTCTCTTTTTATCTTATCGTTCCTTTCCTTCCTGTATGTTCATCTGTTGTGTTTCTTAAATTCTATATATGAGTGAAATCATAGGATATCTGTCTTTGTCTGATTGACTTAGTTCCCTTCGCATAATACACTCTACTTCCATCCACGTTGCTGTGAATGGCCACATTTCATTCTTTCTCATTGCCAAGTAGGATTCCATTGCAGATACAAATCACATCCGAGCTCCCAATGCATTCTTATTACAGCGTGCCCAGACCCCCTTCAGAGGGTAGCTCTTCCGGGCAAAGGTCTCAACGGTCTGAGGACTGTCTGGGAAGTGCTTCTCCACTACGTGTCCACACTCTGCCGTCAAGAATGCACAATTGTTTGTATTTAACCAAAATAAAGTTCGCCCCTCCCATCTCCCACACCCCCACCTGCCTGATAACAAGAATGACCCAGGATGCCTGTCAAAAATGCAGAGCCCGTAGGCACCCACTGGACTTACCTGTTCAGATGGGGCCTGGGGATCTGTATATTTTTTTATGTTTATTTATTTTTGAGAGAGAGAGAGAGAGACAGACAGAGCGTGAGCAGGGGAGGGGCAGAGAGAGAGAGGGAGGCACAGAATCTGAAGCAGGCTCCAGGCTCCAAGCTGCCAGCACAGAGCCCAACGGGGGCTCGAACTCATGAACCGTGAGATCATGATCTGAGCCGAAGTCAGACACCTAACTGACTGAGCCACCCGGATGCCCTGGGATCTGTATTTTTTTAGTGCTTATTTTATTTTATTTTATTTTTTAATGTCTATTTAATTTTGAGACAGAGACAGAGTGTGAGCAGGGGAGGGGCAGAGAGACGGGGGGACCCAGAACCTGAAGCAGGCTCAGGCTCTGAGTTGTCAACACAGAGCCCGATGTGGGGCTCGAACCCACAAACTTCGAGATCGTGACCTGAGCCTAAGTCGGACGCTTAACCGACTGAGCCACCCAGGCGCCCCAGTGCTTATTTTATTTTTGAGAGAGAAAGTGAATGGGAGAGGGGCAGAGAGAGAGGGAGACAGAGGATTCTGCGCTGAGAGCAGAGAGCCCGATGTGGGGCTTGAACTCACGAACCATGAGATCATGACCTGAGCCAAAGTCAGATGCTCAACCGACTGAGCCACCCAGGCGCCCCAGGGACCTGTATGTTTATCGCACTTTGAAGACATGCTACCCTACTCTGAAATCACCAACTTCTAGTGTCTGTCTGTCTCTGTCTCTCTCCCTCTCTCCATTAAATCATTTCTAATCCCCTACTGAGATCTGGGCATGAAAGCAGGCTTGGGTACCAACCAGCAGCATGATCTTCGACAAGTCACTTCTTTTACTTGGTTCTTACCTTAGTACACTTATCAGGAAAATGGGCGCATTTTACTAGACGCCTTGATGATACAGTCTACCATTTGCCTCTGCCAGCATGGGCTACGAAAGTTAACGTCGCTGAATTTTCCACCACTTTTTGAAGCCCGTGTTGAAGCAATCACGAGATGTCCATGATTGTCACCAGGGCAAGAGAGAACTAAAGCTTCAAAGTCCCTGCGCCCGCCGAGATAATGTCTGTGAAAAGGCTTGCCAGGGAGCCTGACGCTTAACACTTGTAGAAGGCGTTACTTTCCTTTCCCCGACGGTGTCATGCCAACCGTGTTGTCAAACAGTGATTGCTACAGAGGCTCCTGCGTCAGCCCGGCACGAGCTGCTCCCGCGGGAATCATCCAGAATTTACCGGGAATGGGTTGTGTAGGCAGCATTCTCTGATGGCTGGAGGTCAAACCTCAACCCAGATGAGGTCCCCCTGCCGCCATCTTTCACTTCCGGTGGGAACCCTCAGGTCAGGTAGATCTCACCCATGGGATGGAACTCGAGAAGGAGGTGGGGCAACTCTCTCACGATCGCTGAAGGTCCACAGAGCTTTAAGTGGTGGTCTGCTCCCAGGCGAAGTCCCGTCTTGCTCCACCTATGCGTGAACTCTCTTATCTCTAGCTTCTAGAAAGGAAGGACATGCATAGGTCTTTTGTTTCTTTTAATGTTTCTTTATTGATTTTGAGGGAGAGAAGGGGAGGAGCAGAGGGAGAGAGAAAGAGAGAGAGAATCCCAGGCAGGCTGCACGAGCTCCACACTGTCACTGCAGAGCCCAACATGGGGTTCAATCCCACCAACTGTGAGATCATGACCTGAGCCGAAATCAAGAGTCAGACGCTTAACCGACTGAGCCACCCAGGCGCCGCCACGCGTAGCTCTTTTTCTTTTTTTTTTTTTTTCCTTAATTTAAATTCAAGTTAGTTAACATACAGTGAAGTCTTGGCTTCAGGAGCAGAACCCAGTGATTCATCTCTTACATATGACACCCAATGCTCATCCCAACAGGCGCCCTCCTTCATGCCTGTCACCCATTTAGCTCATCCCCCCCCACCTCTCCTCCAGCAACCCTCAGTTGATACTCTGTATTTGAGTCTCTTATGATTTGCCTCCCTCTCATTTTTTAATCTTATTTTTCCTTCCCTTCCCCTATGTTCATCTGTTGAGTTTCTCGAATTCCACATGTGAATGAAATCATATTTGTCTTCTTCTGATTGACTTATTTCACTCAGGATAATACCCTCTAGTTCCATCCATGCTGTTGCAAGTGGCAAGATTTCATTCTTTTTCGTTGCCGAGTAATATCCCATTGCGCGTGCACACACATGTGTATGCACACACACACACACACACACATATACACACAACATCTTTTTTATCCATTCATCAGTCAATGAACTTTCCGGTTCTTTCCATATTTTCCCTATTGTTGATCGAGCTGCTATAAACATTGGAGTGCATGTGCCCCTTCAAATCGGCATTTTTGTATCTTCTGGATAAATTCTTAGTAGTGCCATTGCTGGGTCATAGGGTAGTTCTATTTTTAGTTTTTTGAGAAACCTCCACACTGTTTTCCTGGGTGGCTGCCCCGGTTTGCACTCCCACCAGCAGCGCAAAAGGGTTCCCCTGTCCCCACATCCCCGCCAACATCTGTTGTTGCCTGAGCCGTTAATGTTAGCCCTTCCGGCAGGTGTGAGGTGGGATCTCATGGTGGTTTTGATTTGTATTTCCCTGATGATGAGCGATGTTGAGCATCATTTCATGGGTCTGTTGGCCATCGGGATGTCTTCTTTGGACACGTGTCTATTTGTGTCTTCTCATTTCTTCACTGGATTATTTGATTTTGGGTGTTGAGTTTGGAGGTTCTTTATAGATTCTGGATACTAACCCTTTACTGTTTAAGCACCTCCGACAGAGTCACGAAATCATTTGTCTAGACAATTTAACACTGATGCTTCTGTTGTGATAAGAACCCTTTAAATGAGGACACGCTTGGTGGCCGGTTTTTTGAGCAAACACATGCAAGGATGTGGATAAAAGCCAACCAAGCGTCAAAGAACTCATTGAGGAAGTTACGTCTTGTGTGCTCAGATTTCCCTGGAAGCTTCAAAAGGGAAAGCAAATCTAGCTTTTGGTCTCAGTTGCTGCCATTTCCACAATGAACAAGTACTTCCCTTCAGTGCCAGTGTGTAATCTGTGTGTAATGTATCTTATATATCATGTTAATATATTATGGTAAATACAATATTAATAATTTCTTAATTAATATTGGTTAACATGATGCCAACTATTAATATAATATAAATATTTTGTATAATATATAATTGTATATAATATATAATATTTTATATGCATGTATATATACAAATACATGTGTGTATACATATATATATACACACATATGAGATTTATTTCAAGGAACTGGCTTATGCAATTATGGGGGCTGGCGAGCCCCAGATCCACAGGGCAGGCAAGCTGGAGACCCTTGGGGAGGAACGGACGCTACAGTCCACAGGCAGAATTTCTTCCTCCTCAGGGAAACCTTAATTTTGCTCTTAAGGCCTTTCATCTGGTTAGATGGGGCCCACCCACTTTATGGAGGGTAATCTCCTTTCTTTGAAGTCAACCAGCTGTAGACGGTAACCATGTCCCCAAAATATCTTCACAGCAACACCTAGACTAGGGTTCGACTGAGAACTGGGGACCGTAGCCTAGCCACGTTGACGTGTAAAACGCCATCGCACGGGGCGCCTGGGTGGCTCAGTCGGTTAAGCGTCCAACTTCAGCTCTGGTCATGGTCTCATGGTTTGTGAGTTTGAGCCCCGCGTCGGGCTCTGTGCTGATGGCTCGGAGCCTGGAGCTTGCTTTGGATTCTGTGTCTCCCTCTCTCTCTGCCCTCCCCCGCTCATATTCTGTCTCTCTCTCTCTAAAATAAACATTAAAAAAAAGACACCATCGCAGTGACATGCCCGTTAAGTTGTATTGGCTGGTATACAGACTGTCAGGGATTGTGGAGGAGAAGCGTGACCAGTGCTCTCAGTACCACCCTGCACAGATGGCCCCTGTTAGATGCCAATGTGGCAGAGCAGAAGCCCAATCCCTAGCAGCACAGCGTGAAGACTTTGACCAGCTGGCTGGTTCCCCAAGAGATGGTAGGAGACAAGAAATGCAAAGATAAGGAATCCAGGTGGGCTTGGGAGGGGAGGGGCAAGAGGACCAGGGTTTGGTTTTCTTTAGCCTCTCATTGGAAGGTGCTGACGTAGCCTTGTTGAGAAGGGAGTAGTGATTTAGAAATTCCAAAGCAGTGGGAAATCCCCAAAGAGGGTGTATTTGGCTTTGGAATGCAACGTGGTTTTATGGAAAATCCTTAATTTCCCAATTCTGTTTGCCAGCAGGCAATATAACTGTGGGCTTGCACTTGGCCAGCACACACCACGAACAGAACTAGTTGGAGCTCCACTCTGTGAGCGGGACCTTGAGAAGCAGCGGTCTCCACTGTAAATGGAGTTGGGGTAAAGACGGTTTCAGAGCCTTTACAGGCCATCGTTCTAGAAGGGGCTCAGGACATTCTCGGCAAATACATCAGTTATTTATTGCTGTGTAACAAACAATAGTGGCTTAAAACAACAACAATCATCGATTTGGCTCAAAAATAGGCAACTCGGGCAGGGCCTAGAGGGAAGAGCTCACCAAGCTCCACGTGGCATCCGCTGGGGTGCTCGATACAGCCCTGGGGAAGCCATTTCCAAGATGGCTCAGTCACGCGGCTGGCGCGTGGGGCTGGCGGTCAGCTAGGCACTCCGCTGAGCATTGCTTTCTCTGCTTGCGGCCAGGATATTCTTACAGCATGGTAGCTGGGTGCAAGAGAGAGCCTAGAATCACCTTTCGTGGCCCAAGGCTCAGAAATCACGTGTCATCACTCCCATAAGCGTGCCAGTCACCAAGGCCAGGCCATATTCCAGGGGAGGGGAATGAGACACCACCCTTTGATGGGAGGAGAGTCAAAGAGGGAGGGGTGCCTGGGTGGCTCAGTCCGTTAAGCGCCTGACTTCATTTCAGCTCGTGTCCGGGGTCCCAGGGTTGTGGGATCAAGCCCTGTGTCGTGCTTCACCCTAAGCATGGAGCCTGCTTGAGATTCTCTCTCTCTCCGCTTCGGCCCCTCTCCTCCACTTGCCACCCCTGCTCTCTCTCTCCCTTTCTAAAAAAAAAAAAAAAGTTAGCAAATGGTGCCTCTGACATCCACTTAGTACTCATGAGTACTCATCCATGATAGTACTCATGCTGGGTACTATCTCTGACGTCTCCCTTTTTCTTGCCCCTCCTCCCCCATCCAGCCAAGCACCACGACCTGTAGATTCTACTACAGACAAATATCTTCAAATCTTTTCATTGGCTCGTCTCACACCTGGACCACTGCATCTTCCTGGTCTCCCGGCGGCCACTCTTTCTTCCTGTGACATTTAGGATTAGGGTCAGTTGAATATAACAAAAAGTTGCATATGACAAAACAGTGGCTTACACGAGATCAAAATATACTTCTCTTTTACATAAAAGAAACTGATGCATAGCTGTCCAGGGCTGATATAGTGACTCTGTGATTCTCGAGGTTCTGGGCTATTTTCATTTTGCAGCTCGACAACACTTAGCATGCGTTGGTCCAAAATAGCTGCCTAATCGCCAGCCATCACTTCCACATTCCAGCCAAGGGGGGGAAAAAAAAAAGAATGAAGAAGAATACGTCCTGTCCCTTTAAGGATCCTTCCCAGAACTTTCTCTGTATATTTCATTGACCGGTACCCAGTCACATCGCCACACCTAGCTGGAAAAGAAGCTGAGAATGTAATCTTTATCCTAGGCAGTCATATGCCTCGCTGACGTCCAGGAGTCCATAACTAGAAGACACACTTCTCTGAATCCGTCCACACCGCACCCAGAATCATTTCCCTCTGCTGCACCTGTGAGCGTGTCGCTTCCCTACTTAGGACCTTCAGTAGCTCCCAGCCCTTCGGGACAAAATTAAAATTCCTTGAAAGGACTCCGATGTCCCTGCCACCTGGTCTCTTCTCTTTCCACTGTTACCGGTATATTCTCTCTCATCTCAAGGTTTATTCAAGGTGTTCCCTCTGCGTAGAATCCTCTCCCACCCTCTCTACGGGTTCACTTTACCCATGCTTCAGGCCTCAGCCTGGACGTCACCTCCCTCCAAGATTTGAAGAACCGATGAACGTGTTTTCATTTCTTTTAGAATCAGGAAGAAAAACCGAACTTTTGGGTTCAAGAAAACGTTTGAATTTCTCAATGTTAATAGTACCTACCTCACTAAGGCCCTTGGAAGGAGTAAATGGAAGAAGACGCTAGCTGGGAGGGGCTCAGAACAGCTCCCGTTGTGGAGGAGATGCTCCAGAATGATCACCTATTGTTGTTGTTGTTGTTGTTATGGCCAATCGGTGGCCTCGCTCTTCCACTCGAGAGCTGGTCTCGCAGAAGAGAAGAGATGGCTGACCTCCCCCTGTTCCCAGGGATTATCTGTAATGGTGGAATTTCGGGCTGCCCAGGACAGACTCTCAGAAGCAAAGAGATCTTCTTGTAGCCTCAAATTATCTTCTGTGGTCTCCACCTGGGTAGCTTATGGGGCCAGACGTGGGGCAGGACCTATCACAGGGAAACCGGCGTGGACATTCGGGTCCTCATGGATTGGGTGGTGTCTTAGCATGGGCTACTGCAACAGAGTAGCCTAGACGAGGTGGGTGAAACAACAGAAGATTCGTTCTCACACTTCTGGAGGCTGGGAAGTTCTGGAGGCCAGGAAGTTCAAGATCAAGTTCAAGATTGGCTCCAAGGGAAAGCTCTCTCCTGGTTTGCAGACAGCTACCTTTTCATCGTATCTTCACGTGGGGCTCCTGTGTCTCTTCTTTTTGAGATAGATGGGGGTGGGGAGTCTTAGGCAGGCTCCACGCCCAGTGCAAAACCTAAATCTGGGCTTGATCTCACAACTATGAGATCATGACCTGGACTGAAATCAAGAGTCAGATGCTTAACCAACTGAGCCACCCAGGCTCCACCCTCATGGCCTAGTTATTTCCCAAAGGCCCCACCACCTGGTATCATCCCACTGGGGATTAGGGTTTCAATATATGAATTTGGGGGGCAGGGGAAAAACATGCAGTCCATACCAGGTTCAAATCCTGAATCCAACCCTTACCTACACTCTGAAGACTTCCAATTCCTCGGTTGCAAAACAAGGCTCATAATGGCACCTACCTCCTGGGCGCCTGGGAGGATTAAAAGAGCTAATACATAGGAATAGCCCCAGCCCACTGCCTGACATGTGGTGGGTTAGTCCCCGCTCCTCCCATCTATAAGCGTTCCAGAAGGACAGAGCACTCACGCGAATTGGACACTCAACAGACTCAGAGGTGCAAACATGGAACGTTCTCTCATCTTCTCTCTCGGAGCTCAACTCCCGCACTCTCGCCCCTCTGGCGAGTAAGCAGAGGCACGTGAACACTGTCGGACAACCCCGGTCACATTTCGTCATGCCCAGTCACTTCAGAATATGGACCACTCCCCTCCCTCCCTGGGGAGTCCAAGGGGTCACTGGGTACCCAGGCCATGGAAGTTCAACCACCATCCACACTGGCTTCTGCCAGTCGGTTCCGGTCGTCGTCGTCGGGGGCCAGAAGCGCACCGCGCCCTAGGCCACGGTCTAGCCAGGTGGGAGTGCGACCAACTGTCTTGGGCCCCCAGTTTTAGCTCTGAAAGCTCCATGTCCCGGAAACGCTCAGTCCCCAGGCTTCGGTTTGTCATCTTCAAAGCCAGGCTCTTAGAGCTTGAAGATCTTGTTCCCACCCACGAAGCCTGACTCTTGCTACCGCTGCGATCATTGGCTGCCACCACTAGCCTCTGGGTCGGGAGTTTAAACTTTGTTAATTTAATAAGAGCCGAAGGCATTTACGGAGGGCTTACTGCCCGCCAGCCGGCCGTTCTGGTATTTTACACCTGTTGGTTTCTCTGACCGCCGTGATCTCTTGCTGTGCTTTACTGGCGCCCTCACTTTACACTTGTAACCCAAAGTACAGAGAGACTAAGTAACTTGTCCAAGGTCACACAGCTAGCTGGTAGGTATGGGGCTGGTCCTGAATTGGGACCCCAGACCCCTATTTTTAACTTGCTGGGTTTTCCTTTATCAGTAGGTTGGGTTCGCTGTCTTGGTCCAGTGCGAAGAGAAAGGGGCAGGGGCGGGCTGGAAGGTCTCGGGAAAGAAGCACAGGTCGGGACCTCCCGATTCTATCCCCAGAAGAGCAAAGCGGCGCCTCTGAAGAGGCTCGCGTGTGCAGCGAAATGGAGGAAGGAATCGAAAAGGTCCATGGGGGCCGATCGGATTAATTCAGTGGGAGATTGGCTCCCCGCGGAGGGGCGGCGCGGGGTGCGATGCGGCCGAGACGCAGGAGCTCCGACGCTTTCACTGCCTGCCGGGGTGTGCCGCCGGCCCGGCTCGGTCCTTTCTCCCTGGCCCTGAAGGTCTCCCCCCCCACCCCCACCCCAGCTCGTGCCCGTGCAGCCCCCTACACTCCATCCTCCAGTAGCGTTCAGAGCCCTCCTTCCCCGCCTCGGGCCTCTCCCCCGCAAGGCTCATCTAGTTCACACCAACTGTAGTGTCTCCTGCCGCCATCGGCGCCTGCCCGTGTCAAGTCCCCACGCCCCCCCCCCCCCCCGCCACAAGATCTCAGCAGCCTTTCCCCCTCCCGGGGTCTCTCCCACCCACCCCCCGCAGGGCCTGCCCAGTCCCTTCCTGCGCTGCCCGTCGCAGCGACTCCTGGACCGCGTGGTCCGGCGCTACGCGGAGGTGGCCGACGCTGGCAGCATCTTCATGGACCACTTCACGGACCGCGACAAGCTACGTCTGCTCTACACGCTAGCTGTCAACACACATCCCATCCTCCTGCAGGTACGGGGACCTCCTCCAGGGAGCGGGGGGAGGGGTTCATGTCCGGCTCCGAGGGGGCCGGCCCTGGGCGGAGCTCTCTGCCCCCTTTACCGCAAGCCTCAGGGCCACCGCCTGGACAGGAGCCCCGCAGCGATGCTTGGAAAGGAGAAAACGATGGAAGCATCCTAGAGATCCATCGATGGGGGAATGGTCAGATAAATGAGCGTGCACTTGAACTTGGGGATACACCGATCCCGAGGCAGTCGTGGCCGCTCCCCGTGTTTCGCAGCTTCCAGTCCAGTGGTGGAAGTGCACGCTGAGCACGTCGACGAGATCGAGCACCCGCGGAGCATGCTGAGCCCGGGCACGCCCACTTCCCCCACATCCCGAGAATCGGGGCCCTCACGCCGTGGGCACGAAGGCAACTAGGACGTGAAGGGAAGGAGCGGAAAAAGGAGGAGGGCTAGAGAGGAGAGGAGGGAGAAAGAGGTGGGAGAGGAGGAGCAGAAGGAGGAAGAGGAATAAGGAAAGGAGGAGAGAAAGAGGGAAGGGAAAGAAAAGACAGGGAAGGGCGCCTGGGTGGCTCAGGCAGCTAAGCCTCCGACTTTTGACTCTTGATTTCGGCTCAGGTCATGATCTCCTGGGCTGTGAGTTCGAGCCCCCTGTCGGGCTCTGCACGGACAGTGTGGAGCCTGCTTGGGATTCTCTGTCTCTCTCCCTCTCTCTCTGCCCCTTCCCTGCTCACGCCCTGTCTCTCTCTTTCAAATACATAAGTAAACGTGAAAAAACAATTTAAAAACACGAAAGAAAAAGGAAGGAAAGGAAAGGAGAAGGTACGAGTGGTGGAAGGGGTAGAGGAAGAAGACGCCACAACAAAGACACTTAATATTTATGGTCACGATTAATTCCGTAATTATTAATTTCATCGTTTTAATTTAATTTTAAATATAATCTTACATTGTTATTAATGATACATAATTATTTTTATATTAATCACATTACATATTCTATCAGATATTATTAACTAAATAATTGATATATTAATATATTTATTATATATAATTATCTAAGATATAATTATGCATAATATAATATGTAAAATAAATAATAGAATAGAATATAAAATATATAATGAATTTTATAACAATTCTATGATAACACTATATAATATATTAATAATCATAGCATACATTTATTAATATCTAAATGATTAATATGTTGACATATCATGAGCTGCTCTCACTTATTCAGCACCTGCCAGACACTGGCTATTGTGTCGAATGTTTTACCTCACGACTACTCGAACCCCCACAGAAATATTTTTACTGCCCCCTCTTCCAGATGAGGGAGGTGGGGCTCAGAGATATGAGGTGACCTGACCACAGTCACTTAGCTAATGTCAGCAACGGGACCCAACCCCAGAGCTGTCTGACTGCCGGGTCCGGACTCTTTCTGCTACGACCTGCCTAGTAACGCTGGCGTTTGAAATCCTAGAGAAGGAGAAGGAATTGCCGTTGTCCTTACACCCTCGGGGATCTCCTTTCCCATCGTCCTCACCTTGGTGGTGGCGGCAGACTCCGGAGAGGCCTGGGCTGGGACCCTGCGTCCACCGTGCCCCCCCCCCCCAAGAGCCCGGCTCTGCTACGAGCCTGGGACGACTCCGTGGCTCCACAGCTGGCGGGGGGGGGCAGGACCTCTCTCTGTGGCATAGTGAGAGAGCCTCACAACATGTGGGTGGGTTAAAATGGGCAGAAGGCCACAGAAAATCATCAGGGAGGAGAATAAGTTCTTTTTTTTTTTAAAGAAGGAAAATAAGAAAAAAAGTGGTATTTATACTCTCTGCCATTTCCCCTGACTTTAAACAAATACCATTCTAGGGGCACCTGGGTGGCTTGGTTAAGCGTCGGGCTCCTGATTTCAGCTCAGGCCATGACCTCATGGTTTCTGGGATCACGCTTGGTGTTGGGCTCTGTGCTAACAGTTCAGAGCCTGCTTGGGATTCTCTCTCTCCCTCACACTCTGTCCCCTTCCACTTCACACCTGCTCTCTCTAAGTAAATAGAGAAAGAGAAAGAAAGAAAGAAAGAAAGAAAGAAAGAAAGAAAGAAAGAAAGAAAGAAAGAAAGGAAGGAAGGAAGGAAGGAAGGAAGGAAGGAAGGAAGGAAGGAAGAAAATAGAAAGAAAGAAAGAGGGAAAGAAAGAAAGGAAAGAAAGGAAGAAAGAAAGAAAGAAAGAAGAAAGAAAGAAAGAAGAAAGAAAGAAAGAAAGAAAGAAAGAAAGAAAGAAAGAAAGAGAAAGAAGGAAAAAAAGAAAGAAAGAAGGAAAGGAAAAGATACAAAGAAAGAAAGATCATTCTAGATACAACTGCTTCAATAAATAGTCAAGAAAAGACTAGCCAGGAGTCCCTCCTCCCTCTGTCACCTCCCAAATCCGCAAGCGAGGTGCTCTTGTGAGGACACAAAGGGGATCCGCCAGGGGCTGTGTACTTCCCTAGATGAGCGTCAGGCTGTCGGAAGGTTCCAGTCAGTTGGGGGTGGGGTATTTGTGAGCAGGTAGTTACCCAAGCCAGGCAGATTCACCCAGAGCCAGTGCCATGGTTCCCAAAACCTGTGCCACCAAGGGCCACTTTCATGCTTTTTGCTCTATCCCTGAATCTGGTGTCCACGCTGTTATTTTTAAAAATATTTTTCTCTGGGGCACCTGGGGCGGGGGTGCTCAGTTGGGTAAGCACCCCACTCTTGCTTTCGGCTCAGGTCACGATGTCATGGTTCATGAGTTCGAGCCCCGAGTCAGGCTCTGCGTTGGCATCGAAGAGCCTGCTTGGGATTCTCTCTCTCTCTCTGCCCCTCTCCTCTCTCTCTCTCTCTCTCTCTCTCTCTGTCAATAAGTATACATTTCAAAAATACTTTTTCTCTTTAAATCAGCCTTTTTTTTTTTTTTTAACCCCATGGCCCCTTCCTAGGCAGTGGTGTCTGTGACATCCCAAATCCTGCTCCTATTTTTTCGACTCTTCAACTCGTAAACGGGCCCGAATGGCATCTAAACTCGCAGCAGGGGCATTGGCATTCCCGTCCCCCACTTGGGGACGCTGCCAGAATGCGGCCACCCCGGGAAAATAGAGCTCCCTTTTCCGAATCCCTTCAGCACCCGAATAAAAGGGGCGCGGGGTCTCGGCAGGGTTCCGGGAGGTTAAAAAAATAAATAAATACAGTGGATCGAGGGACCCTTGGCGACGCGCTCGGAGACGGAGGGTGCCCGGTAGGGGCGATCGCCCCGGGTGCTGCCGGCGAGAGGCCGGGGAACAGGCGTCTCGCGAGTGTTTCGGGCTCACGGTCTGTTGCCTCCTGCTTCCCTCGCCCAGATCTTCCCCGGCGCCGAGGGCTGGCCGCTGCCCAAGTACCTGGGCGCCTGCGGCCGGCTCCTGGTCAGCGCCGGCACCAGCCCTCTGCAGGAGTTCCACGGCGCGGCCCCCGACCAGGCGGCCGACCTGGCCTACCAGCTCCTCGGGGTCCTGGAGTCCCTGCGGAGCAACGATCTGAACTACTTCTTCTACTTCACCCGCGTCCACGCGGGCACGTTCGGCGTCTTTAGCAACGGGCATCTGTTCATCCGGGACGCCAGCGCCTTGGGTGTCATCGACAGGCAGGAAGGTATCCAGCGAGGGCCCCGGCTGAGCAGGGGGAAGTCAGGGGGACGGGAGGGAGGCAGGGAGGAGGGGCTGGGTGGGGGAGGGCGCGGCCTTGGGTCTTTCCAGTCTCTGGGTGGCACAGTGAGAGCAGCCCAAGGGTGGGGGTGGGGGGTGTCAGCTGTCATGTAAAATGTCCTTCTCCCCCTTTTGAGTCTGTGCTCCGACTCCATGCCAAAGGGGACCTGGACCTGACCTTGTCCGTGGAGGCACCGTGGCCCGCCCCGACCGCACCCTCGGGGCGCGGCTGCTGACCCGATTCGGTCGGCGCACGGTGGGACCTGCCCTGCCCCCTCTTCGCACACACACCGCCTCCGGATCCGTCTTCTCAGAGCCTTGCTCGTCAGACGCTTCTAGCCCTTTTCTGAAACTTACACGTCCGGCTGATTCACTGGTACTCGCTGCCATCCATTTTGACACTTTTGCTTCCTAAAAAATGTTCCAACTGAAAAGCACTGCATCAAATGAGGTATAGGAGTGACTCAGGTTTCTCCCCCTGTGCCCAGGCTCGTCCAGGGTTCTAGAACGCTTTGAACATCCCAGTCTCTAGCGGTGACCGAATTTTCTGAGCCCAATCAGAGAACAGGAGTTTCTTCTCTCATCTCCGACTTTGCTTATATCCCCGTTAAACCACACTTGTTTCCTGATTTGCCTTTATTAAGAAGAATCAAGTTATGGGGCGCCCGGGCGGCTCAGTTGGTTGAGCGTCCGACTTCGGCTCAGGTCATGATCTCACGGTTCATGGGTTCGAGCCCCGAGTCGGGCTCTGTGCTGACAGCTCGGAGCCAGGAGCCTGCTTCGGATTCTGTCTCCCTCTCTCTTTCTGCCCCTTCCCCACTTGTGCTCTCTCTCTCTCTCTAAGAATAATAAATAAATAAAGATTTAAAAAAAAAGAATCAAGTTAGAAGAAATGAAGCCGAATCTGTAATATCGGGGATTCGAAAACTACTCCCCTTGTGGGTCATGCTGAACACGTATTCTGAATCACCCGTTGTTTCTCCCAACTTTGTACTCAAAAAGGGCCAGTGAATCCAGTCCTCGTGATTTCTGGGGTTCGCCTATTGAGTAATTATAATGGAAAAGTCATAAGGTTGGTTGCGAGCCCTATAATTCGAGCCCGACCTGTGGCAAGAATGAGTGCGATTTCTGTGCCTGGGGTTCATCCTACCATAGCACAGAGAGCCCCTCCCATGCTGTTCTCGGCCGGGACCACAGTGTCCCCACGCTCTGCATCTCGTGACGGGACATGCCGGGACGCGCCACCATTCATCCAGCAATTCTAACCAGTGGCGCCCCCACCCTTCCCCCCCCCCCCCACGGGTCGCAGGGCGTCTAACATCTCCCATCTCTCTTCCAGGCAGCCGGGCAGCCGCCGGGGCAGAAGAAAGTCAAGACATCTTCAGCTGCCTGGCTTCCGGCTGCCAGGCCGAGCTGCCCTCCTGCGGCGCCGTCCCCGAGAAGCAGAGCCTGGTCCTGGTGTGTCGGCAGGTGCTGCCGCAGCTTCTCCAGGGCAAGTTCCCGTCCCCCGTGCAGGACGAGATAGACGCCGCCCTTGCTCAATGTGGAGAGGACGCCAGCCCGGACCCCGAGGTCCTCGGGGCCGCCAGCCGCCTGAAGGACATCTTGAGGCCCCTGAGAACCTGTGACCCCAGATTCGCCTACCGCTACCCGGACTGCAAGTACAATGATCGGTTCTGAGGGACCGCGTCCTCGGCCCCTCCCTTGCCCAGTCCCGTCGCCGCACGGCGCAGAACGGCAGCTGCGTCCTCTGACGTTAGGAGAAACGCACGTTCGTTTTCCGGGACCCGAGGAACATGCCGGCAGCCAGAGAGCCGTCGTGTCACAGCGCGTCATTGTCCCCTGCTGGCTGCGGCGTCACGGAAAAGCCCAGGGCCGGGCAGTGGGAGACTCGGGTGTGGACACTCGCTGGACCTCTCGGAGCCTCAGCGTCCCCCGTTCTCTGCCAGACTCAGGAGCGGGCGAAGGACAGGGATGTGAAGGGCCAAGGACACTCGCCGGCGGTTACAGAGAGTGTTCCGGAAGCATGCGCGGGTGGGCCAAATGAGACATCGCGGTGGAAGTGGAGGCCGATGCGGAGGGAAGGCAGGGGGAAGGTGAGGCCCCCTCCGGCCAGGACCGCGTTAGACCCCAACAAGAGGGGCCCCCTTCCTGCTCCTCGTGCGCTTGTCCTGCCATGCTCCCCACGCTGCCTCTCGGGGAGGAGATGCGTGGACAGGGCCACACTCCGGGTGCCCGGGGTCCCGTGTGCTCGTATGAGGCACCTCACGGTGTGGGGAGGAGCCAAGGGTGAGAAGCGACGACCAGCGGGCCGGGGGGTGGGGGGGGCCGACGTGTTCGCCCAGGAGCCCCGGGAAGCAGGTGTCAGGACAGGGCGGGGTGGGCGGGAATCGCATCAAAGATGCCCGCGCGGAAAGCAAGGAGGAGGTACTGCTCGTCTGAGCCCAAGCGAGGGAGAGAAGGTCAGTGGCAGCATTGTGAGACTAGCATCTGTACACCCTCAGGGAAGGTTCGGGAAGGCCACAGGGGTGTCCTGTGAGACAAGCCAGCCATGACGGGAGCCCCGAGCCTCCGCGGGCTGGACGGCCCTTACACCTCGCTGCACTCGGTCGCTGGCAGGAAATGGCCTGCGGCGAGCGTGGCCTTGGCCTGACCCCAAGGATGGATTTCCAAGTGCGGCGCAGGGCCCGCAGCTAGCTCAGGCCCCCCGCGCGGGAGGTCTGTGAGGAGGACACTACAGCCACAGCCAGGGCCCCAGGCCAGATCAACGGCCTCCAGAACAGGAGGCTGAGGAGTCTGAGAATGTTCCTTTCAACTTGACCTTACAGGTCATTATAAAAATTGGGGAGAGGGGGGCACCTAGGCGGCTCAGTCCATTAAGCGTCTGACTCTCGACTTCGGCTCAGGTCATGATCTCACGGTTCACCAGATCGAGCCCCGAGTCGGGCTCTGTGCTGACAGCGCAGAGCCTGCTTGGGATTCTCTGTTTCCCTTCCCCCCGCCTCAAAAATAAAGAAACATTAAAAAAAATATTTCTTCAAGGTCAGCCAACAGAACATACTTTATTCGACAGTCTGTTAGTTTGCTTTATACCTGTGAAATATTTTGCCACATACTATGTGGGCCCCCGTGTGTAGCCTTGCTCTGGGGCCTCGAACCTTAGTGGGGGGCTCTTTGGACCTTTTTCCGGCCTCCCTGTCAGCCCTCTCCCCTTAGGGACCTCCTGGTCACCCTCCTCTTTCTTCCCTCTGAATCACCACCTTTAGGTCAGAATGCCTGACTTCACGGGCCTCATACTGCAGATGGGGAAACTGAGGCCCAAGGAGGAAGAGTGACTTGCCGAGAGAGTTCCAGAACTCCTGCTACCAGTCTGTGCCCCTCCTACCTTCCCCTTCAGCTGCTGATTTTCACCCTGTCCTAACCACTTTTGGTCCCTTCACTCACATTTAAAGACGGGCCAAGAAAAATCCTATTTTGTGGTCCACTAGACTGGTTGTCTTTGGGGTTTGCCCTTCGACTGTTCCAGGCACTAACCCCCCGCAACCATCCCCAGGACAGTCACAATAGTGAGGATGACCGGCCAAGCTTCTGGAAGGGCAGGATTGGGCTGCCCGAGAGTCTTTGAGCCGTTGCCCTCTGGCTTGGTCTGGAAGGGCAAGGACTGACTACCTTTCCCAACACCTTGCTTTCGACCCAGTGGAACTGATTTTAGACTTCTGGCCTTCCGCACTACGAGACCATACGTGTCTATCAGCTGAAGCCACCCATTTTGTAGTAATTTGTTCGAGCAGCCTCAGGAGACTGACACACACCCCGAACTTAGCATCTGCTCCTTGACGACCCGACCTGCAATATTCCCCAATGTCAGTTTATAGGGACCGGTTCAAAAGCCCGACCACGAGGGAGTGTGCCATACATCGGCGCCCAGGGCTGAGGCTCACATGGTTCCATTCCTCCACTTACGAAGTCCCGCATCTCGTGTAAGATCCTGTCTTGAGTCTCGTCTTGACCCAAAGCTTTTCCTCACAGCCCGGCCCCCAGCGGGCCCTTTCTGAATGCCATCTCTGTACCCCTGACCCCCATTTGAAGCTAATCCTAAGGATATTCCAGAGAGATCTGTGTCCCACCCTGCCATCCAGCTGGGAGCTCCCTCAGGATCGGCGGGGGCGTGGGGGCTGTTCCCCACAGAAACCAGGCTGGGCATGGAGTGGGTGCTTAGAAAATGTTCCCGCTGAAGGTAATGACTGCATTCTTCAGCCCTTTTGGCTTGGCGCTTGTCACGTATCATGTGCTCCAGACGAAATGTTGGTGTCTCCCCAGAATTCCTATGTTGAAATCCTACTGCCGCCCCCCCCCCCTACAGTGCGATGGTTATTAGGTACTGGGACCTTTGGGGGGTGGTTAGCTCATGAGGGCGGAGCCCTCATGGATGGGATTAGTCCCCTTCTAAAGGAGACCCCAGAGCCCCCTTGTCCCTCGTGCCTCAAGAGGACACAGTGAGAAGATGGCCGCCTACGAACCAGAGAGTGGGCCCTCACCAGACACCAGATCTGCCGGCGCCTTGATCTCAGGCTTCCCAGCCTCCAAAACTGTGAGGAAGAACTCTTCTATTGCTTGTAAGCCCCCAGTCTGTGGTAGTTGGTTACGGCAGCCCAAACAGACCGCGACATCACGCTGGCCATTCACAGGACAGAGGGGCTTCCTTGAGAACGGCTCTTTCCCTTCAGCGGCCGGGAGACAGGTTGAGTCGGCACTCAGGGGACTTCGGCCAGAAAGATACCATCGTGGTACATTCTCGGTCCTCGAGAACCTTACCGGAGGCATCGGATGTATTGCCGAGTTTTGTTAGCTGCTGCCTTCTTGCCTGCCGGACCAGCTACATAATTGGGGGGGCCTGGCAGAAAACGAAACAGCGGGGCCTCCCGTTATTAAGGTTCGCAAGACCACAGAGCATTAAATTAAGGGCAGGCCCTGTGAGACGATAGGGCTTACAAGCCCGTGAAGCTGGCCCTGGGGGCTTGAGGATACTAATTGTTAACCTCGACGCAGAGTGCTCCTGGGGTTTACTGGAGTGTCATTTGACCTCCACGACCGAGGGGACTAGGTGCGGGGTCAGAGGCGCACCGCCATGGCCGAGGCACTGATCTGCAAGGACAGTGGCTGGCTGCGGCTCTGAGGTGGGCAGGTCCTACTTTTCCTGTCATGTCCGACTTCCTCCCGTAAGTGATTCCACGAGCCTGAGCGTTTCCTCTAGGGTTAAAACATAAGACATAAGGTGTCTCAATAAGAGGGGGTCAGAAAGGACTTCTTAGCGGATTAGAGCTTGTTGGGTGAGTTTGGGGAAGATTCAAGGAAGTGGGGCTTCGCTCTGGATTGGATGCTGTCCAGAAGTGGGGGGCAAATCCACGATTGCCCATCTCCATAAATCCTATCTGTAGGGTGGGAGGAATGCACCATAGTGAGGAAAGCAGCCGTCACTCACAGGAGCCAGGATAGGGGCATGTTGGGTTCTTTCTGGTTAAACAATGTTCCTGTTGTTGTTTGTCTTCAGACACGGGTACAGAGTGGCCTTGCTTT
The DNA here is from genome assembly GCA_030068075.1 of Paguma larvata. Classification (NCBI taxonomy): domain Eukaryota; kingdom Metazoa; phylum Chordata; class Mammalia; order Carnivora; family Viverridae; genus Paguma; species Paguma larvata. The sequence goes on along the minus strand of CM057830.1, from coordinate 37,253,705 downwards.
GTCTTGCTTCGTTGTGGTCACAGAGTGGCCTTGTTTGGTGTTAGTGATCTGAGAAATTGTTTACGCCCAAGGAGCACACGGAGGCCCAGCTGTGGTGGCCGGGCCAGCTCTGAGCACCACCGTGGGGAAGGCCTGACAATGCCAGGCCAGTTCCCAGCTACTGTGGGCCGCTCATCTGGTTTTCAGTGGGACGGTCGGTGAAATTCCAAGAAGGTCTCTTGGCTCAGTGTAGAGTCTCTCAGCAGTGTTAATTTCTTAGTTTTAACAATTGTACTAGGGTTGGTCAGATGCGAACATTAGGGGCAGTCGGATGGGAATTCTGTCTACTAGCTTGGAACTTTTGTGTAAGTCTAAAATTATTCCAAAAGGCAAGGGGAAAAAGCAACTTGGTGAATGAGGCGGAAATTGGTTGGCCACCACGTGATTGGCTTGCGGAGTGGAGTTGTACTGTATAAAACGAAAGACATATCCCAAAACATGAAAGCATTACCCATGTCATAAGATGGTCCCGACTACGAAAAACACATGGAAACTGAGTTGGATTAAAAAGAAGACTCGGGGCTCCTGGGTGGCCCAGCCGGTTAAGCGTCTGACTCTTGATTTTGGCTCAGGTCATGATCTCACGGTTCCTGAGATTGAGCCCGCGTCAGGCTCTGTGCTGATGGCGTTAGAGCCTGCTTGGGATTCTCTCTCTCCCTCTCTCTCTGCGCACCAACCCCCTCAACTCACACTGTCTCTTTCTCTCTCAAATAAATAAAAGAGAACTTAAAAAAAAAAAAGGAAGATTCCAGTTTCCCATTGGGACTTACTCTAGAGTGATTCTCATTGAGTAGAAGCATTTTCATTGTGACTGCTCTTTCTCTGCTTCTCTCTTATTCCATTTGCCCAAGTTGAATGTGCCCATTCTAGAACCAGAGCTGTCCCTACCACACTGGAAAGCAATAGAGACCCAGGGCTCACATACTCACTCCTGATTCCTTCCCTTCGACCCACAAACCATGGTGCCTCATGTACAGAGAGCATGCAGCACGAGTTAAAATCTCCCTTCACGCCCCTGCACCCCCCTCCCCATTCAGCTGATTCCACCTTTCTGCCTCTTGCCCCTACCTGGAACTTCTCTCTGAAAAATCCTTCACGAGGGGGAAACTGTGTTAATAGTGAGTTAATATTCCCCTTGTCGAAATAACACATATTTTTGTACTTTATTATTTTTTAATGATCCTACCCAAAGCAGGCAAAAACTCAGGAAAAGAGGCACGTCATGGAAATTTGGTGAAAATATAATCCTATTGAAAAGTAATTTGGCAAAGTTCATCAAGAACCTCAAAAAAAGACTGCACACTCTACCCAATAATTTCACTTCTGGGATGCTATCCAAAGGAAGTAATCAAGAATGCAGAGAGATTCAGGCACAGACTGACTGTTAAAAATCACGGAGTGAACACTTGTAACCTCTACAAAAATGAGAGTAAATGGAATTTTTAATAGGCATAGACTATCACACAGGGGGAAATGAGAAGAGAACAATAGAAACAAAATTTTGAAAGCTGGAAAGCAAGTGACTTAGCAGGACCCAAACAGAATCCTGAGCTGGCAGCAAAGAATGCTGAGAGCCATCCCGGTTTACACCACAAAATCGCTCAAAAGGTTGAGGAATTGGTGGCCTTAGATCCTTCAGGAAGTGAGAGGGAAGGCCGAAATAAGGACGAGTCTTAAAAGGCCATTTTAGGGGCGCCTTGGGGGCTCAGTCGGTTAAGCGGCCGCCTTCGGCTCAGGTCATGATCTCGTGGTCTGTGAGTTCGAGCCCCGCGTCGGGCTCTGTGCTGACAGCTCGGAGCCTGGAGCCCGCTTCGGATTCTGTGTCTCCCTCTCTCTCTGCCCTTCTCGTGCTCATGCTCTGTCTCTATGTCTCAAAAGTAAATAAACGTTAAAAAAATTATAAAAGGTCATTTTAAAAAGCAAATAGGGGCGCCTGGGTGGCTCAGTCCATTAAGCGTCTGACTCTTGATTTTGGCTCAGGTCATGATCTCAGGGTGCGTGAGATCAAGCCCCACATCGGGATTCTCTCTCTCTCCCTCTCTCTCTTTGCTCCTCCACTTCTGTAATCTCAAATAAATAAATAAATAAATAAATAAACCAACGAACCTTAAAAAAATCAGTAAAAAGCAAATGCAGCCCAATCCCCCTCTCCCTTCATAGCCAGGTGACGGCCGTCCAAGATCCAACAAAAGATCGGAAACTCCTTGCCTGGAAAGAGTAAATCAAAGGGTCTCCGGGGACAGCACAGAGATTAGAACAGTACGTCACTCTGAAAACGGGGGGGTCAAGGGCATGTGCACATGGTAGATGCTCCATGCCCTCCCCCGTGCTGGAACCTGCCCCCACCCCAGGCAGGACGACTGACCGGTGAGCCTCCGGGGAAAAGGCTAAAAACTCCCGACATTGGAAGCCCCTCCACCATCCCACTCAGGTCGCAAAGGGAAGGTCACGGCCGGCAAACCCCAATGGCCGTCCAGAGCACCTAGTTATCTTTTCAGTTCCCCGCTCTTTCCTTTTTCTGTTCTTTTGTCTTAATATTGTTTCGAAATGATTTCAGACTCTAGACAAGTTGAAAGAAAAGTACAAATAATCTCCACGTACCCTGTATCAGTATTCTTGATTATTTACTTTTCTCCATGTGTGCTATATCATTTCCTCCCTCTTCATTTCTCTCTCTCTCCCTCCTTCCCTGTCTCTCCTCCCCCATCTCTCTCTCTCTCTCCCCTCCCCTCCTCTTCCCCCAACCAGCTTTTTCTGAACCATCTCACAACAGGTTGCAGATGTGCTCCCGAACACTTCAGAGTTTATATCCCCCAAACCAAGGCTCCCATAACTACGGTAGAATTCTCAAAATCAGGAGATTAACACTGAAACCGCATTATTTGGTAACTACGGCCACGATTCAAATTTTGCTAATTTCTCCAGTAATGTCCTTCATGGACATTTTTTTTCTGGTCCAGGATACAATTCAGGATCACGGATCACATTTTGTTGGCATGTCTCTTGTCTCCTTTAATCTAGAACATTTCCTCAGCCTGTGTGTGAGTGTGCGCGTGTGCGTGTGCGTGTGTGTGTGTGTGTGTGTGTGTGTGTGTGTGAGATCACCTCGACATCTCTGAAGAGGAAAGGCTGGTTATACTGTAGGGTTTGTCTGGTGATCCTTAATGATTCGATTGAGGTTTTGCGTTGCGGGGAGGGATTCCTCAGAAGTGATGCTGTCCTCCCTTCATCGCGGCCTAGCAGAAAACGCACGAGGTCGGTTTGTCTCGTTATTGGTGATGCGAACATGAAATCTACCAGGTTTCCGCAGCATGGATTTAATCCGCAGCTGGAGAGGGCATCCTTTGAGATGATGCAAGCTTCCACTTAAACTCCACCCACTCGTTTTAGCGTCCATCCATGGTTTTGCCTAAATAACTCTTCCTGTGGTCATTGCCACATGATGACTTTTTTAAAAATCTATTATTCCTTTTACAAGTATTAGATGGCATTCTGTCGTTTAACAAAAGCACTTTCTTCCTCCCTACTTACTTTTTTTAATTTTTTAATATTTATTTTTCAGAGAGAGAGAGAGAGAGAGACAGAGCATGAGCGGGGGAGGGGCAGAGGGAAAGAGAGACAGAATCCGAAGCAGACTCCAGGCTCTGAGCCGTCAGCGCAGAGCCTGATTCGGGGATTGAACTCACGAGCCATGAGATCATGACCTGAGCCGAAGTCGGACGCTTAACCAACTGAGCCCCCCAGGCGCCCCTCTCCCTACTTATTTGTTAATACACTTATATAAATATGGACTCGCGGAGTCTTATTTTCTTTCCGCTTTCATATCTCTTTTATGTCCAGAATAACAATGGGAGGATTCTTATTTTATTCAAAGGTTGTGATTTATTATCATTTATTTTGGTGCTCCAAAATTTCCCGGGGTTAAGCAGTAGGAAAATTCCCAGGAAGTAGAGCAACAAGTCAGACTAAGAATGAGAAAAAAAATTAATTACAGAATTAGTCCAGGAGGTCCGATATCTAATACAGGGGTCCCAAAGAGAACCCACGCACGCACATAGACACAGATGCGTTCATACACATAGCACACAATGACACACACACGTACACAAAGACACACACAGATACACATACCCGAACATAGATACTGACATAGATGTGGAGACACACATACGCACACAATCACACACAGACATACAAACAGAAAGGGACACATAGACGCACACACACACACACACACACACACACACAGAGGCGGAAATCACCAAGAAAAAAATTAAATTTCCCAGAAGGAAAAGGTCACTGGTGTTTACACTGTAAGGACTTTTGGAGAGCCCATTACAATGCATGAATGTTTAGAACCCTAGGGACAAAAGAAAGACACTGCAAGTTTCAGGAGGCCGGGGAGGGGGGAGGGCAAACGGTCACATAGAAAGGGTCAAAAGTTAGAATGGCCTCAAACTTCTCACAACACTAGAAGCCAGAAGACAGCAACTTCACAATTCTGAAAGAAAATTATTTCCCACCTTCGATTCTCTACCCAAAACACTATCGATCACTCCTATATCCAAACTATCCATTTCAGACATCCAAATTCTAGACGTTTCCATTTCCAAACATCCTGTCTCAGGAAGCTACTGGAGGATGTGTTCTACCAAAGAGTACGGTGGGCCAAGATAAAGGAGACCCGAGGTATAGGATAGAAGAGATCCAGTATGGGAGAAAGGGGAAAGGAGTCCCCAGAAAATGGCAAAAGGTGGTCCCAGGAGACAGTGGTGCACCAGGCATGGGGCCACCGAGTCCACAGGGGAGCAGGTCGGAAGGCTTCAATCCTTCTGTCAGGAAGATGCAACTCATACTGATCGGATGCATCTGAATATTTTGAGAGAAGACTTAGACCATTGGTGAAGACGTTGAATTTGAATTAACAGTAAATACATAGATGGGCTCCTGGGTGGCTAAGTCGGTTGGGCATCTGACTTCAGCTCAGGTCATGATCTCATGGTTCATGAGTTCAAGCCCTGTATCCAGTTCTGTGCTGACAGTTCAGAGCTGGGAGCCTGCTTCAGATTTGGTCTCCATCTCTCTCTGCCCCTCCCCTGCTCATGCTCTATCTCTCTCTCTCAAAATGTAAACATTAAAAAAATTAAAAAAAAAACAATAAATACATAGAAAACCGAGCAAAAGAATTAATGCAAGTAAGAACTTCTGAGAGGGGCGTCTGGGTGGCTCAGCTGGTTAAGTGTCTGACCCTTGATTTATGCTTAGGTCATGATCATGTGGTATGTGAGTTCAAGCCCCACATCGGGTTCTGTGCTGACAGTGCAGAGCCTGCTTGACACTCTCTCTCTTTTTCTCTCTCTGCCCCTACCCCACTCACAGTGTCTCTCTCAAAAATAAAGAAACATTGGGGTGCCTGGGTGGCTCAGTCGGTTAAGCGGCCGACTTCGGCTCAGGTCATGATCTCGCAGTCTGTGAGTTCGAGCCCCGCGTCGGGCTCTGTGCTGACAGCTCAGAGTCTGGAGTCTGCTTTGGATTCTGTGTGTGTGTGTCTCTCTCTCTCTCTCTGCCCTCCTCCTGCTCATGCTCTGTCTCTATGCCTCAAAAATAAATAAACCTCAAAAAAATTTTAAAAAAATAAAGAAACATTTAAAACAAAACAAAAAAAAAAGGAACTTCTGAGAAAATTAAGTTATGCAGCAAAGGAAAGGGATCACTGTATACTACATTGAGCAGCTTCGGATGGCATTTACTTAGGCATAGTAATCTAAATACTGTTAAAGTCACCCAAGATGGAGTCACTCATGCTAAGCCCCATGTCAGCAAACCAAAACCTAAGTTTCTATGCTCAGCTCTCCCAGAGAAGGCAGGCCCAGATCAACCAATCAGCACTTAGCCTGCTCAGCACAAGTTTCAAGACTTCCCTCTTGGCCATATAACCGAGCAGCGAATGCCCAGTACAGCTCCCGTGGTCCTGTTCACTTCGGTCTATGAAAATCTTTGCCTTGTACAACTCTTTGGAGTTCTTTTCTATCTGCTAGACTGGATGCTGCCTAATTCATGGATCGCTGAAAAAAAGCCTACCAGATCACTAAACTGTCTGTGGGAAATTTTCTTTTAACAACACTAAATATTGATTTAACCAGAATGATGACGTATCTATACATGGGAAGAGCGTGCATGGGAAGACGGAGAAGAAAAGTAAAGCTAAAAAAAATCCTTGTCTTCCACGGTGGAGATTCAATGATACTGACAGCAGAAAAATCAAGAGCGTCCATTCAAACCTGTTATTTAAGACTTACCCTATGACCCAGCAATAGCACTGTTAGGAATCTACCCAAGAGACACAGGAGTGCTGACACAGGAGTACACGGGTTTTGTAACAAATCCAGCACGTGTACCCCAATGTTCATAGCAGCACTTTCGACAATAGCCAAATCATGGAAAGAGGCTAAGTGTCCATCAACTGATGAATGGATAAAGAAGCTGTGGTATATATATACAATGGACTACTACATGGCAACGAGAAAGAATGAAATCTGGCCATGTGTACCAACGTGGATGGAACTGGAGGGTATTATGCTGAGTGAAATAAGTCAGGCAGAGAAAGACAGATGTCATATGTTCCCACGCATAGGTAGGTTTTGGGAGACCTAGCAGAAAACCAGGGGGGAGGGGAAGAGGGGAAGGGGAAAAAAAAAAGCCACAGAGAGGAAGGAAGACATGACAGGAGAGACTTTCAAGAATAAGAACAAACTGAGGGGAGAGGGGGGTGGGGGAGGGGGGAGGGTGGGTGATGGGCACAGAGGAGGGCACTTGTTGGGTTGAGCACTGGGTGTTGTATGGAAACAAATTTGACAATAAATTATTAAAAAAAACAAACCTGTTATTTAGAGAAGTGATAGTAGGCAAAAGAATTAGCTAAAAGATGTTGTTGCCTGTGGGCCTGGCAAATAGAAGGGAAGGGGGTGGGCAGCAGCTGGGTTTTGTAACAAATCCTGCAGCACTATGACTCTCCAAACTACACAAATCTCTAACTTCTCCAAGGTTTTTTTTTTTAATGCAACACCAAAAAATGTTAAATAAAAGAAACAGAAGATTTATGTGCTGAGATGATAATCACACCATTACTTTAAATAGCAGAGAGTTGTATATAATTTAAATTCCCAAGAGCAGAGGGTTTTTTTTTTTTTGAATGCTTATTATTTATTTTTGAGACAGAGCATGAGCGGGGGCAGCGCAGAGAGAGAGAGAGACACACAAGATCCGAAGCAGGCTCCAGGCTCTGAGCCGTCAGCACAGAGCCCGACGCGGGGCTCCAACCCACGAACCGTGAGATCATGACCTGAGCCTAAGTCGGACGCTTCACACACTGAGCCACCGAGGTGCCCCCCCAGAGCAGAGAAATGGCTAAGTATTCGGGGTTGCACCCACACAATTATATGTGTAACTAAACTGAAATACTGGGAGAAACTAAATTCTAACGCTGGGAGAAAATGCCTATGAGCCAATGCTCGGTGAAACTAACAGACCACCAATGCTCTGTATGTGTTGCGTGCATTCCGGTTTTGTTTGTTTTTCTTTTTCCTTTCTTTTAATAAAGCTTTGCATGGAAGACTGGAAGTAAAGATACCACAATATTAGCCGTGATGGGCTTTAGGCCGTGGGGCTTTGGATTCTTTAAAAATCATTTCTACTTTTCTGTATTTAACAAATATTCTTTGGGAACTCTAAAAAAATATTTTAGGAGTGGCTCAGTGGGTGAAGCATCTGACTTTTGATTGTGGCTCAGGTCACGATCTCACAGGTTGTGAGTTTGAGCCCTGCATCGGGCTCTGCACTGATAGTGTGGAACCTGCTTGGAATTCTCTCTCTCCCTCTCTCTCTCTGCCCCTCCTCCCCACTCTCAGTCCCTCTCTCTCTCTCTCTCTCTCTCTGTGTGTGTGTCTATCTCTCTCTCTCTCAAAAATTAATAAACATTAAAAAAATTAAAAAATTATTTTAATAACAATACTAAATATATGTCCATTATAGAAACATTAAAAATATTAATGGGGACCAAGAGGAAAATGGATGTATTGTTTTCATTATGGAAAAATGCAGACATTTTTAAAGAACAGGGATTTTTCTCACCTTCCACAATCTGGCCGGCCAGCTACAACTTGACCAAGCTTCCGAGCCTTGGCCTTAACTTTGAGACAGCCTCCACCTGAGGCCCCAAAATGGCTGTTTTTTTTTTTTAACCTGAGAGAAAACCTTATTAAAAAAAGAAATCTGAACCAGTTTTGACGATCATTTTCAAGTTAAGCCCTAGGAATCAAAAACAAACAACGCGACGTCTCAGAAGGATTCCAGAAACCTGGTGACTGACAGTGAACGTTGGAAAAAACTAACTGCCACGTTTATCATTCCTTTCATTTTCCTTGCGACCGTCCTGAATCCGTGGCCTGCTTTCTCTCGGTTTCCATTTGAGTTGTGCGCTGGCCTCAGAGTCCTGAGTTGTGCGGGGAGCCGCGGTTCCCATGGGCTTCGTGGGCTCAGAGAAAAAGGGGGCATTAATACGGAAATAATGTCTGTCTAGATGGCACATGCATAATTTTCGGCTACGGTTGTATTAAGAGTAATTGTCCACCCAAGGGCCTGGAGTAGAGTTTTTCGTGGATGGGTGCATGCAAGCGAGACGCTGGAAGTCAGATGAACCAGCCCTCCGAGACTAGGAGAAGGCTGAGCCCAACACGGAACTCCACTCTGAGTTTCTTGGCTTGTTTTTGGGGTTTTTTTGTTGTTGTTTTTGTTTTTTGTTTTTTTTTATAAGTTGCCATTTCTCTTCCTGTTTGGCAGCAAAACTGTGGGATTAATGCCCACTCTGTTGCACTCTGGAAACTGTCTCAGCTGGCTCCATGACGCCCCTTGAAGCAGCTGCCAAAAGGTTGGGAGGCTGAATGGAGTTGGCAAACGCTCCTGTCATTTTCACAAAATTATCTGTCTTCCCAGAAAGAGTGCGCGATAACCACGGCTGGAGGCGGGGGGGGGGGGAGTGCGCGGGCCCGGTGGAGCCAGATCCTGGCCCCGAGGCCAAAATCATGCCTAGTCCCCTTGGGCCAGCTTCACAGCGGGCACCCCTGGGAAGCCGACCAGAACACTGGCTCCATTCACTGGCCTCCCCTCTGCAGAGGACCCGCCTCCCCGGCACTGCTGGTCTCACTTTGTGCTTTGCCAGGTTTATGGATGACTTCATTTCCAGATTCTCCTCTCTCTTCCTTCTTTTCTTCTTCCCCTTTTAACCGAGGTATAACGTACACACCAAAAAGGCACGCGTCTTCAGCGTACAGTCGGGGAGTTTTTCCGATACACACCCTCACGTGAGCACCATCAAGAGACGGAACGCTTCCATTCCCCAAGAAACGTCCCATGCAACCCCGAGCGCCCTCCCAGCGGCCATGAAGGGAAACATAATTCTGCATTCTCTCACCGTAGATTGGTTTTGCCTGGTTGGGAACTCCGCCTAAATGGAACCACGAGGTAGTTACTCCCTTGCATCCAGCTTCTGTCGCTCGGCACTTTGTTGAGAATTATCCCTGCTGGGGGTGTCGGCATTTTGTTCCTTTTTATTGCTGAGTAGACTTCCATCATGCGGAGGTGTCATGTAGTATCTATCCACTCATCCGTCCAGGGACATTGGGCTGTCGCTAGTTTGGAGCTGCTATAAATAAAGCTGCTCTAAATATTCTCGTACATGTCTTCACGTGACTCCTGGTTTACCGAAGAAGCCATTTCTCTGGGGAAAGACCAGAGGCCATATCTCTTGGCCCGCCCCCAGAGAAGCAACAGGAATTTGGAGGGATGGCCTCATCTTCGCAGGCCTGGCTCACAGACAGAGTTAAAGCCCCAGAGAAACCGTCCGGTGCTTCTTTGAACAGTCCAAAAGCAGCTGTGTCCAATGGCCATGAAAGGTAATAGCAGTGGGAGCCATGACTGGACTCGAGTTTTTATTTTTAATTAAAATTTTGTGCTGGGCTGAGTTTCTTCAGGCTGTGGCCTGACAGATCTAATGTAAATGGCTTGGACGCCATCTGTGTGGTTTGAACCAACCTCGTCATGAATGACTCTGTCGTATTCCTTCGTCCCGTCCGGTAGCTGTTCTATGGCATTCGGGAGGGGTCGTTAATGATGGGTCCAGACCAAAGGCTACTGATTCCTCCGGAGAGGGGGGAGAAGTGCCAGAGAGTGCTCAGTTGAGGGTCTTGATTAGAACATGGGGGAGGCACTAAAAGATCACTGCCCGTGAGAGATTTGGCAGCTTGAACGAAGCTAAGGACCTGGATCCCTACCTCACACCTCAGTTAAATACTCTGGCGGATTATAAAACTGAATGTGGGCGAGAGTGTGAAGTCGTTAGAACATAATATAGGAGAATATCTTCATGGCATGAGGCCAAGGGAAGTTTTCCTTTTTTAACTAAAAAGTTTATTTTGAGAGAGAGAGCGCGCACAAGTGGGGAAGGGGCAAAGAGAGAGAGAATCCCAAGCAGTCTCCAAACTGTCAGCACAGAGCCTGACGCAGGGCTCGAATTCATGAACCATAAGATGATGCCCCGAGCTGAAATCAAGAATCGGACGCCCAACCGACTGAGCCACCCAGGTGCCCCTCGGCTATTTGCTAAAGGAGTGTAAGGTTACGGACCTTCTCTTCTGTTTCTTCTGGGAGTTGTTGCAGGTTCTAGAGGGTTGTTCAGACTCTAGAGGGCAGCCAGAAAGAAGAAACTACATTTTTCTGTTCTCTTGTACCCCAGTTGTCTCTCATCTCAAAGGTTTCAGGGGGCGAGTGCTATGGTGTCTTCAGACTTGAAAACCAGCCCTTCAAAATGGCCCTGGCCTGGGAGTAGAATGGGGGAGTGGGGAGAAAATAAGGGAAGACTTGGAGGGTCACTGAACTGTCCCAAGGTGGTGGGTACACGACTCTACCCATACAGAGTGAACTTAACTGTATGCAGTTTTGTTTTGTTTTTTTAATCGACAAAGATGTCAGCGGAGCCCAGGCTGGATGCAATGCAGACTGTGACCGTTGAATCTAACTGTATTACAAGCGTAGGACAAAACGTCACTGAGGGGTGTGGGTAAACGGAGCCAGAGTTGTCATTACAAGAACATTTGTTTTCGTCTTTCTTTTCGTTTTCTTGCACCTATAGGAGAAGACGGATGTTAGCTGAACCTATTACGGTAATCATTTCACAGCATGTAAATCAAACCATCATGTTCTTTCTACACCTTAAACTTACGCAATGGTGTATGTCAATTATTTCCCAATAAAACTGGAAATATAAAATGAAGGTACGGGCCAAATCCACTTTGGAGAACAGTGTTTTTGGGTTTTTTTTGTTTTTTAATTTTTTTCCCCAACGTTTATTTATCTTTGAGAGAGAGAGAGAGAGCACGCGCGAGTGGGGGAGCAGCAGAGGGAGAGAGGGGGAGATACAGGATCCGAAACAGGCTCCAGGCTCTGAGCTGTCAGCACAGAGCCCGACGCGGGCTCAAACCCACAAACCGTGAGACCATGACCTGAGCCGAAGTCAGACACTCAATCGACTGAGCCACCCAGGTGCCCCGGAGAACAGTGTTTTGATTAGACACTCAAAGGCTACAAAAAGAACTATACATAATACTGTATTCTAGTTTGTAAAGTTTTTTTTTTTTTCCTCACAGGGCTATAGGATAGCAATTCTGAAACTATTTTACATGTATTATAGCACCGAACAAATAAGTAAATAAATTGTAGATAACAGAAGCCGTGATACCAGAGTAAGTAGTTACAAATAAACAAAGAGGGAGGGCAGACAGCTAAATTGAACTCTGTGGTGCTGGATTCAAGTCACAGATATCAGAATGAACTCATATTTATGTATGTGTGTAGGTAATTATGTCATATTTATTTTTGTGGTAGATGAAAAAATTCTAGAAGATTGGAATGGCAAGGCATGATTTTGATTTTTTGCATCAATTTCTTTGTATCTTTTTTATATGAGTGAACTCACATTTACTTTATAATTCTGACAGAGAATGATGGGTATGTGTGTGTACATGTATTAGCACACATACGTATATTTTCCAGTTCTGTCGTTTTAGAGGGCCTGGAAACAGCGACATCCCAGCAGCAATGCGCACACCCATCACACACATCTTGGTTTCTTTTCTTTTTCTTTTTTGAGAGAAAGAGAGAGAGAGACAGAGCGCAAGGGGAGGAGGGCAGAGAGAGAGGGAGACACAGAATCCGAAGCAGGCTCCAGGCTCTGGGTTGTCAGCACAGAGCCCGACGTGGGGCTCGAACTCACAAACCGTGAGATCGTGACCTGAGCCGAAGTCGTATGCTTAACCCGCTGAGCCCCCCAGGCGCCCCAGATCTTGGTTTCTAACACCATTCTTCAATAAAAGGAATCAACACTCTTAGGAGTGTAGAGCAGAGTAGATGAGCCTGGAGCATTCTGTGGTGACAAAAAATTTCGAAGCGCTGAAAAAAATGCAAGAGGGCTTGTCAAAAGTACACAAGAGTCAACTTGAATGGGCTCCCAATGGCCGAAGCTGGAACAATTTGATCAAAAATTAAATAACAATCGTACTGGATTATCGCTCCAAAAATAAGATAAATATTCATGATTTGATATCAATATAAGTGACCAAACACATAAATAAATGGGGGAGAAGGGACAAATATTCCTTACAGAAGCAATACTCCTTACAGAAGAATTCCAAGTAATATCCTAAATCGGTACTATCTCCTCTAGGAGGTGGAGATGAATTCCTTCCTCTTGAGTCTTGTGAGGGACTCACCTGGAAAGAATAGAGAACGGCAAGAGAAAATAGTAACTTTACAGTAGAAAAAACAAGTGGATGCCCCCTTAACCAAATGAGTAAGGTCAAAATCACTAGTGATCAAGGTATGTGATATCACGGCCCCCCACCATGACATGGCGAAAGGGGCATTTTACCTCTGTAATGTCGTTCTTTCCCAAAACCTATTATTCAAACCTATTAATTATGAGAAAGCATCAGATAAATTCAAATTGAGAGATTCTAGAAACTACTTGACCAGTACTCTGCAAAAGTATGTTTTAATAAATAAATTTTTAAAAATAAGCAGCGTGGTGGTTAATTTTATGTGGTCAACTTGGCTCGGCCATAGCGTCCAGGTATTTGGTCAAACATAATCCTGGAGGTTTTCTTTTCTTTTTTTTTGAGAGAGAGAGAGAAATTGAGAGAGCACTAGTGAGCAAGGGAAGAGAGAGAGAATACCACCAGGGGCACAGAGAGAGAGAGAGGAAAGAGAGAAGAAGAGCTTACCCTAAGCAGGGCTCAAGCTCACCCAAGGCAGGGCTGGAACTCATGAACCATGAGATCGTGACCTGAGCCAAAGTCAGATGCTTAACCGACTGAGCCACCCAGCTGTCCCTGGATGATTTCTGTGAGGGTGTTTCTTGGATGAGATTAACCTTGAAATTGATGGACTTTGAGTAGATTACCCTCCATAATGTGAGTAGACCTCAGCTGATTTGTTGAAGGTCTTTGTAGAACAAAGACCCGACCTCCCCAAGCAGGAAGGAGTTCTGCCAGCCAAGTACACAAATTACAACCCTTCCTGGGTCTCCAGCCTGCTTGGCCTGCCGATTTAAGATTGGCCAAACCTCCCCAAGAGGGTGAGCTAATTCCTTAAAATAAATCAATGCCCCCTCCCTTTCTCCATATATGTGTTATTTTTAGCTACGATTTTGGTAATACGAGCAGCATCTTCATGGTTCTTGAGAATACAAAATTCAAAAGGCACGCAACCAAAGGGTAGACAGAGAAAAGTGGTCCTCCCTCCCCCGGTGGCTCTTTAGGCAGCCAGTTTCTTATCTTTTGAGAGCCTCACGGTAGATCCAAAAGTCTTCAGGTCAGAAAAAGACGAAGGAAAGACTGAAAAATTGTCGCGGATCAGAAGAGACTTAAGAGACACGATGACTAAATATAATGTAGTATCTTGGATCGGATCCTAGAACAGCAAAAGGATATTAGTGGAAAGACTGGCAAAATCTGAAGAGTCTGAGGTTGTTAGAATTGTACCAATGTTAATTTCTCAGTTTTAAAAAGGGTATCGTGGTTATGAAAGATGTTAACGTAGGGAAAACTGAGTGAAGGGTATAAAAGAACTCTCTGTACTTGAGCAACTTTGCTGAAAAATCTAAAATTATTCCAAAAGAAACATTGTAATAAAAGATAAATAGTCCAGACTTTTGGTTACTTCTTTCTATTCCTCCCACGAGTAAAGACAGAAACTCTGAATGTTATATAAAAAAACAAATATTAGATGACTTTAAAAGGTAGAGAAAAAAGGTAGCTGATGAGCTAGAAGCCTAGGGACTTGAATAATGACATGGCGATGCGTTCCCTGGGTTTTATTTTTGCCTCATGTATCCCGGACTATGGCGTTGTAGAGGCTGAACCTCTACAAACCTTACGCTCTCGTTTTTAAAAAAGGGTGGTGCCTGGGCTGCGTCCAACTTTGGCTCAGGTCATGATCTCTTGGTTCGCCGAGTTCAAGCCCTGCATCCGGCCCTCCGCACGGACAGTGCAGAGCCTACTTCAGATCCTCTCTCTCTGCCCCTCCCCGGCTTGCATGCGCGCATGCTCTCTCTCAAAAATAAACAAATGCTTAAAAAAAAAAAAAAAGAATGCCTGTTTGGGGGGGCGCCTGGATCGCTCAGTCGGTTGAGTGTCCGACTTCAGCTCGGGTCACCACCTCGCATGAGTTCGAGCCCTGCGTCGGGCTTGCTGCTTGCAGTCAGTGCAGAGCCCGCTTCGGGTCCTCTGTCCCTTTCTCCTTCTGCTTCTCCCTTGCTTTCACTCTCTCTCAAAAATAAATATTTTTTTTTAAAAAATTAATGCCTGCTGGGTGATTTTCTTTCTCTTGCCTTACGGAAATGACCCAAATCTTAACTACAATCATGGAATAAAAGTGGCGACAGTGGATATACTTGTCTTTTCCCCGCTTTGGGGAAACCCTTGCACTCTCTCATCATTACGTGTGATGTAGCTGTGGGTTCTTCATCGATGCCTTTTATCAGGTTGAGGAATATTTCCTTGTATCCAAGTCTGTTGAGATTTTTTTTTCACGTATGGTTGTTTGTCAGATGCTGTTTTGGCAACTCTATTGAGGCGATTCTGGGGTTTATTTTACTTCTATTAATAAGATGTATTGGTAGATTTTTGGATGCTAAACTAACTTTGCATTCTTGGGATAAATCCCACTTGGCCATGATGCATATATACTTGTTTTTGTACGTTGTTGGATTCAGTTTCCTAATATTTTCCTTAACATCTTTGCATCTGGGGCGCCTGGGTGGCTCAGTTGGTTAAGCATCTGACTTCAGCTCAGGTCGTGAGTTTCGAGGTTCATGAGTTTGAGCCCTGCGTTGGGCTCTGCATTGCTGGTGCACAGCCTGCTTGGGATTCTCTCTGTCTCTCTCTCTCTTAAAATAAAAAAAATAAACTTTAAAAAGAATTTTAGAAATTTTGCATCTATATTCACGGCTTATTGGTCTGTGATCTTCCTTTTTTGTGATATCTTTGACTGGCTTTGGTGTTAGGGTAGGTTTATTTACTTTTTTTCTTTTGAGAGAGAATCTTTTTTTAATGTTTATTTTTTTATATTTTTATTTTGAGAGAAAGAGAGACAAGAGCCTGAGTGGGGGAGGAGCAGAGAGAGAGGGAGACATAGAATGTGAAGCAGGCTCCAGGCTCTGAGCTGTCAGCACAGAGCCCGATGTGGGGCTCGAACCCACAAAACGTGTGATCACGACCTGAGCCAAAGTCAGATGCTTAACTGACTGAGCCACCCAAGCACCCGGGGAGAGAGAGAGAGAGAGAGAGAGAGAGAGAGAGAGAGAGAGAGAGGGAGGGAGAGAGGGAGAGAGAGAGAGAGAGAGAATCTTAAGCAGGCTCCACACCCAACACAGAGCCTGATGTGGGGCCTGATCTCACAATCATGAGATCATGACCTGAGCTGAAATCAAGAGTCAGAGGCTTAACCAACTGAGCCGCCCAGGTGCCCCAGCGTTAGGGTAATGCTGTTCTCACAGAATTAGTTGCGAAGTGCCCCCCTCCTTTTGTATTGTATGAAAGAGTTTGTGAAAGAACGACATTATTTCTTCTTTAAATATTTGAGAAAATTTACCAGTGAGGTCGTCTGGACCTTCCTTTGTGGGAAGTATTTTAATTACTATTTCATCTCTTTACTTGTTATAGGTCTATTTAGCTTTTCTATTCTTTTTCTTTGGTAAGAGCTTTATTGAGATATAATTCACGTGCCATAAAATGTCCCAATCTGAAGCGTACCAGTTAGTATATTCACAGAGGTGTGCAGCCTGTTACCACAATCGCTGTTAGAATATCGCCTCACCTCCAAAAGAAATCCTGAAGCGGCTAGCCTTTACCCTCCCTCCCACCCCTCCCCCTGATCTCAGCTATCACTAATCTACTTTTTTTTCTTTTCCTTTTTGCTCATTTGGGGACATTTTATATAAACGGACTCATATAATAAGAGATCTTTGGTGACTGGCTTCTTACCCTTAGTATAATGTTTCCAAGCTACATTCTCCTAGTTGTTTTTTTTAATGTTTATTTATTTTTGAAAGAGAGAGAGAGAGAGAGCGTGAGCAGTGGAGGGGCAGACAGAGAAGGAGACACAGAATCAGAAGCAGGCTCCAGGCTCTGAGCTGTCAGCACGGAGCCCGACGCGGGGCTTGAACTCACAAACTGTGAGATCATGACCTGAGCCGAAGTCGGACGCTCAATCGACTGAGCCACCCAGGCGCCCCTCTCATAGTTTTTTATGGTCAAATACGATTCAATTGTATAGATCTACCTCTTTGATTTATCCATTCATTCGTTGATGGACTTTCGGTTGTTTCCACTTTCTGGCTATTGTGAATAATGCTACTATAAATATGTGTGTACACGTCTTTGTGTAGACATAGACTTTCATTTCTTTTGGGTCCGTTCCTAAGATTGGATTCTACCTCTTCTTGAGTTCATTCTGGGAATTCGTACCTAAGAAACCTAAGTTATTTAATTTGTTGGCATAAAGTTGGTCGTAAGATTCTCTGATGATGATTTTTGCAAGGTCAATGGAATACCCTGTGTTTTATCCCTGATTTTGATCATATGTGTCTTCTCTCCTTTTTCTTGATCAGTCTAAAGGTTTATCAGTTTTGGTGATGTTTTCGAGAACCTATTTTTTTATTTCCTGGGTTTCTTCTGGTAGGTTTTGGGTTGTTTTTTTTTTTTTTTGGCTTAGTTTCAAATGATTCAGAAAGGCACGAAGAATATACACAAATACTACACCTCCCACACACAGACACGCAAAGAGAGAAAATGAGAAAGAAACTGTGGCAAAGTCTAAGCAATTAGCGAATCTGAGTAAAGAACTTGGTTCTAATCTTTCGCCTTTTCTATAAGTTGAAAATAATTTCAAAATACTACATAGCGTTCAAATAAAAAGTTACTAAAAATGAATATTTCTCCCACCTCAGAGCCAATCGCATTGTGGCAGTGCTATGAGGAGGGAAGGAGGCAGACAGGGCAGGGGGGAGGTGTGGGGGACTCAAGGAAGACATGCCCAAGGCAGCCCTCCAGTCTTCCCGCATGCGAACGCAGTGCAAAGAGGCCTGGTGTCCAGGATGAAGACCAAGTCCAAGGACAGGAGACAAGGGGGGAAATGAGGCATACTGGCAGATGCTTATACTCACAGAGAGACTCCCCTCCCCCCAAGACTTGGTACCGCATAAGCCCCACACAGAACCCAGATGCCACACTGCGGAGGGGTTCAAACCTTGAATGGACTGTCGTTGTCTCTGCTAGTCAGTGAATGGGGCTCTAAATAGAAATTACAGGAAAAAAGCTCTGTTTCTTGTGCATGCCTTTCCTGGCCTGAGAAATGCGTACCTCCTACACCCCCCTGGCCTCCCCACCCTCCCCCCCGACACACACACGATGACGGCTAGGAGTTTTTAAAAATTGGTGTAGCTGTATTAACATCACACAGAGTAGATTTCAGAACCAGGAAAATGATCAGCAATTAAAAGGAACGTTACATAATGATAAAAGGCCAATTCTCCAATTAACCACCCTGAACAATTAGGTACCTAAATACAGAGCCCCAAGATGCAGGGAACAAAACACAATAGAATTTAAAGGAAAAATGGAGAGAATTCAGTTACCCCTGGAGACACGAACATCTCTCGCTCTGTAATCCATAAAGCAAGGAGGCAGACTCTCCGAAGATGTGGAGACCTGAGCGACATCACCAACCGGCCTAACCTAATTGGTACTTACAGGCCACTCCACCCAGTAACAGCAGAATAGGCATCAGGGGCGCCTGGGGGGCTCCGTCGGTTAAGGGTCCGACTTCGGCTCCGGTCATGATCTCACGGTTTGTGGGTTCGAGCCCCGCATCGGGCTCTGTGCTGATGGCTCAGAGCCTGGAGCCTGCTTCGGATTCTGTGTCTCCCTCTCTCTCTCTGCCCTTCCCCTGCTCAATGCTCTGCTCTGTCTCTCTCTCAAAAATGAATAAACATTAAAAAAAAAAAATTAAGAATAGGCATCAGAAAGATCTTAATGGGAAACGAAGAGGCTCCGAACAAAGTGGATCAGAACGCTCATTTACTCATAACGTGTCGAATATCACCACTTGAATGTTCAGGATGCACAGTCAGACACTCAGAGGACAACCCACTTTTGGGTCCGGATTCTCTCAATTTAACCCTGCTTTGAAAAGAGACTTCATTGGCTACCAGACTGCCCCCTAACTTAACATCATTCTGAGGCCTTAAAAGTAAACCTAGGGGCGCCTGGGTGGCTCAGTCGGTTGAGTGGCCGACTTCAGCTCAGGTCATGATCTCACAGTCTGTGAGTTCGAGCCCCACGTCGGGCTCTGTGCTGTTGGCTCAGAGCCTGGAGCCTGCTTCGGATTCTGTGTCTCCCTCTCTCTCTGCCCTTTCCCTGCTCACACTCTGTCTCTAGGTCTCTCGAAAAAAAAAAACAAAAAAACCAAAAAAAAACGTTAAAAAAAAAAAAAAAGTAAACCTAGCTGGTGCAAGTTGAGGTCAGTTGTCCATAGCAGGTTTGAAAGAAGAGTGTGAATATTTCGCAGTGTATGGAGGTATTAACCAGCAAATCAAAGAAAACAATTCGAGGCATACAGATAGGAAGGGAGAAGGCAAAACTGTATTGTTGATAAGATATTGAAAAACTCTAGAGAATCGACGCTAAAACTACTACAAATATTAAGCTTAGGATGGTAACAAAACAAAAACAACATACAAAAATCAATAGCCCTTATATGTCAAACAATATGGCTTCTAAAATACAGTGGAAGAGAAAATTCCATTTGCAACAGCAATGAAAGAGGAATGATAGTCGACAATCATAAAATTTTAAAGGAAGACAGTTCTATATTAAAAAGCAGACTTCTAGTAAAGACGGAATAACAGGACCGTTTATACTCTTGCCTTAAACAAGTCAATACCTGGAGAAAATATTCCAAGCAATGGTTTTCAGGAGATCAGAAATCACGCATCGACACAACACTAACCACAGAGAAAAGGGAAATGAATGAAGTGATCCCTCCAACTGCCCCAGCTTCTCGCTTGGAGTTTCTAGGCTGCAGCCCGGAGAGAGGAAACCCAGAGCCCGGGGCTTTCCCTGAGTTGAAGTGACAGAGTTGAGAATTCAAAGAGGCCAGGACAACTAAATATTCAGAGTCGCACAGTAGACAGAAATGTGTGGAACAGAGGCGCCTGGGTCAGTCAGTGAAGCAGCAGACTCTTGACTTCCACTCAGGTCGGGCTCTGCGCTGACAATGCAGAGCCTGCTCGGGATCCTCTCCCCTTCTCTCTCTGCCCCTTCCCCCCTCAGAATAAATACATAAACTTAGAAAAAAATAATAAATGCACAGAACACAGGCCTAGGATTCCTTTCATGTCTTTAAGAATCGGCATGGGTGTGAAGAAACGACTCGAGGACAGGAAGGGTAAGGGAGAGAGGGACCATCCAAAAAAAGTAGAGGGAAGAGTCTCTAGACCTAACTAACTTTGTCAGTAATAGTTCCCGTTCCCGCCAACTGGATGGGCAAAACCTCACCAATCTCATGGCATCGGGTAACGTACTCTAAATGATGCTGCCATAGTAATAGGGCAAATTTAGAACTCACCTGAACACGGCTCTAGTCTCCCCTAACAAAACTTAAAAGACCTGAAAGTTTCAAACTGTTTCTAAGTTATACGACTGCATCCCCGAACAAGCCCAAGAATATTTATAGAGATAATAAGAGATTCAAAGAGTTATTAAACTATATTTCATATGTTCAAGGACGGAGACATGGAAGATACCAACAAGATCTGTATCAAACTTCTAGAGATAAGAATTACAATGCCTGAGATGAAAAAAAATATATTAGATGAGATTAAGAGCAAATTAGACACTGCGGAACTGAAGTTTAGTGAAATCAAAGAAGTAGCAATAAAAACAACTGAATATGAAACCCAGAAATAAAAAAAATGTTAGGGGTGCCTGGGTGGCTCAGTCGGCTAACCATCCAACTTTGGTTCAGGTCATGATCTCGTGGTTCACTGAATTCAAACCCCACATTGGGCTCTCTGCTGTCAGTGCAGGGCCTGCTTTGGATTCTCTGTCCCCTTCTCTCTCTCTGCCTTTCACTCACTCATGCTCACTCTCTCTCTCTCTCTCAAAAATCAATACACATTAAAAAAATTTTTTTAATTCAAGAGATGATCAGTGAGCTATGGGACAATTTCAAGCAGCCTAACATATTCATAACTGGAGGCTTCGAAAAACAGTATTTGAAGAAATAATGGCCAAAATTTTCCAAATTTGATGACAACTGTAATTCCACAGATTTAAGATACTCAAAGAACACCAAGCCGAAGATACACAAAGAATATTATACCAAAATATTCCTAATCAAATTGATTAAAACTGGAGGGAAAAAAGAAAATCTTAAAAGCAGCCAGAGAAAAGTTATAACAATGTTTATGACGTTTAGAATATACGTAGATCGAAAACATATGACAAAAATAGGTTATTAAAGTACAATATATGTAAACTGGTATGATATCATGTAAAGGCAGACCATGGTAAGTTAACGATATATAACACAAACCCTAAAGCAACTATTAAAAACAACAAAGGGGCGCCTAGGTGCCTCGGTGGGTTGAGCATTGGACGTGTGATTTTGGCTCAGGTCATGATCTCGGGGTTGTGGGATTGAGCCTCACGTTGGGTTCTGTGCTAAGCGTGGAGCCTGTTTAAGATTCTCTCTCTTTCGCCCTGTGTCTCTTTCTAAAACAAAACAAAACAAAATGAAACAAAACAAAACACACACACACAAACACAACAAAGAGCTGTAACTAATAAGCCAACAAGGGATGCAAGAGAATCATAAAAATATTCAGTCCGAAGAGAGAAGAGAAGGAAAGAGAGAACAAAGCACAGAGGGTACAAATGAGAAATAAAGAGCAAGGTGGTGGATTTAAACCAAACCATGCCGAGACGCATACTAAATAAAATGGTCTAGACAACGACTGTCCCCACCCAAGATACCCCGCCCTAGACCCTTTGAATATATTATCTTACATGGCAAAAAGGACTCTGCAGAGGTGATTAAGGGCATGGGTTTGAGACAGGACATAGTCCTGGCATATCCAGATGAGCCCAAGGTCAGAGTCCTTAAAAGCGGAGAACCCTTCCTGGCTGTGTCGGAGAGATGAGAAAGAAAACGAGAAAACGTGACAAGAGAAATGCGGTGTAAGAAGGACCCGATCTGTCATTGCCAGCTTTCAAAATGGAGGAAGAGGCCATGAAGCAGCTTTCAGTTTCAGAGCCAGCAAGAAAATGGGAGCCTCGTCCTACAACCACAAGGAACTGAATTTTGCCAACGACCCAAACGAGCAGGAAAAGGACGTTCCCCTAAAGCCTCCACAAAGGAATGCGGTCTGCTGACACTTTGGTTTAATCTGGGGAGACTCATACCGGTCTTCTGACCTGCAGAGGCATAAGATAATAAATGTGTTTTAAGCCACTAAATTTGGCGTAATTTGTCATGGCCGCAATAGAAAAGTAATACCTAACTCCAGCTAAAAGACAGAGATTATCAAAGTGATAAAAAAGCAAAATGAAACAGTATGTTACTGAAACTGTATATAAAGGTTGAAAGTTAAAGCATAAAAAATTACAGCGTTCTAACATTAATGAAAAAAAGCAGGGGCGCCTGGGTGGATCGGTTGAGTGGCCGACTTTGGCTCAGGTCATGATCTCATGGTTGGTGAGTTTGAGCCCTGCATTGGGCTCCGTGCTGACAGTAGGGAGCCTGCTTGGGATTCTCTCTCTCGTCCCTGTCTGCCCTTCCTCTGTTCATGCTTTCTCTCTCCCAAAAAAACAAAAAAACAAAAAAAAAAGGAAGAAAAGAAAGTTGGAGTGGCTGGATTAGTATCAAAATAGATTGCTGAACAAAGAATATTACCAGGAATGAAGAAAGTCATCTCATTATAATAATGGGGTCAATTCATCAAGAGAACATAACAGTGCTAAATGCCAGTGCAGCTAATCACCAAGCCTCAGAGTACGTGAGGTAAAATCCGAGAGAAACGCATGGAAAAATAGACAAATCCACAATTTGGGGTGCAGAGATCAGCACTGGTCTCTCAGTAATTGACAGAACCACCAGACAGAAAGTCAGTATAGAAAGAGACTCGAATAACACTAGCAGCCAACTTTTCCTGTCACAGAAAGTTCCATTCGGTGGCAGAATACACACTCTCTTCAAGCACACATAACTCATTTACCAAGGGCCATAGTCCACACCCTAAAACAGTCTCCATAAGGTTAAAAAGATTCAAGACAGACAAAATATAGTTGTTGGTTACAATGGAATTAAATTAGAAACAAGAAAAATATCTCGAAAAGCTCCAAACGGTAGGAAGAACACACTTAAAAAAAAAAAACCAACGAACAAAACAAAACAAAAAAAACATGTATGAAAGAAGAAGAAGTCAAAGGGGAAATCGGAAAGTATTTTGAAATGAATGAAGATGAAAATTCATGCTATCCGAGGGTACAGAAGGCACCTTCTATACAGGAAAAGGTTAAGTCAGTAGGCCGGGGGGGTGACCAAATCCCGCAGATTACCAAGAAAGCCTCTTGGCTGAGAGTATTTTTACATGTCCGAGTTCTTTGGCCATTCTGCACCAGTTTGACCAGAGAGTTCCTGCTGCTAATGTGATTTATAGCAAACACCTGCATTTGCTCTAGAGGGCTGGAGACTTGACTAGCTGAGGCTGGTCATGCAGGTGCCAACCTCCAATAAAAATCTTGGAGCTGCCCTGGTTGGCAACGCTTCGCGTGTCACGCATTGTTGCCGGGAGAATTAAGCATGTCTTGCGAAACTCCACTGGGAGGGGACGCCTGGAAGCTTGCGCCTGGTCCCCCTCCCCCGCCCCCACACTTCTCCATATGTGCTTTTACCCTTTGCTGATTTTAATCCGTATCTTTCAGTGTAACAAACTGTAATCATGCATAAAACAGCGTCTAAGCCCTGTGACTCTTGAGAGTGAATCAGCAAGCCTGAGGCTGGTCTTGGGGGCGATCCTGGCTCACGCAGCTAAAACATCCACTGGATGGAAATTTATAGGACTACGCGCCTATGCTAGAAAATGTCTCAACTCGACGACCTCAGCTTCCACCTAAAGAAACTAGAAAGAAAGCAACTAAAGAAACCCGAGGGAAGCAGAGGGAAGGAAGGAAAATAATAATGAGGGAGAAAATTGATGACAAAATCCAGAAATACAATAGGGAAAATCAATGAAATCACAAGTTGCTTATTTGAGAAGACCAAAAAAAAAAAATTTGTAAACCTTTAGCCACAGCGATGGCGGGGGGGGGGGGGGGGGGGGACACAATTCATTAATATCAGGAATAACCCAGAACTATAGATTTCACAAACATTAAGAGGATAAATGACTCGAAAGACACAAACTACCAAAGCTTGCTCCACACAAAATAGAGAATTTGAAATTGATTGTGTAGCTAAAAACCTTCCCACAAAGAAAACTCCAGGCCCACATGGCCTTATGGTGAATTCCATCAAACAGTTTTAGGAAGAAATAATACCAATTCTACCCAAACTCTTTGAGAAAACTGAAGAGAATGCTTCCCAACTCATTCTCTGAGGCCGATATTACTCTGATAACAAAACCAATACCAGAAGATAAGGCTATCGACCAATATTCCTTGTGAACACAGGTGCAAAACTTCTCAGCAAACTTTTGGCAACGACACGCAATCCAGCCAATACCTAAAATAATAAAACCTCATGAACGAGTGAGCTTTATCTCAGGAGTGTAAGATTCAACATACGTTCCTGATTAAAACAATTTCAGCCAACTAGCAATGGAAGGGGACAGGAACCTCCTCAGTCTGACAGGGGGCATCAGTGAAAAACCTTCAGTTAACATCATACCTACTTTCTCCTAGAACTGGGAACAGGGCATTTCCTCTGACCGCTTTGATTCCACATTGTACTGGAGGTTCAAGCCAGTGCAAAAAGGGGGAGAATAAGAAAAAAAAAAAAGGCACCCATGTTGAGAAGGAAGCAGTTTAAACTCTTTATTCACAGATAACATAAATTATTTAGGCAGAAAATCCTAGGTTGTAGGACACAACCTTGCTAGTCACGCACAAAAAATTAGAAATTAAAATTTTTAAAATATACAATTCACAATAGCATCAAACATATCAAACACTTAGGGATATGAAGGTGTATTTCCCAAAAACTACAAAACAGTGAGAGAAAATACAGATCTGAACCAATGGCGAAATAAGCCTTTTTCATGGGTCAGAAAGCTCCATACGGTTAAGGTGTCCACTCTCCACGAAGGGATGTACAGATTCAGTGCAATTTCAGTCTAAATTCCAACAAGGTTTTCTGGTAGGAAATGGCAAGCTAATTCTCAAATTCATCTGGAAATGCAAAAGATCTAGAATAGCCAAAATCAACCTGGAGAAAGAATAACAAAATTGGAAAATGTACACTCCCTGATGGAAAGACTTCACAGAACACAAACACGAAGCTGAGATGACTTTCAGACCTAAATGTGAAACCATAAGGCCCCTGGTAGAAAACAGAGGAGAGTATCTTCGAGACCAAGTTTGGGCGAGATTTTCTAGACGGTACACAGAAAAAACTAAACATACAAAAACTGATAAACTAGACTCTACCAAAATTAAGAATGTCGACTCATCAAGACGCCATTAGGAAAATGAAAAGGCAAATCACAGGTTGGGAAAAATATTTGTAATATGAATATCTGACAAATGGCTTAGAAGCAGATCATACAAGGAATCCTTTATGAAATCAATAACAAAGAGACAACCCAATTTAAAATGAGCAAAATTTTATCTCTTCATAAAAGAGATACAGGTGGTCAATATATACATGCAAAGACTTTCAACATTAGTCATCACAGAAATGCAAATTATAACTGCAATCAAATATTACATATCGACTAGAACAGCTAAACTTTTGAAAACTAACACCGGTAAGTATCTCCAAGGACGCGGAGTAACCAGAACCCTCACATGTTGTTGGTGGAAGTATAAATTGGTACCACCACTCTGGAAAAATGTTTCGCAATTTCTAATAGTTAAATATAGACCTACCTTCCAATCCAGCCATATTTATTCTTAGTAGCAAAAATCGGAAACAACCCAAATGTCGATGAGCGGGAGAATGGATAAACATATTGTTACATTTATAGAATAAAATATTACTCCACAATAAAGAGGAACTACGGATACACTCATTAACATAGATGAATTTCAAAAGCATTATGTTCAGTGAAAGAAGTCGAATACAAAAATACATTTTGCACACTTCCACTTTTAGGAAGTTTACAAACAGTAAAATTAAGCCATGGGGACAGAAATCAGAAAAGTGGTTGCCTGGGGGCCGGGACAGCGAGGGAGGAAGACGACGGAATGGAAAAGGACAGAAGAGAACCTTCTAGGGTAATGACAATGCATTATTCTTGATTGAGGTATTAATGGCCATATTTGCCAAAACTCACCAAACTGTACAGCTAAGATCTGTTCAGCTTACTGTATGTAATAACTATACCTCGGGGAAAAAAATCAGGTTTTAAAAATAGGCAAATAGTCCTTAAGTATATGGAAAATCGTTCAACCTTAGTCATTAAAGAAATGCAAATTAACTATATTTGCACCTACTATCTTTGCAAGCCTTCCAAATGCTCCACAATACAGTCTGTCAGCAAGGCTGTAGGAGAAAGAGTCTTGCTCATACATTGCTAGGGTGAGTGCAACACAGTATAGCTATGAAGGACAATGTCAAGCAAAACTATATGCACTTATCTTGAGGCTCAGTAATCTACCACTTTACTCTGAAGATATATACCTCCACAGATACAAGACAACATATGCGTCAAGTCATTGAGACATTATTTGAAATAACAAAAGATTGGAAACACTCCCCAAATGTCCCATCGTTGGAAGAGGCTACCTACAATGGCGCACACTTCAGTGTTAACTAGCAGATTACTCACTGTTCGCACGCAGCTCCTTGGGGGTTCTTACTCGTGAAACTTTTGAGGAGACTGGCCTTATCTGGAGCAACAGATCGAGTCTTACGGAGGAATTCTAATTTCATGGACTACAAGCCCAATCGGAGTTAGAATGACTTACGGCAGGATAATTTGGAGGCTGATTAAGATTTAAAAACTACCCAGGTTTGGGGTGCCTGGGTGGCTCAGTTCGACTCTCGCTTTCAGCTCAGGTCATAATGTCACAGATTGTGAGTTGGAGCCCTACGTCGGGGTCTGTGCTGATGGTGCGGAGCCTGCTCGAGATTCTCTCCCCGCCCCCTCCCCCCCCGCCTCTGCCCCTTGGTCTCAAAATAAATAAACTTAAAAAAAAAAAAAAAGCTACCCAGGTTTTGTACACACGTGTATTTCCCAATCTTCGGCACTTTTCAGTTTTTCCTTTTTACTTAAATTTTTGATATATCAGAATCGCATATATTTTTAAACTCTCCCCCCCTCCCACCAAGTGTTTTCAGTACCTTAACCCAGAAAATCTTGATCATAGATTTGAATACTGACTTCCATTTATTAGACATAGAATCCTTTCTGTGTGCACACATCTCAAAATTTGCATCCGAATACATTTCATGAAAGATAATGACATTTGAATCACATATATCAAGTTTTCTAAAGATAACATTCTCATCTACTTTCACTCTGCCAAACGTATTATTCTACACAAAGTGGAGAGCTAAAGAACGCTTTGCTACAATCAACTACATAAAGCCTACAAAATCCGTGGTGTTTGCTTTCTCCTCCTTTCTCTCCCGTTACATTCAACAGGTGTATCTGAGCACCTAGGCAAGTAGGATGTGGTCCAGATTATTACTGTGTGAATCATACCTTTAATCTAATTGAGGCCATTATAGACTTACACACGTGGTTATCATGTAAATACCTCAGGGACCGTCCTGAAGTTCATCAGGAATCTTTCTGTTGTTCAAATCGAGACCTGTTTAATCACTGGGGAGTCAACTACATGGCACCGAATGGCTGTACAATCCTGAGAAAGCGGACTCTACGTTCTTTTTTCAGGTTGGCACCCTTAAAAATCATGTTTTGGATACATTACATCAGATTCCCACCTTAAAATCGACTGGTAAAGGGTAGTCAGACCGAGTTCGGAGAAACATGCCTCGTCATCATGATACCCCCAATATGCTACTTAATACATTTTCTGGTCCCACAAATAATGAAGGGCCATTATTTGACTTTAGGACTGGAACGCCTCGGTAGACGTCACTAAGACTTCACCGGACCTTCCCTTTCCTCTCTCATTTCCACTTCCTAGAATCCACTGCTTGTATCTTCTCCCTGATAATTGGTCCTCTTTTGCCACCACCATTGGGGGTCCTAATGCAGCCGCTTCCATTCTAAGATTTTTTGCACTAAAAATCTAGGAGTATGATGTTGGGGAAAACTACCCCCAAATGCTTCTTCTGAGGACCAACTTCAACACCAGGCCATACATCCAGCTTGCCAAGGGAGCCCAACTCATGGCTGCTGCCCTGTCCCAATAATTAGTAATTGCGCCCCTTTTTGATCTCAAGAGCGTTCTGGTTTGGACTGTAGAAGAAATGGTTGGCCCAATTATAGGTCATCAAATTTAAAGACGATCTTTCTCTCGTTAAATGTTCAAAATGGCAAGGTTCCTTCAAGCATGACTACAGAGTAAGCACCCATCGATTCCTATTTCTCTGCAGCGGGAGGTAGAATAAATAGCGAACACTTCTCTGGAGTCAGATCCCTACCACAGTTGGAACACTTAATGACCAGAAGCTTTGGGGGAAGTTATATGATCTCTCAGTTTACTTATCTGTAAGATGGGGATACCATAGTACCAGACTCAGAGGGTCAGTGCGAGGACTAAAAAGAATACACAAGTGGTCTGGTAAATGCTAGGGATCTGTAGGCCACACTAAAAAAATACCATCCTTGGGGCGTCTGGGTGGCTCAGTTGGTTAAGCATCTGACTCTTGATTTCAGCTCAGGTCATGATCTCACAGTTCGTGGGATCGGGCCCCGCGTTGGTAGGGGGCCGATGTTACAGAGTTGTCAGTGCGGAGCCTGCCTGGGATTCTCTTTCTCCCTCTCTGCCCCTTCCCCACTCACAAGGTCTCAAAATAAATAAATATAAAAAAAAATTTTTAAAAATCACCCTTATTTCCCTGTTCACCTAAAAAGAGTATGCCTTCCTTTCAAAAACAAAACACCACATGGATTGCTTCACTATATACAAAACTATTACTGTGCAAAGCATTCCAGGACAATGATACAAAATCTTTAAAATTAGTGATCTGCTTGTCGTTCACCCAAGACCGATATCATCTCAAAACTACGGCTCCTGGAAAGACCAAGCCGACAAATTCAGTATTTTCCATCCAAGGCAATTAGGCTCTTGCTCCACTGAAAGTGCTCTGGCAAATGTCACCAAACATCTTGTGCCAACCCGAAGAAATCCCTTTCATTCTTGTCTTTGCAGTATGGCGTGGTCATTTTTCAAAACCTCTAGTGTGTCTACCACCCCCCACCGCCCCCCCGGGCTGGTTTGGCTTTCTTCTCCTTTGCAATCTCCTGTTCTCTTCTGTGCCGACATTCCTTAGCGGGTATCTGGTCTACCTCTCCTCCCCCGTTTCTGGGTAACCTTACCAGCTCTTCTGGTTCCAAGAACCACCTCAATGAACAGGAACGGTTCCAGTCTAAGCCTCTTCTAATTCCAACTACTTAGATGCCCTACACGTACTTCATTACCTTCTGCCTTTAGAACCACCCTTCGGTGGTTTCCTATTCTGGTTAGAAGCACCCCACGCACCCGAAAACATCTAACGGGCCCCGTGGAATTTACTTTCGGTCTTCCCAATCTGTGCTCTTCCTTCCCACCTCACAACATCCAAAGGTCAAATCTAAATCATCTCTCTCTTCAATCTCTCTGCTTCGGAGATACCCCTCCGGCAGCAACATACAGGATAGAGGGAGTGTGTTAAAGCAGGTAGGAAGACTACAGCCAATTCGGTGGTGTCCTTTTGTTGAAATCCCGTGGAAGGTCCCCGCAGTAACTACAGGATAAAGAGTCAAGAGCTCCCAGGGCAGAGGCGGCTCTCCAACATCAGGGAGCTTTCCTACCCTTTCCAGTGGTCTGTTACACCTCTCCCACTCCTCAGCCGAAGTTCCCAAACCCTCTTGGCTCGGGAGGGTGTGAGGACGTAAAGCCCGCTGAAATGCAGGCCCCGGTGTTACTCACCCTGCTCGTCACCTCCTCTGGGGTTTGCCTGCCAGATGACCTGACTCTCTCATACGGGGGTGTGTGTGTGTGTGTGTGTGTGTGTGCGCGCGTGCGCGCTCGCAGGCGGGAGGATGAGGGTCACATCTTCGATTTGCTTTCTAGGAGATGCTAAATAAATAATACTGACTAAATGAAAATACACACATCAATAAAGATTTAATGTCCCGGTTCTGAGCAGCAGACACTTCATTTAGGTTAAATTCATAGTATCATGGGATCTTAAATTGCAGTTGAAAATGTGAAGGTTCTGTTCATTTACTGCTTTTAAAACCTGAGGTTTTATTTCAAAAGGAAGAAGCCAAAAAATTTTTTTAATTGATTTAACATATAAATAGGTGAAGCAGGTTGAACTGCTCTACTGATGGTTGTAGGATCTCCTATTTGGTGACAGTGAGAGACTGTGACTCAGTTCCCACTACCGGGGTCAACAGCTGCTTTTTTTCATATGTTTTGTAATTAGCTTCTTTCTCCGAACAATGTGTATTATGATGCGAACTTGTTTCATTATTAAGGCATCTGGATAAAGTGTGCTCATAATGAGATTTACCTAAACACAGAGCAGGGACAAGACAAAAAATTATTCTCTCTCTTCTGAGATCTGAAAACTATAAATTACAAAGGATACCCCATTGATGAACAGAAAGCAGTTTACACAAGACTTTGTTTACCTAGTTTGTACTTCAGAATAACGATATATTTCATTTCTCTCTCCTCTGCTCTACCCATTCAAAGACTAAGGACAACGCCGAGCAAGTGTTATTTTTGACACAGAACTTCCAAGTGTGTACTGTGAAACAGCACTAAATTACTCTTAAATGTCGGCCAACCTATATTCATCTCGGCAATGAAGTATCTTGATAAAACCAGAGAAAGTAAGACACCGTGTCAGCAAGATAAACTAGAACTGTCCAGCATTTAGGCATAGCTTTAGTAGCATTCTTACGACCTTGGCTTCTGGAGAGTGGCTTGCAACTTTTATTTACAGAAATGTTTGCCTTGAGTTATTTCAAAAATATTAGTGGTTACGCATCCTAAGCAGCACTTAGACAAGCACTCTTGCTCCTTAACTAAAATAGATTTGTAATTATTTCCTTCTGAAATGATAAATGAGATGATTGCTGCTAGTAGATACTCAATATTTACTAAATTAACTAATTACATAAAATATCTCCATACTTTCAAGCCTTCAAACTGCTTCCAGGAGGGCAACGTATTCTAAAACTATCTGAACAAGAATACTTGATTAATGCAATCAGCACGCCATTTCCCCAGACAGGATCATACATTCTCTTTAGTCATAAATAGAACTTCATTTATAGCATTCCCTATGCTTCTTCACTAAAGCTTCCTGGAAAAATCTGATAAAAAGGGAGTATGTGCCCAACGCAAGGTACCGTTATTATAAAACGAAAGACTATTACTGTTAGAAGTGACCTGGTAACGGTAACACGGCTTGCTCTATTTTTACCAGTGAGGTGGGTTCGTGGACTCTGCCCCCCACCCCAATCACGTCATGCAAGCAGGAAAGCATGACATTTCCAAACTGCCTAACATTAAAAAATAAGTCTCTTAATTTATTTGCATTCTAAAATAGAGCCCTTATCTGAACCTTTTTTCCATATAAAATTCTACTTAGTGGTGTGCAAGATTTACCAAGCCCACGTCACATTCCCTTTAAAATCTGAAGTTCAGTCGCTATTTGTTTTCTGCTATCATACTATGTTTTGGCCGCAAGTGTTTATTGGTCTGTCATTGCAGTCATTTGCAACTTAACAATAAACCAGTCTGACATTTTAGGTCTTGAAGATACATACCATATATATTTCTTTAAAAATAATCATACTTTTGTAAGCAATACTTTACAGTAGACACCTCAAAAATCTACCATAGATGTGAAACTTAAAACGAGAAAAATTTAAGTTCTAAATCTTTATACATATATATCCAGATTTCTATATATGTTATATATACATACATAAGTATATATAAAATATATATAATCAGATTTGAAAAATGAACAAAAACTGGGCACTGTACATAAAGTCTTTTTAAAACTCAAACAATAGAAAACTCTTTAAACATTAAACAATTTTAATAAAAGTTTCTGTACAATGCTAAGCAGTTTTATTTACACATAGAAAATGTAATAGGAGTAGTGTTTGAAATTACAGAACTCCTTAAAATTTCAATGGCAGGTAAATCTGGAAAAAATAACAGCATTCCATTCACAAATATTTTCAAGCAATAAATATGTATTTATAAATAGTGTAAATTTACATCAAGATTAGAAACAAAAATCACAAATCTGAAGTTTATTCCTTAGTCTATGTGCAATCCATTATCTTTGTGACTTGGCTGTTAATTTTTTAAACATTTTTATTTAGGAACCAAAAGTGTAATAACCGTCATGGTTTCAAAACAAGACAGAAAAACATAAAAGCAGTAAAAAAGTTCCTTACCTAACTTTTCACATTAAAAAAAAGGTGACCAAAGAAAGACTTAAAATTGCTAACTACCTTACAAAGAAATGACCAGCTAGGCTAGTATTTTTTTTCCAAGGAAAATTCTGAAGGGGAAAAGATAGATGAAAACCAATTCATCAGCCCGGAAATAGAGAAATATAAAAGGTTGTTTTCAAGTCAGTAGTCTGTAGGATTCTGCCAGTTTTGTCAGATATATACAAAACATGGAATTTATTATTTTCTTTTTCTCTGAAGTACAGCTGATCAGCTTCGGGAGGGTCCTGGAGCGGGAGCAGTGCTCGCGCCTGTCCAGTTGGGCGACACTCCGCACTGGGAAGGTTGCATAGACACAGTTTTCCGCCAGCAGCCTTACGAGATAGCTACAAAAACCAGTGGTGCAGAACTGAGTTACTTCCTGAAGAGCAGAAAAGGTCTCGTTTAATGTCCGTGGAGGAATATCAAGATGAGGAGGACGGTAAGGGAGGAGCCTGAAAATAAAAGGCAGGTTACTTTGGTACACACGCTGGTCACGCTGTTCCCTAGCTCAAGGCGACAGAGTCGCCTCTGTAGGGAGGGGGAGTAACGACTCTCAGGAAAGTTTAAGGGCCTGCCACACGATGTCAAAGAATAACCTCCCTGAGCGTCTCCCACCTGGGCGGTTTTCCTAAGGGTCTGAGACCATCGCTCTACTCAGGGCACCCCCATCTTTCTGTACTTCGCCAAGTACTCACAACCTCTTAGGATGTTATTAGGTTGACCAGTTTTTAGACTGCTCTCAAAAAAAAAACAAAAAACAAAAAACCCACAGCTCGTGGAAGATGATTTCACAAATCAATTATAATTTCATCAGTGCCTGGCTTCAGAACTTCTCGACGAGATACTATATTTTGTTTAACTTAATTCCGGATCATTTTCTTCTTCTTCAAGCAATCTTGAAGACCATTTAAGTGAAAATAGGAGCTACATTTCAGTAATTCAGTTTCTGATCACATATGTAAGAGAAAAGTACTGGAGAAAGTCAACAATTCATAAATTATATCTGTGTTTCTATTCACGAAAGTATTGGTGTGCTAGAGTAAAAAGCTTCCCCCTAAGCATCTGCTGTTTAAAATGAAAAACAGTGTAAAACTTATAAGCATACTTGAATTTCATAAAGTTATGTAACGTACCAGGAAGTTAAGCTCCATCAAATATTCCCATGAGGTTAATATCTCTGGTAACGACAAAACTTTAAATAAATATAATTAGCTCGAAAAGCCAAAGTCTATTTAAGACCACACTTACTGATCCATTTTGTGGACACTAATAACCCTTGTACACATTTTATCAACGGAAATCAAATGACATAAAGGATATGACAGTGTTCTAAAAGCACAGAAGGATTTTAAAATGTCATTACTGTGACATCATTTAGCCTTGGACTCACCCAGGAAGAAAAGTGAAAACGAAACACGCCAAGTGCACAGGAATAAATACTTGGAAGTGAAGGAGGGGGAAGGATATGACTACTTCCTCATGCAACATCTAACAAGCGAAAGGAAAATGTAAATATTTCATTACCTCCTACGTGTCAGGTGGCGGAACAAGCGCCGCCGCGTCCCTATCCGGCTAAGCATGTACTCACACGTTCGTTTCACTTACTAATGTAAACTGGTCATAGACTTGCATCAGGTCCTCCATTTTATACTGTTCTAGCACCACAAAATTTTCCAGGTTTCCGCTTGTTTTTCGTGCACAATCTTGGCAATGCACTATGTAGGTCTTTCGAGAATTGCTCTCATTAGTGACAAAAAGCAGATCAAAAACCTCCACCTATTTTATGCAAGAGAAAAAGCATTCAATGGAGATCATGGTATTAATTTATTGTACTGTTTTGGTAGAATCATAGAATTCTACTTTACATGGAATTGTGGACAGTGATCTCTGGTTAAGAGTAGGTACTAAAGGGCGCCTGAGTGGCTCAGTTGGTTAAACATCCGACTTCGGCTCAGGTCATGATCCCACGGTTCGTGGGTTTGAGCCCCTCGTCGGGGTCTGTGCTGACGGCTCAGAGCCTGGAGCCTGCTTCGGATTCTGTGTCTCCCTCTCTCTCTGCCCCTCCCCTGCTCGCTCACTCTCTCCTTCTCAAAAATAAATAAAAAATCTAAAAAAAAAGAGTAGGTACTAAGACAAACATGGCCCAGGTTTATTCTGCACCAAACCCAAAGACATGGGTGGTAATGCATATTTAGGGGAATGACCTAAGGGAATGACACACTCGTTGCAACCGCCCGCAAAAGCCTAATTTAAAAGCTGATCCAGGTCAGCCTATTTTTGTTTTCAATCCAAAACGCTGCATACAATCAGAAGAAAGTGAGGGTTATTTTTTTCCATTTACTTGTCTGTACCTATGACAGAGTACTGTCTCCTCCCACAGACTGAGCTCCTCAAAGGAAGACTGCTTTACTCACTTCGGTACCTCCAGAACATACCCCAGTGCTCAGACCTCAAAACATGATTGTTGACTAAATGTAATCTGATTATTTTACAGGTGAGGAAACTGAAGAGGTAAGTGATGGTAAGTATTCAGTTATAAGCCTCATGTTAGGGAACAGGAGTATAAGCAAAAAGTGTACTCATGAGATGATTTTACATCTTTTACAGAAGGACTGACGAATTGCTAAGGTTCGGAGGGGATAAGAAAGAACACTTAGGGACAGGAGTCATTCTCAAATTCTGAAAAGCTTATACACTTTTTTTTTTTGAGATGTAACACACCTAACTAGAATGTATCTGATCTCCCAAAGACTTTTTTTTTTTAAAGAGAGAGAGAGCACACACGAGCAAGCGGGAGAGAAGTAGAAGAAGAGGAAGATAGAGATTCTAAAGCAGCCTTCATCGTGCCTAGTGCAGAGCCTGATGTGGGGCTTGAACTCATGACTCGGAGATCAGGACCTGAGCCGAAACCAAGAGTTGGATGCTTAACTGAGCCACCCAGGCGCCCCTGATCTCCCAAAGATTTAACTTTAGCCAGGTTATACGTTAGAATAGATGATGGGGTCAATCATTTCAAATAAATGTCAGTGTCAGAATGCAGAATTTCAAGGTTTGAAATGGATCACTAATATCCTTGGCTTTGGCATATCCTTGAATTTATTCAACGGGAGAATACTCTCATGACCTCATGTCTTCTTTGGACAGTGTGTTAATTAAAATCTCAGTATTCACCATTTTACCATGACTATCAGTGATCAACATGAACCTCATGATGTGAACTAGAAAATCTGTGAGCATTCTTCACCCTGTCCCTCACTTCTGCCATTTAGTGAGTTGTCTTGTGGATTTTACCCTCTAAATATTTTTGAATTCCTCTCCTTTAATATTCTCATTACAATCTAGGGTAGGGCCTAGGATAACAACTCCTAATTAAGACCTATCTCCATTCTCTGCAATCACATTTCTCTTTGAAACACATATCCAAAAACTTTTGATGGTTTCGATGACCTCGGAACAAATTATCAAATTCCTTAAAATCATTCAAGATGCTCAGCAAAACTTGCAACCACCTGGACTTGTAAGTAGGACTTGTACTGCGGGTGTTCCAGCCACACAGGACCACTTAACCCTTTTCTGAATAAGCCATTCCATTTCCCAACTTGTGCCTCATAATAACATTCATTCTACCTTCAATTCTCACCATTTTTTAGCCCACGGAAGTCATACTCATCCTTCAAGGATGGACTGAAGCATTATACTTTTGTCAACTCTTATACCAATACCAGAAGGGAAAATTAGGTCATTCTCCCCCTCAGCATTACCACATCAGTCAGTCAGACCAACCTTACGTGCACCACAGTCTCATGTACAATTAGTTGTTTATATTTGTCTTCTCCGAGTGGAATGCAAGCTCCTTCAGAATAGGTACATTAATACTGGTTTCGGCTTCTCTTGCAAGCCTCGGCCACAGGAGACTGACCGATGTCTTACGAATTACACTACAGTGAACAGTGATCTGCCTGGAACTATACCAAGCTACATCCACTCCACCGTCTTCTGCCTACATCTGGATTACTGGCAGTTTAAAATGTCAAGACTAAACTTCCTGATGGTTATCATGTGTTAAAATATCTATCAGACAGATGACTCTGAAGATTACTTTTAGAATTCATTGTTACCGAAACAGTATGTCATGAGATTCGATTTTAATATAATAGCTAAGTTACAAGAAAATAACAAGCCTGAACGCCATGTCAATTTCAGGAAGCTGCAGGACGTGAGGGTATACATACATTTCAAATAAAAGTCACTAAAGAGAAACCAAAACTTGGGAGGCAAGAGGCTTTATAAAATCAGGAGATTGAACGCGACATCAGTTTCAGTAAGATGCAGGACACAAGGGTACACATACAATTCAAATAAAGTCACTAAAGAGAAACGAGAAGTAGAGAGGTAAGAGGCTTTATAAAACAACTGGAAAAGCACAGTTTTGCTTACCTCACAAATGCTGCAGTAATGCGCCGGCTCCTCTTTCGTCCGCCCATGCCATATAATCTCTTTCCCTGCAGCGATGAGGGCTTCCCTCAATGTCTGACACTGCTTCAGAGTCCTCAGAAGACAATACCTATTACGGGGGAAAAATTATTTGTGACCGGCAACGGAACACTTTTAACATAAGAGATACACTACCAGAAACACAGAAATGCCAAGAGACTTGGTTCTAATTATCTGTGACTTTATCATTTTCTTTTGTCGATTCCTCAGATATTATTTAAAAAAATAAGGCCAATGCTCAGCAAGTCTGATGATGACAATATTAGATCACTGAAAGATGAGAACATATATCTGAACATCAAAATACAGTAACCTTAATATAAAAAAGATTAAACAGAAGCTGCTAATTTTGGCTCTTATTTGGGCAAGTCAATTAACCTCTTTGGGAGTCGATGTCCTCACCCTTGACCTGAGGGGTCTAAATTCCAGATATGACCTGCTCTGCTTCTATTAAGGCAGGAAGGCACATTATTTCTATCAGTGCTACCTAGACACTCATAAACAGCATCGTCTGTATAGCAGCTGCTTCTGAAACTTCTGAGTCTATACACAGAAAACCATTTATAGATTTAGTCACTACATGATACAAAATTGGTTTCTCTAGAGCGCTAAGGAAAAAAAGACAGTACTTGCTTTTAACTTGAGGATAATACGGTGGAATCTTTCATTTATACGACTACAAGTGAACTTTCCTGGTAATTTATGCCTTTCCTAAACTCATGATACTAACAACAGAGTGAATTCTCAATTTGTGCTGATTTCCCTACAGTTTGCTGCCCTTACTTGGAATTGTCTACTAAATTCTCTTACTCTCCTGTGAATTAGTGGCGCAGGTGCTCCATTTAAAACAGGTTGGACCTGAAGGTCTCTAAGGCACTTTTCAGCTCTAAAATTCAGAGATAATGAAGATCTTTTCCTAAAGAAAAGGAAATGGGTTTAGCAACTGAGTATTGTTTGAAAACAAAGTTCTTGCCTGTTCACTGCCTAGGACAGTGCCTGGCATATAGTAGGTGCTCAATAAATATCTGATTACTTAAGTGAAATTTAAAGTATGAAAATGGCATATTTAATTTCTTTTAACTTATATTTCGTTGCTATTTCCTAAGTTACAAGGTTAATAAAGCATTGTTACTTATCAGAACCCATAGAAATTTAAACCGAGGGAAAAAAGATGACTGGAAATATATGTAAACTTGTTAATTTATTCAACAAATATAAAACGACAGCAGCTTTGCAGTCATAAGGCAGATCCTTTCAGTTTCATATTCAAAGAATTTCACTCTTAGTTTGGCTCCAGAAATTGGTGTGTTTAACTTATTTAGAAACCAACTAATGCTTCGGATTATGGCTGCAGGTCAAAGGTAGGGCAGCTGTGTGTGGAAGGGGCGGGAAAGACGTGTCAGGGGAGGCAGCAACTAAAAAGTTCCATCATGGCAAAAAGAGAGGGAATATCATCGCAGACTATGCCGCTAGCTCCTGAACAGTATCTGCGCCTCCCTTTTTACCCTTGCCCTGTTACAAACAATCCGCCTCTGACGCCCCGGAGCTTACTGAACAAGTTTTCCAAACAGGGCTTCAAAATAAGGTCTCTCTCGCAGGAAAATAACGCCGAAAACTCTGCAGATACCTTTAGAAGATTTGCAGACTCCACTATGCTCTTGTGTGAGAAAACGAACAAAAGTAATAAGACAATAAAGTACAGACATAATAACAAAGACGACAAGGAGGCGCGGTATTGGTACTTGAGACACGTGATGCCGTGCAGGCCTCTTAAACAACCCTGTGCAAGAGGCACTATCATCTCCATCTTACGCATGAGCAAACGAGGGCTCGGAGAAGCTCAATTTGTCTGATGTCATAAAGCTAATTTTTAAATGGTTGGGCTAAGGGTTTGTAAAAACAAAATCTCAAGCCTCCGCTCACTCTCTCACACTGTACTCTCTTCTTCCTGGTCTCTCTACTTTTTACCTGCCTGCGCCGCCGCCCCCCCAACCCCCCCCCACTCCCGCCACTTCTCTTTTGAAGATGAGATTTTTAAAAGCTCAGTCAGCACAGTTAGTTTTTGTTCTTCAAACACACAGCCTTGGTTCTGTGGAGTACTACTCCACTCTAACCAGTGCATGAAGTTCTATCTCCAACGCTACAGACCGCTCTGGTAGTCAGACTGTAGTTTATAATTTACGGCTCATCGGGTAGTTTCATCCAGAAAAAGGCAATTAGTATATACTTTATCCTGCAAACAACAACGGGTTCGAGGTGAGGTTTTTCAGAGTAAACACTAAGCCATGAGTACTCTGCTTCCAGAATCACAGCTCTGGAGTTTTTACTTTGGGAGATACCGGAATCCTAGAGAACTGTCCGTTCAATTCATGAGACCTGACAACGAATCACCCAATTGTGGTTCCCCCCTTGCCCTTAGGTTTTTTCCTTTAAAGTTTTGTGCTTCTTCCCATTTTCAACAGGTAGCAGTTGAAACAGAAGGAGAATTGAGAGAAACAGAGGCGCTTTTGGAGTTCACAGCAATGAGCAGGTCCTAGAGAAAGGAAGGGATTCAAGTGAAGGGTAGGGAAAAATAAATAGAAAATAAAAACATTCGGGGAAAAGATTCCTATGGAAGATAAAGATCTAACAGTCACCTGGTTCTGCTTTGGTTAATCACAGACTCTGATTTTATACGAAGACAACATTTGAGTATATTGAGGAGCAAAAAAAAAAAAAAGAATTGAACAAAATCACTGTTGTCATTTCCTCTTCATTTCTGTTTTGACGAGTTTTAATAAATTTGTCTTACAGCAATTAAGAACACAAGTTGTTAAAGGCGAAATAATAAATCACTAGCAAAAAGTGTAAAAATGTAGAAGACAGAAGATGCTGTTTGTAACAGATGCATTTTAGAGACAGGGTCAGAAATGATTTCAGGAGCTAGAGAAGCAGAGAATTCTTTGACTTTTGAGGATCGATCTGGTGAGAGGACCCACAGCCTGTTTCTAGCTGTCTGGATGAAAGACTGCACAAAAAGGCAGGGGATATTAAAGACAGCTCTAACCTGGAAGAAAACCACAAGGAAGAGGCTGAGTGAGGGCTTGTTGTATTTGAGGTTACACAGTAGAATCTAATCCACCCCAAAAGCCATCTACAAAGACAGACCCATGAGAGGGATGGACTTTAGAGAACAACTTTACAAAAGGCATAGAAATACAAATATACTTGAAATGCCAGAATAAGAAAACTCAAGACAAATGTAAGGATAAACGATAATGTACAATATAATCAGAAATCAATACACTGGGCAAAAGATACATAGACAAAAGTATGCCATGAATGCTAAAAGGAAGGAGAAGCTCGTCTGCAGTTGAGGGGAAATCACAGAAGTTTCCATAAAGAAGTTGTCAGTTTAAATGTGAGCAAGGAGAGGTGGGAAGAAAGGATCTTCTAAGCAGAGGGGCCGCCGTGAACAAAGCTAGTATGCGGATTATTTAGGAAACAAACAACTGTTCTTTCAAGGTTTTCATCTTGGGATGGGGTTTCTGGGGACAAGAAAATAAAGGAACAAAGCCGTAGCGATATTACATAACGTTGAAGACGACACCGGGAACTCCTCAGACATTCTGGGGGCAACTTGACCACGTTTTCAAAGTAAGTTCCCAAATATCAGATGAAACATGGGTTAACTTGATGTGACACAAGGTAACAATCTCAGCCACTAAGAATTAAAGTACACTAAGAGGTGCCTCGCCTTGACCAATCTTACCAAAAGAGTCACGCAGGCAAAGTGAGCCAACGTGGGAGCCCTTGAAACATACCTGCCACCTGTCGCTCCAGGGTTACATTCCCCTAGGACAACAGTGAGTGTCTGAATGTCAGGAAGACCTCGAACAGTTTCATTTGAACCAACCACATGGCGGAAAATCAAGGTCTCAGTCAATGATAAAATCAGTATCTTACGAATTTTAAACTCTTGGATGGAAAAATCAAGCATGAA
Organism: Paguma larvata; assembly: GCA_030068075.1. NCBI lineage: Eukaryota > Metazoa > Chordata > Mammalia > Carnivora > Viverridae > Paguma > Paguma larvata. The sequence continues at coordinate 37,212,714 of CM057830.1, read as the reverse complement.
AGCAAATGTTAACCACGAGGATGCAGAGATTTAGAGTTATTAGAGTTTGTTTATTCAGTGTTGTCACAAAGCAACTGTACGTTTAACGCAATGGTGTTTCAGAAGACCCAGCCCCAGGATAAGAACACTAGGCTGTATGCTAACAACGGACTGGTCTTCACGGCTATCCCCTCTTACCCAGTTATTAGGCCAAATGGCCGTTACCAAAGGACACCTCATTTATCCACTTAAAAATGGGAATCAAAGGGAAAAGGGAGTTAATACTGAACAGTTTGCTTTAACTTATATTCAAAACCTCTGTGCTTGTGATGAAGTTTCTAGCATGCAGATAGGGTAACAATCCAGAATATGTGCAAACGAAAAGGGAAAATAAAAATATTGTTAGTTTTAAGAGATCTAATTTAGTCTAGGACGTTAGGGACTTGCCTGATCAGAGGAGTCATCTAGGCTACTGTGAACGAGATTCCCAGGGTTCTTCCCATAGAGCTTTGCATTTACTGGTTAAGAACAGAGACTAGAGATCTAGCCAGTTAGAGTCTCAGATGATTTTTATGATCAGGCAAGTCAGAACCAGTGCAAACCTCTTACTTCTTAAGTGGTGAGATTGGAAACAATGTCTAAAACTTGTAGCATTATTTTTCAACAGGCTTTAGTAGGATACCAACTTCACGAATTACATTTTTTACCATAAGACCATAGAGAGAACACTGCAGAGCAGATGAGAGCAAATTCTAGAGCTAGATTGACTGGGTTCAAATCCCAGCCCCACACATACGTCCTATCCTCCATGCCTAGTTTCCTTACTGCAAAAATAGGGCACCTAACTTACAGTGCTATTGTGACAACTACATGTGTTACTTAAAGTGCTTACATTATTGCCTGGAAGTTAGTGATCAACATTTAAATTTGACATGTCAAATTCTTAAACTGTGTTGAAATAATTGTATAATTAATAAACTGAAGTTATTTTTTTTTTTAATTTGAAAACAATGTGCAACGAGTGCCCACTCAAAGTGCGGTACCAAAAGGAACATCAAACAGATTATTTAAAAAGGCATTTAGTCTAGATCCCATTAGGTCAGGATCTGTCAATCTAGGCAGTATTGTTATTTTGGGCTGGATAATTCTCTGCTGTCCTCTGCACTGCAGGAGGGTTAGCAGTATCCCCAGCGTCTACCCACAAGATATCCACAGCACCCTTCCCGTTGAAATCATGACATTGCCCTAGTGTTCCCTGAGGAAGGGGGCAGGGGAGGCAAAACTACCCACAGTTGAGAACCGCTGCACTAGGTCTGTGAATATTACTTGAAAAACAGAAGGTGATGGGGGTTTCTGTAACTGTCACTAATATTAATAGCTAAAACTACAGCTACCGTTTACTGAGCGCTTACTCTGTGCTAAGACCCACATAATACTTGTGAAAGTTACATTAGAAAGATACAATTCTATTCCCATTATCAGAAAAGGAAACAAAGACAAGTAGGTTTGGTAACTTGCCCATTCCCCCCTCCGCCAATAAATGAAGAGGCTGATATTTGAAGGCAGGTTGGACTCCAAACAACGACACAGTGCTGCCTTGCCTGGAATGTTTCCCTGAGGTATTAAACAGCACAGAATCTAAGACTTTGGAAAGTTACACGGGAAAGGCAAATAACGAACACATAATGGTCACGTACACACAGAAGGCGCAGAGAAAGCACATAAAGCATTAATACTGTGCATATAAAATGGTACATTTAAAAACTGAAATATCAAAACAGTGCTTTGTAAGTGTTCACAAGAATGACAAAATGATATGACAAGAACTTAAGTTTGTGGGGGCTAGTTTTTAATGGACTTGGTACTACTGAAATTTTAGAAAATTTATTTTCAAGTATTGTTTTATAAGTTATTTGTACTTTTAGAATGTAAAATCACCTGGCAGGTCACAGGGAGTGACAAGAGAACGTATGTTTGGAAAACGAACCTTCTACTCCTTAGCACACTGCCTGACATGTTCCTCCTAAATCTACGACTTCCTCATATGAAACTTTTCAGAGGAAAACGGGATATCTGGCATTTTGTTTTTGATATCTGAACATGTACTAAGCTACTTATCATCGCAGTGATTTATGTGGAACTAACAGAGTAGGTGGTGACGAAATTAGAGTTTCCAATGTATCAGAAACATACTATCATTACATTAACTTGTTAATAGCCTAACAGGATTGCAACAATTTATACTGTATTTGTGAGAACTGGCCTTCTCTACTATTGAGTTTAAACCATTCAACTGCATCTAAAAGAATCTACATATTCTGAAAGCTTGTTAATCTACAGGGAAATCTCATCAATACCCACAGTCTCCAGAGCTCACTTGCTATAATATCATTTGATTCCTTTTCAAGGGTCCTGTTAAAAGGAATACTTCAATGCTAAAACATAATGAATATATGAGTCTTAGGAAAGTGTGAAGTTAAACAGAGCCTTAGCACTATGCAGGGAGACAATGTAGGCCACAGGAATGGATCTCAAACATCTGAAAAATGGGAATCGTGAATTTTCAAAGAATGAACGTTTCTCTTAGCTCTCAATCGGCTGGTTTTCAAATTAAAACCAAAGGGTAAAAACTGTATATTCTGATGAAGATGGATAAACAGCAGCAATCATCTCCCCGCTTTCAATTTTAGGTTTTAAAGTATCCATTTAGTAAAACTTCATTCAAGCAAGATCCACCAATGAAGACACCTATGACATAGTTTTATACTGGAGTGGGAAAGGGGTTTACTGAAAGTAAATATCGTCAATAGTTCTCAAAAATGTACAACCCAAATAAAACTATGAGAAAACAAATCCAGAATGTGGAACTCTGTATAAAACAAAAGTCTGCCCTCTTAAAAAAAAAACACATAAAAAGACTTGTAGATTTCAAACAGACTGAAGACACGATGACTGCATACTGAATTCAGTGTCGGCCTAGGGGCTGGTGGGCTGGGGAGGTAGAAGTACTACAAAAATACATTTTGAGGTAGGTGGGGAATATCAAATGTAGACTATTCGCTAATTACTATTGAATTTCACATTTCTTACACATGTTAAACAGTACTGTGGTTACACGAGAATATCCTTACTCTTAAGAGATGCAGGTTGAAGCTTTTGGGGTCAGGTCATAATGTCTGCAAATTACTTTTTCATATGGCTCAGCCGAAAAAGTATGTGCATGTGTGTATATGAACAAACTACTAAGTAAATGTGGTCAAAACTTATCTGAGGACTCCAGACCTCGAGGTTAGATCAGGTGTTCACTGTACTGTTCTTTCAGCTGGTTTGGTAGATTTAAAAAATTACAAAATAAAAAGCTGGAGGAAAAAGTAGAAACGAGTTTGGGAGTGGGGGCGTGCAGCAATGCGTTACAAGCAAATCTGATGTATTTTACAGAAGAATACGATATTACACTGGAAACATCGTCGCAGTTCAATGAATTAAAGGAAAAGATCAGTAAGCAGCCTTAGGTTTATAGTCTTCCGTACTTGTTTGTGTGGGCCTTAGGAGGGCGTACCTGTCGGCCAGCCGAAAGCCATAAATGTGCATCTCAGACTCCTTTTCTAAGCAGCGGAGCCATCTAGCCATCTGGCTACTTGACAAGAGACTCCCACTAAACCAGCACAGGAGGAACTGAGGTTCCGCCTGTCTATAGCCCGCCAAGCTCGTAATCCCTCCCCACACCTAACTCGATTCCTCTCTTTTTCCTTTCCCCCCAGTTTCACCAACAGCACAAATGGCCCACTGCCTGGCCCAAGGCAATGCCCAGGAATACGGATTTCCCTCTCACCCCCACACCCAATCGGTCACTAACTGTCGTCTATTTTACCCTCTAACCTTGGTCTCTCCTCCTGTCTGAACTGCAGCAACTACCTTCTCATTTATTCCTCTCAATCTTGCTGCCAAGTGATCTAATAGGCAAATCTGATCATTATTCAAAAGATTTTAGCAGCTGTCGCCAATGTGAAGTCTAGCTGAAATTTTCAGCAACAAAAATTTAAATCCATACTCTTCAGCTAATATAAGTGAACAAGTAGGGCTTAGACCTGAAAGAACATTTAAAAGTTTGGTCTAGTTTGCTTATGATATATGGGGTATGTGGAAAGAAGTTTATGTTCATTTAAGCAGTTAAAGGAAATCAAAAGATAAAGTTATACACTGAGCTTCCACTGACATTTTTCTAAGGACTTACGCTGTTAACTTTACAAGTCAAATTCACTGCATTATGAAATGAAAGAAGTAATCGAGATACTGAATACTCTTGACCACGCCAATGTAGGAGGTATTTGGAAGAATGTGAAGCAGAGTATGAAGATTAGTGTATTTTAGTATAACAGCTAGGATGTAGAAACTGAAAGAGATTACTACATGACTTACTCAGATAAAGTACTTTATGGAATTGTAGGACTCTAAAGGACCCAACTTGAACTTGCAAAGTGCAAAGAAAAAAACAAAAACCGAAAAACAACCCAAGAATGACACTGACTTGTCAGTGACAAGTTGTCCAGGTGACAACAAGAGATAGCACCATTCTCCCATTATTCATTCCCTTGGTACAAACAGACTTTCAATCTCTTATACTATTGCAAATTTTTCATAAATTTTGCGGTAACTCATTTGGTGTTAAAACTTGACCTGAGGCTATAAAACAGTTTTCACTTAGCTCATCAGAACGACTGTATGGTTTACTGCAGAAATACTAATGTGTCTGGTTCCAGGATAACATCACAGACCGTACTCGAAGGACAAAATAGATCATGTACGCTTTGTAGTACCGTCCTAAATGCAAGGAATTCTGAGTACCCTGCCACATTTGGCCTAAGGGGCTTAGGGTAAAGGACTACAGAGCTGTAGTACTGCTACTCCTGCGGGGCCTGGCCTAAATGTTCCCCTCTCTCAGGAGTCCCCTGCTCTGTGCTCCCTCATTTTAAGCAGTACCTTCACAAGCAAAGATCACCTATTTTAACGTGTTGACTATTTCCCCATTTATTATAAGCGGCCTGAGAAATCATCAAATCCCTTTCTCCCCGGCACAATACCACAACACCAACTCAGTTCACAATAAATATCGAACAAATGTGAGAGCATGGAAAAAACTGGGTGGAGCCGAATGGGTGAGGAGATGTGAAGGCAGGAGGTAAATTTTGCTTACATTCTTTTTGATTAACACTTAACTATGAAAACCTAAAAAAGAAAAATCACATCGTTGAGTCACAGTATTGAAAACTAGAAACAATAATTCAGGGAGGAAGTTAAGCTCCTATCCACTTCTTACATGGAGCGGATACTTTTTTTCTTTTAAAATAGCCTACAATTCACGTGTTCAAGTATAGTGAATTAATGCTTTACCTAAAGAGAATTCAAACAAGGAGGAAAAGGGGGGAGGTGTAAAAATCGCGGTTCAGATTAAAGAGGTTTTAAAATACAAAAGAAAGTAGTAAAAATAAAATGGAAAATTCAAGCACTCCTCTAAAGCAGCAGTGGGAGCAACAGCTGAGAAAGTAAGTAGGGGTCAGATCTGAGGTACAAATGGGGATTTTAAAGAAAGAATGAATTCATGTTTGTGCCTTTGTATGCTTAGATCAGTTGGTCACTGGGAACCTCAGCAAGAGAAGTGACTGGGGCATAGTAAAAGTAGAAACAGCCAAGTGCTATGGATGGCGGAGCGAACAGGACATGAAGAAAACGACTCTAGGCAGAGGAAAGGAATGCCAAGAGAGAACCGGATCCTCAAGAACCGGTACAGCTCACAAGCCAGGACAAATGGATACTGCTTCCTCTGTTGGCAGGATTCTAGGCTTGCGGACCAAAGCAATGATGTGGGTACAATTTTACGGCAACACTGAGCTTGTGGAAAAAGACTCCCCGCCCCCATTCCTGTAACAATATATTCCCCATGCTCTCTTCTGGCCTTCGTTTGCTTCACCTATTCGCTTTTCTTAAATACAAGTATTCCTCTAAGCTCTGTCCCCAACTTCTTCCCTTTTCTTTCTCTCAAGGCAACAATAAACGGCTAGATAGAAGCCTCCCGAGTCGGCCAGCTCTAACTTCACTCTCTGGAGTTCTGCGTTTCCTACAGCTTCTGCTAAGCAGCTCTATGCAACTACTCTACCGGCTCCTCAAACTTGCCGCTGCCCCAAAATGAAGTTCTGTGCCAAAGATACATACAAGTAGCTCTTACACCAGACACCGATGGGCTTGCATCTCGGCTCTAAGCAGTTGGGCGGCCGCGGGATGCGGAGAGGCGCAGCCGAGACACAGTCCAGGAAGCGCTCTTCCTAGTGCTCAGCGAAGCGCCGACCTCCACTCATTAGCTGGCATTATTACGAAAACCATCTAGGATCCAGACTTGAAAACCCAAACTATCTTTGATTCATTCCTTTCTCTTACCATGCAAAAACTTACTCTATTTACTTAAATGCTAGAAACATCTCTAGGAAACCCAAATTAGGTCATATTAGTTAAAAACCCGCCAAAAGGTAACAAGAAGGGACTTAACGATTGGCACACGATGCATGATCTAGCAAGAACTTTTACACCTGTAGCTGATTCTACTGCTCGGCACACACGTCGTCCTCCAGCTCGACATGCACGTAGCAGAGCTGTACCATATATACGTTTAAGATCATGCAAACATCCAGTCAGGAAGAAGTCGGGGGAGGGAGGAGCAAAAGAGGTAGGTGTTGGGGACAGAATGAGAGCAGAGGGAAGAAAAGACGAGCTGGCCCTCTGGGCAGCAGGAGTTCCTCTGAGCCGCTCAGAGTAAGCAGTGTACCATGGCGAGTATGATCGTAATGGCACAACCAGGCCCTCCACATAAGCCAACTATTTTGCCTGGTGCTCGAGTGAAGAAAGGGGATTTATTCCCTCACTGGAGGAAACTGTGACTGTGCTGGACTGAAGGAGACATGGTACGTACTCCTCTGCAGATGAACCGAAGCAGCTTTCTGCTGGTGCAAGAGTTTGGTCTTAAACTGGCTTTAGGTGTCACTCCTCCGTCCTCTGTCCTCTCCCTGCCTCCATATCTTTACCCTTCACCCAAACCACCTGCTTCCCGGAGCACCCTGACTCTTCTGACTTTGCGGAGCTGCAAAGAATCCAGTGGACCTGTCGTCGTATTTCTTTCAATCTACTTATTTATATACACTTTTCCTTCAAGACCTGACCTACACCAGATACAGCTAGACAAACACGCATAGCCTGTGTGCCTAGCCCAGAGCCGTGTAATACGGTCAAATATTCAATAAAGGAAGTACACATGAAAGGAAGGGAACAATGCTGGCTGGTGAAAAGTACATTTTTAGCAATAGCCAAATGACTATGTTTTAAGAGGGAAGTTTATACAGCAAAGCTTAGGGATCTGAATTTATGGTGAACATTTCCAATCAGTGTGATGACAAAAGGAGCTTGCTAATCACATCTCATGACAACTCAAGCTGGGAGCAGAATTCTTAATATAACGAGGGACGCAATCAAGACTCAGATGATTGAACATTTTGTAGTGCTGAGCAAAACGGGAGTAAAATGAGTATGTAAGTGCACTTAGGTTAAAAAAAATAAGGTAGGTATGAGGAAAAACAGTATCACGGGTAATTCTGAGTTGAAAAACATCCAAATTGGTGTGTATCCAATTTCAACCCAACACAATTTTATAACAAAGATGATACAAGTGTCGATGCTCAACATTTCCAGTGTTAAGAGGGATAATGATAAACTGGAAGGAGTGTAGAAGGATGACAGGGATGATGGGGGCGGATGAAAGAGATGATAAAGGTAAGAGATGTTTAAATTAATGAAGACCAGGTAGGAAGAACAGAATAGGACAATGGTGTTTCTTTGATTCTTGTCAGATATGATGATATGAAATGAAATGAAATGAAATGAAATGGACAGACGACTCCTCACACCCCACGACCAATTACACTTATAGAGTACGGTACCCGAGATCCAACTTTTTAAAAGGATTTGTACACTACTTGCTATGATTTGGGTTTTATCTCCTGTCTCCCCTGTACTTCTGCCCAGGGCTAGATAAAATACTCCAAGCGATAAAGGACCATATCGTAAGATAATCCAGGGGCGTGTTACCCTGACCACACTATTTCTGTGTGAATGACATTCTGGACTTAGGTTTGAAGTCATTTTATTAAGGCAGGATTACTTTTAAATGACAGTATTTTAAAAACGATATATGCTGACCAAATTAATATAGCTGCAGGAGAAATATTTAATGTGAGTACTACTTTAACAAAGACGAAAACTTATTTTATCAGTGAGTATTAGGCAGTGTATTCCAAAGTGAGTTTTTGAGATCGGTTCCTCAAAAGATACTGGTCAAACAAATAAGCGTGGGAAATACAATACCTTATAGAACCCTCTTCCTTCCCCCTTCGCAAAACACACCAACACTTACGGTCTCTATAACATTTTACAGACACTAATAAAAGAATAAAGGACTTGTAAAACTTTATCTAATCCATCGTTTTGTGTATTTCTTTGACCAGAATTCCCCACCCTTTCAGGGTAGGGTTAGCAGTGGTAGAAAATACAGTTTAGGGAAACACTGCTATATAGCACTGTTTGCAAATATTACTTCTAAAAATATTTGCAAAATAACTTGGACAAAAACGGATGATAAATGAGAAGCTTACTAGGACATATATATTCAAACAACTTGCATTAGGTGTTTAAAGCAGCTAAGAAAATGGATAATTAAAGATGATTTCATTAAAACAATTAAAAACTTGCTGTTTTAGTTAAATCCCTATATTAAATGCCAATTTTTCTGTACCAGCGAATTATTTTGTGATGCATTCTCTCCCCCTGATACTAAGGGCGATCTTTTGATGTTAAAACTCAAGTTCTCCTAGGAACCAGGTGGTTCAGAGGGTAGTGGGGAAGCACAGGTCTGTGAATCTACCGGGTTAGCATCATTTGTGTGCCTTCATTCCTCTTTGCACCATAGTGTCCTGACTATTTGGAAGGGAAAAATACTTTTAATGTGTGGATTCTCGTATTACATTTTACTAGACTTCTGGACCATTTTGTTGTGATGCCAACAGAATTCTATTGGAGGGGGGGAAGTACTGAATAGTTAACACTCCCCAAAAAGAGAGGGACTACAGCAGTTTTAGAAAGCACTTACTTAATCATTTCAAAAAGCTTTGGATCTGAGACCTTGATATTTCGTGCCATATTCCAGGAAAGATGAACCATGGGTACTATTGACTTCACACTTTGCAATTTGTTCCATTCGTACCGTTCCACTGCCAATTTATACTGGCAGGCTAGGAAAAAAAAAACAATTATAAAGCAACCCAAAGTACCAAAAGATATGAAGTTACCATTATCACCTTCTCAGGTGACATCAATACCAATTCTGAAGACCTCAAAACATTACAAAAATAATTTTTATGTTTCCTTAATAATTATGGTAATAATAATAGTAGCAAACACATAAAGAGTGCTTACTGTAACTATGTGCCAGGAATTGTGCTGAGCTATTTTTATACATTATCCCATTTAATCTTTACCATCACCTTATTAATTTTATTGTTCCCATTATATAGATGAAGAAATTGAGGCCCAGAGAGGTTATATAACTTGCCCAAAGTTGCAAGAGCCAGGTCCTGGTCCTAATCCAGGTGCTTCTAGCTCCAAAGGCCATATTCTTAATCTGAAGTATCTACTGCCTGAAGGCAGGCATAATTCAAACAGATTTTGTCATTATAGAGCTATTCATGTGACATATCAGATAAAAGAAAAATTTGAAAGCATGAATAACCGCTCTACTTTGCCTTCTCCCATAAAGGGTTTCCTTTATAAAACAAAACCAAGCACTCTAAAAATTATTAAAAGTATATCTTCCTTGTATATAGAGATATACATTTATTATTTGCTGAGATCTATGGTCTTGGATTTCCACCTGTTAACTCGAATTTAATTTCTTGTACTACAAATAAAAATTTTATTCAAGGAAAGACTTTTCTCCCAATTTCTAGTGAATTATTCCAAGAAAAAAATATATATAAACCTATCAGATACAATCTTTTATAAATTAAACTTTTTTTTTTTAGCATATTCTTTAAAATACCTGTAAGTGGACCAACATTCCAAGCAATGTTGTTGCACCAGCCAATAGCCTGAACCCAATGAACAGTGCCTGCATTTATCCAGACCAAATCTCCAGGTCGCTGAATAAACCTATACACTGGAACATTTGCTTCATAAAGATCTTCAAGGTTAGGCCACCAAGAACCCATTAGGAAATTCAAATTATTTCTGAAATAAGAAAAAATAATGTGAATGGATCAAATACTTTAATAAACTAATTAATAAGACTGGAAAACAAGTTAAAACTTCTTAGAACTTAATTGCCCGTGCGAGAAGAACTACTGTATGAAATGTGAGCGAAATTACAGTTAACTACTGGTAACTTCTCCAAATATCAGTACCACTACCTTAGGCTGATTTTTCAAAGATTCAAATGAAATCCAAAGCTCCTTTTAAGTAACATTTACATACATTAACCTTTCATTTCATTTCACTAAAGCTTATTTGACTGAACCCTTCTTCCTAGAGTACCAAGAAATCTCTGCAACGCAAAGGGAAGGTAGGCAGAACTGACATCAAGCCACTCAAGTCCATGAGCAGGAACACTATGGCAGATAAAAGTATTAGGAACTTCAGTTACTGAAGGAAAGTGGAAAACAGAATGGTCTCTACTGCTGTTTTGAATTTGAAGCAGGAAAGGGAGACGGGATGTCAGCTCTCTGCTGTTCTGAAGACTGGTTAACTAAAATAATGCAGCTGAAAACAACTTTATAAAGAATGAACAATCATACACATGCACAAATAACCATCATCACTGTCACCACCACCAACACACTTTGGAAACATTCTATGGACCCTATCAGTGAGCTTTTACTTCAAAATCTGGCTTCTTATTCTACTTCGTCAAGATACAATGTGACGTATTTTTTAAACTACATAGCAGACTATTCTTACAGGAGAATTTTATAAAATTAAATCAGCTATATTTTAGGGAAGGAAAAACTTGCAAAATGGAAATTTCTTTTCTTTAAGATCTAAGAACAGTCTTCACTATATTTCTATGTCCTTTGCTGAAGGATTAAGTGTACCTTGAAATTATTCTCACTGGTTTAAATTTAATTTTTTTGTCTAGATCAAGGGCTGGCATGCTAGGGCCCATGGGCCAAATCCAGGCTGCCTATTTTTGTAAATAAAAATTTTTATTAGAACATAGCCATGCCCATTCATTTACATATTATTATGCATGATTGGCTATTTACTGCAGTGCCACAGTTGTGACAGAGACCACATAACCTGCAAAGCCAGAATATTTCTTATCTGGCTCTCTGGGGAAAAAATCTCGCCAACCTTTGAAGGAGATGGAAAGCTAGCCGTATTTTTTTTTCCTTGAAAAAAAATGCAAGGTTGCTCTTCAGTCTAGAACAGACTGCCGATGGTAGCCTAACTGCAAGGGGATATGGACTGGCTTATTGTTTGTGAAAAGGCTAAGTAGATATACAGTCCAGAAAAACTTGCCTATGAAACAAAACATGATTACAAACACAAATCCTATTCCTACTTCACCCATGTGTTGCCATCATAAAACTGGAGAAAACTTTCTATCCAACAGCAAGCAAAAAAATAAATAAATAAAGTTACCCAAAAAAGCATCCTTTTTATCATATATTCAAATGAATGGTTATTCCAAGACAGATATTGTTTAAAGTCATAACACGAACTATAGACATGGTCAATATTAGTCAGTATCAAAAACAACAATCCTCCTGTGAAACAAAATTACCCTGAAATGCTGACATAGCAAGTGTTATTTCTGCAGCTTAAATTTACCTAGCTTGTCATACTAACTTTGGTATTTTCATTATCCCAAAGTCCACACTTTTTAGACATCATCTGTCTTTTCTAATTATCTTTGTTCTCAGGTTACTTCCCCATTTAGATAAGGGGGGAAAAACCCACAAAAACCCTAAGTCTGAAAGATAGCAAATCCCTACTCAGAAATAATGAGTAAGGATCAGCGTATTGGAGCTGTAATAATATACCACTCTCTCAAAGTTTAAGAAATACCAATCTTTCTATAGTGCAATGGAGATTTCCTACACAACACTGCTGCTCTTTCTCTGCTACCAGACTGCTGGTCCATAAAAGCAAGCACAGATTAAAGTAGACCAGGTTATTTCATCAGAGCATTTGAAACTCTATGATTTCACATCTTCGGATTTCTTATAGGAAAGGAAATCTGTATGGTAAATAGCAGAAACAATGAAAGGTAATTATCTTTTGTTTGTATACAAGGACATTTTGGACTAATGTGGGGTTTTGGGTAACTATATTTACACTTCTAACTAGATCAAGATCCTGTAAACCAAAATAAAAAAATTACAAGTTAGTATGTGGAATATGTGTATAATTAGTTTTCAAAGTCTCTTTTAATGTATATGTTTTTGATGGTTCCCCCTTTATCTTCTTGGGGTGGGGAGAATAACACCAAATGTATTTATAATTTATGCTTTTAACCATAATAATTTTCCAATGTTATTACTAACTGAAACTATCAGGTGCTTACATAATGGAGTACTTTCAAAAAAAGGGGGAGGGAGAGTAAGTTTCCATTTAGACAAATAATTAAGTTTAAACCGATGAAAAGAATTCCAAGGCACCCTTTGCCACAGATAAATAAAGGAAGGCTATTTCTAGGACCTTAAGGAAAGGAATGCTTCCACTATGTGAGTTCCTTCAATTATAGAAAACAAAATCTGATGCAGCTGATTAAATTTTATAAAATTCTTTTATAGGAAAGGGTGCCAATATAGTTTTAAAAAGAATTTATATCATAGTGATATAGCAAAGAGAAGGATGTTTGAGCTTGACTTATTAATAACCTATAATAAAGAGGTGCTCATAGAATTCCTTCCACTTCTAAAACCATTTATAGTTAAAATAATTTCTCTTGAAAAAAAGACCTCCTACGTGAGCCATGTATTTATGCATCGATTGTTTAATTAACCTAATAAACAACTGAACCTTCCTATCCTCTAAATTCAAGACTGTTACTCTTGCATGGAGCAGTTTCAAAGCATCTTTTTTAAACTATTCCCAGTAATACAAAATAATAGGTTTGGAATCAAATCAATTTAAATGAATATTTTGCTGAATGGTAAACTGGTTACACACAGGATATCCAGCTTACTAGTAAGTTGTCCTTTACAATTACTGTTTTTGAATAATTATGTTTAAAGAAAATTTAGTTTGGAAACCTACTTTTCACAGAAGTCATTCAGAACACCCCAGTAACCTTCAGGGACAACAAACCATTCACAGTCACCTGGACCAATATTTATGTTAACTGAACAGAAGTTGTTATTTTCTTGATGGCCTGAAATGTGAAAAGAAAAACAGTAATCAGCATACTCTAAATTCTACAGAAAAATGTGTCTTTAGAAATGAGACCTCAGAAATGTTCAACAGAAAATGTTCTAGTGGTATTCAGGTGTTTGTCATTAATCTTGTGTCAAGTCTAGTTTTAGAGCAGAGTTTGGTCAACTCCTAACTTACTGAGTAAGAGCTTCTGCGGAACGCAGTCTAAATCATGATTAAAAGCTCTAGAACCAGGCTCTTAAGCTTATGTGAACCTGGGCAAGTTGCTAAACCTTTCTGACTCAGTTCCTTTACATGTAAGATTAGATCATTTTAATTCCAGTAAATCATTGTGTTGTTTTCAGGATCAATGAATTAATGACTGCTTCGAACAACACCAAATACATGGCAAGTAGTATTAGCTATTATTGATATCATTACCACTTCTTTGTGAACTAATCCCCATTTCTCATGAGTAGTATTTGGACATCAGTAAAGAGGCAAGAAATTTGGTTTTCAAATGTAGCTGTGGGAGTACTGGCAACAAAAATGATGAAGCAGGTAACTCTGGGAACTTTCCAGAAACACTTAAAAAAAAAAAAAAAAAACCTAGTAAAAACTGCCAGAAGCAATCTTACCAGAACTCTGGGTGAAAGTCAAAGGTTTACAGCAACCAAGTAAATGCCTGACCAGAAGAAAGAGAACTTAAAACACAGTAGATGTCGCTTTAACTTACCTTATCCCCACCCATATCACTAGTGTGTCAGTGGACTTAAAAATGGAGGTCTTGTGTTAATTGTTCTGTGTCTTGTGTTCCTGGTTCTGGAGGGAGCAGAGTGGATCCTGCTCCCAAAGAATTACGTTTTTCTGTTTTGACCTGACTGGAGTTTCCCCAAAAGACTGACGCAAGGAGCTTCACTCTATCAGGGCAAGTGGTTCAGTGGAGAATGCTCCCCGCAAAACACTGAAAGACCGATGAACAAGCTGATGCTACCAGGGGCAAAAAAACCCAAACAAACAAATGGCCGGGACAAACAACAGATACACCAAAGGCCTGAAAAGAAAGGGTGGGGAGTGAGATCTGGGGGGGGAATGAGGCCTTTGAAAAGTTCCTGTGAGTACTAGAGAATTCAGAAAGCCACAAGAATACCCAGAGCAAGGCACATGCTCAGGAAAAAAAAAATAAAATAAAAAACACCTAAGACAATAAATTTTAACTTCTTGCTAATCTTTCGGCTCAGTGCAAGCAAGGAGGTAAAGGCGAAAAGTACAATTGTAAGCAGAATGGCTAAGTGTAGAAGGAACGATTCAACACAGAGGCAATTTGCAAAGACCTGGAGGATTATTTTTTTCTTTCCTTTCTGTTCAGTTTTTCCATTCTTTTCTTTCCTTTTTTGCACAAAGCATTGAAGGAAGTCTCTGTCAGGTCACTGGTTAACTGCTGAGATAACGGAAGAGACTTCAGTATCCAAGCACACCAAGGAATACAGTCTTTGTGAAAATACTGTGGAAAAGTCACTGAACAAATAGACAACGGTAGCCCACAACAAGTAAGAAAACCTGGATGTAACTGCCACATGATAATATTCAAAATGTCAAAACAACAGCACAATGCTATGCCAAAGTGAGAGAGACTTTGGGGACCATATCCGACAGAGAATACAGTCTTTTTTTTTGGGGGGGGGGGGGAATTCTCAAAGTCAGTTTTCAACAAAAAATTATAAGGCTTGCAGATAAACAAGAAAGTATGGCCCAGTCATAAGGAAAAAAAAAAGAATTAACTAATTTATTCCTGAAAAAGCACAGACATGGGACTTACTAACCAAACACTTTATTTTTTTATTTATTTATTTTTTCCAAACACTTTAAATCAACTGTTTTAAATATACTTAAGGAGCTATAAGAAACCATGAACAAGAACCACAGGAAACAAGGAGAATAAAGTCTTAACAAATTGAGGTTATTAGTAAAGAGGAGTTATAATAAATAAAATTTTGAAGCTACAAAGTACAAGCAAAATAAAAAATTCACTAGTGGGTTTCAAACAGCAGATTTGAGCAGGTTAAATAAAGAATCAGCAAACTTGTGGAGAGATCAAATGAAGCCAACCATTTTGAGAAGAAAGAAAATAGAATGAAGAAAAATTAACAGAGCCTAAGAGACCATCATATACACTAACATATGCACTGTGGGAGTCCCAGAAGAAGAAAAGGACAAAATTTGACAAAAGACATGCAACTATACATCAAAGAAGCTAAAGAAACTCCAAAGTAGAAAAAACTCAGAAATCCACACCATTATAGTCAAACTGTAGAAACCCAAAGAGAATTCTGAAAGCAGGAAAAAAGTGGTTTGTCACATACAAGAGATTATCAATAAAATTAATAGCTGATTTCCTATCGGAAACCATGGAGGCCAGAATGCAACCGGGTAACACATTTAAACTTGAGAGAGAGAGAAAGAGAGAGAGAGGAAAGAAGGAAGGAAGGAAGGAAGGAAGGATATTAACCAAAAATTTCATATCTGACAAAACTATTCCTCAAACATAAAGGAGAAACTAAGACACTCTCAAATAAAAAAAAACCTGAAGGAGTTTGTCACTAGCCAATCTACCCTATTAGAAAATGCTAGAGGCTGAATTTTCAGGCTGAGTTGAAACAACACTACGCAGTAATTCACAGCCCTATGACTACAGTAAAGGTAACTACTTAAGTTGGAAGATTCATACTTTCCGATTTTGAAACATTCCCTCAAAGCTGCAATAATCGAGCCAGTGTGATATTGGCATATAGACAGAGAGATAAATTGACGGAAGCGCATCAAGAGTCCAGAAATAAATACAGACCTATGTGTCAACTGATTCTCAACAACGGTATTAATCACACCATTCTGCAGAGGAAAGAATGATCTTTCCAACACATGGTGCTGGGACAACTGGATAGCTGTGTAAAAGCATGAATTTGGGCTCTTGGAGTTCATACCATATATACAAATTCACTTAATATGGATCAAAGATCTAAATATAAGAGCTGGAACTATAAAAATCTCAGAAGAAAAATAGGGGTAAAACTTTACAGCCTTGGATTCAGCAGTGGTTTTGTACATAGAACACCAAAAGCACAAGGACCGAAACAAAAAACGGATAAGCTGAACTTCATCAAAATTAAAAACTTCTGTGCCTCAAAGAACAGCATCAAGAGAATGAAACAACAACTTAAAGGATGGGAGAAAGTATATGCAAATCATAGATCTCATAAAGGATTAATACTCAGAATATAAACTCCTACTACACTCAACAACAAAAGAATAAAGGACTGAATTAAAAATAAATAAAATAAAATAATATTGACAAATACTTGAACGTGAATGTTCATAGAAACACTCTGCACAACAGCTATAAAGTGGAACCAACTCAAATGTCCCTCACCTGATGAACAGATAAACAGAGAGTTCTTTATCCATACAATGGAATATTTGGACACAAAAAGGACTGAACCATTAATATGATGCAAATGAACCTCAAAAACATGCAAAGTGAAAGAAGCCAGACACAAAAGGGAACATACTATATGACTGAGTTTATACGAAACATCCAAACGGGCGGTTCTACAGGGCCAGAGAGTAGACTAGAGGTTGCCAGGGGCAGAGGGAAGCAGGGAATGGGAAGAGACTGCTTAATGAGTACGAGGTCTCCTTTCGGGCAGCTGAAAATGTCTTGAAAGTGCACAGAGGTGATGGCTACACGGCACCAAGGGCAACTGAACTGCACGCTTTAAAAGGATTAGTTTGGCTGTGTGATTTTTACCTCAATGAGGAAAAATGTAGGCGCTTTCACCATACTTCTACATATTCTAGCACAATGTGGAGATGGTACTCTTAATACTTATAAATGATCTCTTACTGTGGGTAGATGACTGGAATTGTCCACGGTATGGACTCCAAAGTAAAATTTAGCACTAGTTATAATCAGAGATGCTGAGATCCCACCATCAAACTCAAAATCTTTTGGGGGCAAGCCTGAGAGCATCTCTATCGTTTAGAACATACATGACTGATCGTAAAGTTCGCTGAAGCAGAGAACACTGATATTTACCTATGTAACTGCAGGACAAAGTGTTGGCCCCATAAAAAAAGTATTCAGAATAATTTTTAATTAAAAAGATATTTTTTAATGTTAATTTATTTTTGAGAGAGAGAGAGAGAGGTTGACAGAGAGAGAGTGCAAGTGTAAGCCAGGGAGGGGTAAAGAAACGGGGGGGGGGGGGACGGAGGATCTGAAGCAGGCTCTGTACTGACAACAGAGTCCGACATGGGGCTCAAACTCATGAAATGTGAGATCATGACCTGAGCCAAAGTCAGATGCTTAACTGACAAATCACCCAGGGGCCCCTGAATTAAACTATAATTTCTTCTAAGACCGAGTTGTCTAATACAGTAACCACCTGAAATGTAGTTAATATAAACTGAGATATGCAAAAACTGGATACTACACACTGGATTTCAAAGACTTAATATGAAAAAAACATGAAAAAAAAAACCCCAGTAACTTCTGCACTGCTTACATGCTGAAATGATATGATCTGGATATACCAGGTTAAAATTATTTTCACCTATTTTGTTTTACATTGGTATGACTACTATAAAATTTGAAATCATATATGATTTACATTATATTTCTAGAAGATAGTACTACCCTAAGGGAATTCTTTGGACAATTTGACACTTTTGAAAAACTAATGCCTTATATAGACACCAACAAAAAACTCGAAACAGTTCAGACACAAGTGAAAAAGAAGTAATGTGTCAAGTTTGCTTGTCCCCTTGATTTGTAATGAAAAACTGCATTCTTTTTGAGTTGAGGATATTATTTGCACAAAATAATTCAAACTGGAGAAATTTTCAATGGAAATGAATCTTAATAGAACCAATCCAATAACTACGTACAGTAAGAAAAACAAACCCTAGAGAGTTCAAATAACTTGCCCAGTATTTACATCAATGTCTAAATGACAAAGTGAAGAGCATATAGGTCTTTTGCCATTTATTCCAGAGCTGTTTCCACTTTACCCAACTCTGCGTAAAATATCACAGAATCGGGCTTCAATGGCCTGAGGATAAAAACTATTACAACCTAGTAGTTCTAAGCCTGGCTGTATAGTAGAATCCTACGGGAAACTTTATTTTTTTTTTTTTTAAATACTGATGCCTGGATCCCAAACTCTAGAGGTTAATCAACTATTTTTAAAAAGCTTACACCAGGAGGAGCGTCTGGGTGGCTAAGTCGGTTAAGTGTCCGACTTTGGCTCAGATCATGATCTCATGGTTCCTGGGTTCGAGCCCTGCATTGGGCTCTGTGCTGACGGCCTGCTTTGGATTCTGTGTCTCTCTCTGTCCCTCCTCTGCTCATGCTCTCTGTCTCTCTCTCAAAATAAATAAACATTTAAAAAAAAAACTTTTTTTTAAAGCTTATCTTACACCAGGAAATTCTAATGAGCAGTCGGGACTCAGAACCACTACCAAGAAGCAAGCAAAGGCCTATTTTGAAACAAATTTTTAGCTACAATTCAATAAGCAGGTGACAAAGGAGAAAGCAATCTGGTTTTCAAATCATGGCTGCTCTGAGTACGAAAAACGAACACCTGACGGTGATATGCAGCCCGTAGGCACTGGTACATAGGTGAACTTGTTATCATCAGTATCTGCCGGAATCGTTAAATATTTTGAACACCAACCTGAAATTTTATGTCAATGCAAGGAAGCACGATGAAGATGGTATATTAGTGTTGGACAGAATTTGAAGTTTAAAACCAATGTAATTCATTTTACAAATGAGGAAAAAGACCCAGAGAAGGAAATGTGACTTGCCAAAAGTGACGAGCCTCGTTAATGGAAAGGCCAGACTGGACACCAAGGGGAGTCCAGTAAGGTCTCCACATCAAATGTTTGGTGTAAGCTGTGTGTTGCAACCCCATTAAGAGAATTACAACCTATATTTTCTTATTTAAATGAAACAGAATGGAATGGACTAGGAAATGTATTATTTTATGAAACTGTTCTCATATACAATACACATATGTGCACAGTCATAAGATAAAATGTATTTCTTAGTGTGATAGTGGCGCAAAAAAAAAAAAAAAAAAGTTTGGAATGAATGGTATCCCATCACCAGTAGGCAGTAGACAGGATCAAAACAGCCTCTAAGCCCCAGGGACTCACTTTCCTAGCAGTGCTCCAAAGACCCTTTTCCAGAGTAAACTGCTATTGTTTGGGGGCTATTGTAATAAAAAAAAGATAAAACAAAGGGGAAAAAGTCTTAATAAAAGTCAAACCTTGTAACAGGGGTAATTCTTCAGTTTCATTCACCGTAAATGAAAAGAATCCCGTTCTCTTTTGCATGTTTCATATTTTGGCTAATTCTGTTTCTCAACTGTGGGAGATACGTTAGTTCCTAAAAGTTACCTGGTGTTCTGCTTCCTGGAACTTTCATGTAGAGCTGAACTGTGTTCATGCCCAGTATGGTATGACCAACGTGGCTTAGAAGATTTCCTGCTGATACGACACGCACAAAAGCAGGAAGTTTAGTCAGCTCATGTAGCTGCAACTTCCACCTGCAATAAAACAACAGATCAAGAGTGAAACTCTGCTACACGTATTTGTGGAAGTTAGCCATTTCTTCAAAACCCTTGTGTCCCAATCAGAAAAACAATGAAATCTTTAAATACTGTACTTTGGCATAGGAAACACTCACATGCTTAAGTTTTCAATTTTTCCAAAGAAACCTTCCTAACGAAAAAGCAGCTTAAAAATTACTGAGTAAATGAAGAGAAAAACTGACTTATTTTTGTAACTGCTGTATAATTCTATTTCGTAAAATTATTACGTACCGTTAATCACAAAATACAACTTTATAATAGTATAATTAGCATACAGTCAGGGTCCTGATGAAAATCTGTACAAGAGTTTTAAGTTAAAGAAAAATAATTTATCTAAAACTCGTGTATCAAGTTAGAAAAATGACAAAGAACGAAAGAGAAAAGGAAACTGTAGACAATTCTGTATCTTCAGAGGATACCTCTTCACATCGGTTCACAAAAATGCTCCTACTTACTTTTTGTCATCAGACAGGTCGATGTTGGTCCCAAACTTTATGGTTTTAAAGGGTCCTTTCCTCCTCCTCCCAGAACTTAAAGAGAGTGAGACAATATTAGAAGCATGCCTTTTAAAGAGAAATACTAAGTGGACATTAAAAATGACTTACTTATCTGAAGATGTCGATTCATTATCTGAGTGGTCTTTATGGTGACTTCTTTTCTCATTTTCTTCCTATAGATTAAGCAGAACACATTCTAGCTTAGTAGTCTACAACCAGCTATCCTTTCCCATCATACCAACTGCAAAGTTCACCTCTAGATGATGGTATTATCTACTTTTGGAAGCTAAGTTTCTATAGGCCTCTTTCACACGAAAATTTCTTCAAAGACCACACATTAAATAAAACCCCAGGAAAAGTCAACACTCACTGGCATGGTATCCAACCTCCTCGGCCACAAGGTTATGTTACGTGTTCTTTCTTAATAACATTCTTCTATACAGGAAAAACACTACAGATTCTCATTCTTGTCCCATTTTTGAGAGGAGAGAATTTTTTTTTTTTTTTAATTGAGAGGCCTAAGAAGTATCCATCTTGAGTATAAATTTCCTCAACTAGCAGAGGTGTGTGTGCATGTGTACGTAGCTGTAGAGGTATAAGGGTGGAGGGTAAGATGTTCTTGATTTTTGATTACGGATAAATGGAAAAAGTTCTCCCTGGGTTAAATCTTTTCTTCCACAACGAATTATACACGAATGATAACACACTTATAACATTAGTAGGGAAAATAAGTGCTGCGTAAGTATAGGTGCTTTTCAATGCAAGTATTACAATTATTTACAATTTGGGGTCATAGACATGGTATCTCTTAACATTGCCCTATGATTTAAGTTAACAATATGGGGGGGGGGGGGCGCGCCTGGGTGGCTCAGTCAGTTAAGCGTCCAACTTTGGCTCAGGTTATCATCTCATAGCTCATGGGTTCGAGCCCTGCAATGGGCTCTGTGCTGACGGCTCAGAGTCTGGAGCCTGCTTCGAATCTGTGTCTCCCTCTCTCTCTGCCCCTCCCCTGCTCATGCTCTCTCTCAAAAATAAATAAACATTAAAAAAAAAAATAGTTCGTACATTTTGCCCTCCCTCCTTTTAAATAAACGTATAATTCCTAAACATTTGTCAAATTTTTCACAGGTAATGGTCCATGCCTCCAAACCACATGAAAAGGCATCTTTTCTTGGGTTATAGATCCCACCCCCCCATGCAAATACTCTTATTATCTTCTTCTTATCCTTGCTTTCCAACTCCTCCAAATTTTCCTTCGGTGATCTTTGAATCTTGCTTATTATTTGTCCTATTCTGAACATAATACTACCACACAGTTGAGTATCTTAAAAGTCTGAATAAGAGATTTATATGGACAATTAATTTCTCTGTAGGATACAGAGAATGGTAGTGAGAAAGAAAAACAAATCTACAATTCACAGGTACAAATGTTGCCTTCACTGAAAATGTGAACTTGGGGCAAGATTTTAAACAGATGAGCAAATTTAACAAATTACAAATTAAAGACTTTGGGTATGTATTCAGTTTCGGCTGTAGGATATGTACAAAACAACTTAGTACAGACAAGTGTTTGAGGAATACACTTAATAAACTCATTTTTGTGGATGTTTTACGTTCATTTTGTGGGAGAATTCACAAAGTTCTCATTGTAGTGCTAAAGGATTTTAATAATGATTCACTGCTGAAAGGCCTGGGTCTTTGAATAATAATCCTCTGGTTATTTTTCCTTTTTGTTTTTTAATTTTCCATACATTTTGAAATAATTTATGCCTCTCCCTCAGTTTTCTCTTTCAGACGAGACTGGTCAGAATAACACTAACACTTCCTGGAGGAGTTATCTAATATAATACTAACCTGGTAAAGGAGAAACATGGGAAGGTACAAGACGAAGGACTTTGCAAGCATAAAGCAATCTTGAGGTTTACTTTAGCCTCCAATATCAGCGGTTCTCTATCAGGGGCAATTTTACCCTCCGAGGGACATTTGGCATGTCTGGAGACATTTTTCACAGTCATAAGTGGGGTAGAAGGTAAGGGGTGTGCCACAGGCATCTAGTGGGGCGAGGTCAGGGAAGCTCCCAAACATCCCACAATACACAGGACGGCCTCCCACAACAGTGTGTTACCCAACCCCAAATGTCAATAATGCCCAGATTAAGAAGCCCTGCCCTAAAGAGAAACATCCCAGGGATGAGGGAGACCTCTCGCTAGACAGTAACAACATGTACTTTAGCAACCCCTAGGCCTGCTTAGACTTTCCCAGCGGCGGAGTAGATAGCACTTACAAAGTATTTCATATAACTATAAAAAAATGAGATGCTTGCAAAAGAAAGGTACCCTTTCAAAATAATACAAAACATTAAAATAAAATATTCTTCAAACTAAAATAATCTTCAGGGAGTAAACACTTACCCTCAACGATTCCTGGAAGGAGGAGGCCTGGTACTGTGCATATTTAGCAATTGTAGTATGAGATCGGTTACTTTCACAATGCCAGATTTTCTTCGTTCCAGTAGGATCCCAGTTTTCATCTGCCGGCTGCAACAACTGTGTCCTCACTTCCACCATATGCTCGTTGTTCGCTTCCACCAATGTTTTGGTAGAGAAAAGTCCCAGGTCTTCATAAACAAATGAATGTAGTTAATAAAAGAAATTATATTTGGAATAAAAGATTAAAAGCGCTTTTATTAAGGGAAAAAAGCAAAATGTTTTATGGCATTCTATCCGGTGCCCATGAAAACCAACCAGGTCCTCTGCCCACCCCTGAGCTTCATGCCAGGTTTATGCGAGCACACAATGAAGCCTGGGACCTGATAATCTTCATGCCACCTTTGTGCAAAGGCGGAATGGGGGGGGGGGGGGGGGCGCGCCAGGCACTGAAGTTTCACTTATTTGATTTCTTCAGGTGCGAGGAACTAGTTAGGGGACTACTGTACTTATCTGTAGCATCACACTTTACCTACATTTCATATTAAAAATTCTTTCATTAGATAACTTAATCACAATTATAATTATGTAATTAGACCAAAATAAAAGCTAAATTAAAAAAGCACCAGCATATCACCAGGAACTAGTATCATCACTGTATTTTCATATGATAAAGACGTGATACACTGACACACACCCAGGAAAATATTAAAATGAAAATGTGAAAACTGAAAAAAATTAATAGAAGTAAGTTTCTGTCAGTGCTTTACAAGTTATAGATAGCAAAGGAAATAAAAAAAATGTTTCCTCTTTCTTATTTAAAGCTTACCCAACTTAAGAGCTCCAGCAAGGCCACGTATTACTGTAACAGGGTTGTTTGGATTTGTACAAAATTGGTGTAATGGAGGAAAGAAAGCATCACGTTTATTTTCCAACTGTAAAATTAAAACACATCATTAGATCTCTGGAAAACAGACCTTTTATTTAAATATTATGCCAAATTCATACTTATTATTTATTGCAATTTTGATAATGTACCCTGTAATTTCTATCTTATACTTTATAGCATTTTATCACTGTCTTTGATCCTAATTGTAATTAGACAGTGACGGCATACATTTCTCTTGTCCATTGTAACGTGAAGAAAATATGTGGGAAGAAATAAAATTGCAACTTCGAAATCAAAGTGATTTAAGTATTTTTCAACTTTAAAAAGGAAGAGAATCCTTTCACATGCTACAGTGTGGATGAACCCTGAAGATACCATGTTCAGTGAAAATAAGGCCGTCACGAAAAGGAAAATTGTGTATCATGTTACTTGTATGAGGTATCTAAAGGAGTCAAATGTGTAGAAACATAGTGGTGGCTTCCAGGGGCCCAGGAGACCAGGGAAAAGGGAGTTGCTACTTAATGGGTATAGGATTTCGGATTTGCAGGATGAAACGTTCTGGAGAAGTGCTTTGCAACAATGAGAATATTGCTTAACACTACTGAATTGTATAGTTAAAAATGGTCAAGATGGTAAATTTTATGTTACGTGGGTTTTCATCATAAAAAGACAAAAGAAAACCACGAAAAAGTATTTTTTTCCCCTCTCGGACTTCAGTTTACAAGTTTTATTACACGTCTGTCCCAGTGCTTCCCTTGCATCCTGAAGGATCAACAGATATGCATCAGAGGAAACACTAATAGGGTAACATCTGCCTCTAGAGGGCAAAAACACGACCAAATTTCCAAAAACAAACTTTACAGTTTGAAATTGTTTTCATTTGGGGTAAAAGTGGGAGGATGGAGGGAAATGGGGTAGGAGGACCTACTTGGGAGAAACAGAAGAGTTGCTTTGATTGAACTGTTATCAACTTCCTACATTGGATGTCTAAATGTCCTTAAAGTAAAACTAACATTCAGTTTTAAATAATCTATCAAACTTTTTAAAAATGACATACCTATTATTGCATTTTATGTTCTCAAATGCCTTTTTTGAAGGTAACTAAAATATGTATTGTCATAGATGCATAAAGCAGAATGAACGTTAAGGTTCAAGCAACTAGTAGAACACGGATTTAAAACCCAGCTTAAGTTACACTTTTAGGTAGTTTTGGCCTAATACTATTCAAAATTGGGGGCAGGAAGAAGCACTTCTCACTACCTTAATGTAATCATGGTTAATAGTTCAGAAGGTATGTTTTAAATGCTATTATGAAGCCTTTTGAACGTATCTTTTTTCCCCCCAAAATATTCAAGCTACTGCCAATAATTTTAATGTTCCCTAAAGGGCATCCATATTAATTTAAAGCAAGATCTTATGAAAGACAGGTAGATGCAAACACCAGTTTGATTTATTTCTAGTCAGTCAATTCGGACTCACATAAATACTAGGTGTAGGTGGATTCAACTTGTCCTTTGGCAAGGGAGGGTATGGTGAAGATGGTGGTCTTGGAGGCGGACATTTATCCAATAAAATGCTACTGTTAGATAAGCCATTTTTACCTAGATTCCTTAAAAAAAGAAGAAGGGAGAATAAATCAGCTCTACATTTATTTAGAAAACAGAAAGAAAATTCCTGAATTAAGTCCTAGTAAAGTTACTGGGTAGTTGCACAAATCCGTGAGATTTGGATCTATTGGAAAAAAAACTCAGAGCAATTATTAATTTCAGCAAATGCTTAGCTTGATTCCTGTATTTCCACTGAAGAAAAATAACAGTCAAGATAGGACACATGAATTATTGATGACATTCCTTATTTTGCTCATAATTTTCTAATTTATTTTCTTCACCTAAAGAACAAATGCGAACTCCAATTTCCTCTCCACCATCTTCTACCATCAGATTCTTTCCATTAAACGTTAAAACGGTAACTTGACCAAAAAGGTCTAGATAATAGTAAAAAAAAAAAAGAACGTATCTTTCTTCCTATGTCTCATCTCAGCAATTATAACCAGAATATCTTTGTGATAATTTGCAAACCTGAAATGATCTAGATTTTTTTTTTCCTCTCAAATCTGTAAAGAATTTTCTGTGTAACTCCTTGATTAATAAAATTCAGCAAGACTGCATCTACTAAATTTTCTGGAAATTATACCAATTTTTAAGATGAGGCATATAGTTGCTATCCATTTCTGATACTCTATATAATTATTACTAGTAGTTGTGGTTTCTTTTCCTGTAATGAATAAAAGTATCACATTTGTTAAATTATAAATTCTAAAAATATGGTAGAATCATTTCCAAATTATAGCTCCTTTAGCGTTAAAAATGTTTTTTTTTTTTTTTGTTATTTCTTAAACCTTCTGCTCAACTCAGAAAATCAGCAAGATATAATGTGGAGCTTACAATTCTTTCCAGGTTAACTTCCCCCAATTATTACAAGTTCAACAATAATCAATGCATTAAAATAGCAAGTACTCTTAAAAAGTTTAGTTAAGAATTCAGAAATCGTAATTACGGTGGGGAGTTAAACTTAGCAATTTTTCAATGCAAATTATAGAATACAGGTTGAAACAAAATTTTCCATATTTTGCTGTGTTTTTGCCAAACGGAAAAAACTGTACAAATCAGCCTGTTTTAGTTGGCGTTAATGAAAACAAAGGCTTGAAATTCCACCGCTACAAACTTTTGAGATGTTACACTAAACAGCATTACGGGTGTCACTTTCTGAATTTCCTCACCTATTAAGTACAAGTAAAAACAGAAGAGTTCATGGCAGGCCTCAAAGGAATGACTCAAGTTTAAAATCACTGATTTTTTCCTTTAAGTATGTGAAATAGTTATTATTAAAAGTGAAATTTTAAGTTCAACTAACAATTCAGGTTAAAGGTTAAATAAATGAATGTTCTACCCACAACATCTCTCATCAAAGTGCAAGAGGCCTGTACATTTAAAGATAGCCATGATACATTTAAACTTTTAAACTTAGGTATAAAATCAGTACTAATCTATGAACTCCATGAAAGTAAAAATAGGTGGTTAACACTGGTAAAGAAACAATTCAAGTATTACCATTAAATCAATGCAAAATAAACATTCACTTATGACATACAAATAAATAATTTTCATGCTGTAGCATATGTCTGCCGCTCTTTCACCTTGGGATTTAAACAAAATGTGACTCCGAATACCTAAAATTTGTTTTCTAGACCAGGAGATGATGGGGGGTACCATATAGTTCATGACTAACATTTTAAGGAATTGGAAGATGTGGACCAAGAATTAAAACTGTACCAGGAAAAGAGCATCCCATGCTAATTAAACATGGCACCAAAATTTAAGCTTCTACAACATTCTGGACATGGAGAGATGAGACTAGAAAATGGGGTTTGATAGATTAGGAGAATTCTGCCTCCATTATTTCTACAGTTCTGTAACAAAAGAAAAAAGGGAAATGGAAAGGTAAAATAACAAAAAATGCAGCTGCTTTTATTTTAAAATAGAAAAGAAAAAGGTGAGACATGACTACGGGAGCTGATATTGATTCAACCATCAAATGTTGCAATGACAATTTTGAATCATAAAAGCAGCAAAGGTATCATAGCCGCCTTTTGATGTAGAGTTCTGGCCAGTGTAGCACTATGATGACATAAACGAGATTCGGATTAAAAATACCCAACACTTTAAAAAATAACTATATATGTGAAAATAAGAGGGTAGTCAGAATAAACCATGTAATCAAATTGTATCTAGTAGTTTCTTACTGTAATGCATACAATGACTTCCTGCTTTTTTGAGGTCAAGTCTGAAACAAATAGGAATTTCCCTGAAGGAACTGATGTAGGTAGTTGTCTATATGGTGACTATAAGCCTTTTCCATTGAAGTACACTTCTCGGTCCTAATGCAAAGGACAGAACTGTGCATAAGAGGAAAAGACTTTATCTTCTGAACATATAAGTGTCCAATACTGTTTTATAACACTTCAAAGCAAGGGCAATGAAACCGTAAAACAACAATGCAAAGTGAAGGGAGGCATTGAGGAAAGAATTCTTATCCCATTTTAGATCCTTTTCTCTCTTTTTGAAACTTTCCCCAAGCCAAGTAGGGTAGGAAACAATCAGTCATTGCCCAACTCTTTAAAATACTGGGTTAAATTGAGTTTGAAATTTACTCACATCGTTTAGTAGATAAATGAAGATGTGCTCTGTGAGTAAACCAATCTATGCTTTAATTATCTTTGGTTATGAAGCTCCTAGACCAGAGACATCAGCTCTCTTGCTCCCAAGTTACTTTCCTCTTCTAAATTCTGGATTCCTGGCCAGCGCAGGACACCATCAACAGAACGGAAATGGCCAACCTGATGCCGATGACTTGCCATCTTGACTTTTCTCTAAAGATCTGTATATCTAATTTCTCAGGGCATTTTTGGTTTCTTCATTAACAAGCCGAGGCCTCTAGTGAACTGAAATACCCCAAGCAACCCCAGGGGTCTACAGTGTTCTGATGTCATCTAGTCACTTACAAGTTTATAGCTGT